>CAMQGK010000140.1:2522500-3722500 GCA_947000775.1 Pterois miles
ATGAAAAAAGCTCTTGGTTTGTCTTTGTTAATTAGTTTCACTAATTAAGAAAACTCAAACTAATTAAGAATGCCTCACAAAGTTCATCATCAAACATCACAATCTCAGTTGAGTGTAAATTTGACAGTGGTCTGGCAGACAGAGGCTGAGAGATGTGTAAAATATAGAACAGTCTGTTGCATCAGACGTGACAAAAACGTTCTCACTACGAACATCTTCCTGATGTACACATGAAACTCATTTAAAAAAAAAACAAAAAACGACTGGATCCCGACGCGACTGCGATGTAGAGGCGATGAAGGGGCTGTGATGAGGCTTAACGCAGCATACTGTTGTGTTAGTTTGCACAAGCAGAGCACTGTATTACATCTGGCAACAAAATCTATAATTTATAAAACAATTAGCAAGTCAAGTAGCGTGCCCTTCTCTCGTTTTGTTCTCTCCCTGTTTCTCTCTCTGCCTCTCTCGCTCTGTTCCCACATTTTTCCCTGACCCCCATTTCTTTTTTAAAACCCCCGTCACCCTCTCTCTTCCAGAGCTGGCATGTTTGTCACCAAGTTCTTTGAGGGCTGTGTGCCTGCGATGGAGCTCCAGCAGGAAGATAAGAAGCTCCTGGCTCTGGTGGGCTGGGAGTTGCAGCAGTACATCCAGCTCATGGACAAAGTCAAGTAAGACTATTTGACTTTCATACATGTCAAAAGGTTGATGTTGGGATATCAGTTTAATTGAAGTAAAACTCTGCTTGTCTTTAATTAGCTTCATTCAGTGATTTTAAAATCATTCAATTTTCAAAATGTATATGCAAATTGTCAGTAAAGGTAAAACACACACTGGGTTTATCTACTAGTGACTAGTAGATAAACCCATATTTGTACTTGATTTGTACAGATTTCTACTGGAGTCGATTGTGTATAATGGGTCTGCTGTCAGTGTCACGCTATCATCAAATCTTCTTTGAAATGTTCCACCAGAATCCGTGACGCTCTGCGACACATCCTCAACATCTCTCGCCATGGCAACCAGTACATTCAGGTCAACGAACCCTGGAAGAGGATAAAAGGAGGAGACACAGAGAGGTGAGGTGGCCTTGACCAGTTTAACACGGTGCGTACTGCTGTAGGTTTATACCAGGTCGATACTGTAGGTCTGTGTTGCAAACGTGTAAATTCTCATTTTAAATTAAAACTAGCGCTGTCAATCGATTAAAATATTTAATTGCCAATAATCACACATTTTGTATCTGTTCAAAATGTACCTAAAGGAACATCTGTCAAGTATTTAATACTCTTATCAACATGGGAGTAGCAAATGTAGTGTATGTATACATATATTTATTTGTGGAAATCAAGTAACAACAAACAAAAAACAAATACTTTCCAGAAATCCTCACAGCTACTGCATTTAGCATCAAAAATATGCTCAAATCATAACATGGCAAACTGCAACCCAACAGGCAACAACAGCTGTCAGTGTGCTGACTTGACTATGACTTGCCCCAAACTGGATGTGATTATCATAAAGTGGCCATGTCTGTAAAGGGGAGACTTGTGGGGACCCAGAGAACCCATTTTCATTCACATATCTTGAGGTCAGAGGTCAAGGGACCCTTTTGAAAATAGCATTGCCAGTTTTTCCTTGCCAAAATTTTGCATGAATTTTGAGCGTTATTTAGCCTCCTTTGTGACAAGCAATCTTCACTCTAGCTTCAAAACTAACTAAAAAACTGCTACAACCTAAAAATCGCAAGTTGCGTTAATGTGTTAAAGGAATTAGTGGCATTAAAACAAATCACTTTTTGAGGACGGACTCCTTCATCCACAGTCATCTATTTGAGCTTGATTTATCATAGATTGAATTCATAAAACCAATTCTTAGAAGAAGGAATATTTGTATGAACAGCTAACTAGAAGAGTAGTAGTTACTATTACTGTGCATTGTAAGATTACCAAAACATTTAGACTCCCTATCCGTCAGACTGACTGATCTCCGTCTTTCCTTTTCAGGCAGCGTGCGGGCACGGTCACTGGCGTGTCTGTGAATATCGCCTGCTTGCTGTCGGTGATGCTGCTGCCATACATGCCATCGGTCAGCCAAACCATCAGGGATCAACTCAATGCCCCTCAGTCTTGCGTCAATACCATGTTGCAAGGCACTGGCACTTTTGTGTGCTCCCTGAGTGCCGGACACCGCATTGGCACTGTGAGTATGACTGAGAGACACACACACACATACACACCTGTGGAACCTCCTGTATGTTGACGCTGGGTGATACAATGAGGATGCAACAGCTTGTCAATATTTCAGTACTCTGGAGGACATTGTAGTCATATGAACACACACACACACACTTAAGAATAATAGCCTAGACGGCATTTGGAGGCCTTAGCCCTCCAACAGCAAGTTTCTCTCCGGCCACTTGTCCCTTCAGGCCTAATTGTGGCAACTTGTGTCTGCAGCAGCCTGCTAACGCTGCATTCGATCTCTAACGCTATGGTGATTCGTGACTGAGGTCTCCAGACAAACGACAGCACACTAATGCACCACACTCAATGCTCGCAACCTCTCTGACAAATCACATAATGCTGCACTGAAGAGTGGCGATCATGAAACTCTCAACTTTCTCATACATAGTTATCTACTCACTTACTTGCATAATCCTCTTTGTTCAAAGACGAGCACTGAGCCTCCAGGTTATATTTTTCAGCTACACTGGCTTTGGGCTGGATCCACACTCGCAAACTTTTTAAATATTCGTGCATATATTTTTTTGAATTTCTACCTTTTTGTGTTCACCCTGCCAACCCTTTTTGTTCCCAGGTCAGTCCGTTGTTCCAGAAACTGGAGGCGGACCAGATTGAGGCTTTGAAGAAGAGATTTGGTGGACAGCAGGTATTTGATGTTTATGACACCTAATGGTCTATGCATGAGTTCAGTCAGGTCTTGTAGTAATATACTATAGGTTGACTATTTATGAATAATGAAATAAGAGTGAACTGATGATGCATTGCCATCAGATCGTCGGCCAGAATATGAATTGTATGTAATTGGAGTATGTCTTTTAAAACATGATGCAGAGCAACCACACTATAAATGTTAAAGTGATGTATTACACACTCATCATATAGATAAAAATAATCCCTCTCTAAACCATCTCCTCAACCGCCTGCCTCCAGCCTGAAGACGAACCACCTAAAAAAAAGGTATCGAGCCGTATCTGTTTGTGAAGAGTCAGAGTCCATGCTGTGTCAGTATTGATTAGCGCACGCCTTCACTAACACTAGCATCATCTAACGTCCTCGGATTTTGAGTGTTACACTCATCCCTGTGTGTCCAGCGTGATTCACCGCCCATTCACACTTCATGACTCATAAAATCCCGTTGACATTTTGAGTGATGAGTGTTATTGTCTGAAATGAAGTTAAGTCGTCTCTAGAAATAATAACCATCAAAAGGCCTCAAATTCAAACATCTTCTATCTGTCTGTTTCCGCCCTCAGACGCCGGCTCAGGGAGCTGGCAGCACTCCGCCTGCCGCTGTGCCAGCTGCTGCTGTTGCTGCTGAGGTGACGACGGTGAACGGAGTGGACCCAGAAAAAGCCAAGCAGCTCACACAGGCTGTGGCTGAGCAGGTGAGATTGCTGCCTCGTAGCAACACACTGTTGAGCCATCAACTCTAAACCCGATTCTTACATTTTTAGACCTTTTGGAATCAGTAATCTGTCTTAAGATCAAAAATTGAAATAAAAAAATTGTCTTTAAAATAATTTTCGTAACAGGAATAACAAAACGGATGTCATCTTCCTTAAGGAACAAAAACAGTCTTTGCAAAAATCAGATCACACGCGACAATTTACTGGCCGCTGAAATAAATAACGGCTAATTTTAAAAGCTACATTTTATCAGTATCACTATTTGGAAAATTATCTTGTAATGCTCAAGTTTGTAATTAACTGATAAAAAATGTTTTTTGTGATCTTTGAATTTTATACTTAAATACAGCGGTTACATTTTTGGAAATCTAAGGTTTAATTCTCAGCATTTCCAAACCCAGACAGATGCAAATACTTACTAATTCACAAATTGCCACCTTTGTTAATTGCTTATTATTTTACAAGAAAGCGGCCCGCCTCTGTGACCACAGAAATGTTTAACTGAAGACAAAGGTGGTGTAAGGAGTGTATTAAATGCATAATTTTATCTACCACAGGGGGAAAAGGTGCGAGCACTCAAAGCCCAGAAGGCGGAGAAGGCTGCGATCACAGCAGAAGTGACCAAACTGTTGGACCTTAAGAAACAGCTGGCTCTGGCTGAGGGGAAGAGTCCCGAGCCTGCGCCTCAGAAGGGCAAGAAGAAGTGAGACGGACAAAAAAAATGGCTAATGGCAAAATGATTTGAGGTTAGTGAGAGGAAAGGAAGAGTAGAAAGGTTTGAGGTATGATTGTGGAGAATGGGAACAAGATGTACACTAAGAGAGAGATGAGGGTATTAGCTTAAGGCAAAGCCGTGACAGGATCTAAGACAATGTGGTATTGGCACTGAGGACTAATAAAATGCTGGATAGGCCGACGGGGAAACGAAAACACACAAAGAGAGAGTCAAATGAATACAGCTACAGAATGAAGGGATTTTTCCAAATCCCCACACCAAAAGAAACTGATTTTATACTCTCCCTGTGATAGAGTCAGCATACGATATTAGCGTTGGAAGGTGTGTTGCGCATTTAAAGATGTTTTTTATATCCTGTGGAAAATTGTTTTTTTCCCATTTGCTACAAATACCCTTTTATGGATCCAGAAAATAAATTAAGTTGAGCTGAAAATTTTTACTCTCCACCTTTCTCAATCACCTCCAGATTACACTATTTTCTGTTTAAAAAAAAAAATCATTCATACACAGAACAAATAAACATATCATGAGACAAAAAATTGCACATTTTTTTTTCTTTTATTGCAAATTTGGGATTACAATGAAGGATAAAATAAACGGTATGGTAAAATACATGTATTTGATGCCATCAGTGATAAGAGCCATGCATATTATTCTACGATTAACAATTCATGTGACTGCAATGTGAAAAATAACAATGGATATGTTGGCATTTTACAGTACAAGCCATTACAGTACAATTCTGTATATATTACAGCATTATATAAAAATAGTAAATCAAGGTAGAACAGCTTGTGGTATTTCTACCACATATTCCCATACTGATAGAAAAGGTCAGCTTAGAAAGTATAGCCGGGTCCTACTATCTAAATACACATACACACAAGCCATGGGTTATAAAAAAGTAAGAAAGATTATGAATTCTCTCCCAAAAAAAAAATCATTCTCTCATACTCATACTGCACTGGGCACTTTCAGACTTTTCCTGAGCTCCTAAACTATCCACAAATTGGGGCAAATAATCTCTGCTAGCCAAATTGCAGCCCTTAACGTAGGAGTTACAATTATTGCAAAATGGTGGGAATGGATGACTATGAAATGCACTCTGAATTAAGTTCCTCTCTGTCCAACATACAAGTAATTAACCGTCATTTCTGCCATCCAATTTGATGCAACTTCTTTAAAATGACAAACATTCATCAAAGCCATGGTATCATTTGCACTCAGCTGTCTGTTCTTCCTTTTCCTTTATACATGCTGGGTCTTTTTATTTGCCGCATTGCTGTTGCAGCCCCTTCTCTCTGTTCCTTTTCTTGTCTTGACTTTCAGCACTTTCCTATCTCTTGCATTTTTAAACTCTGTGTATTCCAAAAAATCCTCTTACTTATAAAATATATCTTTGGTTTCCATCCTTTCCTGTCTAAGAGGCATTTCATGACCACCATATTACACCTTTTCCTCACCACTGCTTATTCCAATTCTGTAGGACCTGTCATCTTTTATTCCTGTCTTTCATTTTTTCCCCCTCATTTCCTGGTGTTGACTAGTCTCTCTATCAGGGCTCTACGTGTCCTCTGTACCTCCTCTCCCAGCCTTTCAATCTCCGCTTTCAAGCGCTCGTTCTGCTCCGTCAGCTCCTGCACCTTCCTCTCGTTCTCCTGCTCTCTTTCTTTGCGACTCTTTTTGGCAGATGAGAAGGATGAGGATGTGTGCTGCGTGGAGGAGGCGAAAGAGGACAAGGCACCGTTGGCCCTCTCGCTGGTGGTCCTCTTGCGTTTTCCCAAGCGGGAGGACGGGTAGGCAGAGGGAGAAGAGACGGGTGAGGAAGGAGAAGAACAATTTTGAGATGGTGACTGGGAGGCGGAGGAGGAGCAGGATGGAGAATCAGGGACACAGGGCAGTTCCTCCTCGCTGGCTGAGGGAGACGCAGGATGGACATTATTAGCTTGGTGGTGTTGATGGTGGTGGTGATGGTGGTAATAATAGCTGCCGCTGATCACCGCTCCGCTCGGATCCACCATTCCCACTCCTCCTTCACTCAGCAACTCAAAAAACTCAGGAGGCAGCAGATCGCTGCCGCCTCCTGTCGAGCTGTCTCCACTTCTCCCACTCTCAGCCTCTGTCCGTCGATCTTCTGCAACAGCTGGACTCATGCAAGAAGAGGAGGAAGAAGAGGATGATGATGATGAGGTGTGATGCAGAGGCTGGGTGGTGTGGATCTCCTCTTTTGTCCGATGGACACCCTCGCCCCACGTCTGGCCTCCATCTGTCAGCCATGTCAGAGAACAACTCTCCAGAACATCCAGAAACTCCGGCTCTTTCTGCAAACACAAAACAGAAATGTCAACACCTGCCAAAACATGTCAAATATCAGAATACAAATTAATTTCAAATCACTCAATGTGAACACAAAATCCTAAAACAAGCCTTAAAAAAAAAAAAAGCAATCAAGAAATTAACGAAAACACATTGGACGACAAACACTCACACTCATCATGTGAGGTGTGATGGCCATTTCATTCTTCAAGCTACTGACCTCGGTGCATGTGGGGGCACGTGCCAGTTTTGCCCCTCCCGTGTCGGAGCCCAGAATATCCTGCAGGTCCTCATACCACGCCTCCAACTCTGCACCACACAACGGCCCCACGCCAGGGGGGTACGGCGGGGGCAGGTGTAGCCACTCGGCAGTCATCTCGCCAGTCAGTCGCAACACACAGGTACTCGGCCACACGGTTCACACTGGACCTGAGGGGAGGGGTGGCCAGACACAGGAGGGTTGGAATAATGAGTGCAGCACGTTAGCCGTCTGACACGTCACAGAAACTCCGCCTTGTTTGTTTTTTACTGTTCTGCAGTTGGTTGAGTTTAGTAGGTATGCAGTGATAAAGGATGGCAGGTATCACTACTAAGAATACTGCAAGAAGACCTTATCTATACATTTTTTACACCATAATAAAAATTGGACCAAAGTACATTACATTGCGTAAACACTTAATTGTGAAATGGAATAAAAGTGACACTACATGAGGACATGAATGTACTGCATTGAAATTGCTGATAAAGAGGAATTTGGAAGATTAAAAATATGTATAAAATAACAATAATAATAAACAAAGTTATTAAACTGATCAAATCAAAATCATGACTTTACAAACATGCAGCATGCAGAATATCAAATTATGAAAATGTACCTTTGGGAAGTCTCTGTTAATCAAGTCTGCCAATTTGTTGGCGATAGCTTGTCCCAACAATTCTGAAAGAAAAAAGTATTTTGACAGGTTAGTCTTAAAATAGGAAAAAGGTTTCTTCTGACGGCTGAAATTTGCTGAGATTTCAGAATCAAAGTGATGATTTGCACAACTACAGAGCATGCTTGGTAAGGGAATAAAATGTGCCTTACACTAAACATTAATGCTTCTTTGGAAAATGAGGACAAATTGAAATAATAATACAACAAATAAATTGTCAATAATTGTTAAAATGATCAACAAGTCTGTAAAAAATAAAAAAATAAAATTCCTGTCATTTATAATTCTTGTAAACAAAGACCAAAACGATCTCTACTGCGCCCCCTGCTTTCTACGGTCCTCAAAACACATTGGGATCGATAAACAAGTGGTTAAAAACGACAAGGAGATCCTTGTATTGATCTCTGCTGGCCTGACAGTCAGGTCTACTGCTTTTAATCATTGCTTAACGCTGTCCAAAACAAAAAATTAAAAAAAAAAAAAGAAAAAATCCACCATCATTACTCTGATTATTTTGTAGACAAAGCCTGTAACTGAAAAGTTTAATTTAAATAACGATTTTTGCTCTTCTCCTTTAATGTGCAAATAGAAAATAATAAACCATTCTTATAAAGATGTGGCGCTGACAGTGATAATAAACATACATTACAAAAGTGATAAAGAATAAATGCTCTTTAAACTGATGTTAAATGTTTAACTTCCTGTGTGAACGCAGACATCAAAACTTTGGGTTGGTATATAATATACCAGTTCTTATTTTCTCATACACGTATTTTACATTAAAAAACATTTAATATTTTCTTCTTTAGTTGGGCTACATGTCCACTGTAAGCCAAGACAATTACGTCATGGAAATGTAAGTCCAGCAGGAGGAATGGGCGAAACAAAAGGAAACGATAGAGAGGAAAAGGGAGAGTTGGGAAAAAAGACAAAACAATATTAACATCTATTCATTTAGTTATAAATGTCAACTATAAACGGGTTTGTTAAAGTGTGGAAAAACAAATATAGCGTTAGCTGTCAAAAATAAAAAGCCGTTCCGTTTCGAGTCAACAGCCCCACCATTACTGTCAGACGTCACACGGAGCAGGCTGCTATCTGTTACTTTATTCAAATGAAGTGACAGTCCGAAGGTTAAAAAATGGGATGCTGTAGCCACAAAATTCACAATTGTATTTTACGTTACGTTTGTCACACTGAATGAGCAAAACCCGTCTAAAAAAACTTCCGAGCTTCAAGTCCGTCAAGCTTTGACAACTTGTCAGACAGAAGCAGACAACCCATAAAACAACTCCATGTAAATTGTGATGGATTAAGACAACTGTTATTCTAAAATGGCACTGGGATATCTGCCAAAAACATGCTTTTCCTTTTTTTTCTTTCCAGTACACCAGTCCACATTTAGTTAAGTAACGTTAGCCGTTACTCCCCGAAAGGCTGAAAAACATCGACTAACTAGTCGCCACAACTATCGACAAGAATCGCCACTTACCCTTTTTCTTTTATTCGCTCGCCTTCTCGACTGTCTTGAACTCGAATGTGGATATTTTAGTAAAAATTGGTGATAGCTCATGTTAACCATTGTTCAGTCTTGACGGCTGAATGTGAATTTTCGGAAACTCCCGGCGGTGTTTATATCGAGAGAGAGGCCAACCGAACTATGCATGGGAAGGTAGCTTCATCACAACCTAGCCAGGACGAGAGCGACCGGCGTTCCAACGGCCCAATCAGAAGAGCGGAGTTAAGATCTTTTCCTTAACGACATCCAATAGGATGGCCCAAAATACAGCACCGAGGCGGGGTCCGGCGTCGTCTCGGCTGCTCTAGTCTGTATAGTTTGTACGAGCAGCAATTGTGATGCAGTCATAAGACGGCCAGGACGAATTTGGGGCGTATGGGAGTCACATGAAAGGAATGATGCAATGCTTGGCAACCAATTTCTAGCTGGGGATAACACCAGCAGAATCAGAACATGTTTTATTAAACAGTGTTGGCTCTAACTAAAATCTAAAAATATACATATATGCATGGATATCTAATGTCGAAGAATTGTTTGTTTCCGGAACACAAGAGCTCGAGTCGATTTTCTCAAGAATTGTTTTATCGTAGTTGAAAAAAAATGTGTCCATTTAGCGCTTTGTTGCCGATATTTTTTATTTATTTACTGACATTCGCTTGTTTTCACCTGACTTTTTATTACGGATGCTTGTTTTAAGTTTGTCGGTGACTGACATTGCACACACCCCCTTTACTCCATAATCCACGAGGGAAATAATAATAATCGGACCTCCCCTTGACACGCCACTTTTCTGCCGGACCAATGTTATACTGGGGGACACATGTCTTTTATCTGTCAGGTGACTATAATATGCCGCAGACCAGAGTTTGAGCACACATGTGGTGTGTTCTCATTCATTTCATACCGCGCGCTCTGCGAGACATCAAAACACGCCCGGCGCGAGCTGAGCGGAGCTGGGTGTGATCCAGCGACGCACTGTCCCCTTTATGGTGTCCGGTTATGTTTCAGCTGTTGGTGATGAAATTCACCATCATGCTTCATTAGTCCGTGATTTAAATAAAAATAAATAAATAAATAAATACAACTTTTAAAACATGTTTTTATCATTTTTATTTGATCACTTATTACCGATGTGTTCGGCTGTTCTTCCCTCTAAACCACTTTAATACAAGACTGAATCTTATAAGAGTAAGACAGGCTGACACATCACACTGGAACATGAATTTCATAGACATGTTATGATAGACATAACTGACAAAAACGCTAAAAACACCACTGAGAAACAGACAGGCTATACTATATATAAGAAAATGTAGGTCCCTATTAAAATATTAGGTTTACAACATATAATTCGCACTTATCGATCATGTTTACTCACATTTGCCCATTGAAATAGTCTATGATAGACAACAGTGTCAAACGAGTCCACTATTTATAAGGTTAGCTTTGTGTCACCATAAAATTACTAGTGAGTACCATTGTTTTTATAGACATTGATATTTAAAAGAATCACTGATTTCTCCCTATTAAAATATTAGTTTTACCATAGTATAACTCGCATTTATAGGTCATCTTTACTCACATTTGCCTACAGAAATAGCCTATGATAGACAACATTGTCAAATGATATATAGATATAGATCAATTTTGATTTCACTTGTTATAGATTTATGAGTTATGCTCAGGTAAAACAATCATTTCAATAATTATTGTTTTTATATGTTAGTTTTATAGACTGCTGTCCTTTAAATTCACATTTGCATACATAAATAGCCAATGAGAGATTATATTGTCAACATAAATTCCCTATTTATAACTGATAAAGTCAACAGAAACTTACATTAACAACCAGAGTACCATACAAAACAACTCATTCATAAAAATGATAAAATATATGAGATTAAAACCACAGAGTTCAATAAGGTCACACGAAGCCAGACAGTAAATGCTCTCAGTGTTGGGTGATGAACATTAATAAGGTAAGCACCAGCGACGACAACAACAACAACAACAACAACAAAAAGTGACATCAAAATAAAACCACGTTTCATCATGTTGCACCCTTGATGCGCTCCTGACACTTTCCTGCCCTAATCCCAAACTCAGCACACACAAACTGTGCTCCACGCACGGCGCAATAACGCGCACGGCTCAACATGCACAGCCCCATAGCAACAGCGCCAAGTAGCGAATAGAAAGCTCAAATACTGTCTCTAGGACCCGGGTTAAAGCGCTGCAGGAAGCACCGTGAACACGTCACGACTTGAGTGGCTGTTGCTGAGTAGTTCAGCATACTTTCACTACACACCCCTCCCTCCATCCCTCCCTCTCCACCCGGCCGTCTGTTTATTTTGTCAGTCCCGTCGTCTGTGTTGAATTCATTATAAAACACTGTTTACAACCCCACATCTAGGCTACCTCTTTTCTGCTTTTCAGCAGATGACCGTCCCTGTCTCCTGATCATTGTCGCTTCAACTGACACCCATTATAATGAAAAACAACACAAAAAATAAATATACAGTGCGTTAGAGATAAGATATTGATCCTCTATTCTGTTATTCTTTTATGACGCTGAGCTGAGCTGAGTGTAAACAAGCGCTCCAAACTGTCTGGTCATGTGGATCAGCTTTTAGATGAGATTTAGACATTTACTGAAGGGTGTATTTGGAGATATCAGTTGCTATGGTGTTTCTGTAATGTTTCACCTAATCTCACTAAATGTCTTATTATCTGCCTAGTCATAAATAACTATAGACAGACTTTATTGATCTCCAGAGGGATATTGAGGTGTTACAGCAGCAATTACATAAAATAAAAATAAAAATAAAAATAAAAAAGATTTTTTTTTTCTATTTTACTGTATTTTTTTTTCTTTTATCTAGTTTAATGTAGTAGTTGGTATGTATATAGAGATTTGTATTTTTTTGTACTTACCTCGTGTATCACTCCCACAAACGACACAAGGTAAGTACAGAAAAACACCGTCAGTACAAATCTCTACATGCATACCAACCACTACTTTACACTAGATAAAATACATTTTAAAAATACTATATAATACAATTATTTCTTCTTTTTTATTATATTTTTAGCTGTTCTACGTGATGCTTAAACAACTTCATATAGAAAAATATGTATAATAAAAAAGAAGAAATAATTCCCTTTTACTGTATTTTTTAAATTTCTTTTATATAAAGTAGTAGTTGGTATGTATATAGAAATTTGTAAATACAGTGGGTTTTTTGTACTTACCTCGTGTATCACACATGCCAACGACACAAGGTAAGTACAAAAAAAACCCCATCTTATTTACAAATCTCTATATGCATGCTAACTACTACTTTAAAGTAGACAAAAGAAATTAAAAAAATATATAGGAAAACAGATTTATTTCTTCTTTATTAATTAAGAAATACATAATGCCTACACAACTGCCATATATAACATATTGCAATATATATTTGTAAACATAAAAAAACAAGAAAATCCCACTCATGCCCACATAATCAGACTGTAAAGTATGATATATATATATCTATATATATATCTATATATATATATATATATATAGATATATAGATATAGATATATATAGATATAGATATATATAGATATATAGATATATATATATAAATGTGGACATAGGCGTTTTATTTGCCTGCTCTTTGTTGTGCTGCCGCATTGCTTTAAAACAAACGCTGGAGTTTGAAATGAAAAAAAAAAAAAACAGTCAGTGATGGAGAAAAAGAAGACAGTGGTGGTCGGTAACGTCAGGAGCTTTTATCAGATTTCATCTATATTGTTTTCTTTTGTTTTACAGACAGAAAGAGTCTGGGGAATTTCCGGCCACCACACTCCCTTCTCTGTCCTGTGCCCTTGGTCAAGGCTCCACACCCAGTTCCCCTCACACACACACACACACACACACACACACACACACACACACACACACACACACACACACACACACACACACACACACTCACCAGCTGTCGGATTCCTTCCCCTCTCTGAACTGAGACCAACTGATACAGCTGTTAACGTGTACTGGTGATACAGTAAATCCTCTCTCTTGGCTCGCCTCTTGCTCATTGTGTGTTTTAACTCTTATTCTTTGTGCTAGACAACCAGCAGAAAGACCTCCTCACCTTATCTTGTTATTCTGGCCTATTGGTGGAAACTGGGGAATTATATATATATATATATATATATATATATATATATATATATATATATATATATATATATATATATATATATATATATATACACGCATTAAAAAAAATCTCTGGTTGTGGAGTGAAATGTAAAAGTTGAACATGGCAGGGTGAGATTCTACGACAACATAGAAGGATACGGGATACAGTGTCTTTAATCTTTAGGTCCCCACTGTTACTGCATTCATCTCTTTTGCCAATGCCTATCTCAGCTGAGGCCAATATTGCACCTCTGTGTTGTCTGGATGATGCCCATTAATCAGCTCATTTGCATTTCCTCAGAAGGTCCCCCATCTATCATCCTCCTGTATAAGTAAGATGTCCAGTATTCAGAAGAAAGGAAAGTTTTCACTTCATCCACTTAGTCCCATTTCGTATCGTCCAGATTTAACAGCTAGGTGTCACATCCACTTGTTGAGATTTTTGTGTTTGGAGCTTTGGGACGACTTTGCAGACAATCTTGTTAGTCCGTTAAAACCCTGTTTATGTCTGCACCTCACCTCTCTTCACACTACTAGTCTTCTCTCTTTCTCATTCGCTACGAGCCTCTCATTCTGCCCCACAACGGTATCCATCCTAATTTACTCTGCCATACCTCCGCCCACTTCTTCTGTCCTCCCGTCTGCTCCACCTGTCCAGTACCATGCAGGAAGATTTGACAAACTGATGCAAAGGCCCTTGTGTGATTTGCTTTCTTTTCCATTGCTCCTGATCTCAGTTGTTTTTTTTCTCTGCTTCTACTTTTCTCTGCCTTTGTTTTATGTTAGTCATTTTACTACTATTTGTCAAACTACAGGAGATATTACTGTTATTTATAGCTCTGCTCTTAAATGTTGATTAGATGGCATTCACATGAATAACAATATGCTATCATCAATATCTAAACTGCTACCAGAGCCTTGATTTCTTCATTTCGTGGCACCGACATCTGTGTCAAAGATGAGATGTAAGAAAAAAGGCAAAGGCAAAAACCCACAAGCCCAAGCAAGAGACTGTAGGGCATTAAAGTTTAAAAGGCTGTCTGAACAGGTGGGTCTACTGGCAGCGAGACACACACTCCAGGCATCCTTTTTTCCCTCTCCTCTTAGTTTCCCCGGTATCAGCACCAGAAACAGATTTGGGAGCAATTTGGTGCTCCCCACAGCCTCGTCTGTGTTCAGCTGCTCCGTGCTGTCGGACGACTTAAATATTTACTTTGTTCAGTGTAGTGAAGGGTGGTGTGGGCTGCTGACATATAGAGTCAAGAAGTACTGGAGCTTAAATGTAACTAAAAGCCCTCTAAGATTTGTTGTTTGGATTTACACCCCTCTGCTAAAATCAGCTGTTTTTTAACAGGGGCTCTGTTTTCCGTTCCATTCATTCATTGTGCTTTTATCCTTCTTCATATTCAGGGCCATATAGAGAGCTACGGTCTTATGTCAAATTGTAAAAATCGTAGCTGACAGCATTTTGGGCTGACCTCTTGGTAGTCTTTGTAATTGTGTGTTAACAGATGGGGCTGAGCTGACCCAATCTAGCACACCCAAAATAGAAGGACAAATGCAGTTTAACATGATATACAGTACACTGTATGTCTCTGTGCTCGTCTGGGGCATTCCCTTCTAAGTTGGAGCTCTGGATCTTGTTCCCGGCAAGTCACACTTGATATGTCCTGTCCATGAAGGGAAACAGAAAGCTGCTCAGCAGTTAATCCTCCTCTGAAATATCAGGAAGATGTAATACAAGCAATACGCTGATAAAGCTCAGTAACAGGGTTATCATATATGTTGTGTCTACAGCAGAACCACATTAACCAGAGGGACACATGTCCAAAACAGCTTTTATCCAGCTGGAGAGGAATACACAGAAGGATGTTTTAGTTATCATGAAACTGACCCCTAGACTACATGCTTCTTTTGGCAACTCTGTAAAGTATTAATCCACTTATGGCATCTGTTACATAACTCATGACTCATCAGAAACACCTGATCTTTGACCTACTAAACGCTACCTGTCTGTGCCGGGGTTACTAATACCGTCACCTGACATCAAGCTTGTGAGGCGGCTTTTTGTTTAAATGCTATATTGGTAAAGCTGCTAATGCACGATGGATTTGACCTCAGATAAATTTGAGTGTTAATTTGCTCTGTGATTGACGAAGCAGCAGACTAGTCCTGACACATTCAAAACCAGTTGGATATTACTGGATGTGTCATTTCTGGCACATTTCTATTCTGTCTCTTGCTGTACTGCTTGTTAACAAAGGGAATGAGGCGATTAATCCTTTAGGATAGTGGTCGTTGAGTTTTTAAATACTGTTTCTTTATAATTGTTTGGGGCTTTTTTATGCCTTTATTAGGTAGCTGACAGTAGAGTGATGAGAAGAGAGAGAGAGATGTGGAAATGCCTCAGGCTTTCAGATATTGAAAATAGTTTTTCTATTGTAGGCAGCATTGTGTGAACTAAAATTAGCTCCTTCTAATTTACTTCAAATCCAGTTGGTCGAGTTACTTGTCTTTTAGGGATTATCAGTGCAAATACTAACAGGACTGTTAGTGATTTACCTATTTAAGAGTGTCATAACATATACAGAGGGTGTCTGTGAAAGCTAAATAGTACAATGTGTTTGACCTTTTTTTTTTTTTTTATTATTAATGCTATGCTGCCACCCAGTGTTCATAAATGGACATATACCTATTCCTTACAATAAAGAAACCACAAAGGAGTATTTTTTTAAGGTTTTGAATAGCACCAGATTCTAATTTATTTATGTAGGCAATTAGGATTTTGTCTTTCTTTATAAAACGTGTTTTACATGACAAAGTCTCATGGCTCTATTTTGAAGTACCAACAGCTGATGACTCGTTTTGTGCTGATACCTTGTTCAGCAGCAGTGTGTAACCTTGCATCATCCTCTTACTGCTCAGGCATCTGCCAAGACATGTCCACATGCTCTGTAAAATGGGTAAGAAATAAAACTTAATCCTCTTCAGATAAGTTTGTTAATTTGGTAGGATTGATACAGTAAAGTAATAATATTTTATTTTTTATATTTTCCATCCAAACAAAATAAGTATGAAGTGGACATCTTATTATTATTAATATCTTCATCTCATAAAATAAAAGGAGGAGAGCTTATCGCACTTTGTTTTATTGATCTGTTTCCATGACCACAGATGTACAATACAGTTGACTTGTAGGCAATGACAAAGCAGATTAAAAGTTTGTCTGTGGTGTCTGGTCTCAGTCATAATAATATAGTTACAAGCGACCGAGCGTGAAGAAACAATAAGGTACACAGGCATATTTACAAGCTTTCCTTCCGTGACTTGGCCCTGACAATCGCACGAAACGTGCTCCTGCTACAAACATGAGAAGACAATAGAGTTTTTTCATATATTTTTTTTTTTTTTTTTTTTTACACAGTTGACATCTTTAATGTGTCATCCACCAACCCAATATTACTATGATCCATTTAATTTGAGTTTACAGTACGAATCCAGTAATAATGGAGTGAGGTCCTGAAAGGAATGGAGGAATTTGTTATGTTTAATACTAATAATTATAAAAACAATCCAGTCTAAAACTCAATAAGCTTAACATGGGAACTGCAATCAGTGGCATGTATAGAGGACAAGTGGACAAATGTGTTTTCAGTTGATATCAATTTGATGCAAGAGAGAGGAAGAGGAAAGGAGGGTGGATAAGAACATTTGGTCTCCATCTTTCAAACTTTCTAACATTCCACTTAGTGAAAAAAGGCAGAGGCGAAGTAGAGAGCAAGAGAGGGATGGCCAGAAAGGACAGAGTTAAATCCCAACCTCTCCTCTGTGCTCTCTAGCCAGCTCAAATTAGTCCATGTTCTATACTCTTCTCTCCTGGACCGGTCCGAACTCTGCCATCGTTTATTTGGAGAGCTTCTTCATCCTCTGATCTAGTGCAGCAAAGTTCTCTTCTACAGCCACCAGGTTTTCCTTCATTGTCTGCTGGACCTTTGGGAGAAGAAGGGAAAAAGCCAGTTAGGTTAGCGGTGAGGTTAAGATGTACAGAGGGAAACCCTGGATGTATGTTACATGCTGGGGTTTTTTTTTTTTTTTTTTTTTGGTGCCACCCTCCTCCACCGATGTACGCAGCTGGGCTCAATCTCCCATCAGGGCCAGGAGAGAGGACCAGACGGGCCAGTTGACAGTGTTACAAGCTGTGTGTTGGTTGTTTTTGCAGAGATGCGTACCGGGGTCAGTAGTGGCTCTCTTCTCAAGGGAGTGTGTTTGTCTGTGTGCTCCAGTCTTTTGAACTCGATCTGTGGATGCCAGTGTTGCTTTCTTTTGGAAAGAAGATTTCTTTTGATCATTGTACACTTTTCACCTGTTATTATAAATTATTAATTTTATTATTTGTTTGTACACTTCGGTTGCCCTTGTCTCTTTCCCCAGGTTCATTTTATTGTCAACCAAGGTTCAGATCGGATTGGAGAAATGTGGCAGATGTAAACATAGCTACTGTGATAGGGATGCGTGGGATGGGATACTGTGGTATTGATACTTAAATACTCACAAGCTACTCATTTGGTTTAGAATCCTTTTAAAAAATATTTACATTAAAATGCAGCATCACTTCCAAATGTTTGCAATATAGCCTAACATTACGGCTGCAAGATTATGACCAAAATGTTAAATCGCTAGATCACAATTATTTTTCACGAGTATTCATAGATTTTAGGGTCAATATATTTTTATTGCACTTTCACATTTAAATAAACAAAGCACTGCTCTCTCTGCCACACTGTGCTACATCCCTGCTAATATTTGAATTAAAATAAGACCGGCCCTTATTCACATCTCCTAAAAGCAAAATAAAATTGTACTAAAAGTTTTCCCCCCAAATTAAATCAACAGTTTGCTGCTGTCACTTTCACAGTGTTTTCATTTTGTCCTCCCAATTAACAAATATCTTCATCAAAACAAGACTTAAAACAAGGCTCTTCTTCACCTGAATATAGTGCATTTTGTTTGTCTGCACGCTGTTAAAACAAATAATATACAGAATGTTACTCTTCCACTCTGGACTGCAGAGCAACATTCAGAAAAGTTTCTCAGGGCCTGTCGCTGCACGTCTCTTGTGCAGGATTTTAAACATCAGTGTCGCAGTTGATCATGTTCATTTAATTGCGGGAAGCCAAAATTGTGACTGCGGTTAATGTTTGATTAACTGTGCAGCCCTACTTGTTTGTACCAACTCAGCCCTGAGATGGCCCATACCACTGTACTCTTGAAACCTATGTGAGATCAGAACCTGGCGTCACACACTTCCACATCAAACGAAAGGGAGTCCACCGCAGGAGGTTTGCTGAGAGTGTCGGAAAACGGCAGAAAAGAGACATAGCGTCACGTGGGGATACTTTTCCCCTGTAAATAAAATCACGGCAAGACGCAATATTTGTGACAATGGAGTGGCACAAGGAGGCGGTACAAAAATAAGATGACCCTCTCTCCGACAAAACAGGTTGCAGAGTTTTCTGAGCAAGGGAAAGCATATCTAAATATAGGTGGCACCATTAGTAGTTTGTTTTTGCCTTGTCTGTCTGTCTGTCCTAAATTCTTAAACTTCATTGACACAATCTCATTTTTAAATGTGGTTGTTGGCTACATGAGTTTCGAATTCTTTATAATCACGTGCATAACATTACAGTGACGCGGTCGCTGGCAATGAAAATCAGTATTGGTAAAAGTGAAAGAAGAATTGGTATCGTATCTATTTGAAAAAGTTTGGCATCGCCCATCCCTATGATGTGGATTAAAGATTTTAAAAATTAGGTAGCATTTGAGGTGGCAGACAGATACGAACAGAGAAACACATTACAAATGTAGGAGATGATTAGTTAATTAACTCATCAAGAAAACCAACAATGATTTTTGATCAAAAACTAACAATTTTGAATTGATTAACTGGTTACAATTTTTTATTTTGTTTTCCAGCAAATATGCTAAAAATGCAAACACTCACTAGTTCCAGCTTCTCAGTTAAGATAATCCACTACTTTTCTCTGTCTTCTATCACTGTAAATTGAAAAACCGTTTTTTTAGAGAGTTCGTCGGACCTAAGATATTTGATGGCTTCTCCTTGTGCTCTGGGAATGAAAATGAAGGCCTGCTGGTTACTTTATATTATAAATAGTCAATGAGTTTAAGAGTTTGAGTATTTGTTGGAAAAACAAGCATTTTAGGCTCTAAAAAACAGGGACATCCTAACATTTCATGGACTAAATGATTGAGAAAATAATCAACGGGTTACAGATATGACATAGGCAGGACTTTTTTAAAAAACAAAGTACAGAAGATACAAAAATTATCCCTCTCAATCATCACTTATGACCCACTAGAAGTGTGGTGGCGTCAGTATCTACAGACCCTGTAGCCCTCTCCCTGTATTTTCTCTTTTCTTCTTTTTGCAGTGTTCGGGACATTTGTGGCTTCAGTAATGATGTTTAATTTCTACTTTGATTCACTGCTTTGTTCTCACTAACATTGCTCCCTCTCTTCATTCACGCTATAGCTCGCTCAACCATCTCTGCTCGCTCTCTCTCCCTCGTTCACTCACTGAGCCGAGGAGGGGGCTAACTTTGTTTAAATATAGCAACCTGTTACATATTATACCTTTAAATGATGATGATAAAAATAATTATTAGTTGACGTCCTTTTAAATATATTTACATAACTCTGTCACGGATGTGTAAGGTCAAGTTCACAGGGCATTATTAAAACATAATTACTGAAAATGCTATTAAAAGCATCATTGTAGGGCCATGTAGTTCCAGGAGGCTACAGAATAACTGCTTCAAAAGAAATTGTGTTTCCTATGAAAGTGTGTCAATGTCTAAAAGTGTGTCAATGTCTAAAACAACCTTTTAAAAGTCAAAGGGGACTTCACAACACAATGCAAGTCTATGAAAAGTAAGACCACAACCTTTCTGACTGTGACAACAGAGGGATGCAACTTTTGACAAAATTCATCAAAAAAGAGAAAACGCTTTACTGTGTGCTGCTTTGTCCATCTAACCAAAAGCCTTCAACTGTGAAAGCACAGGTGTGTACAGGAGTATTGTCTGAGGCTTTAGAGAGCCTCTGTTCCCGTAATGGGCAGCCACACTTCGTTAGGACTCTTACTTTTGGCCATGAAAAACTTCCTTTGTAACACACTCTAATGTGTATTAGAAGACACTTCCTACACTCATTTATACCATATAAAGACGTTATTTCCAACTGTCTGAGTTTGTCAAGTATTTTTTGATGAATCCAACATTTTCAATTTTTGAAAAAGCTTCTTCTACAAGAAGTTCAAGCAAGGTTTCATCAAGTTTCTACTAAGGATCTTAATAATTAACCGTTAACCAACATTAAGCATTTTAACCAATTAACAACATTGGTTAAACGATTAAAAGATATATCAATAACTAATTAAAAAGATGAGGAAAAACTCCGGGGATTGGCTCACCACTGTATGGAGAAAAGCTGGTCCACCTTAAGAGAGTCTGAGCCGGAGTTACAGATACAGGAAGTTGGCTCTGGACTTCAGCTGACGACTTCTAGCCTTATAGCATTTATTCACAGACAAATAAACTGTACACACACTGTCTGCAACACCTACGTTCTCAACTATAATGCCACCAACAAAACCACACTCACTGCCACTACACACTACAGAAAACTTTAGTTACGTTGCAATGACAGACTGTATGAGTGTGGTGGCGAGGAACATGAAGCTACCAGCAAAGCTGGAAACTTTTACAGGGAAAGTGGCTGGGTGTCTGTGTCACTACACGCTCCCGGACTGTGAACTGGAGACAGTGAACGCAGCACCGTGGCTGCTATAGTAGCTGTCCCGATTGTGAACTGTTTTCTCAGTTGTTTGTTGTTCTCATATACTGCAGCTGGCACACTGCTAAATGCGACACTAATCTTGTTGGTTAACGGTTAACAATCGGTAAATGAGAGTGGGTCAGTTAAGAAATTTTTTCAATATTAGCTTCCCTAGTTTGTACCTCAAAAAATGCAGGTCAGTTGTTTGACTATAGAAAAAGATTTGTTCCTGTGATTGTTTCACTGTTTGAAATCTTTGTGGGTGAGACATAATATTTCTACTGGTCTCTTTAATTCCACTGGTCCCATGGTTGTAGTAGCTCTCACACAAGGTGAACATTGAACAGCGTTAAAGTTAAGTTCCACACTCCAGCTGTGTTTAAATTGATGTTCAATGGATGAACTTGTTGTTCAATGGATCTTGAACTTCCTACCTGTGTTAGCAGAGTGTTATTGTCCTTCAGAGAGTTGTTGATCATCTGCTGAGTGGTGTCCAGGTGGGTCAGCAGCTGGCCAAACTGCATGGCTGTGAAACGCAGGTGGGGTTGGATGAAGAGAAATCGAGGGGCAAGAGAAGAGAGAGGTAGAAAGAAGTAGTAAGATGGAGTATTAGCTCTCTAATTCACAAATCTGTGATACAAAAAAATGCAATGTTGTCTTTGTGCTTGGCCGAAGTGAAGATGAGTAACGACAAATGTAATCTGAAACTGATGAATGACTGCTTGGGAAGATTAAACAGTATTTTCTTTTACTTGTTAAAGAAAGAGAAAAATAAAATCAGTGCTGCTAAACCCCATTGAGCTAAGAAACCTTTTCGCTGCAGAGTGTGACAGATCGGTGCAGAGTCTGGATGATAAATGACCTCTTTCAGCTCCCAGAAATGAATTATCAATATAATCTATTAATGCCATGGTTCTGCTTTCATGTGCTAAATAATAAAAAGATGATAATGTGATATATAAAATCATGCATCTCTTTCTCCCTGAGGGGGTGTTTAACAGTATTGCTAGATTTAGTCTAATTCTATTACCATTTTGAGTCTCCCTCTCAGTGATTTTTTTGCCCTTTGTTATAATAGAATGGCATGGTTTAGGCTAATTCCATTATCCGTTTGAATCCCATTTTCGCTTAGTTTTCATCTTTTGTCTCGCACTCAGACGTTCCCATTGCAAATGCAAATCTTTCAGGCCAGGCATTACTTCTTCCCAGCACAGATGCCGGCTGAAACGTGATCCGGGTTCACACCCTGTTATGTTCTGTAGCTGCATCTTACATAGTTTGAATGTTTAATGCCTCTCCCCACCCCCTACTAACCTACATACATCCTCTCCTTGAACTCTCATGGGTGTCATTTCAAGGTTCTTCTCCCCCCACATAAAATAACAGAACATAAATCATCAAAGTTTTCATTGTTATGATCCTTACTATCTGCCCCAAGAGCAATATTAATACAGTATTTGCAACATGAACCAATTATTCAAAACCGCTACGTTCATATTATGTTTCAGGGTAAAGTGACAACCTCAACAAATAATATATCTTGTGGCTTACAGAGTTATGTGAGGACACAAAGCAAGCCTTGAGCAACCACCAACATGTAAACCAGTTTCAGTCCCTGTGTATTACCTTGCTCATGCAACTCCTTGACAGCAACAAGCCTCTGCACCACCTGAGGTACAGAGGTGGACATGGCATCCCACTTCTGCACCACGTCATAAAGCTGCGACACCTGACAGGAAAACACATACAGGCACATTTAATACCAAGATAAAAAAAATAGCATGTTTATGTCATGCAACAATTACTGTATTGTAAATGATACATGCATTATTATAATGCACAGTAACACCTACATTCAAACTCGACTTTACAACACTGTGGTACCAAATGCTAGAAATACTGCTCATGCTACTTGAGATTTGCCCTTTCTAATTGCAGCTGTATTTTATGACTAACAGCCCAGTTATTGTGGATCCAATGACTTTATCAGACATAATCTCACATTAAAAGGGATAGTTTGGTGGTTTTGAAGTGGGGTTGTATAAGGTACTTACCCATAGTCTATTACCAATAGTAGATGATTTGGAGAAGCAGACAGGAGTACAGGAGTGTACACTATATTTAGAATATGTTCGCTGATTTACCTTTCCATCAGACAGCCATTATCTATGCTCTCGCCCAAGCAACCAGACTTAAAAAAGACAGTAATGTCACCACACAGCACTTGGGAGTTGCTAGTAATTACATTTTTTTAATGGTATCTGGTGGCGTTGACAAAAGCATAGATGGATACAACTGCTACAACTGATATTGATGTTTTTTCAGGTGGGCCTTTCTTTTAGGTGGCTAAAATGCATTTTGCTGCCGGTCCCCTCCACAGCAGAGCTTTACTTCTCATCTGTGCAGTAACTCCTGTCTTCTTCTGCAAACTAGGGGAGTGTCAACTGTCACCTACTTTAAGTAATACATTGACAGTGATAAGTACCTCACACAACTCCACTTCAAAACACCAGAACTATCCCTTTAGGATGCTTTTGTACTTTTTAATGCTACTTTTTACAAGTAATAAGTCACACACCCTATTTATTAAATCATAAATAATAAATAAATACAGTACATTACAGTCTCTCAAAGGATCAAACAGCAATGTGTAATAACCTTGTGTCTCAGAAACAAACCTCTTTGTATGACTTTGTCATTCACCATGATAAAATAATTAACATGCCCTACCCTCTACTGGCCTTTAAAGCGTACAGCACTTTGGAACAGTCAATGCCTAAAATGCACAGGAACGTTGTCCGGAAATCAGGTAGATCTCCAAATCTGACATTCACAATCTGAAAAACTGAAAATGGTTTATTTCATTACAGACAAACTATCAAAAAGCCTAGTGACAAAGCTTTGGTTTGTCTCTGACTGCCTGAAAGCGGTGCCAGCGCTACTTTCACATTGAACATATGGTGCCATACCTCAGTCTGCCTGACAGGCAATGTCAAGTGCTAGTAAACGTTTTTCAAATTAATATCTTGTCAGAGTTTACCCTCTTAAACTGCCTTGTAATGGAGTGAAAGCATCAGAGATAATTATTGCACTTAGCTTGCACTGCTGAATGTGCACTGTGCGGTGATTACAAACCTTGTTTTGTGTCTCGGCGTCCTCGATCGCTGCCTTGTGTTTAGCAATCTCATTCATCTTCCCGAGGACACTCTAAATGGGAGAGAGACAAAAAGAAATGTACTCACTTTGTATGAGAGGCACTCAGATACATTACAGACAAAAAGACAAGCATTGATTAAATTAATGTCAATACTATGGTAAAAAACAGCTCCTCAAGGCGGGAGACGCCACTGGTATTTCTGTATGGAAATTTGGCATTTTTTTAAAAGTTGTGAAAATATGTTTATCAGTGTTTCACCACAAGGCAAATGTACTGCTCACTCAAGACTTTCAATAACCATCCAGTGGGTGAGGATGATTGAAAAAGAAATACAGTACAGTCATAGCTGAAGTCCAAATAGAAAACCCCAGATAACCCTAAAACTTTATGAACCCAAGACCGTTTGATTCTTTTTAGGCAGGCAAGCTGCAGTACATATCAATACAAGAGTCAAAGGAAGGGCTGAGATCTAGGCCTCGTTTTATATTCAGCATTTGCTGGATACACCAGATACAGCTAGCTGTTGCACCATCTAGACTGTACTGAACGCAAATAGATGAAACATGGAGCTCGTCATTGAACTCACCATAAGACAGCAAAACAATACATTTCTTTTAAAACACAAACTTTCTATTGCAAGCATGATGTATAAATAAGAATGTAATGAAACTGCAATTGACATCTAAATCAAAAGTCATTCATTTCCCCCTTAAGCCCCTGCTGTATGCTGTGTGTGAATTAGTTACCTGCAGTCTGGCTTCCACTTGATCCAGAGTAGTTGAGTCCAATGCGCTGACCCTCGCCTGCAGGAGCTCTATGGTGGCCTAATTCAAACACACATGCACAAGTTATATACAAGCTTGAGCACAACACTTTGTGTTCTTGCTCTACCTACTGGCACTGCAACAATAAGCAAAGTTGGAGGAACTGATGTCATTCATCTCTGAAGTATGACCTAGTTTTCTGGCTCCACATCAGATACAGAGTTGTGAATACAGACACAAACTCCACACAGTGTGTTCCAAAGGAAAGTCGCTGACTTCTTCTTACCATCAAACTGCCTCCTTGTACGCCAGCACTCAGAGGTCCCTGCATCATTGACACAAAGAGAGAAAATACATAATAATAACAAGAAGCAATGAAGCCACCCCATGATTTACATAAATCAAGTGGAAGGTTTTAGTTCCGTTTCACTGAGTGGATGGTTTCACAGCAACAGGAGCATGAAAATGATGCTGGTGTGAGAGTGAAAGAGAGAATGAGATAAACAGAATTAGTGTGAATGAAAGAGAAAAGCATTAGAGATGGTGTGTGTGTGTGCGTGCGTGTAAAGACTGCATTTGAGTCGGTGTGTACCTGCTTGTCTGATCCTGAGCCAACAGCCATCTCCAGCTCAGCTAGACGCTTCTCCAGTTCCGCCATCTACAGGGACGGAACAAGGCAACACATGGTTGGCAATGACAACAACAACACACACACACACACACACACACACACACACACACACACACACACACACACACACACACACACACACACACACACACACACACACACACACACACACACACACACACTCCCTGCCTTTTGTCCTGTTTATCTGCCATCAAATATTCTGACACTCATCTCATGAGAATGAAAACAAACACGTCTGGCAGATCAACATTTCAGTGCTTTCATCCCCAGACACTTGACTGCGATTCCCTCCACCTCCCTTTCCGCTTTACCTTGGCAGACTCGTTGAATTTTTCCTGCTCTGGTCTGCTGTGCAGCTCGTAGAGTACCACTCCATCTGGGCCCTTAGCTGTTGCCGTCGGCTTGCTGTCTCCCGCGGTGCTGCCACGGCTGCCCTTGGCCGCTTCCAGCTGGGTGAGCAGACGCCTGGTGGAGGAAGGAAAAGGACACACAAAAGGATTAAATGCTCAATTTTGTTATCACCTCCATGTGTTGCTGAGCCCCTCCCCTCTCTTGCTACAAATCTTTTCAAGCTCTGTTGTAAACAGCAAGGTCAAGGTGAGCCTTCTAGTAGGCCTCCCACAGTAGTCTGTGTTACATGGTGGTCAGGCACACACAGATTATATTACGTACCCACTGCCCCCACGGTTGTTTTGCTTTTTTTTTTTTACAGCAATAAAACCCATCTAATTCATTTTCGCCTATCAGCACTGTTATCAATACACAGTCGGACAAAAGATACTACAGTGTTTGCACTGTAGGCGGGTGAGCGGAAGGACGGACGGACGGACAGACAGACACAATGACAGAGTTGACAGACAAGACAATGGTGTAAAAGCAAAAAGCAAAAGCACCTATTTGGCAATGCTTCAGCTTTAAACCCAGTGCTATAAGGAAACCATAATGTTAATGAGATAATCACAGTGAGGAGGATGGAGCGGTCACACAGCGTCCACCCAGCGGAGCAGTGCCAGGTGGAAACCTCTGGCATCACAGCAAAAGCTGGACTGGAGAGGCCAGACACAGCCACCCGATGTGAAAGATTAAATTAAGCGCGCTGCACAAATTGACCGTCATCTTTCTAAAAGATCAGTAACACCGGGAGTTGTCACAAGGTTATTAACCGTGGGAAAATTTCCTCACGCACATCCCTCCCTTGTAGTCCTTTTTAATCCTATTCTCTAACCTGTATCACTTTCCATCTATCTTAAGTTCAGATTTGTGGTCTGACATGTAGCAGCAGTATGTTTTCATTGTCTTTATGGCCTCTCTGTTCATGTCTCATCTTCTATTTCCCCTTCTTCTCTCATCATCTGTCCATCGGTTCTTGTGCTCCCCAGGTAGTGCTAGACTGAGATCACAGGTTTATGTGGGCAATTCATAGCAGATGCACTGCCTTACCCTTATTACTCTCTCACTGCCTACATCTGCGTTATCATGGGGTCATTGAAATTAATTGCCCTGCTCTTCCCTCCAACCATCTATTGTTGACTCCCTCTGTATCTTCGAGCTACCCGTTATCCTCTGCATCTTTCCATTCATTCCCTCCACTTTTTCAGGGTCTGATAGGTTGTAGCGTCAGGTTTCAGATTCCAGATGCTTGTTGTCTTGCTTTATTGTCTTGTCACCCTACCCTCCCCTCAGCTCACCTGGCCAGCGCTCCATCTGGGTCAGCCAGGTTGATGTGTGCCTGTGGTCCCAGCAGTGAGTCGAGGTGGGCAGAAACCAGCTGCTGTTTGAGCTGGGCTGCCTGCTGTGCGAGCACCACCGGGGTCAGGCGCTCCTCTGCATTGCTTTCCTTTGTGGCAGCCTGGAAGCAGACGGACACCGTGGTCATTGAGTAACTGAGTTCAACACAGCAGTGATGACAACACGGAGGGTGATGAAATCCCATACTAAATTAAAAAAAGAAAACTTACTGTATACATAAACATGCCCTCTGGTATTATGCATATACATAGGATTTGTTCTAATATTACATTTGAGTAGAACACAATTAAAGGGAAATTTCAGTATTCTTAACCTGGGTTTGGACTAGCTACTGTAGCCAACTGTTTGGGATTATCTTAAAGCTGCAGTCAGTAACGTTGAGCAAATATGATAAAATATATTTTTGTAAAACTGTCACTATATCCTGACAGTAGTGCATGAGACAGATAATCTGTGAAAAAAAAAAAAAAAAATCACGTTCCTCTGATGCTCCTAATGCAAGATCTCACAGGCCGGATGAAAACAACCAATCAGAGCCTAGGAGTCTCTGTGCCGCTGTCAACCACTGCTGGCGAAACTTGCAAACTCATCAAACTGTCAAACTAGGGAGCGCTGATCAAATTTGAATCAATATTCTGTTACTGTAATGCCTGTATCTCACCTCATATGATTGAGTAATATCCATGTTTTCCATATTTTAGTGTTTAGCTGTAAATTGAGAAACATGATTTTTTTTCCCCCACAAATTATCTCTCATGTACTACTGTCGTGACAGTTTTATAAAAACACATTTTATCACGTTTGCTCAAAGTTGCTGACTGCAGCTTTAGGGGTAACCAAATTAAATAACTAAATACAGGGGACTAAACTCTGTTTACTTTTGTTTCGACTCAGTGTTTGAAATTATTCATGTAGAATTTAAGTTCATTTAAAGCTTTGGGAGGATTGTGCTGCTTTACTTGATAAATGTACTTTTGCTCTCATTAGTTATGTTTCCTGAATCTCTACATCAGAGGCAGCAGGTTCAAAATTATTTTGAGCCATACACAATACAGCCACAATTATTAGAATAAGTATAATAAGAAAAATGCCAAGAATTTTCCTTTAACAGTAACAATACAAGCAAACCATGATGATCTATAGCTGTTACAGGCATAACTTTGGACTAGAGCTTGCAGTCATATTTATGGTGATCCCTGGATGATAACTTGGCACAACATCAAACTATGACATTATTTCATTATTACTCAGTTAATCTGGTATAGCCTAGTAAAATATAATAAGTTCTTCACTTATGCATGCAGCAGTTGACTTTTTCCATTCACTGCATTCACCCTGATGAATGGGCACACATTACTTGGAGTGAGCCAATTAATCCACGGAGGTCTTTTCACAAGTTTAAATTTAGATACAGTAGCAGAGAGGCAGCTTGTTCCCCACAGCCAGGCTGCATATTCTGCCAACATGACCTGCATGAGCTCAAACCCACTGACACAAAAACTGCCAATTCACAGTTCAAAGTGGGATTCATGGGGCAGCAGGCCCTGCTCTGTGAGTGTCCAAGTTAACAACACCCAAGTTTTAATTAGTTTCTGAGGGGTCGAGGGGTTTTTGTAAGTCTGAAAAGCAATTTCTTGCATTGAATTTTAATCAACTCCTTTTCAGGAGGAATTCAAGGCTTCAGTGCACATCCAGTATACAAAGCTCAGGTCTCTAGTGAAACAGTAAGAACTGGACATCAATATCCCATCCCTGAAATTGTTCTGCCTTAAAGGTTGTGCTCCCCTGAATAAATACACGAGGACGTGGTCAAGGAGCAGAGTGGAGGAAAGTCTCCCTGTGACAGGCTATTGAATTAGTGCATGCAAAGAGCAAGATAAAGGCTGAATAAGACTGTACCTCCCTTGCCAAGTCCTATGGGCAAGGGAGGGGTGTGTCTGAGCATTGTCAGTTCACCTGGATGGCATCCACCTCCTGAGTGAGCTCCTGGATCTCGTTCACCAGGCGCTGGTACTTCTGCTGGGGTGTCTCCTTCACTCCACAGCCCTCCCCAAGCTAAACACAGATGATAACACAGAGAAAGTGCATGAATATTACATAACAGCAAAGTGAGTCCAGTACAGAGAGAGCAGACGCTTGACTTTATCAGAAAACACACCTCAACGGTGTTATCACCCTAAAATGGACACCTTCTAAAACAATAAATTGTATAATTTTCTTCTGAACAGAGCATACTCACGATTTCAAATTCTCCAGACTCATAGCCAACTCTTCTGCTTCTACTGATTCTGTCAGAGAAGTCTGTGAAAAGGAGACAAATTAGTTGTGAGAGAAATCAAAAACCTGACTGGTTATCAGTATGAGGTTCAGTCTGAGCCAGAAGAAGATTTGGGGTGGACCTGTTATGTTCCACCTGTAACAGAAGAGTGACATTTTGAAGCTACTGCAACTGTCACGTTCGGCATTATTATATGTTATATGTCTTGTGTTAATGGTTATTTATATTTCTTTATCCATTAAGCGTAAATATTGTGTTTTGCAAAGCTATTCTAAAAAGATAACGGTAATGTTTTGTATAATGTATTTATGGCGATTACCGATCACAAGACTGACTGAGGAAACAACCTCAGAAACCTCCCTGATGAGGGAAATATAACCAGCTGTCAGTTTATTAACTTCACCTAAGTAAAAATGCAAGAAGAAAGAAAGAATGCAGTGTAATACAGCAAACTGTAATAAATCCAACCTTGATATATAACAATAATGTGTGGTCATTTTGGGGACAGGAGCACTTTGAGGTACTGTTGAACTGTATTCCATTCTACAGAAGTGTTTCTATTATATTGTCCACCCCATTTATGTCACAGGACAGGCAAAATAACAGAAACACCTCTGCGTTTAAAGCAATACAGTTATTACAGATCTATCTTTCATTTGTAGTGACTATCAATCCATGTCCTCAGTAAAAGTGATGTTACCCTCCAATTTTACTGTAATAAGTAAAAAAGATGAAGTAGGCAAGTTGGAGCAAATATAATTTTAAAAAGTATTTTTTATAAAACGGTCCCTATATCCTGACAGTAGTGCATGAGAAAAAAAATCATGTTCCTCTGAGTCCTCTGGTGCTCCCAGCGGCATCTGCAAGATTTCAGACTGGAGGAAAACAACCATTCAGAGCCAAGCTGGAGCCTGCCGTCTCTGAGCAGCTGTCAGTCACTCACAAACTACAATCAAACGGTCAAACTAGGCACAGCTAAACAGTAACTACAAGATGTTGCTGAAATCATTTGAGAAATAGGCATTACACTAGCAGATGTGTATTTGATCAGCACTGTTGCATACCAAAATGTCTTGTCACGGTCTACATTTTCAAAAGCCTGAAAACAGAGCCATGAGGAGGTGCAGAAGTCTAGTTTCCTCTCAAACTTTAATTAGAACTGTAATTCACTATGAACTGACCGAGCCCCTTGGTGTTGACGTGTTTGTCTTTGAACTTGTCATAGGCCGCGTTGGGGTTGACCACAATCCTCTCCACACTGTCACTACAGAGCTCCTCCTGTCATTGAAATATGATGAAAGAAAGTCAGATGAACATCAACAAAATCTTAAAAGGGCATGTTTGCTTTACAGACAGCAAAGACTTAATAATGAGCTGCCAAAAGTCTCGGAGCCCTAGGTAGACTTGAAATATGTTGACAAATTGGTAAGATCTGAGAAGAAAATATGTGCCTGATCATTGCCCCGAAATATGATTAAAAAGATAATGAATTTCGGAAGATAAAAGCCACTGTATACATGAATCATGAAAATCTTTAAGACAGAGAGGTAATTTGGGGCTGTCCAGGACAGATTATTTCAACATAATTTAGAGTACCAGCAGGCAAGAGACAAATGTGCAAAATTATGTACTGTATATCACAGACATAGATTAACCTAGGCCTGATTGTAGACTCTTAAGACCATCTTTAAAAAGGTTCATCTTTTATAAAAATGTGTCTTCCATACAGTAGAAGTTTACTGTGGTAAATTCAATGTTATGCGAGTGAAAAGTTTGAAGCTACTGACATTTTATTGTTCTAAATGACGGTTCTTTGATTAGTGATTCTGGGAGTATAATAACAAAACGAGGTGCATCATTTGATCAAAACTTCCTAGTGATCAATCATGATGAACTAGAGGTTATGGGTAAGATTAAAACACCACTGACACATACAGATAGATGACATGAGTCCGGGCGCACACACAGATTTGGGTTTGAAAAAATAAAAGATAGACCAACAAAACACACACAACACAAAGACAGTTACAGAGACGTGAGGAGGAGGAGGAGGAGGAGGAGGAAGAGTGAGGAGGAGAGTTAGTCAGGCTCTTACCAGCTCCTTGGGTTTCCAAAGAGAGTTAGAGAAAGTAACGGAAGAGCAGAGGGAGAGAAAAAAGCAGGGGGAGAGGGAGAGAGAGAAAGAGAGAGAGAGAGACAACACAGATTAATGTGGTTATCACATGCCATGCACACAACAGGAGCTGTTGGCCAGGGTCAGGGGAAGATAAGAAAGAAAGCAGTGTTTCCAAGAGTTGCTGCTAAAAACCCTGGAGACACACTGTTCAGACTGCTAAGGATGTCTCCAGTTCTTTCTCTCTTCCCCTATTCAGGGCGGTAAGATGGTCCATCAACACCAAGTTACTTTCTCCTTTGATACCATACAACACTTTATAATGCAGTTTGACCATATGCTCTCATGGAGGGCATTTTAGGCCTCACAACATTACGCAGGATGGATGCAGGGGGTTGGTGTTTTAAAAAACAATCCATGAGTCAGAATGAAGGGTAATGGATGGTTAAAAGAAGTCAATAAACTTAAAAGGCCTAAACCCTGAAATGCATTCTGTTACAGATATTGTAATCTATCAAAAATCATTAATCTGGGTGAGTTATTTCTTCATAACATGCTGTTCATCCTAAATTAATATGCTAGACTAAACCAAAGCTGTTAATGAAGTATATCCGAGTTAAGGCCCCTACACAGTGTGATTTTGGGTTGTCCCAGACAAAGAGAATGATAACTTTGGTCATCAATCCAAGATGGAGGTCTTAGATTGCGCTGCAGGACATTTTGTCCACCAATGGCCAATTTTCTGCATTGCTGACCAAAGAAACCCTGTGTCAAAGGTCAATATTGTACATTTTGTGACCAAACTCTCAATTTGACTTCTGCTACAATCAATCTGAGACATGGCATGAGACTTGGGATTGACTGACCCAATTTCTGTCTTATGTAAAGTAAAATGAGGCCAGGGATAACTCTGGCACTAAAAAGTGAGCCTGCTGTGATTGAATGAACGTAATAGACAAAGGAAAAGAATTATATAATAGCGCCGACAAAGAAACTGTCATCTCAATGTAGATCGGTCACACCTGGCTGCACCTGATCCACTTAATGAGGATAGCATAATTAAGTAAGGTCAGTGTAGATACTAATCCAGTGCATTCCGACATGAAATGATGCAAAATACACTGATCAACACAAGATACTTGAATAAGGTTATAGGCATAAACCAAAAAGGCAGCCAGGTAAAATGAGTTTCTGGATCTGTGGCAAAGAAGAACATCTTGGTGAACATCGACGTGCCAGCAGCTCACGGCCAGAGCTTGTTTTTTTGTTTGGCTACATTTTCAAAACACAAGAGTGGCGCAGATGGATTGTGCAAGTTGATGCTTGTTTCTGATTGCAATTTTCACCAGGGATTCAACAGTCTGATATGTCTCAAATTTGGTAACGTACAGTCCAGCACACCCTCTATACTACATCCATTATATCCATGTACGACATGCAACGAACCCTCAAGATTTTATCACAGTCTATAGGAGCCTTTAAACTGTCCAGTTAGTCAAAATAGTGTGGTTAGGCAGAAAGCAACTGTTAGAACATAATGAGGTTAAAAATGTAAAAAGCTAAAACAAATCGACAAACACTTTAATTAAAACGATGCTGAAGACCCATCAACACCATTATTCCCTTGAAATAGTATAATTGAGCACAAAAAGGAGGAAAAAAATCAATTCTTTGCACTTCAAAACAATCAGAAATTGAGAAATTACAGAGCACAAAAAGGGTCACTCCATCAACCTATTTTTCATTTCATCCCAATCAGTAGAGGCAGGAAAAGTGAATAATAGATTAAAAAAAAAACATGCATAAAAAAACATGGCATGAAGCTCACTGAGAGGTCTTACTTGTACAAACTAGGGTCCCAGGAGGGGTGGGGAAGAGTCAAAACAAGGGCAAGGGAATGGGAAGAACGAATGTGGACACATGGAAGGGAAAATGCCAATTAGGATTCACTCAGCTGGTCAGTAAACTGTCCAGATATGTTTAAAAGCAAAAGGTCAGACCAGCATCCCTCAACAGTTTACAAAGCATTTAAAAAAAACTGTACTCTAACAAAGCCAGCACTAACTCTGCTTAACGTTGCAGTTGGAGGGCAGTTAGAATAGATATTTCTAAGAGTCACAAGACCATCTTCATGACATGACAGATTTTGTTTACTGGCATTTGAATGGTGCTTACATGGGACTTTTATTCATCTATTTTATATTCATCTCCCCTTACTTATTTCTCTTTATTGTACAAATCAACAAATATGCCAATATACATAATATATATTAAAAAAAAGAATTAAGTCAAAGAGTAACCTGAAAAGGGTATCTTGGCTTTTTCAATGAATTGTGAACAAAATACACATATTGTTAGACATATATGCTTTTCATATAAATCTGAAATTACTGATGAATCATAAATTAAGTGAAAATTTGCTCATAGATGTCATCTCACAAGTTCTGGTGGATAATCTTATTTGCCCTAACGTTACAGTTAGTAAGTACAGCACTAATGCTGTGACATAGTTTAATTTAAATGTCAAAAATGACTACTGAAAAACTGCTGAACGCCATGTAAGTTTGTAAGTAGCAATAGTAAGCCAAGTAACTGCATGGTTAGGTGATAAATTATGGCAGACATACTGTACAATTAACGCATTGACGAAATCAGTGCTCTCCGTTATATAACGTGTGAACACTTGTTAGCTAGTAGGTTGGTTTAATATGCAGCGAATCAGATGCACACTGACAAATCTAGTGAATAGAAAACGTTCACTTACCGACTCAAACTGAGCCTGGTCATCTTCTGGAAGGTCCCCGGTCTCATACACGTCCGGTTCATTAAAGGCCTAATAAAACAATCAGGCAAACAATATGTCAAACGATCAGATATGTATTGTCATTAGCCTGGCCAACGCCCCGGCCCATTCAACAAAACGTATTTGCTAGCCTTTGCTCTCTGGTGGCTTGTATCACAAGACACAACATTAACTGGAAAGAGAGCAACTCACAACATACAATTACCAACGCTACTTGTATAGTAGTTGCAAACAACAGACAGACGACAGAGTAAACAGCGGGGACGTCAGCTAACTTCACAGCTTGGGGCTAGCATTGCTAAGTAGCAATCTAGCTAATCTGTCTGCTATCGTTAGCCACTTACAATTCCTGGCAAGTTCGCGTATTTAGGGTCAGCCATTGTCAGTGGGAAGCAAATATGAGACCAACAAACCACGATAGAATACAACTGTAGTAATTAAAACGTGTAAATTATCGATAAACCGAATCAAATAATAACAAAAGCTAACGATAGATGAGCCAGCAGTCTCTCAGCCGGCGGAGGCTTCCAGGCTGATGTGGTCACTGGCTTGATTTGACAGCGTGGATGTTGGGTTTCATAAACGCGTAAGCGAGCGGGCGGTAATATGTCGTCTGCACCGATGGGAACGAGTTCAACGGCCTGTTAAAAACAGCAAAACAAACACTCCCTACAAAGTGCAGCGTCTCTACGCATGCGCAAAATTCGACAAATACGATTGAACGGTTTCTCTTTCTGTTATTAATCTTCTTTTTTTCCCACATCAAACAGTATTTGCTGTTGTACTCGTAGATATTTAACAACTAATTTGCTAATTTGTCTTTTTCTAAAATTTGATTTGATTTGGGTTGAATTGTAGCAGCGACATCACACGGTGGCGCTAAAGGTACGATAAAACAACTCAATCAACGGACCAAAGACGGTTGAAGAAAGAGATCTATCACTCTGTTGCAAAATAAAGTGTTTGTTAAGTAGTCCAGTAAATGCAGAAAGGAGTGATATGAAGTATGACACGGTACTGCTGTTTGTTTCTTGTTTAAGAAGAAGTTATATTGCTTTGCAATATATTGCTATTGTAAACTCTGCTTTTTAGCCAAAATAATAACATTTAGATCAAGATTAGGGTCCACTTCAGTTGACTGAAAGGCAACTAAAAGTAAAACAATATTGGATGAAAACTGTCAAGTAAAGGCATTCCCTATGTCACATTTGGTACATTCCATGAAAATACAGTATATTTTATAGTTATCAAATTATTGGAAGCAAAATGCATGCACAGTGCAGGGACTGATTTTTCATATCACATATAAAGAAACATAAGAGTATGTTTGAGTAATGCATGTTTGTTTTTCAAATTATTACCTAGTATATATCACACGATACCACTGTTAACATAGACAACTACATATTATTATATATATATATATATTATATATATATATATATATATATATATATATAGTATAATTTAAAAAAATTGTCAGGTCGACAATGAATGTTTTGTTTATCTCTGCAGAACGTATCTGACATTTGGTTCCCACATCTAACAAGGCTTGTGAGCCAATAGTAAAACAAAGTTAGTATCATGTGGGGTCTCTGGTGTTGTCAGCGATCAAGTTACCAGTTAGTGTGGAAAGAACAGGTTGAGATTGACAGTGAGTGCCTGGCAACCTCTTGTTGTGAAGTAAAAACAATATAAAAGGGGAGGGAGAATGCAACATCTAGTGGCTGAATGTTATCAGTGTGAACATAGCACCTTTAGCATACATATATTTAAGTGTCATTATTAGTGTCAACCAGTCACATGACTGAATAGATAATTAAGGCCCAGTCATCTACAGCACAAGACACACAGCTGCCCATGACTTTGTCATCCACTGCACGATGGCACATTATCTCGACATTGTGGTCTATTTCTTGGGTATAACTGTACATATATAACTTCAGTTTGATCATTTGACATTTCTTATTGAAATACAAAAACATTACTTTTAAATATGAGCCTGCTGTAAGTGATATAGCTTTCAGTCTTACTGTGTTTCTTGTATATTTTAATCCAAGACAAAGCACTGTCAGAGCCCGCATGTTTATTTAAAAGGGTACTCCACCAATTTGACAAATAAAGGTCTGTTAAAGCAATTAGCCTGTTGAAACTGTTGTATAATGTCTTCTGTAACTCTCGAGGAACTTTCTAAAATCTGAAAAAGTAACATCTACATGGCAGACAGGATCTAATGAAAGGTACAATTGAATAGTATCTTTCAAATCATGATGGAAGTGCAGTGCTACATCAGTGGAGTACCCCTTTACATCTCTGGGTAAAAACCATAGAGCCTTTGGTTCCCACATGACTACACAGCTAGCTTTGTCATGCAAAACAGCATTGCCATGGCAACCAGTCTGGTTCAGACCTGAAAAGAAAAATAGAGATGCTCTGCTCTAAAACTACTGGCTATTGAAAACATCTCACCAGATGTTCTTTGAAGCAACACATCCAGCTTTTTGAGCTCCATCTGAAACTAGTGTTTAAACCAGCAGCTAGCAGAATATTTGTGGCATTATTGGGCAAAAATCCATGATAACCTTTCAGCATGTAATTCAAGTATTCTGAGAGAAAACTGGCCTTCCCCCTCCTCATGGCTCTGTTTTCAGGTTAAATCTAGCCCGTGACGGAGACTTTGGCCAATCACAGGTCACTTCAGAGAGAGAGAGTGTTCCTATTGGCTGTGCTCCAGTTGGTGGGTGGTGCTTGGTATTTCCTCAACTGTTCTAAATATGGCTGCCGAGACACACACTTTCTCATTTTACAGCGAAACAGTAACTACAAGATGTTTCCGAAAACATTTGAGGTGAGACATACACAGTACAGTAACAGAATATTGATTCATATTTGATCTGTGCTGCCTAGTTTGATCAGAGTTTGTGAGTGAAGCCCAAGCTCAGCTCTGATTGATTGTTTTCCTCCGGTCTGTGAAATCTTGCAGATGCCATTTAGTTGATTTTTTTTCAGATTACCTGTCTCATGCACCACGGTCAGCATATAGTGACCGTTTTATAAACAATACTTTTTAAAATCATATTTGCTCCATTTCACTGCAGCTTTAATGGCTAAGAGTGAACTTTGTAGAGTTGCGGTTGCTGGAATAAGAAGCAGAGTGGGAGCTCCTCTCTCCCTGTGCTCAGTGGTGCTGATGAGGGAGGATCCCGCCCCCCGTGACAGCGATGCAAGACACGCTTTTGGGCAACTGCAGCCTATCCAGACACACTGCCGAGCGGACCAGTTTGGAATATACTCCTCACTTACAACTCTCCATCTGCTCTCCACCGCTCACCTGCGCCCGAGTTGCGTTTGCGGACACTTGAAACAAGAAACTCTCTCAAACGCCTTTTTTCTCTACATTTCATTAAAGCATTCGGCTTTAGTCTCTCCTGAAACTCCTAGTTCTTCCAAACGCTTCGCCTGCCAGTCTCGCTTTGCATGTGGGTTTAACCAGTCTGCGTCCAGGTGGTTTACGGGAAAAGGTTGCACAGGGAATATTTTTGTTTTATCATTAATTTAGACAAATAAATCCCTCTTTATCTTTTGGAAACGCGTCCGCTATATTTTCCCCACACAATGGCTGATGCTAACGCAGAATGCAATATCAAGGTGTTGTGTCGATTCCGTCCGCTGAACAAGTCCGAAATTATCCGCGGAGATAAGTTCATCCCAATATTTCAAGGAGAAGACACTGTCATCCTCGGGGTAAGTTGTCTCTAACCACCTCCTTCCTTTTTGTCACCCCATGCATGCAGGCGGTGCACAGTAACGCTACGGGTTACACTTCTTACCATCAGATGCTGTGCAGACTAGACTGGAGGCTTAAAGGCTGCTGACAGGGATCAAACTAAGTCTAAAGCCCCTATATCAATATTCTGATCAGCATCATTCAGATGTGTGTTGCTGCCATCAAATAGCAACAAGGTGGGCTATAAGCCTTGCAGGGACCAGGCTGGATCAGATTGATGAATGGCCTCTCATGTCATATCCTCAGATGATTTGCCAAAATCACCCCTTTCTTGTTGAAATTAAGCCCAAGATCAATGAATTTCACAAGCCTGAGCTTTGCCAGCATCGCGAGGAACTTATCATTTTTTGAAAAGGCATCTCGACCCCACCTCTGTGGTCCCACACTGCCTCATTATTTGCTTCTTCTGTTGTATTGAGCTGCTGGATTTTGGTGTGTCTCTTGTCTCAGAAGATCATGGTGGATGCATCTTGCAGTCAGCCTTTAATACACTTCTGAGGTATCAGGTGTTGTAAATCTAATGAGAGGCATCATTAGGCTCTGTGGGCTGTTTCTGTCCACTGAATAGACATGAATAGCAGCCAGTGATTAGTGTTACCGCTTTGGAGCAGCAAATGAAAATGAACCTATAAACTATAACACATTCATCAATCTGATGGATAAGCACCTGAGGCTGAGGTTAACAGTAGGAGATTAGAAGTGCTCTAAATGCAAATGTTCTTGTTGTTTAGATGTAAAGCACATCAGGGCAAGGTACACACACACACACACACACACACACACATAGAAACAGAGAGAGAGAGGTCCACATGCATCTGACCTGAGGGTTGACTTCAAGTGATGATGAAGACAGCCGAAATCCCATATTGGCTTACTCTGATGTCACACACATCCATACACACACACACACATTGAAATGCAAGCTTGTTGAGGTAGATATCCCTGTGAGACTGTCTTGTATATCCTGGTTGTAGCAGCAGGATTTTTTTCCTCCCGCTGATTGAATGATTGAATGCTCATTATCACATTATCCTGAAGCTATATTTGGGCATGGCAGGTTGGTATTACCATTAACGACTTGAAGTCATTAATACCTGCCTAAATCTTGTATTGTATGTTGTATACTGTGTGTATTTAAATTAGGGCTGCACAATTAATCCAAATTTTATCGAAATCGCAATTAGGGGTGTAAGAAAATATTGAAGATATTATCCTATGACAGTTTTCCTAAAATTAATATTTTTTAAAAAATCCCAATATATTGTCTTGCTTACATTATCGCAATATACACTCACTGCCCACATAATTAGGTACACCTGTTCAATTGCTTGTTGACACAAATAGCTAATCAGCCAATCACATGGCTGCAACTCAGTGCATTTAGGCATGTAGATGTGGTCAAGACAACTTGCTGAAGTTCAAACTGAGCATCAGAATGGGGTAGAAAGGGGATTTAAGTGACTTTGATCGTGGCGTGGTTGTTGGTGCCAGACGGGCTGGTCTGAGTATTTAAGTAACTGCTGATCTACTGGGATATTCACGCACAGCCATCTGTCGGGTTTACAGAGAATGGTCCGAAAAAGAGAAAATATCCAGTGAGCGGCAGCTGTGTGGACGAAAATGCCTTGTTGATGTGAGAGGTCAGAGGAGAATGGGCAGACTGGTTGGAGATGATAGAAAGGCAACAGTAACTCAAATAACCACTCGTTCCAACCAAGGTATAACATCTCTGAACGCACAACACGTCGAACCTTGAAGAAGATGGGTTACAGCAGCAGAAGACCACACCGGATGCCACGCCTGTCAGCTAAGAACAGGAACCTGAGACTACAATTCGTACAGGCTCACCAAAACTGGACAATAGAAGATTAGAAAAACGTTGCCTGGTCTGACGAGTCTCGATTTCAGCCGCGACGTTCAGATGGCAGGGTCTGAATTTGGTGTAAACAACATGAAAGCATGGATCCATCCTGCCTTGTATCAACGGTTCAGGCTGCTGGTGCTGGTGTAATGGTGTGGGGGATATTTTCTTGGCACACTTTGGGCCCCTTAGTAATAACTGAACATCATTTAAATGCCACAGCCTGCCTGAGTATTGTTGCTGACCATGTCCATCCCCATGTCACAAAGCTCAACATCTCAAACTGGTTTCTTGAACATGACAATGAGTTCACTGTACTCCAATGGCCTCCACAGTCTCCAGATCTCAATCCAGTAGAGGACCTTTGGGATGTGGTGGAACGGGAGATTCAGATCACAGATGCGCAGCCGACAAATCTGCAGCAACTGCGTGATGCTATCATGTCAGTATGGATCAAAATGTTTCCAGCACCTTGTTGAAAGTATGCCACGAAGAATTCAGGCAGTTCTGAAGGCAAAAAGGGGTCCAACCTTTTACTAGCAAGTTCCTAATTATGTGGCCAGTGAGTGTATCTTGCAATGTACTGTATCATAACCCCTGTTACATTATGCATATAGTATTGTCAATTTTTTCCAGTACACAGCCCTAATCACAATACCTACTGCAATTTTCAAATCACAGGATGAGGAAATGAATATAGAAAATAAATTAAATATTGTCATGTTGCACAGATATCCTGACTTACACATCATATTCTATAGGGGTACAGACTCCTTCAGAAATCACACCATAATCACTTTAATATGCTTTTCAATGAAAATGAGAATAATGATGTAAAAATGATTATATCCTCTAATATCGTAAATCATATCGCTATTGCAATTCAGTCAAAATAATCGCAATACCATATTTTTTCAAAATGGTGCAGCCCTAATTTAAACATATTCTGGGTGTGTCTGAAGACAGCAGAAGAATTAAAAATGAATCCAGATGTGATTTCTTGTAGATTACGAAGTTATTTCAAAATATCTCAGTTTTAAATTCTTAAAGAGTATCTTGAATCACATCTTTAAATGATTTATTGGATGTCAGTGTTTCTGCTCCATTCAGGCTGCAGTGTTGTTAGTCAGTAGTGATGCATACTTCATATTAGTCTGCAGATGACGACAGCTGGAGACAGTGTGTGCAGAAATTGAAATCATGTTACCCAATTAAGGGAACTGTGATCCTTCAGTATGAGAAGAAAACATAAACACTGCCTGCACTGCTGTCGTTCCCTACCAACACTTCTGTGTGGCAGCGGAAGCCTTCAAAACAGACAGAAGTGTGCACTTCCCTACTTATATTCCCAGTCACCTCATGTACTAACCGCCCATCAATTTCCTTCTGCTCAGATGATCATAAAAGCATACACACAGTTTTCATCTTTCTGAATGTGATTGCTTTGGAGGCATGCCGAATGCAAAGTTTTTTTTAGGTGTGTAAATGTATTCATGGTGTGTATTTTTCTTCTGCGTCTGTCTTGTAGCTATGGAATACTCAAAAAAAAAAAAAAGTATGTCTCCTGAGAGTTGAAATGCTACGGCCGTCAGAATTGATCAGGACTTAAAATATCAGGCCGGCAGGCAAGCAGGCATGCTGCAGGGATCCTGAAATGACAACTAGGCGTTCACATTCTGACGGCTGATAAAAACAATTCACATCAGGGCAGCGTTGATGGTCCAACATTCGTCTGCTGGAGGAACGCTCCTTCCGGAAGTTGTTAACTGACAGAGGCAATGATTTGAGCCGTTGAGTGATGGTTAGACTGCACCTGGGTGGCAGGCAGGAAGAGACTTGAGGAGATTAAAGAGTGAGGAAGAGGGCGCGTTGGTGTGCTCTGAATTGATGAAGGAACGTCTCCGGGGCCTCAGAACGCTGGGGAACATCAGGTGAAATTTGACTAGTAAGTTGTGCAGCGCTTTCATACCACACTCAAAAACCAAAGAAACAAGTTTGACAACTTGAACTCAGACTTGCACTTGAACTTGACACATCACCTCAAACAGTAGCTATGAATTATGTATTTTTAAAAGGGATTAATTAAAGAAAGGCTACGTAACTTTAATAATGGCACATTGAATTCCTTTCATCTGCCCAAAGCCTGTTCAGCTGGCAACATTTTCATTAGTGTATTTGTGACAGGCTACAATCAAAGGTGGAAAAAAATATTGAAAATATAAAATATTGTGATATGTTTTGTGATATTGTATCAATTCTCATAAATGCAGTATTGATTTTTAATTAAGAACAGTTTACATGCACAGATTGACGATTGAAGTCAATGCTTTTATGTCATTGGTAAAGAGATGCGCCCTCTCAGTGTGTGTTCCCTCTCAAAGTAGTGCTGTGATGGTTGATGTTGAGACTGTGATGGAGACAAATGCAGATCCCGTTGTTCAGATTGCATGAAAAAAAAATTCTCAGCTTTTTATTTAATTATCAATATTTCTTTAAACCCTTTAACCGATAGCGTTAATCGGTTAAAATGCTTAATGTCAGTTATCGGTTAAATGGTTAATTATTAGCATCCCTAACTGCAATATAGCTGCTTGCTTACAGTATCACAATGTATCATAATAAATTCAATCATAACTCCTGTATCGTGATATGTATCGTATTGCCAGATTCTTGCCAATTCACAGCCCTAACTACAATGCAGTGTAAGTGCAGTAGAGAAGAATCACAGAGATAGGAAACCGTCTCAGAAATATTAGAGATATCACAGAGAAATATCTATTTAAAGTTTGTAGCCTCCACTAGCTGCTGGCCAGCCTTGCGATAGTCTGGCGAACTGTCCAGGGTGTACCCCGCCTTCACCCAATGCCAGCTGGGATCGGCTCTAGCCCCCATGACCCTGAATTGGATAAGTGGTTACAAATGATGGATGATTGATAGATGGATGGATGGATGGATGGATCGCTACTGGCCATGCCAGATGTTGTAGTTGGGTTGTAGCAGTGAAAATCTGGGTATATAAAAATGTGAATTCAACTTTCCATTTGTAATTTGTTCTTTCGCTTTGCAAAAATTACATAATTTTGTTGAAAAGAAAGAATTGATTTTTGCTGCTGTGTCCAATATGTTTTGGTCTCCACCAACTCCCAGGGGAAATATCTGGCTGCTAAATGCTCCACTGTGCTCGCCAGCTACTCACAACCTTTGTCTGTCTGCTGGGCAAGTAGCCTACAGTACAGTGAGTTCATCGCTAAAACCAGCAGCCATTTGCAGCTATAGAATCAAGGTTGATGAGAGCTGTGAGACTGAATCGAAACAGTAAAGTTGCATACCATAAATATCTAGCTGAAAGATGTTAAAACGCTCCATAGAACTGAGGGGAAGTGAAGAGTGTGGTAGCTATCTATGAGCAACCTCATCATGTTATACAATGTTTTGATGCATTGCTAATATAGAAATTTGCTTAGTGTAGCTTTAAACTCAAATTAGTAAGCTACTTGGGCACAAACCTGAGCACTAAGAATGCAAGTCAGTTCATCTAAACTCGACTCAGACTTGCATTTAAACCATGAGCACTTGAAACTTGACTTCAAGGCTTCAGGTTTGTGATATCACTGCCATGATGTAGGTTAGTATGCTGCATTCACTTGACATCAGTTGTGAGCAATCAGTGGCTTTGGTACCTCAGTAAACATTGTAAACATGAGTTTATGGTCTCAGTCGCAGGTTTCAGGTCTTCTTCAATACAGCATGATGTTTCTTTTAGTAAATTATGGTCCCATTTAGAGTCAAATAGACTGCAGAGCAGGGTATGCTTTAAGGTGTGGCTATCTTGTGATTGACAGGCGTAGTCCAGTCCAGTCTGGGAGTTGTCTGTGTTTTTGTCTTCCAACCTTTCACAGCGTGTTTTCACTTCATGAAAGTTAATCATAACCTTTTTGGTTGCCTAAAAATTATTCAGCGTTCGGTTGTACTAAGCTCCACCTTATCATGTCACTTCTGGTTTGGTAACGGCCAAATTAAATACCAAGATGGTGACAGCCAAAAATGGCAGTCCACAAACCAATGAGTGACGTCACGGTGACTATGTTCACTTCTTTTATAGTCTATGTGCTCGCCGGACACAAATGCATTACTTGAAGCCTGTCAAGATGGATTTTTGTGTGATATGTGATCCTGCGATTGTTGTACGATCTTGCGACATTGTGAGAATCCAGCTGCTGTGCAAGGCAACAACAGTAGTGCAACAAATACAATACACACAAACATAACAGCACTGAACACATTCACTCATTCAGAGCTGAAACCAGTAATACAGTGAATGTTGGATTATAAAAGAAACACATGATGGAAGACCTGTAGAACAGGCAAACCTTTGCTGCATATCAGTCAGACACTCGGGTTCCTTACCAGTTCCTTGAAGCACATTCAGATACTGCAACACCAATTTTCCCATTAGTCATTTTAGCAACAATACCAATATGTCACATCCCCTACCTGTGTGACACAGCAATTAATGTGTTGTTAATTATTAATTTCTTGTGTCTTTTTCCATCTCACATGCCACCTGTGGAGCCCCGGAGCGCTCAGTGACTGTGCGGCAGTAATAACTTTACTCAGCCAGCTCGGCCTTTGTGTTTGCTCCACAGTGGAGGGACACAGCTGTCTCTAGTATTTCACTGTCTGGAATAATGCGGAGTCACAGGGGCCAGATTGTCCCTCCTAATCTTCTGGCAAGCGAAAAAGACAGCCACGATGAATCATGCTTTGGATTCGGTTCTATGAATAATAAATAATCATGGTCGCCTCCGTGGAAGCAAGATATAGGATTTTTTTTTTCTCTCTTGCTCCGAGGCGGTGACATATAGATATCACATGCTAGCGCCATATGAGCTGTACACAGGCGAGGTCTATTAAAGAGCCATTTCATGCATATATGCATCTTACCAATAGCAGTATATGATGATAAGATGTGAGTTAGGAGTCTATATTTCAGACTTGTGGTATTTACTCCATGATTGTTTGTTGCCACATCTCCTTGAGCTATGAGTGCTTTAAGAACCTCACAAGCATTGAAGACGCATCATTTCCATTCCTTTTGTCCAAAATGAAATTATTTCATGATTCCTTTGGCTGCTGTTGTTGTAAACCTCTGTGAATATTTTTAGCTGCATACTAGCTGAGTTTAACTTAAGGCGGTAATGTAGTATGACATAACTTAACACAGATTATTAGATCCCTCTCCATTTCTAAGTGTTTTTAAACGAGCAAGAGGAAATGCTTTGCCGAGGATTTTACTCTGCAATGCCTCTTCACCTATAAGTCGTGGTGTCTTTGGGAGTCCCTTTAATCAACATAGCCAATATTAGAGGTACACCTTTAATGAGCCTGCTTCCTGGAGCAAAGTCAGACTGTTTTATTTTTGGAGTAAAATACAAAAACAAGACAAGTGTCTTTCGTCTTCATGTTTGTTTCCAAAGCGGTCAGACTTGACCTTGGGGTGTGAGCCTTTATGTGTGTTATGATGAGTTATAGCCAGCAGGCGATTTGTTAATTTTAAACAGGGCGTCGGACCCGGTTTGCTTTGTTGACCCGTGACTAGCGAACCACCCCATGAATGACTCTTTTGGTCAGAGAAAAGGTCACATAAGCCATTATAAATCCATTTGCTACTTCAGCACCATGGACAGCGGCACAGATTTATCACACAGCAGTCAGGCTGCTGATAGTTCAGAGCTGTGGTCGACTCGGGGCCATAGATTCTAGGACCTCATGATTTTGAAAAAATATCTAATTACAATTATTGTGACTGATATTGCAGTTATGTGATATTAGAGGGAATGAGGGAATTTTCACAGCATTATTCTCATTTTCATTGGAACACTTTAAAATGAGAATGGTGTAAATTTTGTGGCGATTTGTACACAAACAAAGGCCAGCACCACAGTATTTAATGTATTTTACACACATTTCACCTTTAACAAATATTACAATTTCCTCCTCATCCTGCAAATTGAAAATTGTAATTTTGATTAAATGTGCAGCCCTAATAGATTCTATCTTGCACAAACCTCAGCCAGATAAAGGATCAACGACTGAGTCATCTATCAAATCTTTTTAGGCAGACTAGACAACCATATTCAACAACCTCTCTGCCACTGCATTCTCTCTGCTACTAGGGGATGGAGAGGGGGGACAGCAGGTTAATAAGGGGGCATTGGTCATTTTGCTAACAAGGAGAAAGGCATCCCCCCCTCATTCCCCCTCATATCCCCTATTGGTTCTAGCTAAAGTTTAAAACGCTCCTTATATAAAGTCCCTGACCTCTACACTGACCTCCCTGTCTTTGTCATATGGAGCTGTTTGATTTTTTTCTTTGTTGTTGACCATGATAGCTATCGAAGAGGGTGAACTTTACGGTGAAACGAGTCCCTCCTCGCGTGTTAGCGAGTCCAATTGAAATGTGCACATTAAAGAGCTATTGATTCTCTATTTTCTGCACACCATTTATAATTCTATGGATTACCTCTCCCTGGCTGCCGTTCCCTTGTGTGCTTACAAGTCTACTATAGAAACTCCCGGGTGTTAAAGGTTGCTGTATTAACTGCTGCGGGATACGCCTTGTTTACATTTTTAGGAAGAATAAAGGATTAGAGCAGTCTTGTCAAAAAAGGTTCACAGAGATATTCTGGCTCACCATTTTCATCCCAGCTTTGCTCCTTCTCACAAGAAGGCATTTATTTTCTCCTGAAAGCTTTTTCTGAGATTTATGAAAAGGAATTAGGATCATATGACTTGCTACTGTGGTAGAAAATAGGCATGTCATATTCATAAAAATTAACCAATTATTCGTGAGCGGCCACTGTGAAGACGTCTGTCTGATTTCTGATGGAGCTATGACTCTTTCCCTGTCGTGCTGACTTTCTGTTCTTCTCCTAGCCCATTCTTGATTAGGTGCAGAGAGCAGAAAACAGCTGCTGTTGAAACAAACTGTTGACAGTGCACGTCTGGTGCGGAGTAAAGTCTTCCACCTGCCTCGTACCTTTTGTTATTTATAGTTCAATTGGAACTGTTTGCTCCTCAAGGATATTTCTTTTCAACGGCTTTTAGCTGTCTTCAATCCAAACAGTCACATATAGAGGTCCAAAGGGCTCCCCTCTCCCCCACCCTGTACTCTAATTCTATCACTGCAGTGCACACCACCATATCCAATTAGGGAGTGTAATGGGATTGTTGTGTAGGGTCAAGATCCGCTCTCATTTCTCCCGTTGGATGCCGACATCAGAGCAGCTACCACTTGGGATCAGACCTCATCTTCTCCCCCCTCCTTGCCTCTCTCTCTCATCCTCAACGCACACTTCACTGTATTTCTCTCTGTCTAGCTGTGTTTCATGATGTAATGATGCCGTGGCTCATTTTCCTCATGACTCAGCAGCAGTTTTGGGGAAGATGTGAGGGAAGAGGCTCAGCCTCGTCTGTCATCTCATTAAGTTAGGCAGAGGCTTCTAGCTGGTTTTAATGGTGTCAGGGGGAAGCTGCTGTCATTCAGGAGTCAGGAGGATGGTAACAGATCGTTGTGACTTTGGTGAGGTTATTTCACTCCAGTCAGCCCAGAGATGTGAGACCAATTTAGCTACTTTTTGGCTACCTTGTACTATTTTGAACTGAAGAGTGCCTTATCTTTCTACCCAAAACCCATAATACCAACAAGAGCTGCCAGCTCTCCCTCTCATCTTTTCCCCAATATTAACTAACTGTTCTACTCACTCCAACTCCTTTCTCTGCAGTGTATTAGCTGCCAGTTCCTTCATCTCATCTTTATTTTTACTCAGCATGTGCACATGCCAGGGTTAGATAAGCTTGTGCCAGTTCGTCAACACTCTCCCTGCCCATTTCTCTCTCCCTTTACGACAGAAGTGGGCTGTGACTACCAGGCTTTTAGCTCCGGGGAGCGTTAATGGAGCATCCTGTCCTCATTAGCCACGGCACTGCCCAGGATGCCGCCTGGTCTTCCATGTCTGCCCTTGGCGTCTGCCATCATAACCAGCTGCACATGCTCACACACGTGTGTGCACATGCCAAGACCCCCAAGCAGTTGGTGCTATATTAGCAGGCTAGTAAGACGGGAAGGAAATCCCACGGAGACCAGAGGAGCATCCCTGCCCTCTGCATACCCAGGACTTCAGTTTCCTTCAATTAATCACAGTTCAGCTCATTGATCTGATACTGGAGAACATTGACATCTACCCTGAGTCACTTCCTTTCTCAGGGGAGCCATGCTTTCCTTTACTGTTTTTCATCTAGGTTAATCTAATTTAGGATTTTATTCAAACATTACATAACAGAAACTTGGAAAAATCTTGGCGGACATAAATTCCATGCTCATTTGAATATTTGCCTGGCTCTGGATTGGTCCCAGCCTAGACTTTCAAAAACACCTCTCCAGGCTACAGTAGCAGCTGTTTCATTCTGGCTCCAGGTAGGTCCATCGATAATCACAACACACTGATTTTTTTTTATCTTTTACTCCACTTCTTCTATCTCCCAGAGTTTATAATTAACTGTTTTTTATGCTATTTTTTCCATTTTTTTCTGGAGGCCTTTTATTATCCAAATTACTACGCTGCACAGCTCTGTCATTAGCTGTGGCTGAATTACAAAGAGAATCCCGTTAACCGTGTTGTTGATTTTTACCCCACACTACTTCTTGGATTGCTTCATTTTCCACTCAGCTATTCCCCTAGCTTCACTTGCTTTAATAATTGCCGCCAGCGTTCACAAAGGAGAACTATGTGCTTATTGTTGCCACATTTCCACCACTTCTTCCATCCTACCCTAATTTATAATTCATTCTCTGCCACATGTGGTCATTAGCATGGCTCATAGTGCGACGCAGCTCGATGGCATAGTTGGTGGATGACTTCATCTGGCCCTAGTGCTTTTGAGGATCAGTCACAATGTTGAGGCTTTGGATTCAGATTTAATTGGAACTGTGGCCCAGGACCACACAAAACCCTCTGTCTCAATTTGGCACAGACCTAGAGATGTCTGCATTATAAGTTGTCTTCATTATCATTTCACTGGAGCATCACTTCTCGCCTAAATTCAGTCAATACGGTTGGTTCACGGGTCTGTGTATTAATTGAATTACTGGTGTGGAAGAATCGATGATGCCAGTAAGAGCTCTCTTACTTAACATGGCTTCACTCACAAGAAGAGAGGGGTATTAATGCAAGTTTTTGTGGAAAATATTGTTTTTCCCTATCACAATTGGCACATTAGCCCCCCTTTTTAACTAGGAAACATTCGGATAAAATTACTCTAAGTGTTGATTATATTATTTTACACATTCAGAGCAAGATTAGCACTTAATTAGCACAGTTTTTTTTTAAGGTTTGCTTGCAGCCTCAAAACAAGATTCCCTCTGTATTAAATGCTAAATGTGTTTGGCTTTTTTCCTTGTCTTGTCGAAGCAGCATTGACGGAGACAAAGTTGCTGTCAGGAGTAATCTTGTGCTTTGTGTGTGAATTCATTTTGACAGGATTTACTTATATGCAGGGTGAGCTGAATGCAGGTGGCTGCTGGCTGAAAAAGAGGTAATGACTTAGTGTCCACAAGACCTCAGATATTTTCCTTTGACATCAAATATTCCCTCTGAGAGCAGAGCTAATAGCTGGGCTCTCAGACCGTCTCAAGCTGTGATCGAAGCTCTTTGCTCCAGGCTAAGGTCGCTGGTCCCAATTCATTTAAAAGAACTCGTTTCTTTCCCAAGGTTCATTTTTTTTTTTTTTTTAAGTAGGATTTCTATAAATCTATAACGTAAATAACTGGAAGGCGTGTGAAGGCTGGAGGCCCAATCAAACGTGACATTGCAGGCGAGTGCATGAACAGTGGAAATGTCACTTTGATGATGAGGCATCTTCATCATCTCTGACAAGTGTTTGCCTCTCTCCTTGCCCTTTCCTTCACTCTCCCTCTCTTTCAATCTGTTTTGTTCTCTCAGCCTTTCTGCAGTATCTGCATTGCCTCTCTATTTGAACTGGGTTTAATTTTCAATGTGCTTTTCTGTTAGAAGTTGTTTTGGACTCTCCTGTGTGTGTTTCAGCTCTGGTCCATGTAATAAAGACAGCAGAGCTGTATTATTATGCATTTTGGGATCCCAGTGGGGTATAACACCAGTATATAATGTATATAGCATATAAATGTAGAATTGAATTTAATACTGTAGGCCCATTGTCACAAATACGTGATCCAGCAATTTCAGTCAATATCGGCCTGATATCTGATCTGGTATCGGTATAAGTGCATCCCTATTCAACAATATTGGTTGACAAGTAGTTCTCAGATGTTACATGTTTTTTTAAACATAAGCTGGTTTAAAAGAACTTTGTGCAAGTAAAACCGTCAGAACTTTTCTGTGTCACATTGTGCCTCTCAGTCCCTGAGGCCTATTGGAAGAGGCTGGGATACAGGTCTTGAGCTATGGGGTATAACACATACAATAATATGACGCGATGATGACACGTCACATCTCCTGTTTGCACCCTCCTTGTCTCCCCCCCCCCTCATGCCACATTCCCACTTACTTTTTCCTCATGCTCCAGTCACCTCGATCCCACATCCAGCCACTCCCTCCTGCTCTGCCCTGTCCCTGTTACCTGACCGTCTTCATCCACCTGCTCACCTGTTCCCTCTTTTCTCATCAGCCCTGCAGGTATTTACCCGGCCCTTTTCTTCTCACTCCTTGCTACTTCATCAAAGTTGCTTGGCTGCAAAGGCTAGAAAGCAGAGTTATTGTTTCCTGAAACCTTTCTGTTTTGAACTGGATTTCCTGCCTGCCCCTTTCAGATTTGTTTGCCTGTTAGGACTATCTTCTTGGTTTTGACCCTTGCCTGCCTCATGGCGCTGTGAGCTTTCATCCCTTCATTTGATCAGTGGTCAAATTGTACTGCATCAGTCTGCCTAGCTGTGTGCATTTAGATCCTATCCCTTTTATCCCGCTCCCACCAGCCATGACACTTTGAAATTTAGGAAAATGCGCTTATTCGCCCTTGCCGAGAGATAGATGAGAAGATTGATACTACACTCCTGTCTGTCCTAAGGTAACAAAATCTATTTACCAGCACCTCTAAAGCTCTAATTGGCAAGTCTCAGCTCATTGATTAGCTGTCTTGCCACAACTTCACTGATTTGGTTCACTCTCACCGCTTGGTTTCAGCTGCAGTGGACAGCTGTTTTCAGTGAGCTGTACACTACATGTTTAGCGTCAAACGTTAGACAAATACGACAGTGTCTAAAACACATTCGTGACTAGCTGCTGAATATAGTGGGGCGGCTGTGGCTCTGCATGTTGATGTGCTCTTGGGCAAGATACCGAACCCCTGTGCCATCAGTGTGTGAGTGTGTGTGAATGAGCATTTAGATTAAATCATGATGAACAGTTTGGCACCTTGTATGGCAGCCTCTGTCATCAGTGTATGAATGTGTGAGTGAATGTTTAAATGTTGGCATGTAGTGTAAATTGCTTTTGTTGTCCAGAAGACTAGAAATATGCTGTAAATGCAAGTCCATTTCCCAAGTCCAATTTATTTAGCAGTTAAAGAGCCAGAATTTACCCCCAGGAGTTGGAGACCAAAAACAGAGTTAAAAAAGTTAATGTTGGACTAAAATTCATCAGATAGACAGACACGCGACTCGAAATATATGATAATGTTGCTCCGTAACTGCTCCAGGTGTGAATTAGCAACTGTTTGATAATAAGTTTGCTATATCAAGTTAAAGGTGATGATATGTCAGAGTTGTGTTAACTATTTGTTTCTGTTGCCCTGCAAGTGGCAAAAAAAAAAAAAAAAAATCATTTATTGCAGATTTAAGGGAGACAGTAATTTGACCCCGAGCTGAGATTGTTTAATCAAAAGCTGTTTCAAAGGTGAAAAATCCACTTTGAAACTCAAGTGTCAAAATTTGGATTTCAAGAACTACCTGATCATAGATTAGAACAAGATTATGAACATGCCATCTTTTAGCACTTGACAGTTGTCTGTGCTGCAGACATACTGTGTACCAAAGAAGCATTGAGGCTTAATATTCAGCCCTAACAAACAGGTGGATCGAGCTGCGGTGGCACGTCAGGAGTGAATATGTCATTTCCCAGATGCAATGGAATAAAAGACTATTCACCAGCATGTTTATTGCTGTCCTCTCTCTGTCTGTATCTGTCTTCTCTGGAACTTTCTGGCCATCGTCTCAGTTCATCTGTCGTAGTTTGCGCTCTCACAATCAGTCACTCTGTCTTTCTCTGTCCCTCTCTTCTCTGTTAATATGGCTCCAAATCTCTCTGTTTCTCGCTCCACTAGCGTCCATGGGGAGGTTGATGTTGCTCCTATTTTCTGGTCTGAAAGTCTGTGAACAAAGCCCAATCTTCCCTTCCCTCTGTTCTCCACTCCTCTGTCTCCTGTTTCTCTCACTCATCCTGATAAATTATGCATAATATTTTGCTTTGATGGGGATTAATTGCTCCACTTCAATATGTGGATTTTTAATAAACAACTTGACGCAGGGAACTAATTGAAATTATAAGTTGAGTGTTAATGTGACGTCGGGTGGTAGTCTTTGGTTCCCTAAGCTAGTGATTAAGTCAAATGTCCACAAAAATGGCTGTGAAAACTGCAAGATAGCAAGACGACTCAAAAATAATACTACCACCATTGCATGTCTGCATTTTACTGAGAGACGCTTTCCCCTCGAGGCACTGTGCCAGTTGACTCTGCATAGACTTGTCAGCAGAGTGAATTAGGAAATGCAGTTATGTTTGGTAATATTGTGTGACTGGAGCTTTTACAGTTGTAAGGGGTTTTTCTGTTGTTGAGAGAATCGCTAATGATGCTGTTATCTGGGACTCAAGGCCTGATTAGCTTGACGGAGCAGACATCGGCAGCATGAACTCCTCTCTCTCCTTTCAGTCCCACTGTGCTTGTATGTGCATTTATTTGTGTGAGGAGAGAGACGGGGAGTTGATGAGTTTGGGGAGTGAAAGGTGGGGGGGTGATACAGAGACTGAGACTGATAAGGGAAAATGGGACACCTCCTGCTTCTCCTCCTCTGCCCTCCCTCAGTCGAGCTCATACACCAACACCGAACCACTGCAAAAGACTGTCAGCCCACCGATGTGTAGGAGGAGGAGGAACACATGCCTAATCTTCTTATCATCTCATTCAGCGCTGCCTTTTAAAATATTCAGATATACTGTATGTCTCCTGGTTCGTGGGAGGGAGGCTCTGGTATGAAACCAGATTGAGAAGAAGACTGTCACAAGAATTAATCCACCTTCTTCTAAAGTCATCAGGCATTTGAACGGCTTTTATCAGTGGTTATCAGCTTCCTAAATATGAGTTAAAAGGGGCCTGTTACACCTATTAGCAGGTTCAGAAGGCCATCATCATCTATTTACATGGTTGATCACTGATATGAATACAAGAAGACAATGCTGACCTCTAGTGGCCAAACGTAGCACCTGGGAGACTGCTGTTCGTGTCCCTGTGAAACTAAAAGCCAGTGTTGACTTATTTTACTGTACTTTTGTTACTGAACTTACATATTTAACTAATGCCAAATCACATAACAAGTGTACTTATTTTAATCCAAACCCCAATCTTTTTTTAAACCTAACCAAGTAGTTTTTTTTTGCCTGAACCTAAAGTTGTTTTGTTTCAATTCACAATTTTAAGTTTAACTTTCACAATGTGGTAGATGCAGTTTCATAGGATAAAAATGTGCATGTGCGTGCCTGTGTTGTAAATTATTGTTCCCTTGCAGCAAATATTCACTATACACAGGGGGAGATGTTTTGTGTGTTAGCCTTTTCTTGTTGATTTTGCTACCTCACCATCAAGGCTGTCTTCACCAGAGAAATGAAAGCATTGGTCAGTTGTTAAAATGAGCTTTGTTTGCATTTTCCTCACAAGTGACCTTTTGTGGCTGTCTGAAAAATACATATTGTCTGTCAGAAGCAAAAGTGGATGCAGCATGAGGTAATTGTAGTGTCGCAAAACCTCGGGAGGTTGGGTTGGATGGTGGGAATAACACCACAAAATGTATGACTTGATATTGGAGAGTGCTGTCTGCATCCAGCCTCTTACTAACTGTCATTGTTCTCGTAACCACAACTGATTTGTTTTAACCATGATGATGAGCTCACCTTAACCTTAATGGTGACCTGTGCTGTTTTCTGGTGAACAAAGTTATGTCTACATTTACTGTTTCTCACCAAAACGACTGTAGCAGTCTTCTTCTTCCTTGTCTTTCCTGGCGCGTTGACACATTTCTTTGCACATCGCTGTGCTCAACTGAAAATCTGTGCAATAGCATGAAACTAGCAGCAGGAATGTGTATTTGCCCATTTTTGCACAAGGTACAAACAACATATGGATCCACTCATGAAAACAATGTGCTGTAGTGCTACCAGTGGTGTAATGTCTTTTAAACAAGTAGTTTAGTTGCCTAAAACTAAATAGATAATAACGATTGTCTTATGAAGTGGCATATCTCTAAGGATGACAATATTGGTTTACCAGTTTCATTTAGACATATCTGTACAACTATTAAAGTGAAATTTTTGAAATTGGGGTATTTGTCTGGATTTAAAGGAGCTACAGTATGTATGAGATTTTGAATATGAATATAGCAGCAAGCAACTCTAACTGTGTAAATGTATAGGCCCTGTTCATATCAGGCAATAACATACACCCTGAGTGATCGGATCGCAAGTGGACATCTTTAAATATGTCTGTTCACACCTGGCATTTGAATGTGTCTGCACATGTCCTGAGTGACCACTAGAGATCAGATCACACCAGTCAGTATGATAATAATAATGCATTTCCTGTGTCTAGTCTAATAGTCAGAAGCCTATGTAGCATATAGATAACATAGACTTTAATAAAATAGAGTTTTACTGACAGAATATAGTAGAGCCTAGAAGTCGTTTCCATGCTGCGAGGCAGACAGGTGCTCGCATCTGCCAGTCTATTCACATGAGTGCAGAGACCTGCATATCTTAGTGGGTTGTCAGTAGAATAGATGGCCCTTAATGTGGCCCAGGACACATTTGTCTACACACTGCTAAAAGAATGTGGCCATATGTGGCCCAGACAACCTCTGAATGTGATCGGATCTCAATGTGCACACCTGTACTTGTCCACTTCTGATCCATTCACTCAGGATGCATGTTAATACCAATTCTGAACAGGGCCTGAGTGGAGCAATGGATGGCACTAAACAGTTTTGTTGTTTAGCTTGTTAAGATTTATTAGAATCTTCTGGCACATTATTATTGTTGGCATAGTACAGACATAGCCTACAAGATGTAGATGTGTCTGTTAGAGGTGTATCCATGCCAAGTCCGCTGGTTACAGAGGGCTCTCTTTGGTCCCAAGGGTTTTAAACCCAACAGTTGCTGCTGCTGAAACCCTTCATTGCTGTCTTTTTTCCTTCACTGCCTCTTGTTAACTCATTTTCTTGCCTTCAGTCGATTGCCTCTCTTGTTCTTGTATGTTCTCCACCTTCCCCTTTCTGTCGGTCTTGATCTTGATTGTATATGTTGTCTCTGTCTCTCTGTCTCTCTTTTTATATTGCTGTTTCTGATTATATGTCTTTATTTTTCTACTCTCACTCGTCTTCACTGATTATTTTTTCCATGTATTGGTGTGCTCAGTCTTGTATTTCGGCTATTTTGTGCCCGCTACCACTGATTCTCACAGTTTCTGTTGATTAGTGCAGTTTTTAATTTACTCTCTCTCTCTCTCTCTCTCTCTCTCTCTCTCTCTCTCTCTCTTTTTCTCTCGCTCTCTTGCTCTCTCTGCTTGCAGCCCACCACCTCTTTGTCTCATGGCAGACAGCAGCAGATTGCAGGCTGGACAGGGCATGTGGGTGTTTGACATTGCACACAAAGCTGAGGGCCATGTACAATGTCTGCATGTACAAGCATAATTTGATATATTATTTGTACGCACACACACACACACACACACACACACAAACAAACACACACAGCATCCTATTCCAGTTTTAGACATCTGTGTGCAAGCACATAATTGAAAAGACATTTGTTATATAATTATAGAAACAAACAAGTATGTATTTCTATATCTGGCTGAAATGATGGATGGTCATGCAGATACAGGGCTTAATATATTTATGCTATTATCATATTTATGCAGCACAGGAGCAGATTAGTGTTTTAACAGTGGAGCCAGTGGAACAAATGATTGGCAGAGGGCTGTTTTTCATCCAGCTTATATAACTGTCTCATTTTATTCACCCCAATGAAGACCACATCATGATTTCTCCCTCCCTCTCTCTTACTTAGTGGGGTTTGCATACACATACTGTGTAGCTTTACAAATGGCTCACTGGGAACAGATTCTGCCCTAATCAGTTCTGATGGGAAGCTTGTTTATACCTGCAGCTGTTTGAAAACAACATCTGAACAATTTAACTTATTAAGAAATGCAAGCGAAGTAATGCAATTGGAGTTTGGATTCTGCCAAACTGTCTCCACCCTCTGTCGCAAACAAATTATTTTATGCAAAGCCAGCAATGCAGAGTGGGAGGTCATTGTGGAAATGTTCCCACTCAACGTCTTACACTGCAGTAATGCTGCCTGATTTTCAGCTACAGCTCTTGGAAGTGGCACAAATTTCATTTTATTTTTTCTTTTTCCTCAGTGGATTTTCTTTATAAATTAGGTTGAACAGAAGCACTGAGTGGTGAGAGAAAAAAAAAAAAACAGATTCTTGCAGCAGACCGAAATAGCAAGCAAGCTTCATCAATTCTCAATATATTGATGTCAGAATATTTACTTAAGGAAATGTGCAAAATGATCACAAGGAACATTGAAGTATTTAAATATTCTTGATGTAAGTTATGTTGCTGTTTCAGTGTATGAACTGATCGAGCAGTATCAGGCAACATGTTAAACCATGGTAACACAAAGGATTCTGACTATTTGACATTTGGTTGATGATATTAAATTAGTATGCCAGAGAAATGTGTAATTCTTGAAATAACTTAAAGCTGCAGTAGAATTGGAGCAAATAGGATTTAAAAAAAAAAAAAAAGATTTCACGGACCAGACAAAAACAACCAGTCAGAGCTGATCTGGAGCCTGCTGTCTCTGAGCAGCTGTCGATCACTTGCGAAGTTACGGTAAAAAAATTAAAACAAGAAGCAGATGGGCAGTGCTTGGTATTTCCCCAACAATCTTAACATGGCTGGCAGGTCACAATTTTTTTTCATTTTACAGCTAAACAGTAACTACAAGATGTTTCTGAAAACATTTGAGGTTGATCAGCGCTGCCTAGTTTGATCATTTGATTGGGATTCGTGAGTGATTGACAGCTGCCTTCATTGAATGAACAGCCAATAGGAACACTCTTTCTCTCTGCAATGACCTGTGATTGGCCAAAGTCTCCCAATGGTGCAGAAAATATTCTGCCTACTGCAGGTTTAACTGCTGCATTTTCATGAACATGCACAAGTATGCACATATGCAAACACCATCAGCGATGTTATCACAGTGGGGGACTATAATTTCAGTGCTGTATATGACTGCATGTAAAATGCTCATAGTTCATCGATCAAAAGCACTGGCTGTGTTTCACCAGATGGTAGACAACGGGCTCTACTGAGGTGCTCATTTCAGATGGCTGACACCTGCGTTTGCCCTGCTGAAGTAGGTCGCAACGGTGCTACTTCCCTCTTTTAGCCACTGCTTATGTTTGTCCATTTTAATATTATTATTTATTTATGGTTTATTCGGTAGGGACAGATACAAAACTGATGAAATGTGTTGTAGTGTTTATAGCTAATGTTAGTTTGCAATCAATCCCTAGAAAGGCTTCAGGATTCAGCAAGATACAATAAAGCACACATTACAAACATTATATTTAAAAGCTAGACGTATGAAAATATGATCTTTTACATCACCATTTCCACCGTGCGCGACCAACACTGTTACTCTTGCAGTGTGTGCAGAATGCAGCATTTTCGCTGCTGGCTTCTTTCTTCTTCTACTTGTTCTGTAATTTAAAAATCTATTTTGATGCATCAACATCTTACTGTTACACAGCTTGAATAAATAGCTTTTAAACAACAAAATCTTTTTTCTTCCTTGGTTGTGTTGTGACTACTCTGTGTAAAATATTTACTTTATAAAAGAGTTTTCATTATTTATCATCGCTTCCCATAATTCATTATTGATCATATAAACAATAAAATCCTTACTGTGACACAGTTTTACTCCCTACAATGGTGGAAGTCAGGCATAAATGCAATAAAGTGTTAATATTGAATGTAACTGAACAGCAACACTAATGAATTGTGAGTCAAATTGCAAAAGACTCCATCCTGTAAAGCCTGGAAAAGAACGTGTTATTCAACCCACTGATATATTTGTGTGCACTGGGATTTGGTGTCGAGCTTGTTGTTGAATGTGCCATTTAAAAGGCTGAGAAGCAGCGAGGCCCATATGTAATACTTGGAGGTGCGGGGGGATTATTGGTGTATTTTATCCCAGACCGCTGGTGCAGACATAATCGCAGTTTAGAGCATCCTCCTGAGCTGTATGGCTTTTATGTAAAGGGAATAAAAATGTAATTTTCTTTATAGTAGAAGAGAAAAAATGGTGATTGGTGAGCGTGTTAAGACCAATCAAATGTATAACTTGCAGCATGGTGTGCGGCAGCATGTTGGAGCAGCTCTCTCTTTCTTTCTTTCTTCCATGTTAAATTGTTTTAATCCCTAACTTTTGCTTTTTTCCCTTCCTCCCTGTGGGATTGTTTTTGTCTAAACAATAATAACAATAATAATGTTTCCCCCATAGGAATATTATCCTCTCTGTCCCAGTAGAAGACTCTTGGAGCTTGTATGGATTTAATGACTTGCTTATGTAACATGGCGCTCCCACTTCCTACTCACTGTACAACCCTCTCGACAATAAGGACAAAATATAAAGCTGTTGGTTTGTGGCCAATGTAAATCCCATCCATTATACAGTGCATCCACATTACATAAGAGACCTTTATTGTTAGTCATAATATAATGTATCCTTTGAGAAATCTGCAGCCTCTCTGCAGGCTTGAAAGACACTCAGTCAAGATGGTTTCCATGTCTGGTTGCATTGGGTCCCCCGTACTATTAATAAGACTTACTTAAAGTGAAATGATGCAATTTGATGCAATGCACATTCTGACAATTAAACAAATAAATCGGAGTGTCCATCTGGGTGGTTATGTGGTTTAAGCTGTGACCGTCCTGGTTGTTTCTAGTCATTAACTGATCTCTCATGTTTTTTTCCTGTCTCTCTCCTTTACTGTCATACTCTCAGATAAAGACAAAATGATGCCATTATAAAAGAGAGTAAAAAGTTAAAAAGTTAAATGCAGGTCACTAACATGCATGGAAATGTTTAGAGAACGTTTTATAGAAATTAGGGCTGTCAGTCGATTCAAATATGTAATCATGATTAATTGCATGATTGTCCATGATTTTTTTTAGCTGTTCAAAATGTACCTTAAAGGGGGATTTATCAAGTATTTAATACTCTTATTGACATTTGAGTGGGAAAACATGCTTGCTTTATGTAAATGCATGTATACATCAATATGCTCAAATCATAACATGGCAAACTGCAGCCCAACAGACAACAACAGCTGTCAGTGTGTCAGTGTGCTGACTTGACTATGACTTGCCCTAAACTGTGATGTGATTATCATAAAGTGGGCATGTCAAGGGGAGACTCGTGGGTACCCATAGAACCCATTTACATTCACATATCTTGAGGTCAGAGGTCAAGGGACCCCTTTGAAAATGGCCATAACAGTTTTTCCTCACTAAAATTTGGCACAGGTTTGGTTTAATCTCCTTCATGAAACGCTATTTTGACATGGTCGTACCAATCAGTACCAATTCTTTATGTTTTCTAGATTCCTATGATGCCAGTATTTTCACTCTAGCTTTAAAACTGACCAAAGGCCTTATTATCACATTAACATTTACAGCCCTAATAGAAATGTTATGCCATCAAAGTCAGCATACCGACAGTACATACAGTTCTATATGTACCATCAATGCTCAAATAAATGTTCGTCATGCAACCAATGCAACACAAAGAGGAAAATGTCAAGGTTAGAAAGCCTCTACATTATTTAGGTGTGTGTCATACAGTGGATGTCTGCAGGGATTGTGGGTGGTGCAGGCTGTCTGTATGATGCACACACTGCTACTGTGAATTTTTTACACATGCAGAATATATGCATCCTGATAATCCCCCCCCGCCACACACACACACTGCCTATTTGCAGTCAGGTGTGTTTTATTAAGGAGAATAGACTGCTCAGAGTCACTAATTTGGCAGACGTGTGACTAAATGTGTTGGATGACTGAATATGTGGGTGAACTGACTTTTCAGCAGAATGATGCTTGCTGGTTGATCAGTTGGTTGAGTGGTAACCAAAATGTGTTTGTGTTGAATTATTATATCTCTGGTTGGCTTGTTAATAGGCTGCTCTGCTGTCTGACAGCTGGGCTAGCTGACACAATGATTCAGTAAATTTCAGATTCTCTTTATGTGTTTTTCATGCTGTTTCTCTTCTCACATGCCCCCCACTTGTTTCAGGTCATCTACATTCTTCTGCCCTCTCTGCATTTCCTCTCCTCTGCTCTACTCCCCCACTTCATTTCTCCTCCTCGCTGCATCACTTTACTCTTCATGTTCTTGCCTCTAATGGCTTCACCTCAGATGTAATCTCTTTCTGTCTTTCTCAGGGTCGCACAGCCTTTTTGCCCCAGAGGCTTCACGCTGCGTTGTGCTCGTTCAAAACACCCACGGCCTCTCGATAGCACAAAATATGTGTACAAATAAAATGAGATGCAAACACATGATGCATTCCACTCAAAAGTGACAGATGGACCTCTTAATGTGATGTATGCGCTGGTATTCGGGCCTAATACACACAGATGGATGCAGTGTCTCTAATATTTGTAAAGGAAATATTGATGTGACATGTTTTTTTTTATAGTAGCAATATGGCGGTACATAATTTTTTAGTGATAAACAAGATCTGTGAAGTCTCCTTTCTCTTACACACCTCTGCTTTACAAACTCCAGGGTGGATTTAGGAGTAACCGGGGAGCATGAGGTGTTGAGAATAATCTAAAACGCTCTCCAAAGTGTGTTTGTGTTGGTCTTCACAGGGGAAGTCCTATGCGTTTGACCAGGTGTTCCCCACTAACACCACCCAGATACAGGTCTACAACACTTGCGCCAAGCAGATCGTCAAAGGTGAGTCACGCACAGTAAAAGGTTTCCCTTTTTTTTCTCCCAAGATGCACGAGTGACAGAAACTTGTGGGAGGAAGCAAGCACACCTTGAATCATCCTATCCTTGGGTTCCCCTTTGTCAGATTACTCTCCATTCACTGTCTGCATGCATTAACAGCTCCCTACAAGCAGCGAGAAAACCAATTTCCAAGACATGACGTGGTCACATGACTTATAGGCATGGGCATCGACATGCACACATTAACTAGATGCATGCTTATCACGGCACAGCGGGACCGGTGTATCCAGAAGTCCCTAGATCAAACGAAACCAGATGAGTCGCCCCTCCTTCCCTCCGCCTGCCTCATTTTCCCCCCAGTCTGTTACAGTCTCATTTTTGTGCCACCTTCAAAGTGAGTGTGGAACTCCATTGAGCAACTCTAGATGGAGCATGAAAAACAGATTTGGTGGGAGAGATTATTTCCAGAGTGTGAGATTACCAAGTAGGCCGAGGAAATAAAGAGATGAATCACAGCACAAGGTTGGGAAAAGTTCAAGGTTAGGCACATAGCAAGATGAAGGAATGAGAGCGAAAGTGAGATTTGAAATATGTGAGGGGAAATGGTAACAGAGCAGGGCCAAAGACATACTGCCATGTTTACACTTTCTCTCCTTTTTAGTGTTTCTGGCTGTCAGATTCATCTCTGTTTTACTGCCTCTTTTTTTGTCTTTCTCTCACACTCTTTTCTCTCTGTTTCTTCTGTGTTTGGGTAGTTTCTGCGATTTTGTCTCCAGCTGTCTTTACCTCCAGACAGATTCTTTATTCTTTGTTCTATTATGTGTCATGCTCCGTTTCGGTCTCGCTATGACCAGCGCGGAGGCAGACATGTTGCTGGGCTGAGAGCTGCACGAGTACACAGCAGGAGAGGAGGAGGAGGAGAGGAGGAGGAGGAAGGGTGCCTCATTGTTTCAGCTGAGAGCCTCTGTGATTAGTCTGTGGTCAGCTAACCCGTGGCAGCCGGCCTCTCAGGGTGTTCTTCTTTAAACGTTTGACTTTTACCACAAGAGTTTATTAGACTGTGTCAGCAATATGACACACAGCAGTGTGCTGCTTTATAACCTCAACTGGTGAGGAAGTGTCGTTTTCACTGCGTCTCCTATCAGATGTAGGGTGACCAGATCCCAACCAATCAAATGTGGGACAAAGAGTATGTTTGTGTGGGACAATGTGGGACCCGTTACCAAGGCTGAGAGGTAGTCTAAAATTTTGACAAAATGTCTATCTTAAAAAATAAACATTTCTCTTCCGCCCCTTACCTTGTAACATCTCCATGGTTTGCCAAAATGCATCCAGTGATCGGCACATCTCTTTTTGAGCTAAACGTTTCTTGTGAGACTCGCATCCGTGACGCTTCATGTTGAATTACCCCCGTGTGAAAATAAAAAATAACTGGCAAATTTTGCAAAAAACCTCTGAGAATCATCTTCCACCAGTTTCACCCACTTGTAAGTAGTCTTTGCTATAGTTGCTTTTCTTTTTCTTTGTGACGGTTTCCACGTGTGTTTGCAGTAACTCGCAATTTTCTGTTCCCTCAGAAAGTGGGACACCTGGTCACGTTAATCAGAGGAATGGAGAAGGACCATAATGAATAAATAAATAAATAAATAGATACATTTTAGGGCTGCTCAATTAATCAAATATTTATAGCAATTACAATTTTGGCTTTCCACAATTAAATGAACATGATCGCCTGTGATATTGACATTTAAAATGCATCTTCTGCTCATAAAAAACTGCTGCATATCAAATGGAGTGCTTCCCAAACTAACAGCTATCCACCAGCTGGTGATCAAGATGTTTTGGCTTCACTTTTGCGTATAGATATTATCTATACAACCATTGTGTTTATGATGTAATCAGGAACATAAAATTGTTTATTGAGTGCTTATTGTTGCTAATTTTGCTCTTGAAGTGCATCACATTGAAGCATTTAACTTTAAAATGTAGTTAACAAAGGGGTAGTGTGAATATGCTTTATTTTTTCATATAAGAATATTTATAGTAGAGGAAAATATTGCAATGTCAGTTTTTTCCAACATTGTGCAGCCCTAATTTGTACATTAGCGGGAATGTAGCATAGTATGGAAGTAAAAACAGTTCTCTGTTTAAGTGCAATAAAACTATGTCAATCAATGAATGATCGAGATGAATAATCGTGATATCAATATTGATCAAAATAGCTGTGATTATCATTTTGGCGATAATCGTGTAGCCCTAATAGATATGTAACTTAATTAATAATACACACACACACACACACATACACACACACACACACACACACACTTGGTACTTGACTGAGTGCCTCCTGCAGACTTTAACACTGTAGGTCCTGTGTGATGTTCTTTGTGTGCAGTCACAGGTCAGTCATTCAGCATCTAGACAAGCTTAAATACCATGAACCTCTCAGTGTGCACAGGCTTCATGTGGCGCAGTCTGATCTGTCTTTGGAGCAAAGGTCAAAGATATTTGTCTTTGTCTAGGTGATTGTCCGCCTGCCTTACTGTTTACATACCTGGCTGGCTGTAATCTGTAATTCTGTCAGATTTTTGGCACTCCTACAGCCATTTTACAATGTTTTTTTCTTTCTTTAAAATGCTTTTTGTGTATTCTTTTCTCATTATAGATGTACTGGGTGGATATAATGGGACTATCTTTGCCTATGGGCAGACATCCTCTGGAAAAACGCACACCATGGAGGTACAGTGTCACTAAATAATTCAAAAGGTAGACTTGCTGTGGCACACACGTGCATATTTTTTTATAGAGTATATCCTCTTCTGCTCTCCTATGAGCATCTCCCTTCGTCACTGTCATCGCTCACTATCTCTCCCTCCCAGCCTTCTGTAGGAACGTCCTTTACAACTCTCTATGGGAAACAACCCGGTTCCCTTTCAAGTCAAAGGCCTCTCTGTTTCTCCTTTCATTTACTATTCTCTTCACTTAATTCCTCCCAGGGTCTGCATTTATCCCACTCTTCATCCACGTGTTCTTATCTCGGTTCTCTCTTCTCACAGGGGAACCTTCATGATCCCCAGGGAATGGGAATCATTCCCCGGATTGCGGAGGACATTTTTGAACATATATTTGCGATGGATGAGAACCTTGAATTCCATATAAAGGTTGGTGTGAGTTTCCATGTGTGTCTGTTCATGTGTGCAGTTTGTCATACATAGATGCACATGCTCAGTTTTACTCTGGGATACTTGTAGTGGGAATTCAGCTTGGGCCTCTGATGTAATCCTCACATCGCAGGGCTGAGTGGAAGCAGCCAAGCATCAATAAATCATGACATATAAACCTTGATTATCCATAATACATTTGTTGTGCCTTTTTCCCTTTTATACAACAGTCTTGTAATAGAGGATAATACCTTGCCCACTGGATGACAGATTACTGCAACATCATTTAGCATATTTGCACAGTGATGATGCCTTACATCCTTTTTCTAGCTGCATCATCCTTTTCTGTCCCTTCTTTTTATTGAAAAGATTATCTGACATTTTTTTGTTGTTGTTTTGGCTGCAGGTTTCGTACTTTGAGATCTACATGGATAAAATCCGGGACCTGCTGGATGGTGCGTTAATGAACACAGGCCTTTAAAACAGTGACACGTATGATAATACTAGGGCTGTCCCAAATACCATTTTTTGGTCTGTGAAGTTTAATGAAGTTAAATATTCGAAGGTATTCAAAGCTTTGCAGCGGTTCAGCAGGCGGACATGTTCTTCTGCCAGAAGAAGGGAGGTTAAATGCGCTTCAGCCACCTCTCAAGGAATAGTAAACCTCTCTGGTGCTCACAGAACTGGGCGATCTTGTAACAGGAGAGACTTCAGAGAGCAGGTCCAAAGCACACTGGAGCACACAGATTTAAGGCGGTAAACTTTATTTAAAGACTAACGTTTAGACGCCAGCTGCGTCTTCATCAGAGTCAAACAGATCTGAGACTCACATCCTGTGGCATCCATGTTCTTCTGTCTGTCTGTTTCCATCTCCCCAGTTTCAGTGCTGCTGCCGCACTGCTGTAAACACACGCACCTCTATACAAACAAATAGCAATATCTGGCTGAAAATAACTAATAATAATTCATGTTCAATTTTCATTATTCATTCATGAATAATGAAAAATGTGGGATTATTCCTCATTTCATGGGCTGATGGGGATTTATACTTTATTATTACACACTTGTTTATATTAAAAAAAAGCATTTGAATACTGATTTGGAGGTTCATTACCATGGCAATGGTCGAAGCTTTGAAGCCTTCAGGTCAGCCCTAGATAATGCTGTATAGCTTCCTTTCAGTACACAGTTTGAAATTCAAAGTCTTATATTTAGATCTACACTCACTGGCCACATAATTAGGTACGCCTTGCTAGTAAAAGGTTGGACCCCCTTTTGCCTTCAGAATTGCCTGAATTGTTCGTGGCATACTTTCAACAAGGTGCTGGAAACATTCCTCAGAAATTTTGGTCCATTTTGACATGATAGCATCACACAGTTGCTGCAGATTTGACAGCTGCACATCTATGATCAGAATCTCCCGTTCCACCACATCCCAAAGGTCCTCTACTGGATTGAGATCTGGAGACTGTGGAGGCCATTGGAGTACAGTGAACTCATTGTCATGTTCAAGAAACCAGTTTGAGATGTTGAGCTTTGTGACATGGTGCATTATCCTGCTGGAAGTAGCCATCAGAAGATGGTACACTGTGGTCATAAAGGGATGGACATGGTCAGCAACAATACTCAGGTAGACTGCGGCATTTAAACGATGCTCAATTAGTACTAAGGGGCCCAAAGTGTGCCAAGAAAATATCCCCCATACCATTACACCACCACCACCACCACCACCAGCAGCAGCCTGAACTGTTGATACAAGGCAGGATGGATCCATGCTTTCATGTTGTTTACACCAAATTCAGACCCTGCCATCTGAACGTCGCGGCTGAAATCGAGACTCGTCAGACCAGGCAACGTTTTTCTAATCTTCTATTGTCCAATTTTGGTGAGCCTGTACGAATTGTAGTCTCAGGTTCCTCTTCTTAGCCGACAGGAGTGGCATCCGGTGTGGTCTTCTGCTGCTGTAACCCATCTTCTTCAAGGTTTGACGTGTTGTGCGTTCAGAGATGGTATTCAGCATCCCTTGGTTGGAACGGGTGGTTATTTGAGTTACTGTTGCCTTTCTATCATCTCCAACCAGTCTGCCGATTCTCCTCTGACCTCTCACATCAACAAAGCATTTTCGTTCACACAGCTGCCGCTCACTGGATATTTTCTCTTTTTCGGACCATTGTCTGTAAACCCTAGAGATGGTTGTGTGTGCAAATCCCAGTAGATCAGCAGTTTCTGAAATACTCAGACCAGCCCGTCTGGCACCAACAACAATGCCACAATCAAAGTCAATTAAATACCCTTTCTCCCCCATTCTGATGCTCGGTTTGAACTTCAGCAAGTTGTCTTGACCACATCTACATGCCTAAATGCACTGAGTTGCGGCCTTGTGATTGGCTGATGAGCTATTTGTGTTAACAAGCAATTGAGCAGGTGTACCTAATTATGTGGGCGGTGAGTGTAGGTGCATAAGAATAAACTGTAATGTTGTCATCAGGGTTTCCCCCGGGGATTCTGGGACATTTCACTTTTCAAAATCATGTTTTCCTCTGTCTTGCTGCCAAAATCCTTATGAGAGAAGAGAGGAACTGAGATGAACTGAGCTGTATGTAGCCTGGATAAGTGACTGTAGACATAACCCAGGCCTGATAAAAGTCCTTAAACCTTGTCTGCATGTGTCCCATCGTTCCTTTATACTTTTCTGCTTCAGACAATAATGTGTTAGACGCAGAAGCACCACAACTTTGCAGTTCATAGTCTTATAACTGATATATAGCCGTTGTGAAATGATGGAGAGGCCCAGACAAGAAGCTGTAGGCATGGCATCTTTGTGATTACATCTTTAATCGAGCCAAAGACGGTGGTGAAAGCCCCCATTTGTATGCAGGGGAGTTAAAGCTATGAACAAAAAAAGAGTCAACAACAAGCGAGATGAATCGAGGCAGCGCAGAGAACAACACCCTGTGGAGGTATTCACAAAGAAAAGAGTGGCTGTAGGGTGATAAAACACACAAACACGGAGACTCACAAGCACACAATGTCCAAGGGAAAAAACAGCCTCCACAATTCAGAAATTTAATCATCATCAACAAGATAGGACTTTCAAATGTGAAATGACTAATGCAGGAATTAGGGCCAATAAATGGCTTTGTGACTGAAAAAAATATTTTTTGTCCTGACAGGCATCTGCTTAACCTCTCAGTGTCTTTGGCAAAAATAGTTCAGTTCCATTTAAAACACTGGTAGCTAGATGCTCACGTGTTTTCACACTGCATTAGCAGAGTCTGACTCACAAGGGGAACATAGTCAAGTCGGATTATTGTTGTGCCGAGAGTAAAAACACATTCACATTCAGATGCTCATTTGCACACACGCACGTAAACAGATGATGCTTTGGGTAACACAATGACCTCTTTCCCGCTCAGTGACAAAAACCAACCTGTCGGTGCATGAAGACAGACACAGAGTTCCTTATGTGAAGGTGAGTCATCAGCAATTTGACATGATTCAGTTTGATTTCTCCCCTTTTATTATGATAAAATATTGCCTATAGCCTAGTTTCTGTCATGAGTGTTAAAAGAATAGCTTGACATTTTGGGAAACATGCTATTCATTTTCTGGTGGAGATGAGATGATCGATACCACTCATCTGTCTTTCAAATATAACCAAGGCTACCAGGCGATATATTTTCTCAGCACTAATAATTGAAACAGAGAGAAACCGCTATCCTGGCTCTGTCAAAATCCACCTATCAGGTAATTGACCCTTTGCTCAGTCCCGCCCCTCGAACGCTGACTGGCCAATCATAGCGTAGCATCAGTCTGGCCAGGGCTTGGATGTAAAAAGAGAACCAGGGTCCAAGTTTGACTACATTTTACATCAAGGTAAAATATATAGCTGCTGTTTCTGGTTTAAAAAAAAAGGATTGTACTCCTCAACAAAAACATATATCTCTGTAGGGATCCTTTACATAGTGTTGTCAGACACAGTAGCAAAAATAAGCACTTTTACTGAATGTAGGCTACTTTACTGTTAGTGGTGATGTGGCCAGTGTTTATTTTTACACCGTGATCTGTAACGTTAGTTTTATCTTCTGTCTCTAGTTTTTTTAACCTGCTTTTGCTGCTGAGTCAATTTGACATTCTGGATGCATCCTTAAAATAGCTGTAGACCCTTCACTCCACTAGCTTTTTATGTGTTTCCAAAAATTTGGTAATACTTTTTCAGGGAGTGCAGTTTGTGACATAGCTCCATGCTAGCCACGATGCTAGCTTTTGCTGACAGGTTGACGGAGCAGCGGCAGCTAGCAGCAGAGGGGCAAGGTTTAGCTAAACGGTTCAGAGCCAAGAGTCTGAGACATAACCCTCCGTAAAGTGGTGAATTGTAGTTTTCACAATTAAATGTTTGTATAGTTTTAACAAACAAAATCAAATAAGTGACTAGGTGTGTTTTGTTAGCATTAGCTGCTTCCCCTTGTTTTCATTCTTTGTGCTAAGCTAACGTTAAGCTAACGGGGTCAATCTTCTCACGTAGCAAGCTAGCTTACATAAATCCACACCAGAAAGAAAATGAGGGCATCTCTCAAAATGTCAACCTTTTGCTTGAAAGTTTACTTCAAATCAGTATCCTTAAAGCACATGTTCAATTTTGTCATCTTTGTATGAATTTATGTGTATTTGTGCAAACATAAACATGGGTGTTTCTGTGTGCAATTTAAAATGGGTTTCCCTGTGTCTGTTGGTGCGTCTTGTATGTATAGATGGTTATTTGTGTTCTTCACAGCACAAACGAATGTTTACATCTGTCTTTCTGTCACTAAGGGCTGCACAGAGCGTTTCGTCACGAGTCCCGAGGAAGTCATGGATGTGATAGATGAAGGGAAGGCCAACCGTCATGTTGCTGTCACCAGTGAGTCACATTGTTGATCTTCGTTATGTTCTGACACTCACTCTGTCAGACGTTTCGTTTTCACAGAATTTCAAGGTGCATGGGGAGAAATGCATGATTAGGTGCAAAGATACACCTGCCTAACAAGTGTCTAGGGGAAATTATTATTTTCATGACGTTTTATACAAGGAGTCTGAATTATTCGTCTCCTCGCTTTATTCTTCAGACATGAATGAGCACAGTTCCCGCAGTCACAGCATCTTCTTGATAAACATCAAACAAGAGAACGTGGAGACAGAGCTGAAGCTGTGTGGGAAGCTGTACCTGGTCGACCTAGCTGGGAGCGAGAAGGTAAGACAAATGGGAAATTTTCTCTAAATGCATTAAAAGTATAGTAGGGATTCATACTACTATAAACTCTCAACATTCACTGTCGGCAGGATTTTGTAACACTGGGACCAGACGTCTTTTCTCACAATCTCGCAAGAGGTTGGTTTTCAGACATCAAAGAATGTAGATAAACAATACATTAAAGCTGTGAACTTATCCCTTAAAGCATTTTAATTAATGTACTCACTTCATGGCACTGCTCTGAATTTTCATTATAAAGAATCTCTCGTAGAAAACTTGATTTAGTCTGTTGCTGATGCAATGTCAGGGATAGTGTTTGCTCATTTTGAGGAATCCAATTGGTTCTGCTGATGGAGACAAAAAAATCTTTTTCTGAGAAATAACAAACTCTATTTTTATCCGTTCTGATGAGCTCTAAAAGGGGTTTCAGCCGAGACAGAGGTCAAAATGAGGGGAGCCACAAACAACTAATTGTCACCTTGTTTCAAGGCCTTCTAGGCGAAATCTCTGAGTCAGTTCGCATGATTGCACATCTAAAAAACAATTTATCTCCAGGACGTAGGTCATAGTCTAAAAAGCAGACAGAAAATACATTCAGAGACAAGACTGAACATGACCCTTTGCTCCGGGTGTCGTCTGGTGTCGATAGTATTGCTGCAAACTATAGAACAGTGTGTGCTTAGAGTAGTAGATGGCCACACAGTCTGGATAGATGCTGACGGCAGTGGTTTGTAGCTAATAAGTGCTGATGCTGCATCTGTAAGTAGTCTTGGTCATCCCTGGGGGTGAAGGAGGAAACGGTTCTGCTCCAACAACATCTTAGACGCAGACAAAATATTTTTGACTGAACAGGACGCTGGTACACGCTTCACAGACAGCTTTGATAGGACAACTTGCTTTTCTCTATAATTAAACTCCTCATTATCTCGCTGTAAAGAATTGCATCCCAGGATGATTGCGACACAGTATGGTGTGACTTTCCTATTAAAGTATGTCCGGCTCCTCAAACACCTTCTACCTTCTATTTCCCAAAAAGAAATTTGGCGATGTGGTACTCATTATTGGGAAAACAGAAAAAAATGAGACAGTCTTTTAAGTTGAGACAGTTGTTGATTTCCTGAGGATTTTTCTTCACCAGATATATTAATCGTATGCTGGACTATATACAAGTTTCACATTTTTGCATGCTCTACTGACTACTGTGCACTGATTAAAATACTCTTGGTTAAGCTGGCAATTAATTATAATTGATTATTTGGTGATTTACCAGCTGAACGTTGTGCACTTTCTCTACACTCACCATCACAATTATATAGTTATTTCCTGGAACCTTCTTATGAATTTACAGTTACAGAGCAATGTGTTTATAGGGAACCAAACTAAACTACAGGACCTGTAAAATAAAGCACTACAGTAAAACAAACACGGTTTCCCCACTGATTTTTATGATGATAATGTGCTTTATTAAGTAATTCCTCCTATGTGTGTGTATCTGTGTCAGGTCAGTAAGACGGGTGCAGAGGGAGCAGTGTTGGATGAGGCCAAGAACATCAACAAGTCTCTGTCGGCCCTGGGGAACGTCATCTCAGCCTTGGCTGAAGGAACGGTATGATCTCTGCAGTATTTGTTATCTATCAGACTTCTAGAGCACCATAGCAGCCTAAGGCTTGTCTTATTAACTGTTTTGTTGTGGACATATACTTAATACCATTGCCAAAACAATATGTTTTCCATCATAGAGTCTAGACTTCAATAAATTAGATTAGAACAATCTACTGTAAATGTCCCAAGGAGTTATGCCCATACCCCTACCTTAAAGGAATAGTTCGACGTTTTTGGAAATATGCTTATTTGCTTTCATGCCGAGACTTAGATGAGAAGATCGATACTGCTCTAGGAGAGAGGGGTTTAGCAGAGTCCTCCCATATTGACATTCTTGTCTTGCTGCTGGATTGGATGAAAGCTGCTGTGACATGTTAGCTAGTAGTCTGTCCACCTCTTCTATAATCCATAACGCTGCTATAGCCAGTAACTTATTTCACCAAATTCAACCTACCCCTCTCGATGCATTATGTCCACTCTAGGCCTTCCAAGCTCCATCATCGTAATTAAAATATTCACCATCTCTTATTATATAACATGGAAGGCTTAGGGAACTCCTCATAAGCCTAATGGAAAGGCCCGCAGACTGTAAATGCCTCACGAATCTTTCATAAAGCTACTGGCATTCATTCTTTATTCACTGAACAAGGACACAGTATTTTTGAAGGCATTCCATTGGTTAAAAGGTAATACCGTGAAGGATGCAGCAGATGGAGAGAAACCTCTTCTTTCTTTGTTCTGAGCTGATGCTCACAACACTTATTTTTATTTTTGTGGCAAAGCCATTCAGAGTGTTTTTCACGGTCTTCTAATCCTCTTCTTTCTGTCTTTTTTTACACCTTTCTTCCTTCCTCTCTTCATGTCTTTGTAGAAATCTCACGTGCCGTACCGTGACAGCAAAATGACTCGCATCTTACAGGACTCGCTGGGGGGGAACTGCCGCACCACCATGTTCATCTGTTGCTCTCCCTCCAGCTACAATGATGCAGAGACCAAATCCACCTTGATGTTTGGCCAACGGTAACATGCGTCCATGTTAAGTAGCCATGGGCTGCTGCATTATGCATTGTCTCACTGAGCAGCAGCTGTTTAAGGGGTGTGTGTGTGTGTGTGTGTGGGGGGGGTATGTTTCTGTTTCTCCTGAAATGTGTTCACCTCAGATATGCCGTTCACATTTTACTGCCTCCAACTTTGCTTTTGACAACCTGTGCCCTGCTTTGGAGGCAGGGTTTGTGTGTGGTTTCTGATCGTGTTGGGAATGCTTAAAGATCTTATTTTTGTAGCCTTAAGGGTAAGCTGCCCTCATAGAAACAGAGATGCGGTTTGATTGCCAGCTCTCCGTTCTTATTGCTCATGGTCAGCTCAAAGAAACTCACAGATAGAAAGCCTCCTTATCCATCTCTAGCCTTTTACCTCTACCAATAAATTCCTTCTTGAATAGTGACTGACACAAGAGTGTTGTTGGTTGAAATAAATAATGCATGACTGAGCAACGGGAGTGACAGAATCCACAGAAGACATTTGAATTTCACTGAGCAGAAGATTTAGTCTCTTATCTCCCTCTCTCAGCCACAGTAGCTGGTAACCACCATGATTAATCTCTTTCTTAAAATCAATATGGCACCACAAATACTATTACATGACTTCAGTTTTATCAATATGTCAAGTAACTATATTGTGTCAGAAAAAGATCCACAAATGTGCACAGGTTTGTGTGCAGGTCTATGTGTCGATCTACGCTGTGCATAGATGCAATGCACAAATTAGCCATTACCACTTTGTTCAACATCAGATCTGTCTCCAGATGTTTGATTATCAGCATTTCACTATCCAAATAAAGTGTTAACTAAATTCTGATGTGATGAGACAACTTTATGTAGGGCTGTTTGTCACGCTAATATCAGGGAATAAATGAATGAGGACAACAGTGTTTTCTCACTGGTGTGTGAAATTAACTGATGTGAATTTCACAGCCGGAGCTGAGTGCTGTGCTTGCAGCATCATGAATGTTTCAACTCTGTGACGCCACTCATTTGCGTCATAATTGGTTAATAATTTATAGTCACATACAGTACTGTATGATTGCTATGTGTTGATGTGACTATGTTTCAAGAGGTCTGAAGGGTTTTTATGTGTTGAATTCTTTCCTCCGTATACCTCCCTCTCCCTACATGCACCATCAAACACAGTTGGCAGAAACCCAATTTGCATACCAATTAATGAGATGCAAGCCCATTTTCATTGAGCAGCTAGGGCTGAAATACCCTGGTTGACAGTTCCTCTGCTCACACATTATTTTTTTCCCCTATTTTTCTATATCTTCTCACCTTCCTACCCTCATGCTGTTCCCTTCCCTTCTTCTTCTGCTCTTTCTCTGTGTCTCCATCCATTCCTCCAATTAGAGCCAAGACCATTAGAAATACTGTATCGGTGAACCTGGAGCTCACAGCAGAGCAGTGGAAGAAGAAGTACGAAAAGGAAAAGGAGAAGAACAGGTCATTGAAGGAGACTGTTCAAAGACTGGAGGCTGAGCTGAACCGCTGGAGGAACGGTAATACGTTAATATCACGTTGGTAGCTCACAAAAACATGGAATATCTAAGTTTTCTTCCAGGGAGGAACTGTTGAAATTGTTGGCCAGGCATTTTGATATTAACAGTACTTTTTGTATATTTTTAGCCACACAAGCAGACGGAAATATCCCAACAACGATTTGATGAATTGCCGTTCAGTTTGGTACACACATTCATTTCCCTTTCAGGTTGTTTTGTACTCATTTCATCTTGCATCGCCAGGGGACTCTTTGTGCCTCCACGCCGGCGACAGCCATGGCCAGAGGCGTTATGTTTTCAGGTTGTCTGTACATCCATCTACCCCATTCTCATGAATGTGATATCTCAGGATTTCCTGGAGGGAATTTCTTCAAATTTGGCACAAATGTCCACTTGGACACAAGGATGAACTGACTATAATTTGGTGGTCATAGGTCAAGGTAACTGTGACCTCACAAAATACATTTTTGGCCATAAGCCAACAATTCATATGTTAATTAGGACAATTTTACACAGATGTCTAATGGGATAAAATGATGTAAAGTGATGACATTTTGAACAGACATGGATGTAAACTGCAACTTGACTTGTTTTAGTTTTTAGGAGGCATACAACCATGAGGTGGATAAGACAGGTTATTCCTGTCATCCTCAGCTGTAGTTTTTGCTTATTGCTTTTGCTTTAGCAAATGTTAGCGTGCTAACAGACCAGATGAAGATGATGAGCATGGTAAACATTATACCTCTGAGAATCAGCTTGTTTGCATGGTCACTGTAAACATGTTACCATGATGATGTTAGTGTTTAGCTCAAAGCAAAGGTGCAATTAAATACAACCTCACAGATAACTTAGCTTAGATAGTTAGGTTACCAGTTAGGTTACCAGTTTTAAGAAAATGGTCATCAACTAGGACAGTAGTAATTGTTTTAATGTTTAGTGAAAAAGATCAGCTTCCTATTCAGTAAAAGACTAGAAGTGGTCCCCTACAGAAAAATCTCCTCGCATAGTTCTTGTTCACTTTTCATGCATGGAAGAGCACTTACTAACAGGAATGAAAATGTTGCCAGCCTGCAGACATTATTTTTCAGACCACGTAAAGTGCAAATTTAACCTCACTTGATATTATCTGAAAACATGCCAGTGGAGATATGGGAGCGGAGCAGCCAAACAGACTTGCTGGACTTGTGCCCAAAACACTTAAAATCCTTTTCTGGCTACTTCTATTTAATATTATTCAGACTTTTACACTTTGTATAATTGGATTCCCCTCTCACTGCACTGAAGGCATGAAACGCTGGAGGCTTTCTGTTTTATGCATCCTTATGTATTAGTAATTCTCATGGCAACGAGAGCTAATCACATCCACATAGAAGCTTTAACGTCTCCCATGTCAGCACACACACACACACACACACACACACACCCCTGTGTCAGAACACATATAAATTTACAAGCATATGAAGTACTGACACATTCACTCCTAATTAAACGCACACATTTCTATGCATCTGCTCCCGCTGGGCTGTACAGTATGTCAGTTTAAATGTCAGTGCACTCAATGGTAATGATCGGTTGACATTCAAGCCATGTAATGGAAAGTGTCCGATGTCTTTCTGGAAGGTAATTCCCTCTGTTCTTGACCTGAATTTTAAAAACGCTGAAACACATCTTTATTGAGCACCTATCAGTGAAAATTATTATTTTTATGGCTTCATCCCTCTCAGTTACTCTCTATCATACACACCACACAAACCTCTCCCTCCACTCTCTTCCTGTACAGTATGTCTCTCTCACAATTTAGTGCTTTTATTTCCATAGTGGATCATTTTGACACATCATTGCCCTCATCTCCCCATCACTGGTCCCTATATCATTGCCCACCTCTGGCCAGAAATTCCCTGAGACGAACGTGGTTGACCTCCATCTTGTACCACTTTACTCCACTCTTAAGTCAAAGATGCCCCAAAGACAGGAACAGCTGTTTCATACAGTTAACTCTACCCTGTGTCCACCCTCTACAGTCTGAAGTAGAGGCCTCCTCTGAGTGTGCAATCATGTGTTTTCAGGTTTTTGTTGCTTTGAACCAGACAACTGGTTTTTATTGACACCTTCTACTAGACAAGATGACCTAATCTGTGAAAGTGTAATGTCTTAATTATGGATTAATTTGACCTAGCCACCCCATTTCCCAATTGATCCTCTTCTATCCAGCTACTTCTATCAGTCAAATCAGTGCTGTGAAACACTGGAGTCACACAAAATCAGCAGAAGAAAGCCTCTCAAACGGTCCAGCATAAACCCCTTGATGCTGCCTGAGGACGAGCATCACAGTTACAACACATTACAATCCAGAGTAGTTGTCAGTCCAAATATTGTTCTGTGCTCTTCATGGCATTAATCGCTTGTCCGATTTGCACAATTAGCATACTGAACTCATTTTTCTAAATTCAACGGCTCCCCTCCTTTTTTTGGTGTCTTATGTTATGTTATGGTATGAAGCTCAAAAATTTGTCAGACCTTTTGGATTTGGATTTGTTAGAGATGAGAACAACACATTTAAAAAAATATGTATATATATAAATATATTTATTTTCAGTATATATATGTATAATACTTTGTCCCTCATCTTTAGGTGAGGATGTGTTGGATCATCTAAGCCCAGGGTCGGAGGACGTCCCCCTGGTGCCTCCACAATCTGAGGAACTGCTTCTCGACATCTGCAGCCCCTGCAGCCCCTGCAGCCCATGCTCAGTCGCCTCCTCCATTGTAGTTCACATCTCTGAGGAGGAGCGACAGAAATACGAGGAGGAAATCCGCAAGCTTTACAAACAGCTGGATGATAAGGTGATGAATGGCTGCTGCACCAGGACCAATTGTGTGCATGAATGAAGAGCTGTTAACGCATGGTGGATGAGATTTTTGTAGTGGCATGCTCACATGAACACAACACAAACATATCAGACATGTATTATTCATATAAATGAATTCATTATCAGACACATAGTAGTGATTAATGCAGTGACTCTTAGGAATAGATCATTGGGGAAATAGTAATGTTCTGCATTGAAAAGCATAAAAGGTTTCATTTATTTAACACATCTATGCTCACATATGCTGTACACTGCAGTGTGTTAGTGTGTATTCCATTAAATATGCAGTCAGTTTGTATTTCCCTTCAATGTGTATGAGGAAAAGGCCTTGTTTTTATCAGTATAATAAAAGATGCCCATGCAGGCATATCCAGGTCTGTTGCACATATTGTACAGGGCTGTCCATGAGGATGCATACATTTTTCTTACCAGCATGTGGTACAGCAGCTATATTAGACAGGATGCAGGATATTTTGTGACAAGTTATGTGTATTTGTACACAACACATACATTACCTGCAGCATTTTTTTTATCACATGCAGTGTTGAAGGTAGCACTGATAGAGCTTGCTTTTTCCATTTTGATGATGCATGATCAGTTGACCACGGACCATCAAATAACTGCTATTTGAATTGTAATTTTTCATTGGACATGCAACCTTAAGTACACAAGATGGCAGTCTACAAAGTATCCGTACTGTACCGTTGTGTGTGGTAAATAACACTATAAATTAACTGTTTCTACTCCATTCGTCTCTTTACCTCTGAAGGATGATGAGATCAACCACCAGAGCCAGATGGTGGAAAAACTGAAGGAGCAGATGCTCGACCAGGAGGAGGTAAAATACTTTGGTTTTACATCCTTGGTTAAACGGCTCACGGTAGGCTGCATGAGGCAGTCAGTGCCACAATCTGAATAGAAGTCAGCTGTGAGAGCTTTATGATCTCGCCCTTGAGATGGATGAGAAAACACTTTTCAGGTGCCAGAAAGCACTTGAAGAACATAAAGCATTATTTTTTAATCGTAAGTGTATTTGCATGTTAACAGCAGTTTAGAGCAGAGTAGGTTTCAGTGGCTGCTCAGACAAAGACTATTGGCAGGAAGGATCAATACAAAGATAAATGATGTACAAGAAAGGAAAGAGAATTGTTGTCTATTTCAGTCAGCATGGCTACCATTGTAGCCGGTATGCAAACAAACAAATGCTCTCTAGTTATCTAACCTGTAATTTAAAATGCTGTGAATGAGCATGTTTCCACCATCTTTGTGAATTTAGAGACCTTTCATGTAGTAGAAAATAGCTTGCAGCCCTTTCCCACATACTGTACATGTACAATAAACAGGTTTGTATGCCTGTATGTGCTAGCTGTGGGAAGAACAGCAATTAAAAGGCTCCATTAAAATGCAATTACGAACAGTATTTACAGCATGTATTCATAACACTGGTGAAACCAGAGGGCTACACAGCCTGAACTAAGCTTTGGATGTAGTACACTGCCAAGAGAAAGACGCCACATTTGTAAGATTAGTTCATTCATATCCCAAAATGGGCCTTCTGTGGGTTGAGCTGCTGTGATGGTAACTACCCAACCATATCTTTGTGTACAGTAACATGATTTTACATCCATCTGGCCGAGGAATGTCTGTATGCTACAGTGCTAACATGCAGGCACCCTGGGTAGAGCAACATCTACATTTAATGACGTCTATTCAGTAAAATGGCCCACAGTGGGCTGCAGCAGCAAACACCTTGCTGGCAAAATAATATCTTACAGCGTCAAGTGATAACTAAGATTAATATTTAAAATGTGTTTTATTTGTGCTAAACTGCAACTGTATTGTGTTACAGGATTTATACATAGGCTTATCTGTTATTAGTGAGAGAACAAGATAAACAACACAATTGTGTTTTATTAAAACCGAGCAGCTCCGCCTTGTGAATAATGAAGATGCCGCTAGGTGTACATACTGCTCCCATACAGTTGATATCTGTGCTCCCTTTTTAAATCAAATCTTTCTTTATTTACATTATATATTAAGTTGTTGGATCTCTTTGTCCCTCAGCTGCTAGCATCATCCAGGGGGGACAGCGAGAAGGTGCAGTCAGAGCTTGGCAGGCTGCAGACGGAGAATGAATGCGCTAAGGCCGAGGTGAAGGAGGTCCTCCAGGCCCTGGAGGAGCTGGCAGTCAACTACGACCAGAAGAGCTTGGAGGTCGAGGAGAAGGGTGTGCAGAACAAACTGCTGGCTGAAGAGCTTGCAAAGAAAATGGTGGGTTTGGCTTCCCGGAGGCTCATTTTTATGACACAGAGGTGAAAAACATTGCGGCTAAAATGGTCGAACAGGGAAAAAGAGAGAGAATGATGAAGAGACAAAGAAAAACAAAGAGTCAGTGACAGAGAAGCATTAGCTGTTAAAGGCGTGGACTGTGCTGTGGTGTATAATGTATATAGTAGGAATACACATTTAGAAATAAAAAAAGGAGCATTTAGGTATTAGATTCGGTAATCTATCCATTAAAGTCCCTGTCTTTCAAGAACATGTAGAACCACTAGTTAAAAATGCAATTCGAGAGATAATGAGTAAAATTATAGAGCTGTGTGAAAGGAAAGACAAAGAGAGGAAATTCGAATAAATTGTGCAGCCTGCAGCCATGAACTGATGCATGTAAGAAAAATGAAAAGTATTAGAACAAAATATATGTACTATATATGTAGTGTATATAAAGAGTGGAAAGAGGGAAACTCACTCTAGACGTTAATTTCGATTTTGACACTGGTATTTCTTTAGCTTGACCTTGTATTCACTCTCAGAAGCCAGCAGCAGAAAAAGCTATGAAGTAATCAATTTTATGACATGGCTGCTTGTTGCGCAATATGACCACAAATAAACCATTAAAAACTGCAGCTACCAGGAGCACAAGTCTGACTTTTCCTGATTAAGGTCAACATTCCAAGTAATCTCAAAGTCACTTCAGAGGTTGTGATTTTTACTGAATAGCCTGTTCACATGAGGACAGCATTCACTGTTGACAAAGATTGAATTTTGGTTAATTAAATCTGGCACAGTTTATCTGCAAAAGCCTGTGAAATTTAGTTATGAATGATGATATTCTCCTTTTATTAAAATGATCCTTTCATTGACCGTTTATAGCAGCAAACGTATTCATGTCAGGTTTTGAGGCTTTGTAAAGTCTTAACTGTACTTTCAATTAGTGATGTCTGAAGGTGTTTTCGTTTTGAAGTCATAAGAACTTAAATGCCCTGAAAACTTTTTCATTCAGTCAGATTGCTAGTATGAGTGGTGGGATCCTACATGGGCATAGTATTTATTTTTTACCAAAAGCATTATCTCTTGGTGTGAGGTTGAGTTCATGGAGATAGTCGAGAGCTTGCCAGCACTGAGAGAGAAAACAGAAATAAATGGGTCCCAAATAAAATGAAACATCTCTCCCTTGCTTTGCCGTGGATACCTCATCTTTTCAAGATGCAAGCAACCCATGTAATCTCTCATCCAGTGTACAGAATGTGAGAAGGAGGTTGAGTAGACCTCCGGCCCATGAAAATCACCTGTTTGACTCTTTCTAAATGCTTTAGAAAGAGTGAAAAACATGAGTACCTGAGCATCAATGTAACTGGAGCCTGCTAGCATCCATCACATAAAGGGTCAACGTTGTCAGGATTCATTTTAGACAGCCTGACCTAGATCCAGTTGTATAGTCAATGAGTTATCTTAAGTGTGATAAGACTGACAGGCGCAGACTGAGGAGAAGTGGATTCTGTCTAAAACTCATTATCTTGAAACTCATAATCTAAATAATTATCTAAAACACCTACTGCTGTATTCCCATCTTGAGATGGTATGGATACTGGTCCATAGGTGCCAGAATGTCCACCCACTTTCAGGTGTTATAGCTATAAAAACGTTGACTCCAGGTAGAACGTTGGTGATAATGTCTATATGGTGTCAAACATGTTGGACCTTTATCCAATCACAATCAATCATTGTATAGCTTAATTCAAATGAAATCAAATTGTTCTTACATAATGGATGGAAAATATTTTTCCACTTCTCAGCGGATGGGGGCCCAAGGTGAAAGTGGCTCACAGCTCCGACCATGAGTGTTGTAGCCCACCCGACCCGTCTTTAAATGCGGGCCTCATCTGATTAAATTGTTTTCTAGAGAACAAAGTTTTTTACAAGAGCACAAAATTCTCCATAGATCTAGCCCCTTAATTTTGCTCTCAAAGTGCACCAGATTCATGCATTTAACTTTAAAATTGCTTCCGGGGGAGTATGCCCCCAATCCTCCTTAGAGGGTCCAAGGTCCACCCACCACAGTCTCACAAAGTCTGAAGAAAGTCCTAAAAAAACAGTACTGCATCATCCAAAGCTGAATGCCCCCACTTCAAAACTCATTTTGGCGCTGCTGCCTCGGTCTCCAGTATATTATCTAGCTGAGTTTTAGGAGGAAGTGACAGAAGTTTTTCCTCGCAAAATAACAGTTGTGAAAACAAGATGAGTTTTCAGGGGCTTTTACTTGTGGGATGAGTTCATCAGCGAGAGCACAGTTTTGAAATATTACAGATCTACTTACAGTGTGAAGTGATGATTTTAAAGGTTGGAATGTGAAAAGAAAACCATTGGGAGAGCTGGTCAGGCGTTAATGAAGTTATTGTGACTGGCTCAGTGGACCATTATTCACCTTCTTAAAACCTCCTCAATATTTCATGCACCGTTTTACACTCTGCCGTGGTGTCCTCTCCTCACCCTCTGTCTCTCTCAGAAGCTGGTTCAGATATTGATAAAAGGAGCTGACAGTGTAACTGCTCACTGCACAGTTTAGTCTGCTAAAGCCAGCTGAAACCTCTTTTCTTTCCTTAGTATGTCACTTAGTATGACGTCTCTGTGAACATTTCAGCTTGTTCTGCCCTGACCTCTCACCTGACATGACTTCCTCTCTGGGATGCCGCCTGGCAGTCTGACAAGATGTGAAACTGAATACAAGAAAGCATACAGTGATTTATAAAAAATCCCATTATTCCAGCCTCTCAGGGCAGCTCCATCCCCCCGACTCTTTATTACCAATTCTACACTTTCTGCATCGCAGCTGTTATGCAAATGTACACTGTTGCCGCTTAAATTTTTTTTTTCCCATATCTACAGTAGAAATGGAGCAGCATTGACCTAGAAAAATGGTGCAATGAAGTACATTCATCACCATCTTCATTCCACTTTCTCTTCATCTCTGCTTTCAGTGGAAGCTCCTCTCTTCTTCTGCAGGAGGCCATGCCATTGCTCACTGTCGCTGCCTCTCATCTGCTCCTTTAAGCCCCGTCATTCATCCATTCGTCCTCTTAAGCTTCTCTCTATCACTATGATTAACTCCATTCATCATTCAATAACTCATCACGTCCACATCTCTTCATAAATCTTTTTTCATTAACCTCTCCTCTCCCATCCCTCCCTTTTACTTGCTCATAAAGGGATTGATTTCAGTTAATTATTTACAACCTTTTGTGTTAAGTTAATGTTTTGACATGGGAACTGACCTGGAAGCTGTTCATAGGGCTTGAAGTTAATGAAGTAGATGAAGATGGAGAGGTTGATAAAAGAGTAAATGTTTCTGTAGTTAAGAAGGTGGTTAATGGGGCTTTTATTGGCTGGTGATCCATGGTGCCATTAAAAAGCATATTTTTTCTGTGACAATACATGTGAACTATTTAGAATAAAATGAAACACTGACAATGTTTTTAGCACCACCACTATGGAAACAGACTTGTGCCAGAAAAGATTATATAATTTATGGAAATGTTGGGGTCTAGACAGCTCTAGAAGGGATTTTACATTCTGTAACTACACACAAAATAAGCAAGGCTGATTTTGAGATGTTTTTTTTTTTTTTTTTTTTTTTTGTTGAATGATCGGCCATTTCTAGGCAAAAAAATACCAAATAAGAGGATAAGTGTTTTTCCACCACAATTATATCCTGGTGCTGTGGAGCAACCGTTATAATTATATACAAAGCCTTATATATAGTAATTGGACAGTTAAATATTATTATTTTTTTTTTTTATGATAGTGAAAAATAGGGCTGATGATGTTAGACTCATTGCCTCTAAAATCCATCCATCGTCATCCGCTTATCCCGTTGGGGGTCGCGGGGGGACTGCAGCCAATCCCAGCTGGCATTGGGCGAAAGCGGGGTTCACCCTGGACAGGTCGCCAGTCCATCGCAGGGCACATATAGACAGACAACCATTCACGCTCACATCCACACCTACGGGCAATTTAGAGTCATCAATTAACCTAAACAGCATGTCTTTGGACTGTGGGAGGAAGCTGGAGTACCCGGAGAAAACCCACGCTTACACAGCCCTGCCTCTAAAATCCTGTCATGAAAATCTTTTTCATTAAAATACTGAGGCACAGTTTTGCAGGTAGACAAAGGTAGACAAAGTGTGCCACCCTTTCTTTCACATCATTTTCATAAGCCCAACACAGTATTGATTGAATCCAAATGGTTTCATTGTATTGGAGCCATTGGGGCTACAGTGCAGTTTAGAAGCTGCCTGCTGTACAAAATGGAGCTCCATCACTCACCCTCCCAGATCCTTTCATCCAGCACCAATGCCATCAGCCCCTATCTCAGTAGTTTATTGATTTGTAATTTAGCGGCCATTATGTTTTTTGCTGCTTAGATTTCTTGGATGAGAATGAGGTCAGGGGTTAAAGTGTGTCTCACAGCTGTGTGTGCTTGCAGGTTAAAGGACTCTTAATCCCCCCCTCTTTCAATCTTCTACACAATTTACTGTTATTCCTTTCTTCTTTCGCATCTCCCCTCTTCTCTCGGTTATCTTTTTTTTTCCTCTGAACTCCTCTTTTTTGTCATCATTCTCTGTATTCAACCCCTCGTTTCACTCCTCTCCCCCCAAAGGCTCACCTCATGGCTTTAGAGGCGGAGCTGTCCCGTATCCAGGAAGTGAGCAGCCACCAAAGGAAACGCATTGCTGAGATTCTCAACGGTCTGATGAGGGATCTGAGTGAGTTCAGCACCATCGTTGGAAACAGGGACATCAAGCTGGTGAGTGGGATGCAAAATGCAGTCTTGGAGACATTGTATTCACTTATCAGAGATGTTTAAAAAGAAACTGATGACATCTGTGACAAAAGACATTTAATAACAAGTGTATACAGTTTTTAATATTCTTCAGTGTTTCAAACTTTGCTACCTGAACATTTGATTCCCCGTTCTCCAAATTCAGACGTCATAAACATACCTCTGGAATCAGTGCATCTTACTCTTTCCAGTGAAGAGACCATGTCCAAGAATTAATGTCCACACATAAGCTTAAAATCATATTAAATATGTGTTACTTATGAATTAAGATCCTATTAAATTTACTTAAAGATATCTTTCCATATTGCAGATGGTGGTTTAAAAATTATTAGTGTAAAAAACAAGTTGTAGTCCACAGTGACTCCATGACACTTCCTGCTTACATCACCTCAAAATCCATGAAGAGTATACTGTATATTTTTTTAATTTCGTGTCAATATGGTTCTTACAGCTATGAGCACACTGACACTTTTTGTGTTTAAAAAGCTATAGACATATAGGCAGAAACCCAAACAATTTAAACTTGTGTAAAACATTTTTTTTTCTTCTTCTAAAAGATGTCCCACAACACCTTCGCAACCAAGGTTAATCGTACACCAGAGGGCACTTGGATAAATTGAGCTACAGTAATGGTGGCTGTACATCAAATAAAAAATGATTAGACACCACTGTCTTGCAACTTGTACAGGTCCTCTCACATACCACATTATCACATAACTGAATATCTTAACTATTTCTGTAAATAATAATATACAGAGTTCCTGGCTAAGACATGTAAATGAAGGGAAAGAAAGCCGAGCAACAACAGATCAGGGTTCAAACGTTCACACAGCACAGCAAATGTCAAATTGTTCCAAAGCTTCACTAAAGCTTGATCACACATGCACTGAGTGAAATAGTTAAACCCAAGACAGAGTGTAACATTTAAAATGTCTCGTACATAATTTTACACACGTTTGTCTCAAATTCAACCTGACATGTGTGGCGTCTGTAGGAATTTACAGATTTTGATGAACATTTAAAACAAATATCTGTGTTTGTGGCTATGTGACCCAGCTACAGGCCCATGCATTAAACATTACTGTCAGTATATGAATTTCCCAGGGGATAGGTAATAGGCAGATCCAAGATATATCTTAGCTGTTCATTGCAGAGCATCTGAGTCATGGCATCTGCTAGATGATGCTATTAACCTTATGCATGTGCATAAAAAATGCCAGAAAGAGTCACTAAGATGCCTCCCTCCCTCTTTAACTTCCCAGCTGTCTTTAAATTGTCCTCCCTCAATCTTAACCAAATGTCTCCACTACTCTGTTAACAGAGTCTTTACTCTTCTCTACCTCATCTGTCTAAAGCCCATGGAGATCACCGGTGCCATCGAGGAGGAGTTCACAGTGGCCCGCCTCTACATCAGTAAGATAAAATCAGAGGTGAAGTCCATGGTGAAGCGTTGCCGCCACCTGGAGAACCTTCAGATGGAGTGTCACCGCAAGATGGAGGAGACAGGCAGAGAGCTGTCATCATGTCACCTCCTCGTTTCCCAGGTGAGGGACTGCCGAGGAACATCTGGTGTAATAACAATGTTGGTTAATCTGTCAATCCAGCAGGAAAAATCAGGACGATTTACACTAAGACAAGCGCAAAATATTATCACCACAAATGAGTGATTGACGTTTCAAGCACATTCGTCTTCATCAGACTAATTAGCATCACAAATACTTAACGTGGGCCTTTGTTTGATATTAATTACTGTGATGAAGTCAAGTGTGCTCGAAATGTCATTCAGCACATAACAAGCTTTTAATGTGCACACTGTCCTGATTCTTAAAGGATGGCATGTTTTTTTGTGGTTGCTTGAAGCCACCACCATGTTGTGCGTTTTATAATCTTTGGTATTTAAATTTTGAATTAAAATATAATATATTGAATTATGAAGGACCATAAATATTCAGTGTAGATCATATCTGTTTCACAGTGAGTAAAAAGTGTATGTATCCTTGGTGTCAAGGTCCTGTGCTCATCAGTATACTTTCTGCATCTGAGAGCCGCTGTGTTGTGACTTTCAGCACGAGGCAAAGATCCGCTCGCTAACAGATTACATGCAGAATGTGGAGCTGAAGAAGAGGAAGCTGGAGGACAGCTATGACTCTCTGAGCGAGGAGCTGGCCAAACTCAAAGCTCAAGGTATATGGATGTAATTTGTCATTATAGTTTAAAAAATCCATCATAGTTAATGTACAACAGTAGCTTTCTCAGTCTCAGTCAACAAACAAGACAGTCTATTGCTATTCTGGGCTTTACTTTAGTACAACAGTGCTTTGAGATAAACAGTAACATGAGCAAGATACTCACAATGACAATGCTATCATGCTGATGTTTAGCAGGTAAATCATCTTCACCATTGTAGTGTAGCATTAGCATGCTAACATTCACTATCACGAAACACAAATTAGCTGAGGGTGATGGCCATGCTGGTAGTTTTGCAGGTTTTTGCAGATTGACATCCTTTAATAGTCGTTGACTGACAAAGCCATTATTTTTACATGTTTTCAACAATTTTTTTCTGGGTGGGAAAGCACTGGTCAAATTAAAATTTTGATCAATGGAGCTAGGGGAAGATGAATGTGTGCACCAAATTTCATAGCAATCCATCCAGTAGTTGAGGGGACATTTCATGAGAAGAAATGTCCAGGAAACACCAAAGAAGACACAAGGATTCATTAACCCGTTTCACCCTTTTCATACTGCTGCCTCTGCTGCTGGCTCAGCGGCAGTCACAGAGCCAAACTGATGTCTGTGTGAAAGGGATAGCCGGCACAGCGGCACTACACGCACACACACACATAAGATGTTGATCCCACGATGTAGTCCAGTGTGAAAAAGCAAAGCCGGCGTAACAGTGGATCTTATTTATGGCAGTATTGCAGAATCTATGTGTGAAAGGGGCTATTGTCTGGGCATTATGAATGCCTCAACAAATAGTCATGGCAATCCATTAAATAACTGTTGTCCATAGAGCCACGTCGCTAGCAAGTGGCAACAGTGGCAGTGAAGTACTGTATAATCTCAGTGTACAACTCAGAAATACTTGTTGAAAGGTTGAGGATGCAGCATGTTTCTAACAGTATATGAACCAAGCTTTTGAGGTGGAATAAAACACTCTAGCCAAACCTGAGGTTCAAGGATCAGTATTGAAGAAACATGGTCAGTGCAGCACATATAAAATGTACAGGTACTGTATTTGTAATAAAAAAAAGTTTTTGCCCCAGGCTCAGGTTGCGATATTTACCTACGTGATCAAAATAGCAAACTAGGAACAAAGTGTTTGACATTTTTTCAGCAAAGTATGGAAATATCAATATGGTCAAACAAGCAGAACAACAGATTTCTGGTTGATAAATCAGGGAAAATAGCCTACAAGGCTCCAGGAGAAAATCCAATCAAAGCTGTCAGCAAAACAGATTTTTGCTCAGTAAATCCAGAAACCACTGCAGGTTTGATGTAGAATATTTATTGGATGGAAGCACACATTTTTAAGATGACATTGTGCTAAAGGGATTGAAGTGATAAATAATGATCTCCTAATGTGTGACATTTTTACTCACTGCACAGTGAAGGACAATATGTAGATTGAGCTACATTGTAAATCTTGTTTAATTGCTGAGTTGAGATGCCAAAGTCAAAAATAAGGTTAATGCTGTGACACAGCGAAAACAAAATCACATCAGGACAAAGTAAGACATGAAAAAGGCAACAGCTGTGTCACTGTGTTTCAGGTCCACTGAACTGGAACTGGGAAGAAGTGCCACTTAAAACTATTTTATCAGCTTCAATGTGGAGTTTTAGTCAGTGCCAGAGGCCTTTCTGTCCTGTCAAGAAAAAGTAAAGGTAAATGCTGACGAACAGCCTCGGCTCCCAAACGTTTCACAGCACCAGCACGAATAGATTAATTGTACTTTTGAAAATTGTGCGAGCTCCTAACTGCAGATACTCCTGGGACACTGACACAATTCACAAATCAGGCCAAAGGCAAGTCATTCTTCTGGAGGAGTCCCACAGAACTGCATTAAATAACCAGTGATTTAAGGGCAGGTAAATCAACTTTGGCCATACTCCACACACCCGAGCGAAGCGGTCCTTGAATCATTACAGCTGTAGATAAATACAAAGTGCTGCAGGTCATGTTGATCACGCAGCCTTGTGCGAGGTAGAGAGTTTTGTAATTTCATCATCAGACATCAGGAGCTGCAGTGAGTTAACAACAGATAACATCAGCGGGACACAGTAGCTGTCATTTTCAATAATAGATATTATTACACTCAAGGCATGACTTGGATCACGCTGACCTGGCAGTCAAGATGAAGCGGCAGTGCTTCTGTGCCGTCGAAGTTGGGTCACTGTCACCTCTTTCATCTACATCAATGTTTTATATCTGCTTTTATCTTCCCATCCGTTTCTCTCTCTGTCTTGGTTTCTCTCACTGTCATTCTCTTAAATGTTTGTTTTCAGAAAGCATGCTACAGGTGACCAGTGGGGAGAATCACTCATCTGTCCAGGATTCCTGTGATATAAAGGTAACCATGACTACAGTGAGAGCAACTTAGTATAATGACCTTTTCTCAGACCGCCTCAGCACTCGGCGAACGGCAGGTGTGATGTGTTTATCTGCTTCCATGAGTGTGCATTCATGTGTGTATACTGTGTCTGTGCTCCATCAGATCGGGAGTGTTTTTGTATGTGAACCAGGACTGTAACTAACTGTTATTCTGCATTATAGATGAATCTGTCAACTTTCCTTCTAAAGGAATAGATAAATGTTGGGAAATATGCTTATTTGCTTTCTTCCTGATGGTTAGTAGAAAAGACCCACACCATGTTGACATCTGTAATGATAAATATGAAGCTGGAGTCAGCAGCCAGTTAGCTTAGCTTAGCTTAGTTTAGCATAAAGACTGGAAACAGCCAACCTGGGACAGGGAGGGTTATGTGTCTGACTATTTATTGGTCAGGACGAGTAACTTCGCTGGTTGCCTAGCAACTGGTCCCAGCCAAGAAATTTTCAGATGTATAACCACCTTTAAAATGGAAATTTGTCATTTTTATATTTTTTATCATCATATAAAATGATGTTATTTAGTTATTTACTTCAGACATGCTGGGAGGCAGATTTTTTTTTTACCTTTAGACAAAACCAGGCACATTTTCTACCTGTTTCCATTCTTTACACTTGGATAAGGTGCTACATATTTATCATAAAGACATAAGAGTGGTATAAAGTTTTACATTTAATTCTTGGCAAGACAGCAATTAAGTATATTTCCCAAAATGTTGAACTATTCCTTTATATCTATGCCTGGGACGTTTAAGTAGATAAGCTGCAGCTCAATCAAGGAAAGGTCAAACAGATTTGCCTAATTATGTCCTCTTAGCAGAGGTGGGTTAGGCACTGTTAAGATATAGGTAAGATAGTTCTGCAGTAAATCACTTTATATAATGTTTGGTGAGCTCGTTGGTATGTTGGGTGCCCATAGATAGACTGAGATGTTGGCAGTAACTTAGAGCTCTTATATTAATGGTATGTTCATTATTCTGTGTGAATTTGGTACTTGCTCAATTTAGCTCATCTTATACTTACGTACCTTGGCAGGTGCTATTCACTGGAAGAAGGGGAGGGGGAAAGGATTTGGCAGCTTGCTGTGAGGCTCTAGCTTTCTTTTTTTATGGTGCTTCTTTAGTTTTGTTGAAATTACCAGGTTTTATTTTTGTCCTTTCTTTGAGTAGAATTTTGTAAATGCCACATATTTGCACTACTCCTGCTGATCAACCTAGTTCTTCAACATCCCTTTTTAAAGTTTACAGTGCCAACCACCTCATCTGCCCTTTATATGGGGTGGTGGCGCTACAGTGAGCGTTTGTTTGTTGTTAGGGCCCATTTGATGTTGTACTGGTATTGAAATTACCGAAAAGCAACTGACACACAGTACAGCTAAGGTTTTTGAGGCCCTTGGAGGTCTGGGCCCCGGGGCAGTTGCCCACTTTGCCCAGCTGATAATCCAGCCTGACAGTAAACATGCAGCATGTGTAGTTTTCAGCTGCCAAACATGTTTGGCAGTATTTATTGTTTTTAAATTACCTGCCTGTGCTGTATTTGTTCATATTTGTGAGTTATTGTTTTTGTCAGCGTGTGTGCTTGTGTGTGTGACACTTACCAGTTTAATTATCCTTGTCTTGCTTCATACTCATGGGCAGTATGTGACACAACCTGCTGTGTGTGTGTGTGTGTGTGTGTGTGTGTGTGTGTGTGTATGTACACTGGTGTGTGTAATTCTATCCTCTTGTTACTTGGTCACTTAGTTTTTGCTTTGTTCCCATCTATTGGTTCTCTCTCTCTCTCTCTCTCTCTCTCTCTCTCTCTCTCTCTCTCTCTCTCTCTCTCTCTCTCTCTCTCTCTCTCTTTCATTTTAAATGCATGTCTCTCACCCCCTCTTGTCGGCCGTACCTCAGAGGGCTCTGGAGCAGCAGATGGAGTCGCACCGTGAGTCGCACAGCAAACAGCTTGGCCGTCTGCGAGATGAGATCAATGAGAAGCAGAAGATCATCGACGACTTAACTGAGTCAGTGCCTCATTTTAATTCTTCACCTCTCCGATATACTAAATCAGGCTTTCTAGAAATACATGAGTACAGTAGTATAACATGAGAAGTACAGGAGTATTTTAAAGCAAGACATCAATCAATTATAAGAAATTATAAAAATATCATGGAAAAGGCATATTCACATCTATCTTTGAGACTTGACTGTGTGGCGCTGTACAGTACAGGTCGTATATGGTTTCAGAAACAGACAGCTTATCCACTGTGTCAGCAGTCTGTGGGCTCAAATCTGAAATTCAATTCTACCCTCATAAGCAGTGTGGAAATGCTAAAATTGGGGATACATGGTCTCAGTTAGCTGAGTTCTACTCTAAGCTCAGATCGAGCTGCAAGAGGGGCTGAAAACAATATATGTGGGTGGTTGACATGAGGAAACTGCAGCGTGGGAGGACTTTAGAGTCAAGCTGCGGCTGAACCACAATGGGAAGAGCCACTGGGCTCCTTGAAAACATGGCCCTTCAGGTGCCTTGTTTTGAAGATGTGCCAAGCGTGACCGTCTTGGAGCAGACTGCAGGGCAGACCTTCTTGAGGGACTTAAGTATGTTACCCAGCTGGCCTGGGGAGTGGGTTGTGACACCCAAAGACCAGCTGCAGAGAATGTCTGAATGAAAAGACATCTGGGGCTGTTCTGCTTGTCCTGCTGTTATGGCCTGATTAGGATAAGCAGCTTGTAAATGGATGGATGGAGGGATGTCAGCAGAGTAGGAAGCATCTGTAACAGAAGCAGTGTAGCACATCAGATCCTCGAAGAAGGGCAGTAATTATAATACTTGTTATTCAATAATTTTTCTGATTCAAAGATCAGAAAAGGAGAGTAAAAACAAAAATGGTTCAGGGACACACAGTGGCATGTTCAGGCATGCACATGTTTGCCAAGTGAACTGCCCTATGTTTTTATAAAGAGGATGTATCTGTGCCCTAATGGGACAACATAAGAAAATGTTTAAAGTTGCTGTGTGTTGGGCTGTACTACCTACAGGGTAAAGAACCTAGAAGTGAGTTTTTATAAACTGGCAAACTGAAAAACTAACTTTAAAGAAGACAAAAGTAGATGCAGCCTGTGAGGTATCAGCCGGTGGTATGAGAAAACTGGGGGATCCTGACACTCCGTATGACTACAGAACATGTGCAGCAAGCATTATGTCCAAATAAATGTTGGCTAACTGTATTTCTCTATGTTCAGCTACAACAATTGGACATTATGTAACTTGTGTTATAGTGGAATGTGGATAAATAGATGCATAGAAAGCTATGCAGTATTGTAGTATACTGTATATGTTTGCAAGTACTTAGCTAACTACATTTTTTTGCTAACTTGTCCCATCATTTTATCAACTGCACCCTTGGTAGACATAGGGTGCTAAAATAATCCTTTGACACATGGATATCTGATGTTTTTGTCTAGCTACAGGCATTTTGTTACTGTTTCAGCCCTTGGTTGCATATTTTGGTGCTGATTGTTTTCCCCTCTGGTGGATACTGGTGTCTCTTCATCATTTTTCCTCCTGTTGCTTTGAAAGTCTGTGCACACCACTGAGCTGAAGCTTTACTCCTCAGACTCAGGAAAAATGATTTATTTTTTACTTTTTTACAATTTATTTCTCATGTGACAGTGAGTTGATTGTGAAGCTAAGTCTAAAACGAAATTCATGACAGTAGAAGCAATCCTCCTAAATAACATTTTTCCCCTAGTTTAAAACCTCTAATAAACTCTCTGATGTCCTGTAATAATATTTCTTGTAAAATTGCTGAAGGCATAGTAGTAAAATTCTAAGATGGGCATTAAAGTTAAATTAAATTGAAAACATGGGTTGGGTTAAGGACACGACAGTTAATAAAGTTATAATCCAAATGTGCTTTTGTCGAGCTGGCCTTCATTTCCTAATTGCTTCCATTGTAGTACACATTCTATTTCACATTTTGGTATTTCAGCAGCTCGCTAAATTTTTAGACTCCCTTTAGGAGAAAGAAGCAAGGTCCAAGTATTTTCATTAAAATATTTTGCACCTATCCACCTTGAATCCCTAAGTGAGTGAGTATTCACCTTTTCAGTTGTAACCAGAAGCAGCAGCTGGAGTTGAAGCAACTGCACTGTGACTTTGACCGTCTCAGGAGCCAAGAGCATCACAAGAGCCGGCAGCTTGAGGAACTGACGTGAGTCTCTGCTTTACTGTCCTGGCCAGCTTTCAAACACTTCACCATATGGAGGCCCAAAGGCGAGCTGCCTCTTTTGATGCACATCTTCCATTTCTCTCTGTCATTTGTCTTCCCTTTGTCTATTTGTTTTCCTCTCACTCTGCAGCTTTGTCATCCTATTTATTACAGTATACTGTACGTCTCTCTGTGCGGAGTAATACAGTCATGCACTTTATGGCTAAAATGATCTGGACATTAACCCTTTTAAATCTCTCTTTGCCTCTTACTCTCTTGTTTCTTTATTTCTGTGTATGCCCCTTTGCATCTCCATTATGGAGTTTTGGGATAAAGTAGCAGCTGGCTGATAGTAGGACTCTTTGTGCACTGACCTTTGCAGCATATTGCATCAGATGGCAGATGGGAAACAGCACATGAGTTGGGCAGCCGGTCTAGGCTTATGTTTGTTATTTATTAATGAATTATTCTGGCAAGAACATGGTACTCATTAGGGGTAAAGAGAAGTTCAGTTAGATTTTTTTATCTGTCTATCTATAGATTTCTCCATGAGCGACACGAGCAGTCAAAGAGGGACCTCAAAGGGCTGGAAGAGACTGTTGTAAGTCATTATTTACTGGCACAATTCACAAGGCTCCCTCAGAGGCAACTGATTCGCTAAATACTCTCTAACTGCTTTAACTACACGAGTTCCTCTCTCCCTTCATACTGAAGGCTCGTGAGCTCTACACCCTGCACAACCTCCGCAAGCTTTTTGTTCAAGACCTCACGACTCGAGTTAGAAAGGTAAGTCAGACACAACTTAACACAACACACATAAATTCTTTAATTCCCCACATATATCAAACTAGAGTACATATGGCTTCACCTAGACTGTATGCAATTGATTTTTAGGGAACTACATTATTTGCGATGGCAGTGTTTTCAGCAGTAAAAGATCTGTGCTTTTTCTGTTGACAGAGTGCACAGATGGAGCCTGATGATAGTGGGGGATACATCACCCAGAAACAAAAGATTTCCTTTCTCGAAAACAACTTGGACCAGCTTACAAAAGTTCACAAGCAGGTAACAATGAGCTGCAGATATGAAATTATAAATTATAGGGAAGGAGATGGAAAATAACATTTTACCTGTCCACTGTTTCTTTAAAAATTAGGACAAATTATACGGTTTCCTTCAGCCTGGGAGGCTGATTATCACCATGCCGAGCACAGCGGTGAGGTTGAAATGTCTTAGCTGGATAGGATATGAGGGGAGGACAAAAAGAGTGAGCCAAATTAAAACACACAGTAGTGTTTTTGTCATTGCTCTCCTATGGGCAAAAGTAGCGCTGGCATCATCAATCATCCAACTACTTCACATCAAAGTCTCCTTGAAAACAGAGCAACAGGAGGTGTTAAACCACGCTGGCTTCAGGGAGAAGAAGCCGCACAGCATAAAACACAAATTAAATCATCATGCAGGTGCACACAAACAAGCTCACTCTTTCTCCTCCTATCTAGTTGATACACACAAACTCTGAAAGGCAACCTTGTGCTCAATGAGATTAGACATACACACACACACACACACACACACACACACCGCACATCCTTCTTTAATATTCCTAAATGGACTACAGTGGTGGTGGAGGGAGTGTTGATGTGCTAAACGTTGTGCACACTGGCACATCTACTCACGCTGGCAGATTGGTGAGAGCTGCACTGCAGCAGAGTGTCAGGCAGAAAACCAATCCTAAAGTGGCTGCTGGGAGCCTCCGTCCCATCCACCACCTGCTGATACTGTGGGAATGGAAGATGAAAGTCATGGTCATAAATCAGGACACTCCCAGTGGAAAGTGATAAGACCCCCAAACATAGGCAGTGGACAGTGCACTGGGGCTACGGATGAGTTTCTCTGCCCTTGTACAACTATAATAATGGCTGCCTGTCTATCCATCTGCACATACTCACAACAACTGTTGCGGTTTCAGTTATAACACCACTTACCTCCTGTGGACATCCATTTTTTTTGTTTTGTTTTTTTCTTCTAAGATGACTCACCACCAAACAATATTACTGTAGTACCACCAAACTTCTGGTACTTCTATTGAATTCCTGAATCCTTTGTCTGCTTTGCCTGTTAGATTAGATAATGCTGGCTGTTTGCTAAATCCTCTGATCTTGAACTTTGCAGGATGGGGATTACTTTGCATGATCACGTAGCAGCAGACTGTGTTTAAGGTGCCTAGTCATTTCCTTTTCACATTTACCTTTCCTCACTGTGAGCAGCAATTTAAAACCATTGAATCTCCATACTTATTATGCTTCATGAATATCACCATAAACAAATAAGACCATTATCTAGAAGCAGCCATGCTGTGTTCTACATTATGTGCCACAGGATTATTTTTTGTCATACTTTACAGTAGTAGTCATCAACACAAATTGCACCTAAACCATAGCCTGCTTTTTAATTTGCGGAGTGTAGTCAGTTGAAGAACTCAAACTTTGTGGATGATTTGTTGGTAAAAATGTAGGTGAAGAAACATGCATTAAATCTTTATCATCGAAATGCGTATCAATACCAGTTATATTTTTTTGCTACCAAACGCCTCATCACTAAAATTGATTGGTTTATTATGCTGTGTCTTCCTTGTTGACTGAGATGTCATTAGCACCATTGGTGCCTGATGGTTGAGCTCTGCTCTGTAACAGATGTGGGCAGTTAACCAGATGTACATTTTCCAAACCAACCAGTTGTAGGCATTCATGTTTTATGTAAACCAGTGATCTACATGGCCGTTCCTGTCATATGCAACTGGAATCAGTACCGTCTCATAGGCTATTTTTTAGGTGAGCTTGCCTTCACTTTGAGATAGTTAAGCATTTTTCTTTAACATAAACGCATCAGGTCACACTTAACTCTCTGTTTCACCCTGCTGCACCTATTTGGCTCTAACTGAAAAAATGTTCCAGTTCAAGGGGAATATGCAGTCACTATACTGTCGTACATACATTGTATACATACAACCTGTTGGTGTGCTCTTCTTGGCTCAGAACTTGGATCCATCGCATTGCAAAACAGGAAGATGCTTTTTCCAGTGAAAGTGGTCAAATTAATTAGAAAAAATATATACTTTTATTCTCCTATTTCAAAATCAACATCAAAACTTCATACGCAATGAATGTTAAAGAGACAAAAGTTCTTCAGATTCATAAATCCTATTCATAAATTGTTATCCCTGAGAATTTGAGAGGATTTATTACATGCTCACATACATGTACAGTTAATCCCGGGGCTTACTGTATGTGTCCCTGTGTGTGTGACAGCTGGTACGTGACAATGCAGATCTTCGCTGTGAGCTTCCAAAACTGGAGAAGCGTCTTCGGTCTACAGCTGAGCGTGTTAAGGCGCTGGAGGGTGCACTGAAGGAGGCGAAGGAAGGAGCCATGAAGGACCGCCACCGCTACCAGCAGGAGGTGGAGCGTATCAAAGATGTGATGAGGACTCGCCATCCCTTCCGCCGGCCCCATGCTGCACAGATAGGTAATATATGCTCCTCGCTGGCAGATTCAGCTACTTCAGAATAATTGAACAGCCATCAGCAGCGGTCTAAGCTCTATATTACATATGACTGCATGTGTCATTTCAGTAAAAGCTATGTAATCGGATAAAATGATCTTATAATCTGTAGGTAGGCAGTGATCCATTGCACCCATCCATTCAAATATGAGGGTATTACTCCAGTGTTACTATTACATTTCTGTTTAGGCATTAATTGCTTTCTTATAATTTTCACAACTGCATGTTGTTCAGAATCTGAGTCTGAATATTTATTTATTGCCACATGCATCAGGTCTACACTAGGAATTTGTTTGGTTTGGTGGTGCCAATAAGCAGTAAAATTAAAAGAGGAGCAATATACAATATACAAATATATATAAATATACAAATGTGAACCATGTCATTTTAAGATATAAAAATACCAAATTGTAAGAAATACAAAAAATAGCATAATTTAAAGTGTGTGTGTGTGTGTGTGTGTGTGTGTGTGTGTGTGTGTGTGTGTGTGTGTGTGTGTGTGTGTGTGTGTGTGTGTGTGGGGGGGTGGAGAGCCCCACTGCTATGGGGAAAAAAAATGTTTTTGTGGCGAGAGGTTTTGGTCCCGATGGACCTGAACCTCTTGTCAGAGGGCAAAGTCTGAAAGTGATGGTGTCTGGGATGGGAGGGGTTGGCCACAATCTTCCCTGCCCTCCTCAATGTCCTGGAGGCGTACAGCTCCTGGAAGGAGGGAAGGTTACAGCCGATCACCTTCTCTGAACAAATGACCCGCTGCAGCGTGTCCTTGTCCCTAGCGGTGGCAGCAGCGAACCAGACCGTGGTGGAGAAGGAGAGGATGGACTCGATGATGGCTGAGTAGAAGTGCACCATCATGGTCTGTGGCAGGGTGAATTTCTTCAGCTGCCACAGGAAGTACATCCTCTGCTGAGCCTTACTGATGAGGGAGCTGATGTTTAGCTCCCACTTGAGGTCCTGGGTGATGGTTGTTCTCAGAAAACGGAACGACTCCACCATGTTGACTGGGGAGTCGTGCAGGATGGGGGGGCTGAGGTCCACCTGAAATCCACCACCATCTCCACTGTCTTCTGAGCATTGAGCTCCAGGTGCTTCTGGCTCCACCGGGACGCCAGACGGTCGACCTCCCATCTGTAGGCAGACTCATCACCCTTGGAGATGAGGCCGATAAGGGTGGTGTCATCTGCAAACTTAAGGAGCTTGACAGATCAGTGTCCAGAGGCGCAGCCATTGGCGTACAGGGAGAAGAGCAGTGGGATGAGGACGCAGCCTTGGGGGGTACCAGTGATGATTGTCTGGGTGTTGGAGACACAGGACTGTGACATCTTCCTGAGCCGTGTTAGCTGTATTGAACCTGTTAGGGTGGGACAAATTTCACCTTTATCATTCTTATTGGTAGATGATTTGTGATCTAATAATCACCTCCAACCTGAGGAGAGGTCTAATCAGTCAGAACAACTGAAAACACCTGTGAGACTTTAACATGTAAGAAGTCTTTTACTCCCCTTGCCCCTGCGTGTCTCTGTGCTGTTAGGATTCATGTAAATTATTAATTAAAGGAAATCAATGTAAATCCTCTCCATCGCTCTACGGCTTAGATTGTACACGTAAACGCTCTTGTCTGTCTGGTCGCACCACTTCATCTGGTCCTCATCTGGTATTTGCCTTTCCAGTGTACTGCGAGAAACATCTTTTGGCTCTTTCATGTCTCTGCTGTGTTATTTCTTCACAGGCAACATCTATGATTGGATTTGCATCATCTGTCATCTCCTCCTTCCCCTCACCAGAACATCACATATTTACTCAGCACTTCCTCATGCATGAGCGAGATGTGAGACAGATTTTCAGCATCAGTCTCAGGTTCTGACTCAGGTTCACCACTGTGGAGCGCATAAATATGTTTGACAGCCGTTAGAAACTAAATTCGGCAACACATTCTCGTATCCATAAATTGTGACAATATTTATGATGATACCAAAATACTTGAGTAGCTGTGACAGTTGCGTGGAAATATTTTGCATCTAAGGATTTACGCAATGAGCTCTTCTGGGAGAAATACAACTTATCAGAAAAGCAGCATAATCCATTTTAATCACCAAGATTTACTTCATCTCTGTGTCAATGAAAGATAATTGCACTCATGCGTTTGAATTCTGTGTGAAAGAAATGAGACGCCCATGCTGCTGTGAGAAAATGAGCTATTGATTTGAGAGTGTTTTTAGAATAATGATTTTCATTTGAGGATCATACTGAAGCAGCTGAGAATAACTGATATTGTGTTGTATGTTGAAGTCCAACTTTCATGAAACCCCCAAAAAAACCTCTCTATATAAATATAAATATATATATATATATATATATTTTTTTTTTTTTATTATTTTTTATTTTTTATTATTTATATATATATATATATATATATATATATATATATATATATATATATATATGAAAAATAAAAATGATAGCACAGGACAAGTGATTTACAGAGCAGATATTTGTGCTACAGACGACCGTGTAGCACAATCCTTTGAGGGCAGTAGGCCAGTAAATATGATGTTTTTGTCTTCTCTGGATGAATGGATCAATCAATATATCAATTCTGTTTTATCGTTTACAGCCAAGCCTGTGCGTGCTGGCCACTACCCTCCATGCTCTCCCACCAACCCCTTCTTCATCCGAGGCTACAGCGATCACCCCGTTGCCTTCTGCAAAACTGTTTTCCACAACAGCAACAACCAACAAGCAGTTGCTCCAGCTGCTCCTGCAACACCGGAGAGTGAGCCCAGGTTACATGAGGCCAACTCCAACCAGAACAGCCCCTCCAAACACCTCGGCTCCCAAAACAACGGTTCACACGACAACGACGCTCAGGACAACATGTGAGTAAATCCAGCTCCATGTGGATGAATTTGTGATTTAATATCATGGAGAAATATACTGAAGGATGAACACATACTTGTATAAAATAATTTGGACAACTAAACTCAACGGCAGTGCAGTTGTCATGACAACAAAGCGCTGATGTGGGCTAGTTATTTTTTTTCTTTTACTACAATATCTGTAAATACTCTGTGTTCTGAGTTATAGTACACTGCTTTTAAAAAGCTTAAGCATTCCAGTGTGTTTGTGGATGTATGTGCACAACTCAAGCTTAACTAAACTCAAAGACCATATCAATCTAGAGATCAAGATTTTGAAGCACAAATCCCACAGTTACATTTACATAAACCTCTCTTTTTCCTGTCTGTAGGCTTCCAGCTGAACCGCCGAGCCAAGCGGACAAGAACACCGCAGAGATGCTTGATTCAGAAAATGGTGAGCCCTGTTCAGATGACGCCTGTTAGAATAATGAGATCTTATGTTTCAAGTGGTTTCTATTACGCTATCATACCAGCCGTTATGTGAATGATATTTTATATGCGCTTACAGAGTGTACGGCTGTTAAACCAGGTTATAGTGATTGTTCTGCTGCTACGATGATAATTCATCCTGTTTTCTGTTTTCCTTTTTGCTTTCATCTTCCTGTAATGGGCTCGTAGTCTGCAGTCTTGACTGTAATTTTAGACCCATTGGTGTGTGATGAGAAGGGTTTCACTATGTCAACTGTCTTTGGATAGAATGTCCATATATTTATGAGATAAAGCCTCTGTTACTTGAGGCCTTGAGGCTTTTCTGCACGTGTGTGTGTGTGTGTGTGTGTGTGTGTGTGTGTGTGTGTGTGTGTGTGTGTGTGTGTGTGTGTGTGTGTGTGTGTGTGTGTGTGTGTGTGTGTGTGTGTGTGCGCGCGCGCGCACCCTCATCAGCAGCGGCCTCTGGAGGAGACAGATTAGGCTAGCAGTGTCATTACTCAGCCAGACAGATAGCCGGCCAGACAGGCTGAGTGGCCACCTCAGCCTCTGACCCAGTGATGACAGTTGTAGAGTTGTGTAACGACACCACGCCTCTTTGATTCTCCAGGAATATCAATAAAAGTCAGAAACTGGATCAGAGCTGATATATCACTCTGTTGCAATATTGCCTGCTTTTTTATTAAATATCAGTGGTGATCCCTTAAAGAATTTAATCAGGCTGGTTTTAGGTGTTAGTTTTTGCTTCCCATGATGCCGTTTCAGAGGTTTTTCATCGCTGCCAACAAGAACATACTGAGAAGTATCTTGATAGTTGTCTCCTTTTGGAGTAAACATACTCTAAATGGTAGCAGCTGCTCAGATAAGTCGTAATAGGTTGTCTCAAGAGATTTGCAAATATTTGCACTAAGGATGTAATTAGTGTACAACTGTTTTTAGATTTACTTTGTTCAGTTTTATTTAGTTCTTATTCAGTATTTCCCCCCATAATGGACAGATGGCATTTTTGGAAAGAAAGTATCTATGCTCTGTAACGTATTCTGAAGTCAAACTTGGGGAGAAATGTTCCTCCAGTCCCTCTCTGGTAATTTTCACGTCTGGGATATGATTCTGCTCAGTGTCGTGCATTTCAATAAGAGCTTATGGAAAAATGTGAAACTCAAAGCCAAATAGCTCTGCAAAGGGATGTACCCCAACTTACTTTTTTCTGTATTTTGAGTCTGTTGAGGTGTAGCCTTGACAGTTCCTGTTAGGATTTGTATTAACGGTCATACCTTTTTTTAAAGAAAGATTAAACTGAGCATCCTTATCATACAGTCAAGCATGAGGCTCCTTGGTAAAATAGCCAGCTCATCAAATTGAAGCACACAAATTAAGTAAACTTTTTTCCATGAATATTAATGTATAGACACATCCCAATTTCTGGAGGATGAGAAGCATGTCTATGTGTCGATATGTTGTATTGCATAAAAAGCCAAGTGAATATTTAGTGAGTATAACCCATATCAGGGTAGTTCAGGGAAACACAGGCCTCTAAAGACTAGTGCTATAGTAACTGCTAGGAGTAGGAGGACTTTTTGACATAGCACTTTCCATTAAAACACCTGGGAAATTAATGCAGATAATCCAGAGAACGTAACCGTGATCCAGAAACTACAAATAGAGCTATCATAAAGGTCCAGTATTTCATATAAGCGCTGTGTGTGGGGCTGTTGATCTAACTGTGAGGACACTTGTAATGGGGATTCTTGTGCTTTTATGCAGCAAAGCTCTCTGGTTTGGAGGACTCTCTTTTAAAACTTGTAGCACTTTGTTATTGTTATTATTAGCTGTGCTAGTAGATCTGTAATAGAGTAAGAGTGTCCTCAGAAAAAAGACAGAATTGAAGGTCTGTTCAGTACAGTACAGTGTAAAATTACTCATGTTTACACATTTCTAACAAGTGAATTCTGGTCATTTGTTCAAATAACGTGAAATGAATGTTTATTTTTAGTAGCATATAATCTTATACCACTGAGAAAACTCTCTGAGAAAGTCTCTCCGAGCTGAGTGGGCCGAAAGATCAGTAAAATGCATATATGGGTCACAGTGACAAACACTGTTAAGTCATTTGTGTATGAGGACTTATTGTTTGAGAACCAACACAGTATGCAGCTGCTTGTTCTAAAGCCATCTATCTCCAGTGGCTTTGGGTTGTTTCAATTAAACCCACTTTTCCCCTGATTTACACACCACCAACCCTCTCACTGTGCACCTGCCTGCCTCCTTATGCACCTCTGTTTGTCCACAGGAAACACTACAGATATCAATGACAACAGGTAAGACGTGCTGCGCCCTCTTTGATTACTGCAAAACACCCGCTGCTTAAATGTTATCGTCTTACTGCAGGCTTCCATGTTGTCAGTGACGGGAAGAAACCTTTAAAATGTTGAGGATTTTGTAGGAATTGATTAATTTTAGTGTTTATTTTTGACTTTCTAGGATGGGCTTACTACAGCTTGAAATATTTACTTTTTATAGCAGATAATCTGCTGTCAATTTCAGAATTAATGGCAGAAGTAGAGCTTGAAATAACTGATTCAATAACTCAAGCATGTTTGATAAGTCTGTTAAGGGTATTGCATTGGCGCATTCACCTTGCATGAACCGATCCCCTCTGTGTTTAAAGACCAATTACTGTAACATCACTGATTTGCTTCCCTCACTGCTGTGTCTCTCTACTCCCTTACTGCTCTCACTGCTACTGCTGCTCCTCCTCCTCCTGCTGCTGCTGCTGTTGCTGTTGATGAATCTGGTGATGGTGCTGCGGCCGCCTGTGATTCTGCTGTGTTGGATAGCATGTGTCTGAATGTAAATTCTGTGTCCAGAACTGACGTCTGTGACAATCAGGACCCAGCCAAACTCTACAGCCAGCAGCCGGAGGCCTCAGCCAGCTAATAGTCCTGAGCAGGTGAGACCACAGAAAAACAGCAACTCGTCAGTGTATGTGCTGCACAACACAGGTTCATAAATCACAGGTCATTAAACTTACAAATCTCACAAGTAACCAAAATAAGGGGCTGTTTCTGGGAGTTCTGCTGTAGCCAGTGGGTATCTGGGCCAAGAGCGTTCTGCCTCTTTAGCTCTCCACATGGACGTTTACCTGCATTCAACCAAAGATTGCTCAGACATGATTGGTCAGTACTATTCGGATTACAAATGAAAACCAGAAGGCTTCCAATGCCAAAATCTCGGACCGTTGCCTACAGATTCTACATGTTAATGCAGCATCTGTTCAATAGAGATTACCAAACAAACATTCAAAGCTTTACTCCACTGAACTGATCATTATAGTTTTCACATAGCATCTTAAAAATCCACCTGATCTGTTCTGTAAGTATTAAACACTAAAAAAAGAGCAGATGAAGTCTTAGTAGCCCTGAAGCTGCATGAGCCACTTTGTTCTGTTTGCACTGAACTTAATGGACTCACATTCATAAATAACCAGATGTGAAAAACTGAAAGCTTTTGAATAGCAAACTCTGTAGCTTTGAATAAAGTTGCACTTCGTACAATGATTTTGATTGATTTTTCCAATTAAAATAGCACACAGTAAGATGCTTTAAAAAATGTGCTTCAGTACTTGCATGTACATTTATTGTCTAAAAATCTTGCCTCAAGTAGCAACATTAAATGCCAGTGATTACAAACGAATTCACATACTGTATATGTTATGTAATTTAAATTCATGTGAATTTTAATCCTGACAACCATCAGCTTGTTTCACAAAAGCAATTTACATGCACTGCTCACACAAACGTGATGGCAACGTCAAATCTCACATGACTGTGGCTTGCTAATTGCAGATAAATTTTGTGAGTCCTGCAGGGCTCTCGCATGCTAATGATTGTGTTGCGGTTTGTTTTGTTATTGAAACATGTCAAAGTTAACAGGAAAGGAAATAATCATAATGCTGCAAGTTGAAGCTCTCATGTTGAAATGGCTCCCTGAAATAAAACAGCACTGCTGCTTATTAAACCTGAGTAAATGCAGACCGAAACAGGATTTATACATGGAGTAATAGACATGTTCTTTTCTTATCAATACTTGTTCTGTAGTAGTTTATCTTGGTTGCATTTAAACACTATTAGAATGGATATATTGGATTGGGAGCAGTGCTTGCCTTGTGAAACATCACTTTGACTTTTGAGGTTATTGGGTTTCAGCCCTCAGGTGCTGTGCAGAGTTTACAGCAGAATCCCAGCCAGCTGCAGGGACGAAGGGACAGATTTATTTTCTGTGGGGCCTCCCACACTGCTAAAAATACCAACACTCACCGAGTAGAGGCACTTTGCACAAAACTACCCAACAAACAGCATCTGTCTTGGATCAGCGTTTTCTATTTATTTATTTATTTTTGCATTGCCTCATAAATCCCATCTGAGGGTTAAAGATTATACAATATTATAAAAAAAATCCTCTGGGAAAGACCCATATGAGGAAGGGGAATTAGATTACTGCCTCTGAGCTTTCATTTTATCCCACTACTTTTGCTATCACAGACTTCATTTGGTTGCCTTTTTCTTGTATTGAGGTTGATATTGTACATAACACCACCTCTCATAGGAACAACAGTGAATTTATTTGGAAACTTCAGACTTAATTTGCAGAACAAGTGCTGTAATTTAATTAAAACCATTTTCTAGAAACTAGAATGTGTAATGTGTCGACACAACGTGATGCTCAGCCTGCAGACTGCTTTATTATAAGTGCTATGTGGTGAAATGTAGCTCTATGAGCTGCCAGGAAGTTTTCTGCAGAGCAGATTCTGCACAGTGCTGGTGGATTTAATATCCTATGAAGTCTAAATATGGCCCCAGACTGCTCCATGCAGTTCCCAAACACAACCAGCTTTCAGTGAAGACACCAGAAATAAAATGGTTCGAGACGTGTTCCTTCTGGCAGTGTTAGCATGACTCACTCGCTGCTGTCTCGCTCTCCTTGTTTCTCTCAAATGTTTCTGACTTTTGCGCTTACTTTCTGTTTCACTGTTTGTCTTTCTCTCTCCAGGCAGGTGTTTCTCTCTGAGGCGTCCTCTGTAAATCTGCATGCAGCTGATCACTGTCCTCCCAATCTCCCCTTCCTTTCTCATCTTCCTCACCTGCTGTAAACAGACCTCTATCTCTCCCCTTTCCTTTCCCTGCTTGCTCCTCTTTGATCCCTTCTCCTTCCTGTACAATGATGTGGGGTGTATGCGAGATCCATGGCAAGCACTGCATCTCAAAAGCCCAACTTGGCAGCTTACACCCATATTGGTGTGCACCCTCTCCCAAGAAGGTGGGGGAGAGACGGTGCAGTGCTTTAGGTAACCACTAGGGTGTGCTGTTAGTCTCAGTGAGGTTATCACAGTGGACATGAAACCAGTGCATTCAACAGGAAGCTTTAACAGTATTATTATTAACATGTGTATGGATCTGAAAAGTTAGACAACATGAAAACAGTGAACCTCAAGCTCACTTTACTAATATTTACACTTTTGACTGTGCATGTTGATTTTTGATGTTGGTCTTCAGTACGTGAACAAGGACGAGAGAGCAAGTGAGGCAACACTACCATGAAATGCTTCAGTCTAAAAATACACTGTAAGTTCAGGTAAATGGGGAATTCAGTCTTTGTGTTTAACTGTGTTTAAAGGACAAGGCTGGCATTATTCAGTATTTTTGTGATTGTCCACATATCTCATGAAAAGACAACAGTGCTTTACTGTGTCTCAGTATTTTCCTACTTGCCCAACCAGCCTGTAGCTCTCAGTCTTAAGACAACTGAAGACATAAATATTTAAAAACAGGCCTTGAATATATTTATTTTTTTCATAAAAGGGTCAGTAATTTCCTGAGAACAACTAGGCACTACTAAAACAGGAGTAAATAGCGCATTTTTGGGGACTATTTTCAGTTGTGTATTAATACACATTTGGTGTTACAGTGACTTTTTACAGCATCAGGATAACATATGTAGGACTTTACTCAAAATAAACTACAGTGCCATCTGTATGATTATTTTAGAAGTAGTGTCAGTAGTCATAGTAACGATGTAGTCCATAGTGTTGCCACATAGGTAGACCAACACACACTAATCTAAAATACACAGACATACTCCCGCCACAGTTGAAACTTGGCCGAGCCTTAATTTAGACAACAGACAATTTGTCACATTTGACCTTTTTCACTCAAATTAAACAAAGGAAAATTAAGTTTATATATAGTATACAGTACAATCTTTACTTCCTCAAGACTCTTCAAGACACAATAGTTTTGTATTTTGGTAAACTTTGAGAATATATTTCCAGTACCCGTACTTACATTCCATAATACTAAGTTTTTCTCTCATTAAATTAAGATAGTTGCCCAATTAAGCCCTAAATCCATATACAGCATAGCAAGTTTTACTTTTTGTAAAGACCTTTTCAATCATCAAACATCAGGCACATCAGAATTAGAACCGTAGCACTAAATGAGGAAGTTGGTTAGAAAATTGTTCAAAAATAAAACACTTAGATATTCAGTGGTTAACATCAGTCGCCACAGCATGTCTGACTTTTAGTACTGTTCTGGTTTTAACTAGTCTGAAGAGCAACTTCGACTGAACCGCAAGTAAAGTCTAAAACACATAATTCCTGATTGTTGACTGACTGTGTCATAGTAGAGACTTATAAGCTGTAAATCAACAAAAAAACCTGCCTGTCAGGGATCATCTGTGAGGTATTCAGTCATTGTCATGTCAAGCAAAAGCATGACGGAGTGGGGAAAAAAAGAAATGTGTAGCAACTATTTTTATACTGCTAGTTTAAAAGAAATATATTTATCATTTGCTCTATTTTAAGTGTTATTTATTTGCTATTTATTCTTAATTATAACAGTTGTTGAATGTGAAGCATTTTGCATTAATTTTAAAGTGTGCTTTGAATGTTTCGGATTTCAGATTTCCAGCGTTTTGACATTGAATGAAAATGCGTGCACGTGTGCAGCCACTGCTGTTCCAATATGAACTTGTGTAGATTCACCTCAGATTGAAACCAAAGCCCTGATTGTAGTGATTCATTTTAAAAAGGAGGTCTATATAAACCAGGGGTTACTGTAGGTTATCAGCTGATACAGCCCTGTCTTATCCCTCGGACGCACTGATCGCCTCATCAGCCAATGAGGTATTTGACCTTTGACCCCTGAGTACAGATATATTACATGTCCTGTGTTCTTTGGGTGCAGTTTAAGTTATCTGAGAAGATAAATTGATTGACACACTGATGATCATGCTGCCATTCAGACTCTCTTGTTGACGTCCTGATCAGCCAGTCAGGATGAGAGCGTTGATGCAGTAAATGGACACTATACATGTGTGTGCAGAGTCTCTCACTCTTTGACAATCCTTTTAACAAAACAGCTCAGTCACACTTTAGATTACAGCCTGCAAACTATAGTGTAAACATTTTATAATATTAATGGGGTACTTACCAGGCAGGCATGAGGGAAGAAGTACATGAGAGGGTTACAAGTTTTATTTTGGGGGCACCTAGAAATAAATTGCACTTAAAGTACTTTTAAACTAACTGGTATGGACAGGGGACCAACAGACGTCCTGCACAGTAGATGTTGTTTTACAATAACTATGTCATGAAAAGGAGCTAAACTTGATCTGACACCTTACAGTTCTCTACATGATAGCCAGAGCAGTCATATAGCAGCAAACAACCGTTTACCTGTAAAGACATAGAGCTACCTGAGCAGATAATGAAGTCGCTCTCCCTCTTTTCTGCTCTTTGTTGACAAAGCTCGGCCAGCTGTACATGCTTTTAGTGAATGTTGGTGCATGTGAGCGTGCCCCACTGGCTCATGGTCGCTCTGCACTCATACAGTGGCTAAAGTTGATAACGCCATTCTCACCAATGGCGCAGTTGCGGAAGCGTAGCAGCCACCCTCTGGTTCCCCCTCAGGTTAACACTGTTAGCTCTGTCAGCAGTGTTGCCGTCGTTTTCCTGCTGTTAGCGCTGTTTGCATCACTAGCTACGAGTTCTTGTTTCTGGTGGATTCCAAAATTACATTACTGTTCTTCAGTATTATATCATAATTTTATAGCTACAGTTGTAAAAGCTGTAAAACCTAATGTTTTGTTGCCCCACAGCATATAATGGATATTATATTATATAATCGTAAGCACTCTGTATTCTATACTCAAAACTCTCTCCCAAACGAAATTGTTTTGTAAATATATCATAATTTTAAGAGAAAAAATAACTAATTTCATTACACTGTAGCCCTGTTTTCCTCATTTCCCCTCTTAAACATGAAGTCGTTACCACTTATACTTCAATATCTTGTCCTCTACTTTTGTACTTCCCTCCCCAGATTTGTAGTTACCCAGTAAGCATTTTACTGATACCCTGTACATACTAAATAAATATGTTACATAAATTGTGGGCTGTAATCTCAAGCGTAACAGACAGACCCTCTCTGCTACATTTATATTGAGGCCTATGATAAATACATGAAGCACTTTATATTAATGTTATTTTTTTCTTTATGTTTTCTTTCTTTATTCCTCTTCACAAAACTTTACACTAGTATCTAATACTGCGGTTGTTCAGCTCAACTTTCTCCAAAGGCTCAAAAAGAATGCTGAACTTGAGAAACGTTATCTTTGTGTGAGTTTGCATAACCTAAAGAAACCATGAGATGAATGTGAATGACCTGTTTTGTCAATTAGCTGTTAATCAATGAAAACCACGAGGAAAACAACGACATGCCCTGTGCTCTGAGCTGTAAACATGTGGATGAGTGTAGACTTTATTTTCAGTCTTAACGTTCTGTTTGTCTGACAGTTAATCGTAACCAAACTAAAAATATTCTGGCAAGGTAAATAATATGTGATCCTGTAGCCTAAATATGCAGAAATATAACTATGACATGAATGGTAGGGTGGTTTGAAAAAAAAAAAAGAAGAAGAAAAAACAGATGCAAATGTGTGTTCGTTTGTACATGTGTGCGTTGGTTGGTTTGTTTTTAGCGTGTGATTTAGTGCATGCAGTACTTTCTTCTGTAGCTGCTGAACAACAGTACTGTTATCTCATGGAAGTCCTTTCAATAAAGATGATCCTGTGTACATATTATCATTATCACACCGTCTTCTTCTTACTGTACCCCACCACTTTAATGATGTGCAATGTTTTACCCTTAAGCACCTCAAAAAGGCACACTGAGCAGATGTTGCCATCTTTGTTATAAAAAAATAAAAACTGAAATTACAATTTGCGTAACAGAAATTAGAGCATGTCTGTATTTTCACAAATGTATAGACTTAAGATTAACGCTGGGAAGTAGAGCTGCAACAATTAATCATTTAGTTGTCAACTATTAAATTAATTGTTGCCAACTACAGTAAACTGAGTGTCTTTGAGTCATTTTTGAGACATTTGAGGACGTCGTCTTGGGCTCTGGAAAACACTGACTGACATTTTTCAACATTTTTCAACAAGATTTTATAGACCAAACAACTAACTGATTAATCAAGAAAATCAACAAATTAATCAAAAATGACAGTAATCACTAGTCACAGCCTTACTGGGGAGGATCCAACTTTTTTATGAAATTAAATATAAGCCCTCCTCTCCTACAGTCCCCTACCTCTGAAAATCACATCCAAATGGTTCAATATGTTGTCAATAAATCCAAATAACAGGAGAGTTAACACAACTGTACCTGTGTGACGGGTCAGTGATATCTAGAAACCGTTATTAAAGGGGAACTGTGCCCATTTTCAGAATAAGTATGTTATTCTGTGGTCTAATGACAATGTTAGTACCCATGAACACCTCTCTCCCAAATGAGAGTGCTAAAACTACGATTTGTGGAGCTGCTCCATAGACAATGAACTGGTAAAGATGTTCAGGATGGCACTGAGAGCACCCAGGGGAGCATTCTGAGTATATGGGAACATTTCCTGTTTTACGACTGACAACACTACAAGAAAATAAAGCTCATTTAGGTATAAAAAAGAAAATATTCTGTGGGTCCATAAAATCAGTCTCTCATTAGCTGTCTATGAACCAGCTCCCTGTTATACCCTATAACCTCACATGCTTGAGTATTTGCTCCCATGTTTTTGGATCTGGGAGAGAGTTTTTCATGTTGATGAATATTTTTGGACTTTCTTAGGCCATAGGAATGTGTGCATTTTGAAAATGGGCATAGTTCCCCTTAAAGTTAAGTGAGTATTTTAGTAGGACGAGGACAATCTCAGAAGACTAGACTGTGGTACAACCATTTTTTTCTTTTGTGTTCTTCTCTGATTGTAGTAGTTCTTCAGATTTGAGTTACTGTGAAAAGGAGAAAAAAACAGTGGCGCAGTGGCATTCAACCAAAACAAATCGATAAGTAGAGCAACACAGGACCCAGAGGGGGGAGTGCTCCGTCTGTCCTCTGACATAAGGTACCAAAGAGGTGGATTTGTTTGTTCAGTTTGTTCAATCAGTTGCACAGTTGGCAGAACTTAATATAGTTTTGTGCAAATGAAAAAGATTTAGGTTGACATGATGAAGACGTGTTTTGAGTTTGAGCCCACTCTCTCTGTCTGATAATGAATTGTTTTTAATTCTTGTGTGCATGTAAAGATCTTGCACATACTGCTCATTACACAACTAGCTGTTTACTGAAACTCCACACGTGAAGAAATAATACTTAAAACAGAAATGATTTTCTGATCACTGTAAACACTTTGGAAACTAGAACGCAGAACAAACTGTTTGTACAACTTGTTTGGGACAAACTCCTAAAAACAAGCAAACATTTGAGATCACTGGGTATCTAGATTTGTCGATCACTGTGTGTCTGGCCACAGAGTAAATGACCTTTGCCATCACACTCTCATCCAGCCTCATCACGTCATGCATGACTGATCCTCCTGTATTTGTCAAAGCTGGGGCTTTATGAAGTCCGCAAAGTATACTGCTGTTATGAACAAATGGTTTCACACATTACTTTCTCACCGGCCTGAGATTACACAGCTGAGCTTTTGAGACATGTTTCCACAAAGAGGAGAGTTTATGAATATGCTTATTTCCATTGGAAGGTAAAGATTCCCTCTGATAGATCGGTAGACAGATAGGCATCCAGTAGCTTAACAACAACACATCCCAACACCAATACACCCTAAAAAGAGAATAGAATAAAATAAGTATAGCGGTGAAGTGACAGTGTGCCAATGGTGTATATTATAGTGCAATGTATGATACAGTAGTGTAATGTAATAGTATAATAGTATAACTGTATAATTTAATACAAGAAGATTTAAGAAATGATATGGGAAGATAATAATAATAATAATGATAACTATATATAGATGTATTATAGTTTAATACAACAATAGTAATAGCAATACTAATGTTGGTACTATATACTGTATGTACTGTATATATGTATATGTACGTACATATGTATGTATATGTGTATATAATATGAATGAAAGATACAGTTTCCAGCAGTGCATAAGGTGAGTATACAAACAATGTTAACAACTGAAACCATAACAAATCTGAATATAAATAGCATCTGTGCTATGGCTAACATAGCCACAAATCAGCAGCCCAGTGGCCACCATACTGAGCCTGTGTGGCAGCAGAGAGGCAGTATGTCTGCCTAATAGCCAGTTATACCTGCCTTCGCTGACAGGAGTTAAATAGCTGTATGGCTTGGGGGGACAAAAGAGTTCCTCAGGCTGTCCGTTGAGCAGGACCGAGACAGCAGCCTGCCACTGAATGTGCTCCTCTGTTGAGTGAATGCACATGTTTTTAATGTGCTTTCAATAATAATACATCTTCTCCCTCATTGAAAAATCCATCTGTGAATACAACGCTAGCTGTCTCGTCTCGTATATGTTCGTCTTAAACTGAGATTTAAAATGAGCACAGAAAAACTTTCCTCCATCAGAGGATGAATTTGCACTCAGTCTTCTGGTGTCAAACTCTGCCCATGCATCATTCTGCACAGTGAACATCAAATATCCAAGTGAAGGAAAACAAAATGTGCTTTTGAGTGAAGAAGAGAAATTGAACAAACGTGTATTTTGTGCTACACCAAAGCAGTTTTTACCTTGATGTTGCCTTTGACTCCGTTCTTGTAGAAAACCTTCTGTGAACCTTTGCAGACAAATCTATTCTTTTCTAATTACAAAATACATAAAAATCAATAATGAAAAAAGAAATTAGTAACGCTATCAATACCTTTTGCATTTTCTGTGAATAGACGAGACTTGTACTGCATGACCTCATAAGTCCAGTAGAGGAGGTGACCTGACCCGTCCTGCCCAGAGTCAGCAGCCAAAAGGGCAAAGTGCAAACTAGCAGCCGAGGCAAGAAGAGGACAGAGATCACAAGAAGTGTGACACAGACTTGCTTAAAAACGCTCCCTGTCAGCAGTGATTGAAACGCTGCCTCTCTCTCAGCCCGTGGACCACTGACTGAGCCCGAGGCTGGAGGACCGTGTGAGTACAAATCTGATACGATGACAAATGTTTACCATAAATAGATCTGTATCTGACATCTGTCACTTTCTGCTTTTAATTACACACTTTCTGTCATGTGTGAACTGCTGAAAACTCTGAGTTTAGTCGTAGTTTGTTCTGTGAATGTAGACAGCGATAAAGTAAAAGTTGCATATTCTTACGTCAGTATTGAAAAGAAAAAGATCATGACCAGGTTTTCAGATCACTATAAAAGTTTCCGCTCTGGAGGGAAATTCTGATTTAATCGATTGGTGTTTGTGGACGATATAGAATAATGCAAAACAATATTAACTTTGCAGTAATTCTTCTTACAGATTATAAACCACCCAAATAAAAACAAAACACCAGGGAGCAATTTGAAGGCTTCTCTTTTTGAAACGTGACCTCAAATGTTTTATTTAACTCCTTCTTACAGCAAACCTTGAGCATGTTTCTGAGCTGATGTTCACTTGAGCACAAGATGATCGATAACACACATCAACAGGATTAATAAGAAAGAAAGCTATTCCTTTATTAGTCCCACAGTGGGGAAATTCAGTTTTACACTCTGTTGTTCACACAGTACATATACATGTCAATGGAGAGATGTCAGAGTGAGGGGGCTGCTCCTGAAAAGCGCCAAGAGAAGTGGGGGGTGGGGGCTTTGGCTAGGGGGACCTCGGCAGTGCCCAAGAGGTAAACTGGCACCTCTCCAGCAACCAGTTGGTCTTGGTCCACGGGGGATTTGAACCCGGGTCCTCCACATCCTAACCCAAGTCCTTACGGACTGAGCTACTGCCGCCCCAATAACCATTTCATTGATAATTCAGTACAGCTGTGACATCTGATTAGCATAATGTTATTTAACTGTCCTTTCTTCGATCTGTCTACTACCTAATGTACTGTCAAACCAAACTAAATACACAGCAAGAGTGCTCAATAATCATACTTTTAATGCATTTTCCCTGAATATGTAAACTAACCTTAGTGCTGTGTAGTTTGTCACAGTCTGCTGTTCAATGAAGAATAATCATCCACAGGTTTTAAGGCTCCCTGAAGCGATCATATCCATAATCGTAGCTATTACCATCATGTCCTCCACTTTGTCTAAATTTGTATTCTCTTGCTCTTTTAACTGCCAGAGGAGGTGGATGGTGAACCATAAACCCAATCCTATTTCCTGTGGGTGATGACACCTGTATTGTGTTTTCTAACAGGCCTGATAAGATTAATTCAGTAATGTTAAAAATGTTGACAAATATATTCTAAATTATATTGAAAATGCAAATTAGTGGAATTATTACTTGACATTTGTAAGTGTTGCAGTAATAAATCAATTAGTTCTCAACTATTAAATTTTATCTCTAACAATTTGATTGTCGATTAGGTATGAGTAATTTTTTAAGAAAAAAAAAGCCCAAATCCTCTGATTCAAGCTTCTTAAACATGAATATTTTCTGGGTTCTTTACTCTTCTGTGACCGTAAACTGAATACTTTGAGTTGTGACGTCATTTTAGACTTTGGGAAACACTTTTTCACATTTTAAAGGCCAAACAACTAATCAATTAATCAAGAAAATAGATAATAATAATAAAATAGACATTAATTCCCATTACAAACACCAACTATGTGTTGATCCGAAGTCATTCAGTGTAGGCAAATGAGAGGAAAGTAAGACAGGCAATAAAAAAAAACAAAAAAAAAAACGCCAATATGTCTGATTTCTTAAGCAAGATCCATCACCCTCAAAATGTATAATTATAGCATGAAGTGCCGGTCTGCTCAAAAACATCTCTTTCTCTGCCTTCTCATCATCAGCAGCCACATAATTTATAAACACTGTCTGTGCAACACTTATCTGCTGTGTTGACATTTCTCCTGAGGAATGATCAAACAGCATGGATTAGAAAATGAGGTCACTCTGTCTTTACCTCTCCATCAGTCCTCTGTGTATCTTATCTGTAGCTGGTGAACTTCCACACAGGACAGGCAGACCAGCGTTATGTGTTTACATTGTTTAGCTTGAGCTCAAATGACTGTGGTGATAAGGCTCTTGTTGTGGAAAACCACTGTAGGGTAACTACCGTTCAAAACCCCTGACCCACTACATGTTTCTGTATTCAGATGGTGCACTTGTTCAGTTTGGGATTCACACAAGAACGCTGGCGTCCTCTGGGACTGAGGCTCATCAGGAATATTAATGCTTTTTGGCATGAGGCAACCTGCCAGCAACGGTCTGGTGACCTCATTTAATCTCTCAATTTATAGTTGAAGATTCTTGACTCAACATCGACAAAGGGTAAATTCACAATAAATCACAGAGGGTAAAAACTTTTGCTGCACTGCCCTCCATGGGTTGAAAGTTTCGAGCGTGTTGCACCTCAGTCCTGCAATGTCACAGCTCTGTAAAGGAACAGTGTGTAACATTTCAGGGGCTCTATCAGCAGAAATAGAATATAATATTCATAACTATGTTTTCATTTGCGTATAATCACCTGAAACTAAGAACTGTTGTGTATTCGTTAACGTAGAATGAGTCCTTCATATCTTCACAGAGTCCACCATGTTGCTCTGCCATGTTTCTACATTAGCCCCGAATGGACAAACCTAACACGTTTTTACATGACCTGAAGGCCACTGTAGTTCTTCAGTACTCATGTGAAACTGCGGTAACGTGAGCCGCAGAGTACCAAACTGTGGTACCGCTAGCTGCTGTCTGACTTTCACTGCTCCTAACGTAGTGTTATTATGGTGAGGATGGCCTCTGAGCGAGGTGAATGGCGTTAACCCGGTTTTGCACTCAGCAATTCACGTTATTGTAGTCTTTGAAAGGGACGAGTGAGCGGAGGGGTACTTAGTTGGTTGCAATCTGCAACAACACCACGAGATGCTGCCAAATCCGAACACTGTACCTGTGATGGGTGAAAACAGCTGATTTGGCATCACTTATTGGGTGTCTCAGTCCTAGAGGGACAGGCACCTGTGTGTTTCTGTTTACCTGGGATTATAACCAGGAGTTGAGACACATATGGAAGCAAATTGTTGTGAGTGAGGTCAACAGGGTCACCGAGGGCTGTTACACTGTGTTACCTAATACAAACAACAGTATTAATTGGGCAAATACGAACCTGGCAGCATTAATCAGTCACATATCACAGTGTGATATTAAATGTTATTTCATTTCATTTTCATTTATCCTCAAGGAAGCAAGATAATATGTGTGTGAGACCAAACTACAACTTTTGTCCACACAGGATCGTCAACCTGCGCACCAGTAGAAGTGTTGTTCACTGGTTACCATGACAACCGCGGAGTCACCTAACGGACTGTGGCAACGAAAAGCGCGTCACTCAGATGAGATCTCCCGTCATGGTATGGTGGATAATACATTTACATGCTCACTAAAAAAATGCTTCAATTTGTTTTATTGTGTTCCTCTGTGTTGCTTTGCTTGCTGACTTTTTGTTTTTGTATAATTATTTAAATTTCAATATGTACGGTATTAGTTTTGGATAGATGGTAGTAAGAGAAACAAGAACTTTTACTGTAGGATTTCACAGCACTGAAGGATTGCGTACTTTTCGACAGGTTTGGGGATTCATGCATTTCATATAAAGCCCACTATACCAAAATGAAATAATTTTGCAGCTATATTTAGGATTATTGCAGAAATATGTGCAGCGTTGGATTCCAGTTTAACTTTCTTCCTTAGTTTTGCACTGGATATTATTTCAGGTATATCGTACTGATTGATAATCTTATGCAACGTATGTTCTTCTCTCTGCAGCTGGAGACCATAACAACGTACAAGAAGAAGATCTAAGACAGTGGCAGAAACATGCACAAGTAACCCATGACTCCACTTCCAGCCAGTATCTTAACTTGTCCAATAGTCCATCAGTTATGAAGGCTCTCCTCTGTCTCAACAGAGCTACCAAATCCTGGTTAATTCAGCAGCAAACCTGTACTCATGTCTGACTTTTAAAGCTCATGTTTTTAATACAGTTTGTTCTTTATTATATCTCTGTGTATTCTTAGCTCACTGTTCTAATCCCGTAGTTTTATAAAAGCCCATCTAGGGACAGGTGTTGCAAATTAGCAGTTTCTTCAGTTCTTCAGTTTGTCTATGTAGATTGTATCTGTCCCTATCAAATAAAATATAAATAAATCTGGAAAGAGAAAATACAGAAGCTGAAGCTGTGCAGTTAACTCTAAGAGACTTTACTTTCTTTCAGAGGCTGTAGCAGGTTCAGTTTTAAGGCTAGATTGAAGCTACAGATATCATATGAAACTAAAAGCTAAGGAATTCATTGGTACCAACCATGTCTTGCTAGCATGTCGGGAAGGAGGCTAAATAATGCTCCAGTAGGGTCCCTTTACCTCTGACCTCAAGATATATGAATGAAAATAGATTGTATGGGTGCCCACAAGCTGCATCTCAAGTTAATCTTCAGGTTCCCAGTTTTCAGGTGACATACACCACTTCTATGTGACATCTACTGTTAGCCTGTTATCTCCCCCTAAAGACCCCCTGCACCCCTCTAACCCTCATTGGGTTTACAGGATATCACATGAAAAGAGATTTTAAAAAGATGGGGTGCAACTTGTGCTGTAATTGGGATGAATGAATAGAGAAGGCTTTAAGTTGAGAAAGCCAAAATATTTTTCTCCTGTGTGTCGCCCTATAGAAGGTGAAGGTGAAAGTCCTGGAGCAGGTCCAAGATCAGCTCAGTGATTTACTAGACAAAGCTCTTACTGAGTCCATCCAGCCTTTTACCCAAATACAGCCAACAGCTAATGGAAAGACGACAAAAAGTCCCTCATCCAGGTGAGGAGGAGGCAACTTTTACAAGTGCACATATTATTCCTCCTCAGAGATATATACTGCATTTATCTGCTCATAAACAGCAGTAAAACATGTGTGTGTCTGTTTTTTCTGTTTATTTTAGATCTCAGAGAAAGGACGACGGCAAAGTGTTTATGGACAGGCCATCGATGTTGGAGTAAGTGTGAAAGATATGCCCATCAAAATGAAACAAGGAGTTTATTGTAATTCAGATTTCAGAAGTCGCAAAACGAAAGATTGTACATAAAGAAACCGCAAACAACCTCATCCATACAGTGTTGTGGGAAAGATAGTTGAAAATGTCTGAGAAATATATGCATGATACTTTGGAGAGGAGTTCGACAAACAGTCTGAATCTACAACAGAGATCAATTGTTATGAGGTCCGCATACTGCATACCTAACTGTGTACCAAGTTATACAAACAGATCATTCAGATATTCTCATGGGCACTTTTGTGTGTATTTAATATCAATAAAAACATGTATTCAAGCGACAGACATTCACATTAATACAACCTAGAGATATTTAAATAACGGTTATCCTCTTCATCAGTGAACTGTTTGAAATCAACCACATCAGGACCATCTACCACATGTTCATCGCCGTACTCCTCATCTTCTTCCTGAGCACGCTGGCTGTCGACTACATCGATCAGGGCAGGTTAGTGTGACATGTGCATGTGCGTAGGTGTGTACGACAGTGACGTGTCTCAGACTATGTGACCCTGAAGTAATGAAAACTCAATTACCCCAAAGCCTTTAGAAACTTCTTATCTTCTTTCCTTACTGTGTCCTTCTCTCCTTCTCTCCCTGCCTCTCTGCTCATCTGGCAGCACAAAGATAGAGCAATCAGTCCCTCTGAGTATTTCTGCTGTTGCTTTGGGCAGCTCAGTAATGATTCACTGATGACTGCTGTTTGCAGATGCAGGATTGTGAGTTTAATTCTTGTGTTTCTCCAGTGGGAAACTCGACTGTGTGCAAATTACTCAATACATCCACCCACAGTTAACATTGATTTTAATATGGAGAAAACTGATGAAATGAAAAATAATGTACAAGTGGCAACGCTTTGACAGGCTGCAATGAGTGGGTATTTTAAATCTATTATTGTTATCACCCTAGGGGTCTTTTCAGGGAAAATAATTGGGAAAGTATTCAATGTGTTTAACTGTGCGTGCAATTGATTAAAGCCAGTCATGCTTTAATATAATTAAAATGGTTATTCAAAACCCTGTTCAAAGCTGAAACAGACCACAGTGGCAAATAGGGTGCATCACCTAAATGTCTGTAATTTCAGCTTGGTAATAATTTGCCCATTGCCTTCATGTACTGCAACGATTATATTTTGTAATTGTTTCTGTCATCTCTCTCAGATTGGTTTTGGAGTTCGACCTGCTGTTCTTTGCCTTTGGGAAACTGGGGACGGTCACCTGGGCCTGGGTTGTGATGTTTGTCTACACCCTGCTCGTTCCCTACTTCACCCTGGTGTTCTGGGGATCTTCGTACCACAGCTTTCCCTCTAAATTGGGCCTGTCTCTCGGCACGGGCCTGGTCCTGTTTGCACTGCAGACCTGCGTACTGGGGCTGTTCCCCATCCACGTGGTTGTGCACTACCAGCTGCCACCAGCCTCGAGGTTCATTGTGATACTGGAACAGGTGAGTTTGTGTGTGAAGAATAAATGCTGTTACTATTATTGATCACAGATGTGACATATGTTGGCTGATTTGTAACAAGAAAATACAGTTTAAAAAATGCCAAAAAAAAAAGTAATTTACACTCATGTCTCTGTTACACTTGTCCATCGGAGTGCACTGAAAAGTTTTATTTATTTTTATCTTAAAGTGTGCTGCTGAAGACAGCTTTGTCACAGTTCTTCATTACCAAATTTAAGGAATTCAGAATTTTTTTTAGAATGTGTGAATGTTGGTCAATATATAGATCAAATATTGATATCTGTATTGGCCTCAAAAATCTTGTATGCATGGACGTCTAATCCACTCTAAACACTAAGAACTGCAGTATGAAGAGACTGAGCCGATTACTTACTATCATGTAGTCATCCGTTTACATGTCATCACACCACGGAATAGAATAGTAAACATGGACTAGAGGCATGAATATGCACTGACAACTTAAAAAGCACAAAGAACCGAAATAAGAGGGAGAAGGAGCTATGTCAGTGCTTCAGGACTGGTTTGAATACACTGACTGGGACATGTTCAAAGCGGCCACAACTGACAGTCATCACATTAATGTGGAGGAGTCTGCTGTGACTGTATCTGCATACGTCCAGAACTGAATGCAAGATGTCTCTGTCACTACACATGCCAACCAGAAACCCTGGATGACTATGGAAGTGCATGCAATGCTGAAAGCACAGAATCCCACTTAGAAATCTGGCAACGTGGTGGGACGCAGAACGGCAACAGCCAACCTGGTCTGTGCCATCGGAAAAGCAAAGCACACCCATGGTCGAAAAATCCAGTGAACCCCATGAACACCAGGTGCATGTGGTTGGGCATTCAGACAGTCATTGACTACAACGCTGCTCCACCACCATCTGAGGATAACACAAACATTCTCAATGATCTCAATAAATATTTTGGGCATATTCAACACAATCTGGAGCCCTGGGCCTCAACCCCTCAATCACTTTCTGCACTGGTTGAGAAGAGCCCAGCTCCCCCCTCTAATCCTCACCATAGTCTGTAGAGGCACCATAGAGCCCATACTAACCAGCTGCATATCTGTCTGGTTTGGAGACTGCGATACCTGAGACTTTAGGTCTCTGCAAGCAGTGACGGCAGCGGAGAAAATCACTGGGGCTTCACTTTCTTCCATCAGAGACATTGCTCACAAATGCTGCCTGATCAGAGCCCAGAACATTAAATAATGTTTGTTTTCCCTGCTCATAGCATTAGGAGCAGAACAGCCAGATTCTGCAACAGCTTCTTTCTCCAAGCCATCAGACGCTTAAACTCATAATAAACCACCCATGCACCACCTATACACACATGTACTGACACTGAGCAGTCACCTGGACTATACTGTGTATACTCCTCCCCATTCCCTGGCAGCCCAGCCCCCTGCTGAGACTCTTGATGAATGTACACGCATGTGCGATATATTTCTTTCTACAGTTGTGCAGTTTGTAGTATTCACCGTACATATTTTATTTCTTATATAGTATTTATTTTATTTTTATATAGTACACATTTCATTTTATTTATCTATTTTTTAACAATACTATGTCGCTTTATAAATATTTGTCACTTAGGTATACACCCACTTGTTTACACTTTATCTTATGCGCTAAGCCAGTACATCGTAATTTCATTTGAATGTACACTGTGTGTATTCTTTGAATGTCTATATCTCTCAATAGAACAGCAGACACAATAAAAGTCAAAACTAGTTCCCTCCTGCTATTTATGAGTGCTTGAATCTTTCAGGAACACCACTTGAGACAAAGTGTTTTTGGAGTATAGACGCCGCCACACAGCAAGCAGGAGAACAATCAGGCTGACTACAGAGGATAATAAAATTATGTTATTTAGGTGTGTCAAATAAATGGTATTTATTGGGGTATTAGTTACTGTATATACATGATGTATAGCAAAGCCTGCAAGCCAGTTCAGGCTATCCAGCTTGATTCTGGTGCTACATTCATATGGCATACTCCTCTCACAGCAACATACTCTATATTGTTGCAACCCAGGGGGCTTGGAGCCCAGATTCACAATAAAATAGGACAGTTGACATGAAACATAAAGTGTCCTTTAATAAAGACTTCAGGGAAAAGTGGTTGAGGTCAAACTTAAACTTATGATTCCTCTCATCTGGGGTCTCTGGACTTCAGCCTTATCTTAAGGCAGAGCTGTTCCACTATCCTGTGGGGTAGAGCAGAGAGGGATGAGTCTTTTCATTTATCCCTGTGAGGAGAACTCTCCAGTGCTAAGATTGGTTTGGTTTACTTGCACCAGTGATCTTCTTGCTAGCCCCTTGGTGGAAGCCCAAATGCTGTTTTCTGCTTGGTCCTCTCCCCCAGCCTGAGCTTGGGGATCAGCCCTATGTGCTGGATTGGCTTGGCTATTTCTCCTTGGTTTGCCACAGTATCCAACGCACCCTTTCAATCACAGCGGTGTGCTCTGTTCACTCTTTTGCTCTGTTGCTTGCTGCTGCTGCTGCAGTCGTTACCTCTGTTCAGCCTCACCGCCACCTGCTCCCCCTAAGGCCTTGTACCCTGAACCCTCAGGGGCTTCACTGACATGGGCCGGTGTATATAATTGAGTGTTAGAGGCTGCAGGGGCTTGAAATGCTATAAATATTATAATAAATCAGAAATAACTGTCAAAAAAATTAACTTTATATCAAATTTCATTAAGCAAAATTTTAAAAAATAGTATAATCTAATACTTACATTAATCTGATTCCATGTGTTTATGTACCATCTTAAATCCTTGATGTTGATTGTTTCTGTGAAAATTGAAATATGCCTGTCTGAACACCAATGTGCCATCCTCGTTACATTGGTAACCCTGTATTTAATGTCACAACGCTATAAATTGTGGGTAATTCCCTAATTCCCAAAGTCTGTAGAAATACGGACTTATGGAAACTGTTCATGAAGGGCTCAAAATGTCTGCAAGAGAGCCCTAAAACACTTGATGATTTGACAGTAAGACAATCCTAAACCCTCACGGACTTGTGAGTCTGTGAGTGTCAACATTGGGATCGGGTCTTTGTGTCATATAGCAACGAGGTTAGAGCCTAGATGTTAAGTGGCCCATTTCATATTTATATACTTAGATTTGGAGGACAAGAGCTCTGCTTTCAATGAATTCGAGCGGCATGCAGGATTTTGCTAGAAAAACAAATCCTCCTTTAACACAAAAGTAATAGTATAGTATAGAGATTGATTATTGGAGTTTAGCAACAGTGCTAAGCTTAAATCACATTAGGAGGAGGTTTGGGTGTTGGAGGGAGCTGTGGCAGCAAGCAGAGTTAGCATTAGAAATCAACAAGGTAAAAGTGATTGTAAAGGTCTGTAGTACACTTGAATGAATGTGACCAAACTGCTGATGTGAGCACTTCATTTTTGGTTTCACACAATCAGCGGTTCAGTTTTTACAGTTCTTTCTCCAAGAAAATGTAGGTTGCTTAAAGATTGTTGAGAGTCCCAATTAGGACCACATTTCTTTTAATAGCTCCCGCAGTATGATTGAAGTGTTTTTGCTGCTCACCATAAAAACTGCCATTAAGAACGACCTGTGCTAGAAACACCCTGGACTGGACTGTAGATAAAATTATATTCATTGGTGATCCAAATTCTAACTGCAGCTTTTCACTGACATCAGCAGGAACATTTTGATAAGAAAAGCTCTCTGGCCACAGATGAGTCTTCCAGCTGGAAAGGCACCAAAAGAGAAAGTAGATCTGGGTGTTGCCAACGTTTGATCATCATGGATGCTGATCCTCTTTATCACACCGACCTCAGTCTTCCAAAACCGTCTTAGTACTACGATCATTTTAGCTCCATTGGATGGAGCGAGATAATCCCAGTGCTCAGATGCTTTTGGGAAACCCGGTCCTGATCCTCATCTGACCTCAACAAATCAGTTTATTTGTAATTCTGATGCTGTCCATCTCATACATAAATATTGATTTTAGACTTCACTAAATTGCCCCAAAAGAGTGAGTTGTTCTCTGCTGTATGCAGATTGATGACACGTCATGTCTGAACCGCAGTTTATAATGATAAATCAGTTTTCCAACTGTTTCTGTCATGGTTTACAGTTCCCTGTTGTTGTACTTCCTCCTGATCAATTACAGAAGTGAGCTAAATAATGCATCATTGGTTCAATACGTGCAAACACACAAACACAAGATGGAGGCCACAAAGATGTTCTCTTCAGACGCCTTGTCAGTTCATACAATAGTCAGACAGACAATGAAGCTGTTAGTACTGATGCACTGTGTCTCTCTTCACATAATAACTGCATCAACTTTCCTCAGATTCGATTCCTGATGAAGAGCTACTCGTTCATAAGAGAAGCCACTCCTGTTATTATGAGGAATACACCAAAGGAAGGTACTGTGCTGAATTGTATTGTTGTCAGGTGTATTTACTGCTCAGGCAGTAACATTACTCACAGTGACACTCAAGACACCGGAGAAAAATGACTAAAACAGACCTCAGCAGGTTACCGCCTAATGATTCATGCCGAAGTTAAAGCTAACAATGAATACACCCACATGCAATAAATAACCTTGAGTGTAGTGCAGCCCCATGAGATCCTTTTGTAAAAGTCTGTTAGTGGTGAAGAATGTGTCTCTGGTACCGTTGACTGTAAAACTCATCGTAGTAAATGTGAATATGTACTGCAGTAAATGCCTCCAGGAGAAAACTGTATAGTCCTGAATAACACGGTAAAAAGATAAGATAAGATATTCCTTTATTAGGAATTACAGGAAATAGCTTTATAGAAAGTTTGAATGTAGTTTCGGAATGAGATTTAAAAAACGATTTTCACAAGATCCGTTAAATGAAACTTTCACAAAACAGCAGTTTTATTGTTTTTGAATTTCACTAGTAAAAAGTTGGAGCTTGACTGAAGTACAGCTAATAATTCAGCAAAAGAGATTAGCAGCTTTAAGGCAGACAATGTGACATAATGGCTTAACGATTTTGTAATAAACCCACTGTAATTTTAAAGACAGCCATTTGTTTCTACATTAAGGTTTTCTACATTAAGGCACACTAAAGTTTTAGTGTTCACAGATGGAGCTGTTAATGGCTGCTACTACGCCACATAATGAAACAAGAAAAATTAAATGAGAAATTCATGTCTGCTTTATTTTAACCAGAACCCTTTTTTTTTTTTTTAAATCATTCAAGACAATGTGTGACTGCTAAAATATATTTTCCTGCCAGATTTTAGGACTCACACTCCATTTGATGGTCACACTTAATGAACTGTCTTTGCTCTTCAGGAGAAAGTCCCAGATTGCCAACATTTTCCAGCTACCTGTACTTCCTCTTCTGTCCAACACTCATCTACAGGGAATCGTATCCTCGGTAAGACATATTGTCCCTTTGGCCGGCATTCATTTTACTTATCCTTCATTATTTTTATTTTAATTAGTGATTATACAGTAATGTGAGTAACTATTTTAATTACCAAATTTATAAGTAATATACTATAGTATAACATTACATTTGAATAGTTATTGATTGCTTTCCTTACAAATGCATTAAATTGGGCAATAAAGCTGTAAAGTCCTAAAAACATAAACCAGTGTAAACCTCACAACTGTACTCGACACTGATTACTCTCAAACTTTTATTAAAATTTCTTCAATATATCTTGAATTAAGATTGGAACAGAGCAACCGAATGAATGTTATATTTGTATGCTTTTTTCTGAATAAAATATTATATAAAATATTTTAAACCACTTTGTAATCTCCCAGCATCTTGGTTAGTAATCAAATTATACCTCCGCTACACTGTAAATTTGGTATGATGGTTGACAGTGTGGTCTAGTTGTACCTTTTGGGGGTTAGAAGTCCAGGGTGCCCCAAATTTTCGAAATTTTGTCCAAAATCTGTGATTTTTTTCCAACTTCAGTCATCACTCAAACTCAAACGATGGCAAGTTCCCAAATCATGTACAAGTAATGAAATATCAGACACCATCACCCAGCACTGTGGACATAGAGTCAAGGTGTTGAAGTACAAGCAAATAATGAATTGGTTAAAACCAGGAGAGCATCAACAAGACAGACCATAGTTGTTTTCTACTGACTTTATCTTGAGGAATGTGAGCTAATAACAAGATAGACTGTGCTCAATAGACTAATTTCAATAGAGCTCTAGAAGAGCACTACTTTACTAGGGGTCAAACAGTGAGCGGCAGTATGTGAGCTATGCTCATTTCTGCCTTGTTACATATTTTTCCTCAGTTATTATAACTGATTACAATTAGATTTATTTTGTAATTTAATCACATAACACTGTTATGTGTAACTAGTTACTCCCCAGCACTGTATGTACCAGAGTGGACGTCATATTAACTTTGTGCCACAAACCAACAAAATGCTGAAGCAAAGTATTTTTACAGTTGACATTTTTCATTCCCTAATAGGCCTTTTTCAAGTAAGACATTTTTTCATCTTGGAGTCACAAAAGCACAGATGCATAAAAAAAAATAAATAGTGGTTGAATTCCTTTTGGCTGTTTTTGTTTTATGGTCTTGGTGTTGTACATGCTGGATCACTGTCACATGTCAGTTTACAGTTTAAGGCGACACTTGAATTGAGCAGAGCCATTGTTATGCAGAATTCACACCAGAGCAGTGTTGAAGTGCAGCCTGAAAAGCTGCAGCGGCCGTTCCCGAGCTCAGCAAGCTGCGACCGTTTGATTCTGCAGCAAAGAGCGGCCAAAGAAAAGCTGGGAAACGTTTGACGTTTAGCGGCGAAGTGCGGCCAGAGAGGACCTGTAGCCAACCAGTAAACGGGTCCAGTGACTCCTGTTACATGTTTACCTGTGTAAAGAATTTCATACCTGAAACACATGAATACATTTCCCTGATGCAGAAAAATATTTATAATTAATATATATAATATATGCAGTATATATATATATAATTATTGTGGGGGGCAGACACCACTGCCTGGTGTGAATTTTGGCATTAATGTTGTTAGTAACACCTGTGCTTGTCCTACTATGACAAGCCAAAAAGACTGCTGTGAAAAGGCCTATTTGTGTCTAAAAACTACATCATGCTGAGTGAACAATCACAGCTAATTTCACTTTATGTAAAGAAAGGCAACAGGCAACATGATATATGCAGTATATAAATGCTAACTATGCATGATTCACAGTAAACATTCATGTAGTAGTGACACCCTGTCTCTTCTTTGCAGGAATACCCACATCAGATGGAAGTATGTTGGCGTCACACTTGGTATGGTAAGACGAATCTTTACTTGAGCTGTTGACTCTCATCACCTTTCAGTCGGATTATGTAGGACTGTGTAAGAATACGTAGAAGGACAATGTAGGGTTGATGACCTAGAAAAGATCTGACCTAGAAGTTGCACATAGTACTTGTGTATTGTGTGATAATGTGAAGCAATCATTAAACACTACAGGTGCTCAGTAGCTTTAATCTCTGATATCTCTAATCGTTTTCTTATGCTGATTCTCAAGTGTGCTCTATATTTCATTTCCTTTTAATGCTCAATAATTTGCAGATCTTAGGATGCCTGTTTTACGCCTACTTCATCCTGGTCCGCCTCTGCATGCCCGTCTTCAGGCCTGGGACCAACCAGCCTTATAGTAAACGCACGATGGTTCTAGCTGTGTTTCATGCTATATTACCAGGTAGGTACTTTCTACTAACCTCTACCTACATTGAGCTTGTTTTGGAAGATTTCTCACACAATATTAGAAGGAAGTCACATTTAAAACAAACATATAAAGTGAAGGTCATCATCATCACTTCTGCTTACAACCTCTATTATCTCTTACCTGTATGAGTCAGTGCTGGTTAATGTATCACTTAATATGGAAATAGAGGAAACAAGTCTCTAGTGTTTTGAAGTCAGATAAGATTAAAGATGCTATTATGCAATCAGATAGAGGTATTAAACCCTGGCATGTTTATTACTCTCTTCAAGTGAAGTGCTTTTTGAGTATGTGCTGAGCAATGGTGTCAAGTTACAGCTCTTATGAGGAAAGCTGGGAGCAATGTCCAGAATAAAAGTGTTCCTCATAAACTTTCTCTCTCTGTCTGTCTTTCTGTGTCAGGTATAATGCTCCTTCTGTTGTGTTTCTTTGCCTTCCTGCACTGCTGGCTCAACCTCTTCGGGGAGCTGCTGCGTTTTGCTGACAGGATGTTTTACAAGGTGTGTGGCGTGGCTGATTTTGTGTGGCATCATTTCTCCCGTGAACACATTGTTTTCAGATATGCTTGCTTTTCCAGGTGGTGAAATTTTGATTAATGGCAAGTGAGATGACAGCAGTGTGGCCTGATTGTCCCAAAACAGTTTAACTTTTCCATCATTACATTGTGTTGATACAGATTACTCTTGAACAAGCCATGACATGTGCATGACTGATGTGTTCCTGCAAGTCTGAAGTTGTGATTAAATCGAAAAAGGCAGATTGATTTATGTACAGTAACAGAGAGGCGGGGATCAAGCTTTACTGTATGTTGATGTTGTAGTTAGAAGAATCTGAATGGTACCTGAAACCTGAAATGAAAATGCAACTTCCACCATAAGTGTGTGTGATGCTGCTTTAACTTTTTACAAACTGCATATATCAACATCACTGTAACTGTTCCAGTGTTACCTAAAACACTTTTCAACTGTTATTAGTTAAATTAGTCATTAAAATTACATCTAAGATAGGGAGAGAAGGATCACCGTGTTCACATTTTTTACATATTGATTTTAAAGGAATAATGTGACAAAGTACATTGATATCACTTTCATATCTGTACCTAAAATACAGCACTAGAGTGGGGAGGCAGATAGTTTAGGCTTCCTTAGAAACAGCTAGCCCAAATCTCTCCAAAGATCAAAAATCCTCCCAACAGCACCTGTAAAGCTCACAAATAACATATTGTGTCCATACAAAAAGAATGTAAAAACAGCAATTTGTGGTTTTAGGAAAGAAAAGCAAAGACGCTGCACCGACGTGAAGCCATACACTTGGCGCCTTCAAATGGAACTCGTGTTTACGACGTGGGAAGTCGTGAAAACATGCATGATGTTCAAGTGGTTCAGTCATGAAGAGCAAGCAAGAGGCTAACAATTGAGAAAGCTAGCAAATGGATAACAGAATGCAGGAAATGTAAAAACATAATGACAGAGGAGAACGATGAGGTGTCAACATGTTCCTCAGACATATTATGAAATTACCAAGAAAAACAATATGACTAAAATTACAATATACTGTACAATATTAACTTATTGTGGACTGATATATGAACTTCCATGGGCTCCACCATTTCTCACAACGTCAACAAACACGTCACAAGTCGTGAACTCTGAGCTTTAAGAAACTTTCCACGTTATGAGGTCATGAATATGACATGAGGGGGGCGTTCATGTGGGCCCAACTCAAAAACACAACCCGATCTGGGGGCACCATCCGTTGTTCATCAAGAAATAGCGAAAGAAGAAAGTTACAGCATGTACTGTGACTCCCCCTAATGCCACAAATGATCATTTTTACATTTCAGTTTGTGGACAAATTAAACAAACAAGATTCGTCATGTTATTTATGAAGACAACTGAGTAGAGTTGGGTCTTTGTAGTAATCACATACAGGTGCTCTTTGGATCCTTCAGGTGCCCTGTGCTTATTTAGTCTTGTGAAGGGCTCATTGCATGGGTTGAATCTCAAAAAAGTACAAAATGCAAGTATCTTTAAAAAATAATCCAAGGCACACTGCAGAGTTTGTGCTAAATTAAAGTGCCTTTATTTTACATGGCAAAAATGGTTTAAAATGACCATTGTGTTGCGACCAGCATCACAGCTCACTGTCAGCAGCAGCTTGCACACCTGTATTGTGTTACTAATCAGTAGAGTGGGAGGATGGGTCTCCATCAATGTGTAAGCCTATTGGTCCAAAACAAGGAAATATACATCATCAGTAGAGAGGAGAAAAAATGGAAGGTGAAGGAGAGGGAAAAAAGAGGAGATAATGGATAAACCTAAATTATTAAAACAAAGATATATGATATAAAGTGACTACTAAGTCAAGGTGGACCTAATACTCTCTTATGTAGGTACAACATGTTAATTGTTGAGCTCTAGAGGTGTCAGTTGGTGAGTTTTTGAACTTCGGAGAAAGCTAGGAAGCTGTTTCCCCCAGCTTTCCCGTCTTTATGCAGGGCTAAGCTAATCACCTCCTGAATGCAGCTCCATACTTTACGCACAGACAAGAGAGTGATTTGTTAGTTTGATAAAGAAAGCAAATGTTTCCAGAAATGTTGAACTATTCCTTTAAAACAAGACTGACTTTGAAGACTGAAGTAGTCTTTTGAAGCTCTCATTTGCTATATATTTATTGTTTTGTGACTTTTTGTTTTTTTCCTTGAAATCTGCTCCTGGTGCCCTATCTCTGTGATAGCGTTACTTTAATTGCCTAATTATGTGCGCCTGACACCACTTATCTGCTTAATAGAGGTCGGATTGTGACAGTCACTTGAACCCTCATGCCGAGGAAGGCATTAGCTGGAATATTTGTGTTTTTCTGCATTACAAACAACTACGTCTACAAGAGATCTTCAAAAGACTCCCTCTGACTTTTTCGTTTACCTCTACAGTAGTTGGAAGCACTCTACTACATGCCATCAGCACTACAATCTCTAAAACTCTAGTTAGACGATCATACAGGTCAGGCTTTCGGTATAATTTATGAAAATCAGTATGAACTAGAAAAGCACTTGGAGAGCGCAGACCTCCACCAGGCACCATAGTTTCCCCCCTGGCGGTTTCTTCTGGATCTGTCTCCTCAAGTATTAAAGCTAGATCAAATTCATTGACATACTTATGTGGAATTGTTTCAGCTACACGATGCTGCTTGTTAGACATCTCTACCTCTAATATTAAATGCACAGTAGGCCAATATGTAAGAGTACCCCCATTTTTTATATAAATTGCTATAAAATCCGCCATCTGGATCAGATCTGGATCAGCCTTTGGGATTTGATGGAAGTTCACATTGTAAATCCGTTAGTCAAATTTCATGAGCTTTGGGCAACAATTACCAGAGATATTGAGAAACAATTTTTTGGGTCCCATTTACCCCAATGTTAACGAAAATTTCAAAGTGATCCAGAATCCAGGATTTCTTCCGGATCACCCCCAAATAAAGTTCTTCCTTTTCACATTTTCGACACACCCTGAAACTTTCATCAAAATCCGTCCATAAGTTTTTGAGTTATCTTGAACACAGACAAACAGACAAACGGACAGATAAACGCCGGCAAAAACATAACCTCCTTGGCGTCGCAGTGTTTCAGTGATCCTTCTCTTCTTTGTTTTTATTTTGATCGACACAGTCATTTACCCTGTGTTGATTTTCCAGGACTGGTGGAACTCGACGTCTTTCACTAACTATTACCGAACCTGGAATATAGTGGTTCATGACTGGCTCTATTACTACGGATACAGAGACTTCCTCTGGGTGAGCAGAGCACCGATGCATTAAACTACACTGACATATAATAGATAATACAATTATGTAATGCCCCATTTTGCTTGTATTTGCAACTCAACATGTCACATGATGAAGTGCGTATAGCAGTTTAACACCTGTGCTGTAATTCTAGTGGCACAGATTCACAGCTGAACCTACCTGACCCCTGAACTTTGAGCCAAACTCTTTCTCTCTCTGATCCCTGCAGCTGTCGAACAGGAAATTCCGAACAGCTGCCATGCTCTCCGTGTTCGTCGTCTCTGCCGTCGTCCATGAGTACGCCTTGTCCATGGGCTTCGGCTTCTTCTATCCCGTCATGTTCTGTCTCTTTGCTTGCTTTGGAGGTGAGGGTTACATTCATTATTCAGGGAACAGCCTTCACAGTGACCTAAACAGAAACGATGTATCCGGTGCTCTGAGCTGGCTGCTGGAAAGCGTTTGCTAACATACATGCCTTTCAAGTAAAGGACGAAAATAAGATGGAGAAAGAAGTGTTTCATGTCTACCTCGTTATTGTAGCTGAAGTTAAAACACTCTGACTTCAGTGGCTTGTTAAAAATATGTAAATATCCCTTCTGCATTCTGGACTTTGCCTTCAAGCCTGCAAAGTTAAAATTATTAATTTTAATTAAAATTATCCTCTCTAACACACATTTATTATCTGTTTTCAGGAGACAACTCTCATTACATTTAAAGAGAGCACACTTGTGCATTTTGGCCTTTTCTAATAAGGAGTCATCTGACAAAATTACTTTTCATGCTCTTGCTGTTTGTCCCTGTTCTTACTGGTACCCATCTCAACCTTAACACAAAGAAGCTGTCACTGTTTAACTACAGATAACCTTCACACACAAAACAAACATCAACAACAGCACTCCCTCATGTCGCCCTCTCTTAGTGGTGTTCAACTTTACCATGAACGACAAGCGGCAGAGCCCCGTGTTCAACGTCATCATGTGGGCATGTCTCTTCCTGGGTCAGGGTGTCCAGGTGTGTCTGTACTGCCAGGAGTGGTACGCTCAGATACACTGCCCTCGGACAGGGGTATGTACCTACTGCTATACACGTTTAATCCATTTCTTCATCTAGATGATTGATTCTGCTCTTTAAAGGAACAGTGTGTGGCATTTCGGGAGATCAATTTGCAGAAATGTTGTGTTTTCATTAGTGTATCGTATTTTTTGCACTATAAGGCGCAGATTATAAGGCACATTCAATTCATTTAATAACTCAATAACTTCAATATCTCTCAACATTTTTCAGTTGTAACACATGAAATACAAAACAATACACTCACTTTTCAGTTCATTCCTTGTCCACAAATCCATCAAATCCTTCATCATCAGTGTCTGAGTTAAACGAGCGATTTTAAGTGAAAAAAATACGATAAGTAAGAAGTGAAACAAAGAATTTGTTTTCGTTCGCTTAAAATGAGTCCTTCATATCTACGCAGGGAGCAGGTCCTCCTTATAGACTCCACCACGTTGCTCCGTCATGTTTCCACAGTAGCCCAGAATGGACAAACCAAACACTGGATCTAGAGAGAGACTTCCACATTTTTATGTTACCTGAAGGCCACAGTAGTTTTCCGACACGCTTGTGAAACTGCAGAAATGTAAACCACACAGTGCAAAACCGTGGCACTGCCAGCCACCATTTGACTTCAGTTGCTCCTAAAGTAGTGTTATGTTAAGGATGGACTCTGAGCGAGGCGAACAGCGTTACCACAGTTTTGGAAACGGAAGAGCCAGCAAAGGAGTACTCAGTTGGTTGTATCAAGACCCCGGCTCATAAGACATGACAAAAAATTGTGAGAGATGCAGATTTAAATGGAAAAGTGTACAAATTTATTACTGAACATAATAACTAAAATATATACTGAAGATATAAAATGCTTTGGATGAGTGGTTATGTGGTAAAACCTAAACTAGTGACATGACTGAAGCCAGCCAAACAACACCCAGATTTTCAGCACTCCTGAGAGCTGCAAGGTAACATAGATATGCAGGAAACAAGACACAGCAGGCCCTGCTAAAGCAGGAGGGCCGTCACACCTCCCTCCATAGAAATGGGGTGCCAACCCTGGAACTCCTGTAATATGCCACCACACCACTAGATGCCACCAAATCCTACACATTTTACCTTAAAGGATGTCTTTACTTTTTATGATACCTAACTTGCTTCTTTGGAGGCTTACTCATGTCCAATGGGTCAGCCAGTCAGGCCAAAAGAAATATCACAGTGTTTATAGTGACATGATTTATCTCAGGTTTTCTTTGCAACAAAAGCAATAATTTATCTGAAATAAAACCAATAAAACCTGACAGAATAAGTGTGATTCATGACCATTCCTTCAGCAGACGTTATGAAGACGTTAAGTTACCATAATGTGAGATTCTTCTGAGAGATTCATTATGGTGTGTGACTGTGTTTAATGTCAGTGAGATGCTGCATGATTGAAAAACATCAAAAAGTATCCTTTAAATAAACAGCAACATAAACAGAAACCGTGTGACTGCATGTATGATGATTTTAAAAGAAACAGCAGTGTGTTTGTTGTATGCTGCATTGACTACGGTGACGTCATTGACGGCACTTTGACCCCAGTTTGTCAGATACTGTAATGGCAAATAGGCCAGCTGGTGAATAAAACTGAAATACAAGTAAATAAACGAAAAGACTAGAAAAGTACATCGTATGAGTGGTACTTGAGTACTTAGATATTGGACGTCATACAGACGCCAGTAACCAGATGAATCTCCTTTCACTGTTTCATCATCCTGGCTTTGTCTGTTCTTATCTCCAGTCATTCATGAGCATCTGTTACTACACAGACCACTAAATACACACATGAAGTGTATAAACTTGTCCTTAAAGAGACGGCACACCCAACTTACACACATAAGCCATGCTGGAAAGCCACATGTTGAGTAATGGTACGTTTGTAAAAACCTGACATGTATTTAACCCTTTAAAAGCCCCCCTTCCAACCCCTAGTGTTTGATGAAGTCACAGATGTGAAGGATTTGCCTGACAGATGGGCACAGATGTACTTAACATACTTACTCTACTATGAACCACCAGCTAAGGCATCCTCTAAAGCCAGTGGTGTCATTCATACACACACACACACACACACAATGGCTTAACACATATAACTGCTGTCTAAAAATAAACGTGAAATGAGATTATTAAGTGATGATAAATGGCTGTTAAATCATACAGATGAAATATATAAAAGGATTACAGATAATGTTACCATATTTAGACCAATTCTTGTACGCTGTTTCAACAGAATGGCTTCTGGGAGTTGGTGACGCCTCGATCGTGGTCCTGCAGATACCAGAGATGATGCTGCCTTTCTGCTGGGCTGGATGGATGCATGGTGACAGGATGGAGATCTGAAAATCATGATGGACGACACAGACGACAGCAAGCAACTTGAAAGGCATGTAAATATATAGTACATACAAGGTTTACTGCTTTTAGTGTATAAAGACTGTAACTAACTAGTCTGTAAAGTTTTAACTGTAGACTTTTATCTTTATATTGTTTAAGTGTATCAGCTCTCAGTTATCCCAAGTTTTTATTTTTAATGATTATATTAAACACTGTTTAATAATTCACTTCCAGTAGCACTTTCTATGATGTCCATGTCTATAATACATAATAAATATACTTATGTGTTATAATCTTCTTACAGCACTGTGTAACTATTGATATAAGCACTCATAAATATTAATAAAGCTTTATAATATCACATTCTAAACATTTTCTAATGACTTATAAGGTCAAGTATCACAATATTTCATAATTACTGTTCATATATTATTATTATTAAAAGATTTTAATCACTGAAATAATGCATTATAATGTGATTATAAGTTAATTTTACCCTTCTTTCACTTTACTTAAAGCAAACAATGACCACTTAGTGACTTATCACCACATTATAATCCATTATGAAAACAATTATAATATATTACAACAATTAATTTGTAATACACTATGATCCTTTTAAAAAATATCAGAGTAACCAGCAATTACTTAGATAGTATAGTAGATACTTGATCTTATAAGTCATAATAAAATGCTATATAATGTGTTCTGGTTATAGTATTAAGAATTATGCATACTTATGAGTGCTTTTAACTGTTATAAGCAGATTTTAATGCATTATAAGTATGTTTACAATGCATTATAGACACTGTGGTTATAGAAAGTTAACCAAAGTTTCTTTAAGTAAACTGTTTCACATTAATCAATAAGTATAAGTAAGTAAATAATACTAGTTTATTGACAAAGTTTTCCCTCTTTTGTGCACAGATTAAACAAACATGATATGCACATTTACAAAGTTATCAACAGGGGGAATCTATGTACTGTAAATATTTTCATGAGTTAGAGCTAGTTGGTTTCTTAACTTTCCTGAATCCAATGCTTTGAAATATTACTATTTAATGTTGTAATAATAAGCCCTCAGCAACCCAGAATAAAATGCATAACTGCATTTTTATGTCTGCTATATTTACATAGCAAAGCTGGACATGGTTGTAGAAAATGTTTCTCAGAAGACAGGTGAAATGGCAACTTGGCACAGGCTTTGTCTTACATGCAGTGTGTGTTGCATTTTTAATCCTGCCTTCGCTGACATTCAGCTGGCAGGGATTGGTTGGGAGAGCAGGTACGTTAACAAACCAACCACAGGCAGCGCAGCGTCTTATCAGTCTGCCACAAAGCCTCTGTTTGTCTGCCTGCGACATCCCTCTGAAGTCATACGGGAAGAAGAGGATTAACGTTAGTACAGTGTTTGCATTAGTGATGTAATGCTCTGTAAACTGATATACTGTAATACCGCGGCAGCTCAGAGGGGAACAGCATTTGTGTCTATGAGCGACATAATTCATCAAGTTTTATATTTGAAAGTAAAACCATGTGTCGTTTGTATTTTCTTTTTAATTTGACACTTTGCTTGGTCACTTTTATCTTGCTAGCGTTCTTTTGACGTATACATGAAAGGTACTGTCACACGTTTCATTTCTTTGATGGATGCAGTTGTCTCTGTCAGCCATTAATGAGCCACACTGGTGATCCAGTTTGAAATGACATTTTTGCTGGATGAAGACAATGCAGATATAAAGACATTGTTTAATGCCTTTTTTAAAGCACAATTTGGCCACTTTTAAACACTTAAATTTGTTTTAAAATGTTTTTACACATCCAGCAAAAAATGGAGCAATAATGTAAGTCCATGTGGAGTCCAATATTGACTCTCCTTTTAGCTCTGGTCTGAAATATCTTGCTTTATAGCTGCTAAATGCTCTGTTTTAATCACCAGCTAGTCACCAACTTTGTCCGTCTGCTGTTTGGTGCTGGGCAGGTAGCAGACTGTGCCTTCTTTGCTGAAAACAGGTTGATGAACAGGTTGATGAGAGCGGTGAGAGTGAGCCAAAATAGTAATGCTGCAGGTCGTAAAACAAAAACAATGAGCTGAAAAACCTGAAAAGCTCAGTCTGCTCCGATTGGTCAGCTGGCCCACTGTTGTGATTGGTCAACCAAACCAAACTCTTTGGACTCCACTTTGTTTGAGGGTGAGCCAAACTAGCCATTATGCACATTTTAGTTGACATCACCACATCAAGAAAACGCAGGATTTCAAGCGAGGTGTTTCAGGAGCAGTGTTTCACTGTAGACTTTGGGCTTTGTAACTGAATACCTTTTACATGTACAAAACTGTACCACATTAAAGGAAATATGAGTATAATAGGACCTTTGACATGAAAATATGGATTATTGCAGCTTTAATTTAGATTTGCAAATGGAATTGAATCATCCAGCGACAGATTAAAAAATATTTAGTTGGTAAACTGATGGAAGAGAGATATTTTTCATTTGTTAATTGAGTCTGCAGCTGTGATGCACTCCAAATGACATGATAAATGGATCAATTAGACAATACATAAATCAATCAAATGAAAGCTGTCATGATATTGAGCATGTAATGCAGCCAGCTACCAGGCTTTCACAGCTTCTTTACCCCTCTGCAAAGCTCCACGAATTTGACTGTATGTGAATGAAAGTGATGTTTAAACCAGTGTTTTTGTCCTTGAGATGTTTTTTCTTTTAGTCATGTAAGAACCATATATTCATTAAAAAAATGAAATAATTGTCCTATTATGTTATTCGGAATAGATCTTATTCTCTAACAAAATAAGACAAATATTCTGCCTGTTTGCCTCTAAAACGGCATCACAAAGCACTGAGAGTTAACTGGGCTTGAAATATAAACCTCTGCATGGCTCATCTTAACTTGGAAACTGCAGCAACCACAAGATATGTTTTGATTTTTTGATTCTATATGGATGGAAAAATATGCTCAACTTGTGCATGAACACTGTTTCTCAGTCAAATTGGATTATTTTCCTCCACGCAGAATATCCGGTAATAATACCTCAGCTGTCTCCAGATATAAACCGTTCTTTGCTGAAAACAGACTCTAGTCATAGCAGCAGAAAAAAAAAGGAATAAATAAAACCCAAGTGATGTTATAAATCCAGAGTGGTTTATTGGTTTATCAACTGGCAGGTTTGCCAAAGCACCATAAGAAACAATAACCTGCCTTTATATGGTATATCTTTTGATGGCAGCATTCAGGAACAGTGGTATTAAAGCAACAGTAAACACTCCAAACAAAACATAACACCTTCATGAAAGGGTTTAATATATCCTCAAACAAAAGCATAGCTTAGACAGCAGCTTTGACACTTTGCACGCTATATGCTACACTTTGTACAGCTGGCTGTATTTCTCAGGGAACAGAGATCGAAATGAATCGAAATGTGAGCCACAGAGAGAGTGGGGGGAAGGGCAGCAGGACACAAACTGCAGCCATAAACAGGGATTAGAGATGAACACGCAGATACTCCCTTACTTTCATCTGAAATACCAGCCAGCTAGCCAGCACTGTGCTGCTGCTGCTGCTGCTGCTGAGCTGTGTGTGCACGTGCATCTGTCTGTGTATGTGTGTAATCATGTGGTGGGTGGGTATGTGGGGGAACAAATCAGCTTTGAGTAGTTGATCTGGAACAAAGTGGCTCAGGAAGCAAGCAGAGCTGTGATTTTTATTCCCTAATGTTCATGAATGACATTTGGGGGGATGGGGGGGAGCACACAGGTTAGGAGGACAGGCACATTTTTAGAGGAACTAACATCGAAAACCCACCAGGAGACAGAGACAGGCGGCCTGAGACAGTAAAGTATAGCTCAGTGCAAACAAATTTAGAAAAGCAGGAAAAACTGAAATAATTTCATGAGAGCCACAACAGATTTGACTTTCTTCCTCCTTTCCACGAACATGTCTCTAACTTTAAGTGATCACACAATGTGGGCGCACTCGCACGACCAAACTTCTCTTAAGTGTTACTTTGGACAGGAAGAGGAGGATGGATTTCACTCATCATAAGTGTGCAGACACGGTAAATCTGTCCAACAGATTTCTGTGGGCTAGCAGCAGGGGCTACAGTCATAAGAAGCCTTGGCTGCAGAAATGTGTGGCTTAAACCACATGATGACTACGATAGTGAGACAGGTCATATGACTGTGCTGCTGAGGAGATTTTCACCTCGGGGACGAGTAACCTAAACAGTTTGAAACACCAAAGCTTTTCTGATACTCAGTGGAACAAATTCTTTGTGTTTTTCTGTCTCAGTCACAAGAGCAAAGGAGCCATTAATCACGCAAAAGAAAGGGGGGAAAAAAACAGAAGTATTCACTCCAAGTACAACAAAGAAGTGACTTTTCAGCTGGAAGAAAGTCAAGTAAAAGAAGGATAGCGAGGGGCTTTGGTCCCAGTCGTGTCCAAGTGCTTCACAAGAGCAGACTGCTGCAGAATGTTAAACATAGGTGCTTCGCGAAAGACAGCATATAGTCTTACTCACATTAAGAAAAATAAAACAGCTAAACTTCATACAATATTTACATTATTGAGCTCAGTGCATTATAGAGATCTCTTCCATTTCTCTTAATCAACTCTATACAAGTCTGTATAGAAAAGTCGCTTCAGCACGAAGCGTCACAGTTGAGGAATGCTTGTGTTTAGGATTGATACACAGTTGGTCTTGGCATCAGAAAGCCCCCAGCCAGTGCTTTCCTTATTAAGTAACAGACAGAGACTTTGTTTACGTGCAGAGTGGTGCTGGGCTGCAGGCGGTGGAAGGTCCCTGCTCTTATTAAGTTTCTGCTCCCATCAGCATTCATGTGACTGTCAGTGGCAGTGCTAGAGGTTTAACCATGCACACACAGACAGACATTTTTGGGAATAAAAGGAAAAACATGCAGTTTGAGGGAAAGCAACAACTGGAACAGTATTGATGGTTTGTGAAAACACAGAATACTCTGTGTGAAAATAGAAGCGGTACTCAATGTAGGATGATCTATATAACCAGCATCATACAAACAGATACCTTTACACTAAAACTATGACTGAGAGGGCAGTTTGCTTTGTCTTTTCTGTAGAAACTATACTTTTATGAGATTCCTTACATCTAAGAGACTCAAAATAAACCAAGCAGTACTCTTCTTTACTTTTGACCTTGTCACAAAAATATTGCATGTGTTTGCACCCTTTTCCATTTGAAACATATTGATAAGCTAGGACAAAGGGATCATTAAAGGTTAAGCTAACATGGACTCTCCAAAAAAATTTGTAAGTCTTTGCTCTTCAGGGGTCATTGGATGGTGACTTCAATTATCTAGATTATTACGTCTACTGGTGCGTCACTAAAATATGTCATATAAGGTTTGGATATAAAAATACAAGAGAATATAAAACAGAATCTTTTGGCATTGGTTGTTAAACAGGTAGGTCAAAACACAGTAAATCATCTAACAGGGTGACGTCAGTCATTTTTCACTTCATTTTCATCTAGACGGTTATTTCTCGCGCCATTTCATCCATTATGTTCATGTGCATCACCTCTTTTGTGCCTCTTTGTGAACATTCAGATTTCAGACAGGCGGAGAGGGCAGACACCTATTTTTGAGCGCGCTGCCTCGCCAGTCGCTTCATGAAGCAACAGGTTACGGTTGCGATGATGACGATGCCCACAAACAAGGCAGAGGAGACTCCGATTACCAACGGGATGAGGACCAGGTCAGCAGCTGGGGGAGATAACAGAGGAGAGAAAGATAGCATGATGTAACAATACATTACTTTAATTGTGTTATAATCTACTTTCAGAGGGAAAATGTTATATGTAATGTATAATTAAGTAGAAAAAAGTGTCCTTTGGGAATGAAACAGATTTGCTTGGTTCAAAACAATGCAGATATATAGGAGACTTTTTATATAATACTTTTAGCATTCAGGCAGCACACATATTGATGGAAAGCCAGTTAATGGACTGTCCTGCTGGATAAACTAAAAGCACAGTTTGCTGTGGTGATTCAGTCACCTAGTGCTAGAAACGCAATCTAGGACCCACACTCATGTAGAAAAGAGAGCCAACGTTGCTACCACTGATTAGTGTAAAGATGATGACAATATTGACAGTATGTGATATTAATTTTAGACCAAACTTTAAATTTAAACATAATCTGTGGCTCTGGAAAATCATAATGGCCACTTTCACAGTTTTTATAGTTAATAGAGAAAATAATCAGAAGATCAGTCGAAGATGAAAATAATCGTTAAATGCAGCCGTTTGAGAGAACTCAGAAAATTGTTCTTGTGGTCCTTGAGTTCAGAGAGGAACCATCTGCTATGTGCTAAGGCCTTCCCCGTAGAGACGAATCAATCTACTTAAGATGTACAGACACAAGTCGAGAGTAAATGTTTGAAACTTTACACGTTTACACAGATGATCCCTCTAGCGTGTAACTGAAGGTGGAAAAAATGGTGGAAAAAGTAGTCAAATCATTTACTTAAATTATCAAAAGTAAAAGTTCCCATATATTTAACTACATTACTGGATCACTATTATTGGCATATTCATATGTAAGTGGTACATAATGTTGTAGTTGGTCAAGGTGGAGCCAGTTTTAACTACTTCACATACTTTTAGTAGTTTCATCTGTGACAATGGATCATATCTAACTATAAATCAGGACTCTGTCTATTTACTGTATGTAAGTGTGTGTGTGTGTGTGTGTGTCCTTCACTTATCTCGAGAACCGTTCATCAGCTCTACTTCATACTTGGTGGGTGTATTGTTGGGGACCCAGTGTCAATGACACGGAACAGTTCAGTATTAATAAACTTTGAATAAACAAGCGCTCCGTGCAGCAGCAGGGGCAGGAGCATGTCGTTCCACTGACTGCAGTTCAGTTTTGCTGCTAAACTTACAAACTTCACAACCAAACTCTTCTTCGCTTCAACGAACAATTAGCGGTTCTCGACGGCGCTGCAAGCAGCACTTCTGGTGGCCAAGAGCCACGCTCTCAGAAAAACTACAACAAAAATAGTTAATAACCTGGATCTGTCTGTCATTTGTTTATCCACACTATCACTATGATTATGACAAAAAAATCTGTCCCTGGGAGACTCTTACCTCTGGCGTACAGGTAAACAGTCACTGCGTTTGACTCGGCTTTGGCCCCCGTGTTGTACCAGCCTCCATGCGGGTCCTGACCCCATGCTTGGGCATGACACGCATACATGCCCTGATCCTCCATTGACGCTGCATGGACCCTCAGTCTGTAGCTGCCAGTCGACAGGCGATCGATGCTGACCTCGCTACCATTGGCGTAGATCTTTGCAACACCGTCGTACATGAGGGCGGCTACCAGTCTGGGTTTTTCCTCCACGGGGGGGTCTGGTGGGGTACCATCAGATTCTGGGATCTGTTCCCTCTTGATAACTCGTTGTGGGATTGGCCACCGCAGCCACTGCACCTGTGCTTGGGCGGGACCTGTGGTCGTCACGGTGGCGTTGCAGATCAGGGTGATGGTGCTGCCTCTTTTTAAAAGGGGGCCTCGAGGGAGCTGAGCCACAGCTGCAACTAGCACATCTGTGGAGAAAGTGGTACATTGAAACGACAGTTTACAGAGGGTAAACAACATATGTGACTGTCAGGTTCAGAACAAAACTGCAGCGTGAGTTTCTGATAAACCGGTCCACCATTGAGCACTGGAATGGAAAAAGTACGCTAACTGCTCATCTTTGTCCTGCACTCTGTTACTAAATGTCAAAAACTAGAATAGTTCTGTTATAGAAAGACAGATCTTTGAATTTTGCCTTTATTGATACAGATTCCCACCGTAGCACTGGAATACTAACTTATTATTTATCCCTATCGTTCCATTTTCGGAGGAATATTTCTAAGAAAATATAAAGTTTTATAAATTTACCAGAAACTCTAAGGGAGATTTGTGAAGCTGGAGCCGAGATTTGGCATCAGAGGTCTTGTTGCACACTTCACCTCAGCCCATCACAGCCAGATGGTCCACAGTAGATTATTTCTTACACCAAATTAATACAGAGGGCCACTCACCTTTGGTCTTGAGGTTGACAGTGACTCCCTCAGACCTCTGGGTGAGTGTCGCAGGAGTAGACGGGCCTGGGTTACTTCTTCCGGCGTACACAGTCACCACACACCGATACACCCCTGAGTCTAAGGGCCGGGCAGAGAACAGCTTCAGGGAGTACCTCCCCTCCGCCACTTTCTCCATAGAGCCCCCGCTAGCTCGGCTGAGGTCATCCCCCCAGCTCACAACACCATCTGGGCTCAAACGTGCCACCTCCACCTTAACGTAAAATATAACATGTCAGTATGTGTTAGACTGCAAACTGAAATGTTATTTATTTTAGGCAATTTGCTAGAAATGGTGAATATTCTCGCCAACAGTTTCCTAAAGCTTGCCAGGTAGACGACGTCGATCAAAGGCTAACTTCATAATGTCAATTTTCTCTCAAGTGTCACTTATCAGAACGTACTCAATCACTTGAACGCACCACACCTGAAAATATTTCAAATCTATCTGTAATTTCAGCTAAAGAGCCATGCAACTATAATGTAGGCTTGACAGAAAATAAATTACATTTATGGTGACTCTGGTGGATTCTCCATCCACACCTCCAATTAAATTAAGTGACAATTATCATTAATTAACCTTTTCGTCTGAAAGCGAGCAAGTTTCATTTCCCTGCAAGCTGATTGTCATACTGTATTGATTAAAAAAAAAAAAAGGAATAAAAATAAGGAAACATGAATAAAACAGTTCATGCTTTGCTATTTGTTGTAAAACGAACAGTGTGCTACATTTCATGGGTCTCTTCGAAATAGAATATAATATTCACAACTATGTTTTCATTAGTGTATAATCATCTGAAACTAAGAATTGCTGTGTTTTCGTTAGCTTAGAATGAGCCCATCATATATACGTAGGGAGTGGGTCCTCATCGGAGTCCACCATGTAGCCCAGAATGGACAAACCAAACACTGGCTCTAGAGAGAGACTCCACATTTTTACTTTACCTGAAGGCCACGGTAGTTCTCCGACATATTTGTGAAACTGTAGTAACGTGAGCTTCAGAGTCCAAAACCGCGGCACCGCCAGCTGCTGTCTGACTTCTGTTGTTCCTAAAGTAGTTTTATTATGGTAAGGATGACCTCTAACCGAGGCAAACGGCGTTACCATGGTTTGGCACTAAGCAGCTCACATTACTGCAGTGGTGTGACATTGCAGTTTTGATGTCAAATCTTTCATCAGTTCCCTCTTGCAGACATTTGTACAAGGACTCATACATTCAATTGCATATTTGAAAGATTAAGGTATACTACTTATACCTCAGTTACAGTATACTAAAACAAACACACCAACACCTCTGTATTGTCTAACTCTGTACAACTACACACACTGAGCAATGAAATACAATATAAGTAGACTGAGAATCAGTACCTCGACTCCCCCGCTCCCTGCTACATCGCTGCTCACTGATCCCCTCTTCATCCACTGAACCAACAGGCCTGAGTTCACTTCAGATGGCAGCCCCAACACCTCACAGGTCAGGATGAGAGGGGAACCCACCTGCAGGGTCACCTCCCCCCTGGGAGAGGATGTTATACTCAGAGACTCCGCTGGTGAATGGAAGAGGTAGAGAGAGACCGCTTATTAAAAGTGAAGGTACAGGAAATCGTCCTCAGTGGGGGACCTCAAACAAGCACTTAGACTGTGACAGTAAAAATCTTCACAGGAAACGATTTAATATGTCATTTCTGTGGGGAAGCTAGAGTGGCTCCTCTAGTACATTACACATTTAATGGCCAAGATAAAATGGATTGCCACTTTAATTTGTCATTTTCTATTATTGCTCAATGAAAGAAATTGCCAAAACGACTGTGTTGTATTCTGAGATACATTTAAAGCACAACAGGAAAGAACATAGCAAAAATGAGTGTGGAGTTTTGTTTAATGAATTGAAAAGGTTTCATATTATATTAGCACTAATAAGCTGGTGTAATTGGAGGATATTAACACTGGTCCACTGTGTGAGCGAAGCCTCATTTAACCAGAACATTTCTCTGAACAATAAGAGACACATTATTTATGGAAACAAAAGGACACAACAGACTATTGTATTAGTCAGACAAAAGGGGCCAGAAAATACAAAACTAAATAGTGCTTGTCTGCAAGTGTCGAAACAAAAAAAATGCATTGATGAGATTCAACTTCAAATTTGACCTAAATACCTTTTTGCTCCAACAGAAGTTAGTTAGTATGAAGAAGTTGTTTGTGCATTTCATCAGAAATAACATTTATTAAAATTGTGATTGGAATAATTCAATATCAACCTTTCAAAGTATTTTCCAAACATACGACGAATATGAACTGTAGGTATATATTGTATGCATATAGCTGTTTAACTTGCTGTTCTGACAGTAATGGACACATCAGTCTGACAGAAAGATATCATCCTCTTTGTGGGCTACAGGATGCCAAGGTGGGAGGACAGATTACTTAGCCCCTCAGATCTACACGAGCTCTTCAGACTCTAAAGTGAGCCAAGCGGTGAGGCAGCGGGCAGTTACTCAGACAGCTATCGACCTATCAAATCCAGCGGGATAATCAGCAAGACAGCCGAGCATCAGGCTGGTCAGTCAGGCGGTTTGACAGCTGACACACAGTAAGAAGAATTTACAGGTTCTCAAATGTGTGACTTTGCTGCTTTTCTTAGTCCTACTCATTATAGTAAGTAGTAAGGCTGGCCCGAATGCTTCGAAGCTTCAACCCTTGGTGGTAATGGACCTCCAAATCAGCATTGGAATGCTTCATTTTTATATAAATATGTAATAATAAAAGTATTAATCCCCAAATAGCCCATGAAATAAAGAATAATCCCACATTATTCATATTGAATAATTCATTATTAGTTATTCTCTGACAGGTATTGCTCTGAAACGGTGGAGATGAAGACAGACAGAAGAACTGCTGCAGAAGTGAAGCTTCAAATAGTACATTAAGACATTTGATGGGGCTCTAAATATTGCAATGGGCTTCTTTCACTGTTGTATAGACCATCAGATTAATCGATTAATCGAGAAAATAATCAACAGATTAATCAATAAGGAGAATAAGCTTTCGTATCTATCTATCTATCTATCTATCTATCAAGTTAAGCTGTAAGTAACACAAACATCCAGAGCTTCAGCCTGAAACCTGGAGAGAGTCCAATGTACTCAACAGCTCTATGAGTCCAGGCCGACTGACGCCACTGAGAGAGAACAGAGGCCTGAACTGACAAGTAGAAACCAAACTTCAGCTGTTTTACTTTTATTGTCTGGGTTTTGTTCTGTAACTGGAGCAGCCAACTTTCTTTTATGATATCTTCTTTCCTCAGTGTGCATTTACTACTAGCTTTGATAATAACTGTGCTTGTTGCAGTATGACCATGACCACATGCTGTCATAGTTTTGACAATGTCAGCACAAACACTGGCACAGTTTCTTAGTTACACTGACCTAGTTGCTGAACGGTCAAGTTGCCGATATCCAGCGTCCTCTGTGCGATCTTCTGCCATGACCGATCAGGATCCCGAATCCACTGCGAGGCCTCACAGAAGTACGAGCCAGTGTCGTCTGGCTGCACCGCTCTCATCTTCATCACGTACGTGCCCTGTCCTGCCTCCCCGTTCCTCTTCTCCAGCGTGATCTCTCCGGCGTCATACCGCTTCTTGTACAAATGTCCGGGGACGACTCCTAGCATCTTGTCGATGGAGATAATCTCCCTGACGGTGCTGACCTCCCCTCCCACTCCGCTCACCGAACCATCTCCGCCACTACGTTTCCCGAACGTGATGGACAGATGGGTGAGCTGCTCCGACTGGATGCCGGCTGAGCATGTCAGCGTTAATTCGGCCCCCTCTGGCACGGGCTGGCCGGTGAGTGAGCGGGAGTAGCTGATCTGGAGTGTGTCAGGGATCACTGCGGGTGTACAAAGAGACACAGACAGACAATTATATTACATCAAGAGGTTGGAGGAGCCAGATGGGAGGAGAAATATGCCAAATTGAATTTCTATTGCCTGTGTGCTGTTTACACGTTTCTATGTTTAGAACACTAAAGCAACCGTTAGCTTTGGCCTCTAACTTTGCCAAAGCAAGGGGGATTATTGTAGCTGGCTATCACGAAGATAACACACTTCAGCTGCAAAAGTAACACCCAGCATCCTACAAACATAAACACAAAGAAGATGATGAATAGAAAGAGATTATTGGTAATAATGTGGATGGTCTGAAATCACCCAAACAATGTGGACAGCATGAGCAGATGGATCTTCGTAGAAAGAACTCCAGATGGCAAGTATAAATAATAGCTTAGACATGAAGAATGCCATCGTGCACCAAGTTAAACACTAGTATTATTAATAAATGTCATCCATCTGGCTGATGTAGAGCAGAGTTGCAGTAACCCCAGTGACAGGACTGGAGTACAGATTGCTGGTTTCCACTATGTGTCCACTGGGACTGGGGCTGGGTATCATCTGACATTTAGCAGTGGTAATTGGTGATATAATACAAGTTATTTTTACCCAGACAATTCTTTGTTCAATGCCTTACTTACTTTAGTGAAATATGTACATGTTTTCAACAAAACTATTTTTTTTCAATTAACAAAAGAAGCTGCTTGAACTAGAGCTGGGCGATACGGCCAAAAACTTCTATCACAGTATAGATAATTTCTCATCTCGATATAACACGATATAGCATGTTTTCTGATAATAACTAAATAGCTGATATTAAATAACCACAGGGTACAGCCTATTTTTGTATTTTCTCATCTTAAGGACTGAAGTGCAAAATGAACATAAATGTACAGTATATTTATAGTAAAATTTTAGAGAAAAGAAAAAAAATATAAGCCCAGCCTGTATCGTCATATAAATGATATAGAAAAATATATATAATATACATTTTTAGATCCTTTTGATAATATATATCATATTGCCTTGCCCCAGTTTCGACACAAACAGCTATGCAAGAACTGAAATAATACACAAAAATAAGCAAAATTTAGCTTTAACTCAGGAACTATCTGATCAAAGAATAAATAAACAACATTATAAATCTGACCAGACGTTCAATGACAGCTCCTGATACTTGACATTATTTCAGTATTCTATGTCCTTACTGGCACATTTCCATCTAGTACCAAAAGACAGGATTGAAGTTTTGTCCCCAGCACTGGTTGCTAAAAACAGGAAGAAGCTGGAGGCTGATCTCGCTGTGTTTTTAGATCAGACTTCTAGGATATATTGCAATCATCAGGGTTATGTTTTATTCATCCATTTTACTCATTTATTTCATGGATTTTAATATATTTATTACATCTCTGTTTCCATATTTTTCTAATGGTTTTAAGTAATATGTTAAATATTCTTCTGATCTCATCTGTATTATTGATTCCTGATTACTTTCTTCATGTATTTTATGTTATGATCTCTATGTTACATCTATTCTCGGGGAGGCCCCTCTCTGGTGATATTTTGTACATTTAACAAATCCCATGAAAAGACCAAAACAACAATGAATTGACCTTACTGACAAGTATGATGCCTCTGTGCCGTAGAACTCCATTGTTCCCCCCAAAATGATTCAATGTATCTATTTTACCTTTGACAGGCACTGTGGCGCTGTAGTTGCCCTGGTAGGTGCTGTCCGTGCTGGGTGTGTAGCACTCATACTTCCCCTGGTCCTCAGCTCGGAGCCTCTGGATCACCAGCCGGACTTTGTCCCCCGAGTCCCTCTCCACCCTCACCTCCCCATTCCTCACCCGGGCCTGGAACGGGGCATAAGGGAAGCCCTTGTCCCTGGTGGACACCACTCCCATCTGCCTTCCGCCGGCGTCGTCCCTGTACAGGAACCACTCAAAGTCCTGCGTGCGTGGGCCTTCGAACCCCGACACGGCACAGGGCAGGGAGAGGGGGAACCCTGCGACTCGGTAGAGGGTCCCGGCCGGAAGAGTAACGTCACGACACACAGCATACTGGAGCACTGTGGGAGAAGAATGGTGAGAAAGCAAGAGTGTGAAAGACGAAGGTAGGAAAGTAACCAAGTCCATTTCTGAGGGTCACACAGTCTGGCCTCACAGCATGTTTGGTACACAGACTTACAGATCAATATCCCGAGCTGATGACTGGCTAACAGGGAATCAATACATTTAACAGCCGGGGAGAAAAAACACTAGAGCTGGGCCAACTTCCTCTGAATACAGTGGCACATCTAATACATAAACTGCAATCATTTTAGTGAGCTTATTAGCTCATACTGGGAAGTACTTTTAATTTAAAGAAACAGCTCATTAAAAAACAGAATACTTTGTTTTCTCACAGCAGCTCAAACTGGTTGTATCTCGCTCCGATACAATGAAGGAAGCATTCAAAAAGTGCTAATGCTGTAACAATAGCAATTATTTTCATTATCCATTAAATTTTATTGTCAAACAATCCATTAATTTGTCTATAAAATGTCAGAAAATAGTGATATGTGCTCACTTTTATATCCTGAAGTTCTATCGTGAGCAGTTGTGTTATTATATTTAGAAAAAAGATGAGTTACTGTTGAGTTACACAAATGTTTCAGTGCTCAAACCAGCAAAAACTGAATGTCAGGGAGTGCATTGTTTTGGAATGAGCTAAACTTAAACTTAACTCAAACTGAAACTGGGTGAAAAAAACTCCCTCAGGCCAAAAGGGAAAAATAAAATGCACTTTATACCTGTCACCTTACTGTTGAATAGAAACCTGGTAAGATGGGTGATTTTCAGTAAAAATATCCAGTGCGATTGCCTCGGGGGTTTCACGCTTCCAGGTTCAAGCATCATTGTATTTCACTGAGTGGCTTCATACCTCACTTCCCCAGGAACCCCTCTGAAATAGTCACCGACTCAGACCGAACTCTGCTAGTTATTTATCTTTCAGCCACAGGCGATGAAACTTCTCATGCCATTACTATTCACTCATGATAAGGGTACCCATACGATGTAATAATTTCCTCTTTTAAAAGAAGGAAGCTGGGAGGAGAGACGTCATCAAGCATGCATTTTTTGCAGCAAGACCATTAATTTCCGGTCATTTTAACCAATTGATTTTTACATGCTAAATCCTAACATTAAGGTATGACAAGAATGAACAATATAATAAGAGATAAAGAAAGAAAATATTAAAATTTATAAACATTTAATACAAGTGTAGCCCCATAACAAACTATGGAAATTGTATACAATAAAAACTAGGAATGCACCGGTCTTTTTCTCTCCCGATAGTGTTTCGAATGCCTAAACTCAGGGTATTTAAGGTAAGATAAAACTATTGTTCAATCACATGAAAATTTGTTTTGCATCACATGCTCCCAACCATCTACAGAAGAACATAAAAACATAAAACAACCCACAAATGTGCTGACAAAAAGTAGCAGTGCTCTCCTTTCCCCCCATATTTAAAATCAGGAAGCAAAAAACACTGATTATTTTATAAGAAAATTGACAAAGAAACTGTATTTATGATGGTTTGGTCCTGTCATAGGTAGCATTTCTATTAAAAACATGGTGTGACAGCCAACTCCAACCATATTATAGGAAGAAAGTGTATGTATTTTGATAAAAATGATACACATCTTTAATGCCAGTTGCCTACCACCAAGTGATTTACAGTGGTGCCAAAAGCTGAGAAATAAATTCATCATCTCAAAGTGTGAATAAGATGAGATCATGCCGACATAACAGTCAACAAGCATACACCCACAAACTGACGCTGACTAACTAACACACCCTTAAACCCTGTCACCTACAACAACACTGATAAAACTACCTGAACAACTAGAAATACTTGATGGGTGCGTTTTGCCACTCCCCTCCTGCGTCAGCCTAAAACAACTGGAGCTTTCTCACAGGCCGAGCCACGGCCCGATGACAACACGCCCGTAGATAATGACCTGGGAGACGAGTGGGAGGTTTAAGCGGATCAAGTCCTAATTAACATTGGGCTGGGACTGATAGGGCAGGGGGACACCACAGCTCGTCACAATGCTCAATACTGTCTGGACCAGATTATAGTAGCAACATGGAGGAGCCCCAATTTACTTATCAAGAACCCACAAAGAGCTGATACAACCCTGCCTATTTGCTTATTAGATAAGATTCATATAATTAATAATACTGTGAGCTGCCAGATAAAAACTCATCATTCAATCTGATTTGTTCTCCTTATGTCAAAACTGTTCCAGTAGGTTAAACAATGGCAGACATATTAATGCATTTCAGCTTTATCTATTTCTGCTTCTTCAGGTTGCGTTTCCTCTTTTTAGCCCTAAAATAAAGTAATATTCAAACTCTCAAAAGCACCTTGAATTTAGTTGTATAAATTTAAATATATATATTTATATGTCATCACATTTTCCCTTTGGGAAGAGCATCTTTAGAGGCAAACTTATGATTCCTGAGTGCAGCTGACATTTTCAGCATCTTCATCACTCTTTCATTTGAATAGTCAACACTGAAAATTTTACTGTCATTGAAATCATAGCTGATAGGAATTTACTTTGGGTGAAGTACTTTATCACAAAACAAGAAACACCAAGGTGAGGAGACAAAAACAAGTGATAAAACGCATAAATGACTGTAGTCAAACAATTAAAATGGGTAAAATAAAGTATAATAAACTAGTTTCTGCAGGGTTGGTATCTTTTTTATCTTATTTATTTATTCATGTAGCTATTTATTTATTTATTTTAGCAGGGTTGGTATCTTGGTTTATTATTTATTCATTTATCTGTTATTTATTTTGGTATTTTTTTTTATTTTTAGCAGGGTTGGATTTTTTTATTTATTTGTATATTTATTTTAGCAGGGTTAGTATCTTTTTTATTATTAATGTATTCATTTATCTGTCTATTTAATTATCTGTTTATTTATTTTGATATTTTTTTTATTTTTAGCAGGGTTGGTATTTTTTTAAAAAATATTTATTTATATATTTATTTTAGCAGGGTTAGTATCTTTTTTATTATTAATGTATTCATTTATCTGTCTATTTAATTATCTGTTTATTTATTTTGGTATTATTTTAGCAGGGTTGGTATCAGTAGGCTACCATTGTGTAAATACTGATACTGAATCTTTTGCTTGGCACTTCCTGGGTGCCAAAAGCACCTGTTTCTGTGACACAACCAGCTCCACATCCGTCTCATAACAGCCTGGGCGTGATTTGTTTGATAGTGTCCTATCTGTCACTTTGTGTTGTAATAAACTTGCAGACCACATGCATGTGATAGAGACCCCCACATAAGTAGCATTTACAGGCTAAAATAAAGAGAAGATAAAATCATGAGAATTAAGCGACTGCAAATGATATCTAAATGTATTAACAGTATTTATGTCGACATGAAGAAACAATCATGCAGATGCACGTCCATGTGACAGATGGCGAGGCGGCTGCAGACGGAGCTAACAGGTATAACTCAGCCTGCACGGCTGGCTGCACTCACCCCAGTGTAGAAACAGCAATAATGGTGTTTTCATCGGAGCCATCACGGTCCTCATCTTCCTCATCTTCCCCCCCGATGATGTCCAGATGGATTATGTTGACTCAGATCTCTCTCTGCACGGTTTTTATCGCCGATCATACTTCATCCCGCCGCGACTGTCTACCCGAAACGACAGACGTGGTGGGATTATTAAGTGGAGGAAGAGAAACGGAAGAGGCCAATGTGCATAATAACAATACATCGATTACTCAGAGAGGAGAGAGTTAGCGCCATCAGCTAACACGGCGGATCAATATTAACAAACGTTAGAGGAGCTCATTTAATCACCTTTTTTCATGCAGCTTCGCATCTTCGTCAGCACATCGTCGGCTCCATAATATCCCGGCTTGGTTTTAGATTATACCGCCTCGACAGACATGCCGTCCAGCCATGGAGGGGCTGGCATCACAGGAGGTTAGTGTGTGTCACACTGTGTGTGTGTGTGTGTGTGTGTGTGTGTGTGTGTGTAGGAGGAGGAGGAGGAGGAGGAGGAGGAGTGGTTGGTAACAGAAGAGGGAGGAGCATGCATCTAAAACAGGCCCCAGGGAAGAAGTGAAACTGGTGCCATTGGTCAATAAAGCGACGGTTTCATTTTGAACCAATGATAATAGAGGAGTGTTATAAAGAGGCTGAAATAGCCACGGTGAACCGCGAGGGGGCGCCACAGCAAAACACATAGCAGCCTATCTGTGTACCATATGTATGGCCTTGTCAGGTGGGGTCATGATTTATCTTTTTTATATCGTCTCTTTATTCAACAGCCTCTTTATTTATTTATTTATTTATTTATTTATTTATTTATTTATCTATTTATTTATTTGATTTGATATTTATTTCAATTTGATTTGCCCTTACTGCCAGTCACCAACACCCCATTTTTTCATTTTTATCTTATTTAAATTTTATTTTAATTTATTTATATTATCATATTGATATTTTATTTTATTATAATATTTTATATTATATATTTAATCTTGCCATCATTTGATTGGCACCCTGTCACCAACACCCCCTCTCAAGCATATGCGCTGTACACAGTCACATGCACACACCTTGATATTTATCTTTGCCCAGTTCATTTTATCTGGTTTTATTATATTTTTTTCTTGTTTTATTAATATTTTATTTTATTTGTTTAAAAAAAAAAAAACATCACCAAAAAAGCAAAACAACAACAAAAACTACTCAACTGGCCAGGCATGGGACATGCTGCCTCCATGCCTACCCAGTGGGCTTGTCCTCCATCTCCTGTCTCCACCCTCTCCCTGATTATCTACCAAGCTCAAAACCTACAACTGCAGCTTAATCATTTATAATGAGTATGTTGTTGAGAGTGGTATAAGAAGTACTCAGATCTTTTTACCGAAGTAAAAACATCAATATAACAATCTAAAAATATTCCATTACAAGTAAAAGTCCAGTATTCAAAGTCCTACTTAAGTAAAAGCACAGAATAATTATCAGCAAATTGAACTTAAAATGAAGTATCAGAAGTAAAGTTCGCTTTTCTGCAGAAAAGGAGGCAACTGAAGACTCAGCCGGTATTACGGTAATTAGCTGTTTTGCTCATGATGATGAAAACCAAACTGAAGCTGGAGCAATGTCTGTGTCCTCTCCTTCAGATCTGCAAATATAAGACAGAATTATAACAAATATATTCAAGTTTCATTATCATGTTTAAAAATGCATCATTGCTGCCAAAACTGAAAATTAGAATAGACAGTCTGTGGTCAATAGAGTACTCCCAGGTGTATCCAATCCATAATTACAATGGGAAAATGAGTTTGCATTGTCATTTTCAAGTTGGCAGACAATATGCTGCTTTCACAGCGACCTTTTGACATGTCATTGCAGGTAAAGCCAGATGTAATTAATAACATTAATTATGGCCCTGTTCCATGTAGGTGGGCCAGGTTCCTGGTAGTGTGCATGCTGTCTCGCTGGAATCAAGGACTATTGAAAGAGGCTGAGACACAGTCTTGAGCTATGGGGTATATGTGCAGTGTAACTGGATCTGCGGCTGGCATTGCTATTGGCTCAATTTTGGTGAGTGCAGACCAGATTTATACTGTATCTGTGTTGTACCCCAATGATATGACGTGATGATGACGTGTGATATCACCCTCCCTGACTGGAAGGTCTTTGACACACTAAATAGAGCAGGACCCTGGTTTTATCATCTGCTATGACATGTCAAAGTTGCTGCTGTGAAATGGGCCTATAACCAACCTTAAAATGCAAACTTAGTTTTATTTTTGTATTTAAATTCTAGCAAGATCTCTTAACTTATGACAAATAAAAATTAAACGGAAATGGTCGTTGCAGAGATGCTCTGTCACTACCCGTCAAAACCAGTTGGCGGGATATATAACAATAATTTGGCCGAAGTCAAAGGACACTATTCACATTGTTCAAAAAAACTAAGCAGTTTTCAAAACCCAAGAAGACAGTTGATACTGCTCCAAGCATTATAACTGTGCAGGTTGAGAAGACTGAACAGGATCGAATGTATAAATACTTGTGTATTTTAATTGACAGCCAGCTTTCTTTTAAACCTCACGTTAAAATACTTGTGAAGAAGCTAAAACTAAAACTAGGATTTTATTATTGAAACAAGGCCTGTTTGGAAGAGATAAGTTACTTCTGTATTTTTACCTTTGCTAGATTATGGGGATCTGCTTTATATGAATGCTTCTGCCCAGTGTTAACATATGTTAGATACTGTCTGTCATAGTGCACTGAGGTTTGTGACTGGCTGTAAAGTGCTCAAACATCACTGTACCCTGTACACAAGGCTAATTGGCCCTCTTTGTATATGTGGAGGCACGCCCATTGGCTAACGTTTATTTATAAGTCCATTCTTGGTATACTCGCCTCCTATCTGTGCACTTATCTGTCTGTGTTTCTGAATATCTTCCCTTTAACACTGGCTTCAAACATGTGATTTTAATGCGTCTTGTATGATATTATGTTATGCATTTCTTTTGCATTTGCTTTATGTTGCGGCATCTGAAACTTTAATGTATGTTTAAATGCTGCTGTCTTGGCCAGGTCTGTCTTGAAAAAGCAATTCTTAATCTCAGTGAGTACTACCTGGTAAAATAATGGTTAGATAAAAATAAGAAATAAAAATTAATGTACTGTCTGGATTCAGAACGGAGCTTGTTTAGCTAGTAACGGGGGAAATAAAGGCACAGTAGTCTTATTGCAGGTGAGGTGTCAATGCACAGAAGATGCACAGATAACCAGTTGTACAGTTCATGATGCTCCCCACAATACACATTAGTATCCACAGCGTTGCACATGTGCTCATCATAACCCCTCTCTCTCTCCATATGTATACTGTTGACATGTGATACATGCATGTGACACCAGTACAGGGTGTTATTTCTAGAGTACACCGTATGAAATACATTTTCAACCCTTTTAGCACATGCTTGGCCTTGACTGTGTGCGTGTGCATAGTCATACAGTATATGTGTTTGCACATGCTTGTGTGTGCACATTAATGCTTACATATAAGGGCTTGTTCACTGAAGACATTTTGACATGTCACCGTACAAAGGACAGGTATTAATGATAAAAGGAGTGGTTGCTGAATTCCACTTAGCAGCTTAAGAGGTGTTGTGTATGCTGTCACACTGCCATGACTTACTTGAATACAAGAGTCATTATGTCATTATGTGTGTATTTTTTATGCAAATGCTTTCAGGTACTTGAACGTTTGTTTGTGTGTCTGCAAGCTTGTTCATATCTGTGTCATGCACAAATCATGCACAATGACAAATAAGCTACACCGTTTTGTTCAACCACAAGATGGCGACAACAAATTGCCATACTGAGCGCTCCAACCATCTACATCAAGGACATAAACTGAATATGTAACTTCAAAATGCTTAAGATAAGAATATAAACAAAGAGTTTCAGATTAGTTGTATGTCAGTGTCACCATTAGAATGATACTGATACTTAATGAATGCAGCTTTACAGGAAAGTATAATATCCTGATATATTGATATCTAAAGTCCATAATAAGTTCTTGCTTGCTAAATCCTGAATCCTCCAAACTGTATGTGAGGTTTCTGTAACAGCAATGTTCACGAGCTGACAGTGATGTAAAACAGCGATAAAACCCAACTCACATTTCTGTGGCCTGCGAAGGCAGCGCTGCTACATTCCCGCCTTCTCTGTCTCCTTTTTGTGTATTGCCCTAAAAGCAAAGGCAATAAATGAGTCTAATCAGTTATTTAACTATTTTTCCACACTTTAAGTGGAGTCAGGAGAAATATTAAAGCTAATACAGCAGCGAAAAGGAGAAACCTTATGGCTGAGTATGGCAGGATATGCTCCTATATGTGGCTAGTATGAGTATAGGCTGTAATGTATGTTCATAGAGCCACTCAGATGCTGCTTACTCCAAAGAGGATTTATGCCATCAGAGCACACCTCATTAGTGGTATGAGTTGTCCTCCATCCTGTCTAGTTTCCTTTCCTCTCCTCCTCACTCCTCTCCTCACTTAAGGCTACATGGAAACATGGATGACTTCACAGTGTGGCTCAGCAGCGAGCGAGGGGAAGTCATTAGGGTATTCTGGGTTAACAAGGCGGCGAGCAGGATATGCAGACTTCAGCAGGAGCGTACACCAGCTCTGAGGGATGGCACTCATGCAGAGTAAACTTCCTCAGTCTTATGGCTTCCAATGTATCACAATTTTTTAACCAATTTGGACAGTTAGAGCATGATGTAGTCTGATTCGCTTCCAGGGAAATAAATCTCTCAATGCTCCACTCTGTTTGTTGTGCACGTGTCCATGTATTACTTATGACAGGCAATCTGAAAATCCCAAACTCATTACTGTTAAGGTGTGTTTTCTCTGCTTCCACCATTAACCTCTGTTATTGCTTATCAAATGTCAAATATCACTTTTATACCTCCAGGCAGAAGGTAAGAAAGTACATTTGAAGTAAGCCTACTATTCTTTTCAGGGAGCTGTTAACAGAATATAAGAAGAAGAAGAAGAAGAAGATCTCCTTTATTAGTCCCACAGTGGGGAAATTTTATTTAATTATAATGGTAATGCCCCCCAAATGCTATGATTTCATTAGTGTACAATCACCTGAAACTAGCATTGTGCTTTGTGTCCTCACAAAAACCAACCAAAGCTTGTGGTGTTTTTTAATATTAATAACTATGATTTCATTAGTGTAGAATGACCTGAAACTATCATTGTGCTTTGTGTAGAGGGAGGGAGCCGAGACGTACTCTGTTGGTTGCAATCTGCAACCACATCACTAGATGCCACCAAATCCTACACACTGGACCTTTAAGAACAATTTTAAGGTATGTGTACTTCACTCGAGTATTTTCACATTCTGCTACTTTATACTTGTACACCATCACATTTCAGAGGATTGTACTTTAATATTGTACTTTTTACTACATTTATTTGACAGTTATAGTTTCTAATTACTTAACTGATGGCAATTTTAAAAATGTACTAAAAGCGTATAAAATATGATGCATTATTGAGTTCTTTGTATGTGATGCCGTTTCAATAGCACTTTACATTACATCTTTGTAATAACATGTCATTGTGGGGTATTTGTTTGATAATAAAGATGTAATAATTAAGTAAGTCATGTAGTTGCTAAAGTAATAATCAGGTAACAGCTTGGTATTAATAATATCTGGGTAAGATTAGAGTGAAATAGTGTAACAATGGGGAAACATTTAAAGGTTGCAACAAGGCAAAACTAGTTAGCAATAGTATAGTAATATTTTGGTAACAATAAGCTAAGAATAAAATGGTTATATCAGTGCAATATTTGGATTAAAACATGTAATATATATATATACAGTATATATTAATGAGGTAATAACTAGATAATAATGAGGTAATATAGGTCGATGTTTTCACAATATTATTAAAACATGTAATGTATGTGTGTGTGTATATATATATATATATATATATATACAGTATATATTAATGAGGTAATATAGGTTGATGTTTTCACAATATTATATATGTAACTCAGTGTCAAAATCAAAATTGATAATTATTATATTATAATGCTAGTTGCAAGCTCTCTGTCTCTCTTGTTAGTTATTTGACTTTCTTCATCAGCTAGTTGCTAACTTTGTGTGCCATTTGGTGCTGAGCCGGTGGTGTTAATTCAGTTTATCTGAGCTTTTTCTCCTGCTGCTGGAAATGAAGCCGACGAGAGCAGAGTAGGGAGCTGTAGAGTCGGGTGGTAATTCTCTTAAGCTTTGTCAGCACAAGTGACACTTTTCACATCAGTCATTTGATCCATTGTTTATTGAAAGATATCAGTTAGTGCAGCTTTAAGTAAAAGATCTGAATCCTTCCACCATCGCAAGGAATGATCTTTATTTCATCTTCCTTTTCATACACGTTCTTCGTTGTGCACTCACTCCCACTCTGTCTCTTTTAAGGCAACTACAGACTAAACTGTGACCTACTGGAGACTGTCTCTAATTACTTTGTACTACAGTCACTACAGTCAGGCAAACACCCCTGTCATTGGAGGGACCTCACCATGACTGTCAAGAAGCTCCATTCACTGTGTGTGGCATTGGTTCACACTGTAGGTACAGACGTAGATTCATCTTCCTCTGAAATTATTTTCATTGGCTGAGACTGACAGCTTCTGTCTCTTAGTCTCTCATGTCAGCCATGGTTTTTGAGTATGACTTGGTCTAAACTCTTCCTTGATTTATTTCCCTCACATGTAGATACAGTACATACAAACACATCTAACTATAGCCCATCTTTCCCCAAGTCAAACACATGTACACATGTTTTATATATGGGCTCCATTTGTTCTGCAGTTTTAGCACCACGCTGTCTCCGTCTCACTGCTACATGGGACACACACTCAGCCAGCAGTGGTGATGGAGGGACGACTGCTAGACCAAACAAAGAGAAGGAGCGAGGACATGTTCACGTACAGCTAATTTACTGCCGGCAGGATATTAATAACTTTCTCTCAGAGGGCCTTTGGTTTTGTAGGTTTCCTCTCTTTATTACAGAATGCAACAACAATGTTTAGCTTAAGCACTCGACCGCATCGTTGTACTTCTTTTGGTCACTGCCGGGGAAATGTGTGAGGTTGATCAGTCAGTTTTTCTTGGAACAGACGACATTTCACTTTTTCAAACATCTCTTAGAAAAAAGCAATGAGAACATATTTAGAACATATATGTAAGACTCCATGAGGGTAAAACCAGATGCTATGTCTACCCAGCTACAGCTACATGATGAACATATAGACAAAAAACAGGACAGATGAAGAACTTTATTGTCGACAAATGTAAAATTTCTTTGTACAAATCAGCTCAGACTGATTATACACCATTAAAAAAATTAAAATAATGCATTGTAATTCCTATGTATCCTTCAATTTCAGTTTCTGTGTAATTCACATAATCGTGAACCAGGAAGTATAAAATGCAACAAACGCCACAGAAGTTGGGGTAGATGGGTGACCGGCGTTTGTGTCCCATGTGATGGCGTTTCAGTAGCATTTTACCTTTCAACTTAGTAATAACATGTAATGGTGGAGTATTAGCTTGATAATAAAGTTGTAATAATTAAATAATGCCATGTAATTACCAAAGCAATAATCAGGTAAATCTTTCGTGTCCCATGTGAAAGCAGAAGACAACGTTGATTTATTTGTCACATATCATATGTACTTAACTAAGAAGTTTTGTTGCTTAATCCTAAACAAGTAAGTCTTTCCCTAAACGTAAGTAGTTTTATTGCCTTATCCTAACCAAGTCTTTTCCGAAATCTAACTCAGCATTTTTGTTGCCTAATTCTAACCAAGTTGATTTTTTTCCCCCAAACCTAAATAGTTTTGTTGCCTCAACTTAACCAAGGTGATCTTTTCTTAAACCTAACTAAGCGGTTTTGTTGGCTAATCCTAACCAAGTTGAATTTTTCCTAAACCTAAGCAGTTGTGTTGCCTAAACTTAACCAAGTTGATCTTTTCTTAATCCTAACTAAATAGTTTTATTGCCTAATCATAAGTAGATCTTTTCCTAAACCTAACTAATGAGATTTGTTGCCTAAAGTTAACCAAGTTGATCTTTTCTTTCACCTAAGTAGTTTTGTTGCCTAAACCTATCCAAGTCGATTTTTTTCCCTATACTTTCCTAAACCCAAATTGATCTTTTCCTAAACCTAACTAAGTAGTTTTGTTGCCTAAACCTAAGGAAGTTGTTTCCTGTGAAGACAAGTTTATTTTGAAAAGACTGTATGCATGTATTGAGTGGAAATTAACATGTGTTGCTGGACATTCATAAGTAAATGCATTAAAAATAAAGAATAACAAAAATGCAATGATGAATGTTGCATGATCACAACTAGTTTCTCCGAAGCACTGTGTAGGAAGTTTGCGTCTAGCAGCAATGTAGTATATCATGTCAGAAGTGGTCTCCCATGCTGTTATTAGCATGAACTGGAGGAGAGTTTTAGCGGGCTGCCATGCCACAGACAAGCAGGCCAGCAGATAGACAAATATAAAGTCTAATGGGCAATTTGGTGGACACAGAGAGAGAAGACACACAGAGGAGAGGAGAGGAGAGGAGAGATGGGAGGGCATGAGGAGGCCAAGAGAGGAGAGGGAAGGTCTGCGAGGGGGGAATTGGAAACATATGCAGTGGTCTGACTGCTGGTCTTCTCCCCTCCTCTGCCTCATCCAGACAACCACACACAACAAAGACGGGAGACGGGCCAGAAATGGTGTGAGGCTGAGAGCAAAGGTGATGATACATGGGCAGTGTTTTGAAGAAGATTGGCAGTGTTTTATGGAAGAAAGATGGCAACTAGCACACGCTAAACAAATGCATATGACAGAACAGACCATAAGTATTGTATGAATGTAATAACTGGGGTTTTGCATTGTGTACTGTGTATACTTTTTTTTTTCCAAGTGTGGTATGTATATTTTGTTTAATGACAGAATGAAGCCAAACAAATTACCGTTGTATGGAGGAGAATGTTGCAGGGAGTCTGAGAATGTATATGTCCCAACTTTAATGTCAGGACTATGAAACATGAAACATTGTCTTTTAGATCTCTACGACATATTCATAGGATGCCGTTGGATTCATCAGCTGTAACTAATTGATTTGGTGAGTCAGACAGATTACAAAATGAGGCTCTTGGCTGTTTGTTTGTGAAATTGTGCTCTGCATGCTGATGTGGGTACCATGTCTGTGTCCTCTGCCAAAGGTGGTTCCCTAAAGAAAGACTCACCAGACTGGACTGTAGTGTGTCTTTGTTATCCCTAAAATGGAGTGATGAGTCAAAAGTTATTTCTCTACAACAATAATATAACCACATCTAAGATTACACATCCCATTTTAATTTGGTTGGATCACAACTCATCATTCCAGGCACACAGTGTGGTAAACATGCCTGGAACAGAAATGGTAGAAACGACTCAGATGTTACAGACAGTAATTGAAGCCTCTCAGTTAAAGGGGCTCTATGTAAGTATCAGTCGATTCATAAATCGCAGGGCTGGCCGATGTTGATTCTAGTTTTCCCCTGATGTCGGTCACGGGCTTCACTAGATATAACTTTGCTTTTTTGGTGCATCTGGAGCATGAGTTGTGGTGGAGTCTGGTTGTTTGTTAGCGTTACCAGACTCCGTTTCTAACTTTTTTTTAAATCTACTTTATTTGTTGCATGGTGAAAATCTGATATATGACAGCCCTAGGGACTACTGAATATGATACTAACTTATAAAGAACATATTACTACTGTACATTTGTGCGGTGTGTATTTTATTAAAAGAAGTTCTGCGGTTACAACCTGTTGCTAGCTTAAGTTTAAGCAGTAAATGTCAAAAACTCACAGTGCAGGGAGTACACTACTTGAATAAGGGTTGAACCCAGTTGCAGACAGCTGAGGCAGCAGTATGAATTCAGTGGTTTTAGACCCTTTTCAACTGAAGACACTTTAACACTTCATTTTATAGGTCCGCAGATTTCATGGTATTTAGGTGCCAATTAGCTAGTAACCTATTTGAAATTTCTTTTGAATTACTGCCATATTACCCCAATATTTACCTCAAAATTTGTTGAAAATGACTTCATTATAAGCATTGTTTAGTATTTATATTCTCCCATTTCCCAATAGCTGTTAATTTATTTAATGCATTTCCAGGAAAAAGACTAGAAAGTTGATTGATATGCTGGATTTCAATGTCTGCTGATAAATAGATAATAATTATTAGAATCAGCTAGGTTCATTTGTATAGACAATAAGTCACAATTGTGAGATTTCTGTCTGATCAGAAGTGTTTTCACCTCTGATGAAGAGCAACACATAGCTGCTTCTCAAGCCTAAATATTGGGGTAATTTGGTAGTCATTTCAAAGAAATAGTAGGAAAAATACAGTTGTAAATAATGAAATTAATTATGGCTGAATTCCATTTAGCAAATTTGATTTCCAGGTCCTGCTACTGTGAATGTTGGATCATTGCCACTCTCACTGGAGCACTTGCATTGAGCAGAGCCCTCCTGAGTGCTACTAGTAACTCCTGTATTTTTCCTACTTTGACCAGTCAAAACGTCTGCTGTGAGAGACTATTATGATCTGACAAGGAACAAAAGGAAGTGAACTAATCAGATGCAGGTGAAGAGGTGCCCAGGCTCAGCTGAAATGGCAGCAGGTGTGCAGGTGGGAGGCGATGTCAGGTGAGTAGGACTGACAAGAGAGTGTGAGGGCATCTGGTGGATGGTACTCGGCCTGGAGGACGTGAGCAGGAGCAGGAAACAGGGGGACAGACAACCACGTAAAACAACAAAGAGACTAAAAAGTCCTCATGACACAAAGTCGTGTGACCAATGATTCTGTGTGAGGCTTCCTGCAATGTTCGATTTACCTGTGTCTCCAAACCTCTACAAAGTTTGAAATCTGCATAAACTTGAAAAAAAAAAAAAAGGAAATTTGTGTTTGGTGGATTATTTCTCTGTTGTTACAATGCTAATTGGCATTGTATTCTACATTGTTTCATTCTCAAAAGTCAGCTAACTCAAAACCAACATGGCTCAACATGGCTCCAAGCAAAACTCCTCATCTCTTCTCAGACATCAGGCGCCTGATTGGCAGCACTGATTGATAGCAAATCATCTGTTGTCAAAATCATGTCAGAGAAGAAGTTGAGGAGTTTTGATGAGGACTAGAGTCAATATCAGCAGGAAAATACACTGTTGAGAATTGGCAGAGCATTTTGCCAAATTTCACTTACCCACATAATCAGCTGTGCTGCTCATCCCACAAATGCATGAGTCTTACAAGCTGGACATCATTGTAGAGGTAAATAAACAGGCTTTCCAACCATGTGAAATACCATTGCCAATTAGCATTGTAATAATAGAGAAATAATCCACCAATCTTTATTAGTAAAGATTTATTGATGCAAATACATAAAGTACATTTCATTGTGAGAGGAATTTTAGACACCTGTACATATTGTTGTATTTTTTAAGTCATGCATAAAAATCTGAGAAATACACAGAGAACATGTTTTTAGTGAAAAGACATGACTGTATTTGAATATGTTAACTGTAGCTGACTTGTTAACAAGCTTCACTTGCTCATCTGATAAATTATGACATTATATATTCATGCAGCACAACTAGGTAGGCTCAATACAATAATTAAAACGCTTGCTATTTATAAGTATTTATTCATTAGTAAAGCTTTTCTCACATCTACAGCGGTTAGAATGTATAGTAATGTAATATTTAATGAGTTTGCATAAATTTTTCACTGCTTTCCTTTAAAGTCATTTTTGAATTTTAATGACCAGAAACCCACTTACCATCTGGATAGGATCAAAAGTGGTCCTTTGTACCACTGGCTTACTGCATTCATGTAAATTTTTGTGGCATTTTTCTCGCTTCACTACAGTAAAACAGAACCAATAGCGGAAATGATAAATTATTCATGTATTCTTAAGTAAAATCCTATCAACATGTGTTTACAAGCATGTGTGCATACAGTACATGTAGCAGCTTACAAGCTGCCCACCTGTGTAAAGCTCTTGCTTATGCGTGTGCACACTGTCGTATGTGCACTTGCACAAGTGTGTGGCCGGAATGCGTGCAGTGATTAAAGTCAGGGTCCACAGCAAGAGAGTGAGAGAGTGTATGTATCATCAGTGCGGTGATGGTGGTGGTGGTTAGAGGAGGAGGAGGAGGAAGAGGAGGGGGGTCGGACACAGAGAGACAGACGCCAGCCTTGGTTTGGAGCTGAGCCTGAGGAGGGACTGTGGCTGATGGAGAGTGGAGGGACTGGGGAACGAGGGAGAGAGGGAGAAGAGGAAAGGAGGAGAAAAATTAGGGATTGAAATGCTGAAGTATAGATGAATGACAGAGGAAGCTTTATTAGCAATGAATGAGCTGAGGAGCAGAGAGAGGCAGCAAAAAGAGAGGCTGGGAGAAGGAGGAAGGAAAAGGAAAAGGAGAAGGAAGGGGGGAGGATGTGTCGTAAGAGCTCGCCGCTGGAGGGATGCCGGGGCTGGGGGGGGAGTGAGGAAGAAGAGGAGGAGGAGGAGGAGGAGGAGGAGGAAGGGGGGCTCATTAACCAGTGCGAGATTGGAGCCTCAGTGGCTTGCTCGCATTCAACCACACTCGGCCTTTGATGAGGGCTGGATCCTCAAGCTCAATCAGTCCCACATGAGTCCAACTGAGAGGGAGACAGAGAGACCAGAAAGACTGGGAGAGGGAGATGGGGGTAGGGGGAGGGGGGTTGACTGGAGGAGGGATGGAAGACAGGAAAGGAGTAAAGAGACAGGAAACGGTAGATGGTATAGAACAGGAGAAGCTGAGGGGGAGTGACAGCCCAGGGGGAAGAAAAGAGCTATAAAGGAAGCAAACGTCAGGATATGGCTAAACGAGCGCTCACAAAGAGCCACAGAGAAGTTTTCCTTTTGAAAAACAAACTACTGTCCGGAATGAAATTGTTTTCATAATACAAAAGTATTTCAGTGGGTACATGAGTCATTCTGAGGGAGGACATGTAGAGAAAACACAGTGACTGTTTGTGACTGTGCATATATTTGCATCACCCAGAACAGCATGACTGTGGATGGGATGTTTGCACATCTCTGAGTGTCTTTTCCTGCCAGTTATATGCAGTACAGTCTGTTGTGCCTAATGTGTGTATTCACACAAAGCAGTAAATGTGAATGGTAGCCGAGACATCTCAATGCACTGCAACAGTGGTCAAAACACAAGAAAATGGAGAAAATATTTTCAACATGTCACATTTAGAGAAAATACTGCATGAAAATAAAACACAAGCGTAATAAATATATTCACCAATCTGACAATACATATAGTTTTCTGCAAATGCAGAAATGCTGTAGTTGTGCACAAAAACAAGAACAGGGGACCAAAACACTGATGAGCAATTAGTGAAGGCTGATGCTAGGTATCTAGTCAATATCTCAGCAAGACATCCAGATAACAGTAAAACAGTAAAATACAGCGTTTGTACGTGCCCTCTAGAACGTCACCTAAATGTTTTCTGACCTGAAGCCCTTATCTCTTTCATCATGTGACAGCACAATGGTTAATGATTGGTTTGGTTTAGACACAAAAAACACTTAGATTAGATTTAGATCTTAGATCTTAGTTTAGACACTTAGATTTTGGGGAAAGATCATGGTTTGGGTTAAAGGGGATATATGCTCATTTTCAGGTTCATACTTTCTATTAGAACATGTTTACATACTTTATGTTCAAAAAACACTCATAGTCTGTCTGAATATACATGTATCCACCCTCAGGGTAGATGGGTGAGTCAAAAAACACCAGACTTCCACCCAGGAGACCAGTGATTTACAGTATTTGTCACCTAACTTTCGTACTTGAGTTAATCAACCATCACAACCTTACAGACGTCCTGACTGGTTGTTTAAATCCACAGTTTTGTTACTTTCACTGTGTTCATATGGCACCTAGGCATAGAAATGTCACTTTATCCAACCTTTAAAATAAGTAGGGTTGGTTGGAAACAGGAAGTGAACAGCATTTTCCCATGTTAGTGCGGCATGTTATTGACCCATCCGTCCATCTCAGTCTCCTCTCTATGCAGACTTTGTTGCTCTATAACAGCACAGGCTTTCTCCTTTGCTCCCATCATTATTACTACAGTGGCCTGGTAATTATGGACAGTCTCCTCCATTTTTTTTTCAATTTATTTGACAGGGACAATACACGTAGGCAAGTGCAACTGATATATTGTATATATGACTTCTAGCTGTAGCTAATTTGAAGACCTTGTCCCTGGTTTGGCTTTTAAGAAAAGGTTTTTAAAAATACATAATATCACATCACACATAAAATCACATGATACAACATTGTACATTACAATCAGTTTACATTTGTATGTTCCCAAACAATAATCAGTGATCACAGGTTTGGCTTAGTTTCAGCCACTGTTTGACCTTTTCATTAAACATGTGCTGAAGACCATGTGATATGGTCGAAAGAGCTAGTAAATGGGGCTTAAATTGGGATATTTTGTCAAACTTCCTCTGTTTTGTACGTGTTATATTTGCTTGTGTTTTCTGTATTGCAGTATGCAGTGTGCTGTGAAATTTGTCAGTTTGATAACATTTAATTTGGCATATTTGTTGTCAGAATAGTGAAGATGTTTTCTTTATTTCTTTATTGAGCTCTCTTACACCATACATGTGTGTTAGGCTACTGTACCTTATGTGTGTGTGCGCTTTTAAGAAAGAGAAAGAGCGAGATAATGTGTGTGTGTGTGTGTGTGTGTGTACAGTATGTGTGTGTGTGGCTGATCGTGTGACTGGCGTGTGGCATGGCGTCACTGCCGTGGATGAATGTGGCAGCATTTAGTGGTTCTCCTGAAGCTCAGGTCTCTCTCTCTCTTTTCCTTTCTCCTTTGCTCTCTCAACACCACATCAGCACCAGAGGGCCACAGAATCATTACCCAATTATCGTGTCTCTACCAGAGGCAGGATTAAACTTACCGCCTCATATGCCTCCTTCCTTCTCCTCTTTTATATATACAGCGTTCTGCAAGAACCAGTTTAATCGCAGCAGCCGTGAGGGTCACAATTAGTAAGTGTTTAACTAAATCAAAACATGTCCCCCTCACTGATCCACTGTTAGGTAGCTGTGCTGCCAGTGGACATAAACATTGGCTTACTTAATGAAAGGCTATTAAACCGGCTGAATTATATTGTCTTGTTGTGAGATAATAAGTCATCAAGGAACATCCCAAGTGGATCAGATCTGTTTTATATGATGTGTTGTTTCTGTAAAGGCAGAGAAGAGGGATATAATTGCATCCATGGTATATAAAACTGGATGATGTTATCTGGATGATAACCTAAAGGCTGGATGTAACGCTATACCCTTAAGTTGAATCCCCTCTACCACTTGGCAGACGTATAGAACTGAGGTTGCTTTATTGGTTTCCCTAATTGGTGCCAGTTTCCATTTTCATTTCCAAAAATTACAGCGGCGTAGTGTTCTGCTTATTCTGTGTGCATGCATGCTGTGTGTGTGTGTGTGTGTGTGTGTGTGTTAGAGAAAGAGAGAGACACAGGAATAAAGAGAGATGGGGGGTGAAAAAGAAAAAAACAGAGATAGGGGGAGCTGAGAGACACTGTCGTGCTGCGTAAACGTATGCAGTAACTCTGTGATGACTGTTTGTGCTTTGTTCTGTTTATGTGTGCATAATGAGTCATCAGTGATTGGCCAAGTTGATGTGGTCAGCAATGGAGGCAGAGGGAACACTTTACAGTAAGTGCATCAATGGAAAAGAAGCTCTCTGGGAGGGGGAAAGGAGGGCGGGCGGAGCACGAGAGCACATCATTCGTCCAATTGTAGGAGTAAATTACACAAAAATACACAAAACTCACCACAGTTGAGCACGAAAAGCCACCGTGACGGGAGGGGCAGAAAAAAAAGAATACTTTAGATTTGGATAAACACACGTGCAGGGGCTGCAGGAAAAGTAAACAAGGCACAGACATTTTTGGCCAGGACGAATGCACCACTATAGTGGAGTTGAGAAGGAGGTAAAACTGTATTGTGAGATCCACAAGGTCACAGAATCAGAACGTGTAATTGCTGCTTGCTATTCAAACATTAGCTCATCGTGTGATATAATATCTTAAGTCCTGAGTGTTGATAAATGTCTCACACACACACACACACACACACACACACACACACACACACACACACACACGCACACACTCTGGGAGGGGCCAATCAGGGAGGATACACTGCCCTGTTGCTGCTGCACCCACTGTGACCCATTATTCAGTAGCTCTTCCCCGTAAATGTGATAATTATACGCTTGCCCATTCACAGTACAGCACAAATATACAAACCATGCTGCTTCTGTTTATTCTCCCTGTAATTCCTCTTTTATTTCCTCTAACACTTAGTAACTCCATTATAAACCAACATTGTTACACATTAAGCTGTTTCCTATGTGCACTATTATATGGTGGCTTGTGAGCACTAACTACTTTTTTTTGCAAAAAGCAAAACAGGAGAATATGAAGTTATTAGGAAATGTGAATTTTAAGAAAAATGTACTTGTATGTGCATCTGGTGCTGCGTGATATCAATGTGTGTGTTCAAGTATGCATAGCATGCTTGTGTGAGTGTGTAGGTACATCCATGTGTGTCTCAGTGTGTGTGTGTGCGTGTTTGTGTGTGTGTGCTGGCAGGCCAAAGCGCCATTGTGCAGCGGCGACCACAGGGCCTCCTTCTCCCCCCAACCCGCCACAACAAAGGGCAATTAAACGCCGCTGCCTTGCCAGCTGAGGAGCCAACCGCCAGCCACACTTCCACAAACAGGCAGATCTGTTTAAAACCAAAGGGGAGAAGCAATAAAAGCCAACCTACCGAGAGCAAACCCCCTCCGATCCCCTTCCGCTGATTCGAACCAGAAGGTGACTGGCTGGCTTCACCCTATCACTCACTATCAGCGCTCAGGCGGCATTACCATCACATGTGCAGTTTTACATGCAGATCTCAACCCAGCGCAATGATGTGTCACACATGGTTGGTGCGTATCGACTGTGTAGGCCGGGTGTTAAAAATCTACATGACCAGCAACTCTGACAAGATGTGTTGAAGCATAAGAACAATAAGACATGCCAAAGCTTCATTTAAAACTTCTTTGTATTACAGGGCTTTAAGACAGCTTCCTTCAGGGTTTGTCGCTGTCTGTTTCTTTCAATGACAGGCTACTCCTCTACAGGATGCGTACATGGAATTGCACTTGTGTTTGTTTGACCTGCCAGAGATCCTTTAAAGGATTAAAGCCTTTCCTTCACCACATTAAAACAGTGGAAATGGTAGCACATAGCGTACCAGCTCATTTCATTCTCTCATTTTTTGGCGTCAGTCTTTGCCAGGCACATACTACCGACTGCACACACTGTCTGTGTTTGTTTTTACTTCAGATGTTGCATCGGTTGAACTAGTATTTACATGTAGCTGCTAAAAGTAGAGATACCACAATGTAGAAATACTCAGTTACAAGTAAAAGTCCTGCTTTCAATGTTTTACTAAAGTAAAAGTACAGTATAATTAGCAAAATGCAGTATTAATAATTAAGCGTTATATTATATATTTGATTATTGTTGGCAGTGCTTACTGTCTGGTAGTTTAACCTACAGTAATGCGTCATATTTTATAGACTTATCAAAGGGTTTGCATGTAAAGTCTTAATCTTCAAAGTAACTGGTGGCTATAGCAGTCAAGACAAATGTAAAATGCATAATATTTCCATCTGAATTGTGGCAGAGCATAAAATGCTAAAAATACTCAAAGGTAAAGTAAAAGTACCTCAAAATTATACTTACTGAGTAAATGTATTTAGTTACACTCCAGCACTGCTATGTTGCAGTTGTACAACAACTGTGTAAAACCTTTGAAAAAGTATTATGCTTTTTATTTTTTGTCCTTAATTCTTTTTTATTTTTATGAAATCAGTCACTTTTTTTAACTATCAAAATTAGATCAACATAAACATGGAGATGAATAAATCAATAAATAAATGAAAATAGGTAAATCGTAAAAACGCATAAGACCTGACCGTGTTTGTCAGGTTATCATAAAGCGTCAGTCATTCAGAAATACAAGGCTTGATGCACTATTCTCTTTTTTTTTTTTTTTTTTTTTTTTCGCATATATCTTATTTCTCTGTGACCCCAGCAGAGGGCAGGAGTGCAGGAACCTGCTATGGAGCAGCTGTGAAGCCTGTCCTGGTCGTGGCCCCGACCTAGCCCAGCCCACCCTAGCCCGGCTCGGCCTGGGTTCAGCGTGGGCCGCATCGCGGTGTCTCTGGTCAGGCAGCCTGGAGCCCTTGGGCGCTGGCAAGGGGTGCGGGCGTCCGGGAGGGGCCCCCTCAAAAGCCATCTACGAGGGGCCACACCCACACGGCCATTACGGTGGAGGCTGTTCTGGGCTTCTCCCGAGGCCGCCCGCCTGCCATTTTTAGAGCAGCAACAGAGTAGACCACATGCTGTGGCTTCAGGCAAGTGGGGGGAAGGAAGGTTTCTTCTTTATTTTCAGTCAAAGTGCCGTGGGCTTTGGGAGAATTTCTACATTTGCACTACAGTCAGGGTGGAGAAATTGTTCATCTCTTCGATTGAATCTCTCATCTTGCTTCCTGATTAAAGTTTTGCCCCAACTTTTGTTCAGCAACAGGACACTTTTCATTCAAGAGAAGTGAACTTGCACAACCCAGCACCTTTAATCTGTCTGTTTTCAGTCGTGTGGTTTGGTCTCCCAACCATGAAAGAACAGATGAACTGAAAGTATTAAACGTACTTCCAAGATCTTGTGAAATATGTGAAGTTTGGTATAGATTCAGTCCTGCTCAGGCTCAGTGTTTTTCAGGAGAGCGTGTGGGTGAAGCGCTGGGTGGTCTAAAGGAAAGAAGACATGAGCTTCCTCTTGCACACATATGGTGTGGCTTGGCCTTTTTGTTTTGATTTCAGGGGTTTTAGGTTATAAGTAATAAAGTCCCCTTTAGGTACGGCCTGCTTATTTTACCTACCTATAATGTCATTCTATTTCTGTGTTGTATGCCCTGCCCACTCCTCTCACCGTTTCTTTGAGCTCTTACAGCCTTTTTCCAGCTCCAGCCTGTCGTACATTCAAACTCTGAACCTTTTGCATCTATCAAGCACCAGTTTTGACAGTTTTGAACGCTGCTTCAATCCACAACCCCTCTATTTCTTACCCCGTTTTGATCCCCCTCCTCTCTCTTCTTGATCAGTATCACCAGGAAGTCCCCACATCAGTCTCCTCTCCAGAGGAGGAAACACAAGTCAAGAACACTTCACTTCTGTTCCACACAATCACTCAATAGACAGGGACATCTGATACTCTTGGTCACCCGTCTACAACAGAGAGATGAACGCACTCTTTTGACCCACTTGAAGATATTATCCCTCTCTTGCAGTGCAATATGTCTCTCATAAATAAACAGTCGTCCCGACCACATCGTTATGGCACTAAGACATCAAATGTAAAGCTTTGAACGATGCTCTGTTAGAAGTAAAGGAGATCGAGAGATGGAGGATTTGTCTTGGGAGTCGCAGACCAGGGAGCTAAAGTGGATCACATGAGGTGGAAAAAAACTGTATACCGACATAAACACTCACACTTATAGTTGTGCTTACTCACTTAAAAGTACCAATACAACAATTTAAAAAATACCCCATTACAAGTAAAATTCCTGCATTCAAAATCCTACTTAAATAAAAGTACAGAAGTAATATTAGCAAAATGTACTCAAAGTGTTCCCTGTGACAGATATATTATTGTATATAACATTAGATTTTCTGTTGTAGCTGATCAAATTGGAGCTACTTTTAACTACTTTACATACAGTTAGTTTAGTCTGGTGGGTTGGGCCCCTTCCAATGGGTCACAAGATAAATCTGACACGCATTAGTCGTTTGTTTGTTTTTTTACTTTTTGCAAATATATGAAACCATCTGAGAAGGTTAGGGGGGGAAATGTCTCTTTGGTGGAAATGCTAACAACTCAGATAGCTAAAACTTGAAGAAAACACAAATTATTATTATTAAATATTAATTAAAGGGGTCACAAGACAAAAAGGTTGATTTAATCTTTAACAAGGTGTTTTATTGTATGAGCTTATTATATTGATGTAAAATGCTAATCTGAAAAGCAACTGCAGAGATAAATGTTTGTGGGATAAAATACTCAAGTACCTCAAAATAAAAGTATACTTAAGTGCAGTGCTTCAGCAAATTAGTAAAAAAAAAAAAAAAAATAGTACTCGATTAACTATTTCTACATAAAACTCATGAAAATATAATGTCATATAATGGGTTTTAATCTGGAAAAAATAACATGTATATATTAATGGAAAAATAAATCACCAAAAGTGAGGAGGTTTTACTAAATACAGACAAAATTCTGGTTATTTCAGTGAAATAAGCACATCCAGGAGGGGAGTTCATTAAATCAAGGAAGTTAGACGGAAGTTATTTCCAGGCCGAGGAGACTAGAGATGACTGCTGGTGGCACACACGCGACACATGGAACAGATCACACAACGCATGGATGGAGTCGGATTTGCCCATACGAAATAAAGAAACCCAAAAAAAGAAAACCTCAATTTACTCCCTTTAAAAAACCCTCCCCTCCTTTTGGCAGGGCTCCACCGAGGAGTAATGAGCTCCCACCCAAACCTCAGCACCAGCTGCTGTCAGGGTCTGGGGGCACTGACTAAATATGTATAAACCAGTGGGAGGACAGGGGGAGGTGGTGGGCCGCAGCTCTGTAGCCTCTGACAGTGTTCAAAGAAATCAATAAGAGTTAACATAGAAAAAACAGCTAACTGATCAAAAGGATCACAGCAAGGAAACAGGTTTACTTGGTGAAACCTGTAGAAGCCTGCAAACAAGGTATTTCTGCTTGTCTTGACTCAACCACACATGGCTTAATCAACTAAAATGAGTATTTATTTGGTAGTTTTGTCTTATGTGACTTGGTTTGCACATGTAGTCCACCATACTGGATAATCTTTAATCGCACTGGTTACAAACAGATCCAAGGCAAGGCTTAGGTCCACAATGGAAGATGAAAAATGCAAATGGGAATAATATTACATATGTTTAGACAATCTTTCCTCAAAGGGATTCCTTGTGTTGCACTTATTTGTACACACTAAAAGTGGCGTAAGTAGTTATGCAAAGAATGGAAAAAAAAAGTTTTGAGAGAGAATTGCAGATCTTCAACCTCTGTGCACCCAGCTGATCGCTGCATAAAGTCGGCCTGCTTGTTACACTGCCTTGTTTCAGAAAGTTAGATAGAAAAATTCACAAAGTCACACAACAGCAAAAACTAACTAACCGATCAAGGAAGCGGTAAACCAGCAACTCCTGTGTTCTGCGAGGTAAAATTACAGTTTTTTTCAATGGAGTCTGGTGGATACGTTTGATGACAACATAAACCGGTGACGATATTCTAAATATAGCGTACACTTAAACTGATGTTGATTTTTTTGTTGTGGGTCTCTCTTTTAGGTGGCTAAAATACATGCTGCTGGCCCCAACAGTACATTGCTTTGTTTCTCTGCGGTAACTCCTTTTGATTTCTCCATACTGGGGGTGTGCGGACCGCCATCTACTGCAAGAAATACACTGACTATGGATAAGGACTTCAGACAACCCCACTTTTTTGAGTAATTTGATGTTTTGAATATTTGCCGTTGCGCGTTCTCCTGGAGATGATAAAAAAGTTCAAATCAAAATGCAAAACACTAACAGGCACTAAAGTTTAACTATCAACCAAACTGCAGCAGCGAGTCATGCCGAAGTCCAAGAATAATATCCACAAGCTAACAGGCTAACGAGCATGTGGCATGTACAGAGAGTGTGTGTAGGATCTGGCAGCATCTAGCGGTGAGGTTGCAGATTGCAACCAACCGATAGTGAAAAGTCTATCTCTAGAGCCAGTGTTTGGTTTGTCCCTTTAAGGCTACTGTAGAAACATAGCAGTGCAACATGGCGGACTACATGAAGAGAACTTGCTCCTGATGTAGATATATATTTGTGCCAATATATCCCCCTAAATCCCAAACACTGGTCCTTTAAGGAGGATGTGCATTGCTCCCCAGACAACCTGCAGTGTCCAGCGGTAAACGTGGTACTCCTCAAAATCCCTCTCATTTCAAAGTATGTATAAAGAGATATTGAAAGAGACTGTCATTGCGCCATGCTGAGCAATTGCACGCATGACGCCTGTTGGGGTCATTAGGTGGCCACAGGTCTCCTCGACAGACGGGGAGATTACAGGCCAGATGTCGGCTTGTATACAGCGAGAAGGCGGTGGACTGGGATTTGTTTGGAAGTAGATGAATTTGTGTGTTTCTAGAGCTGATACTTCCATGTAATACCCTGCGCAGCATTTGTGATCCCATAGTGGGATAATAACTCGGTCATTCCACGAACAGTAAAAAATTCTTCATAGAGGAAAACAATTAATGTCTCCCCAGCGCCATGTGGGATTATTTCTGACATGTGTGGTCACTGAGACATCACAGCGAGTCGGGAATGAATTTTGCAGGGGATGGGGATGTCAGAGTGAAATTATGTCGCTCTTTAGAAACAATATTCAAAGCAGCAGGAAACATTTAGCTTCTTTTCTATTTGCATTTATATAGGGGAAAGGATTACTTTCTCCTCGTTGCTACATGTGATTACCACTGTGTCTGGTGACTGAATGTGTTCTGTCCACTGGTTGAAATGCAGCCTGTTGGTGGTTGAATTACTCAAAACCACCAACATGCCCCAAAGCAGAGACAGACCACTCAGAGCCGGGCAGGTCATTTTATTAAAAGCATGTTGTCGCTTTTCATGTCTGACTCAAAAAGGCATAAGTGACAAACATGTGATGCCACAATCAGCAGCATCAACGGCAGTGCAAATGAACATGATATTCACTGGTGCGTTGTATAACCCACCAACCCGTCTCTCTCTCTCCCAGTCTTCCTGTCTATACGTCTCCCTCTCTCTCTCCTCTCCCCCACTTCTCTCGCTCTCTCATTTTCCGTTGACAAGCTCTCTGAATCTTTGACCACACAGCCTGGAAAAATAGCACGGAGTCATGCTGCAAGGCAAGTCTATCCCTGACCCTGATTCCCTCTCACCACATTTCCATCAGCAGCGAAGTAAAACACATCTAATCATTTCAATTTTCCCCCTCCGTCGCAGTATTATTAACATTGTTAATTTTCTGAGGGTTGCAGCCCAGAGGGGAATGTCAAGGGAAATGCATTATGGCGAGATATTCCATTGATCCGCCATTATACACACTTACTTGGTTGCTGTAATGGCCTAATGATACCAAGAGGCCAATTTAATACCAATGCAGAAAACAGAAGGCCATTCACCCCCCAAAAGAAGGATGCGTTTAAAACCAAGCATGTGGTGTCGACGTATAGACACGGCATGACATCTAAGAAGTCCCGCTGCTTTGTTTCATGCTTGTTTGTGCTGCTGCCGTGCTTTCGTGTTACCACCAAGACGAAATATCTGGCAAACCTTTCACCACAATCTCAAGAGAGATGCCTGCTGGATGAACTTGCTTAAGTTGTACTATAAAACAAAGCTACTGGGAGTTCTGCATGCCTGCAGTGCTGATTAGGATTTCCTTCTCAAGATAGTACTCTGATATTTAACTTACTTTATAAGTAAAAAAAAAAAAAGTTGTAGTTTTTACCTGCATATGATTAGATATCTAAAATAACTCTCTACATTAAACTAACTATATTTTGTAATATACTTGACTGAGATACTTCCTGTAAATGAAGACACCATTTTGAAAAGTTCAACCCACTGTACAAAAGTGAAACCAGCATATCCTGGATATGGGAGCTGCCATCTTGAGATTTTGATTTTGACGTCATTTGGAGCCAGATTCTGCATAGTAGTGATCAGGGTGTCAATGTCCCGCCCCCACACCCACCTATGCCAATCACAAGCCGAGCACAGCTGCAGCTTGTTAGTGAGTGATTAGCTGTCAATCATGACATCTCACCCCCTTTTTATAACATCAAATAACTAATTAAAACCTGTTCTAAAAAATGAACATACACCAGCATGATTGAAAACTATCTAAAATGACAGAAATCATCTTTGGGAAAATTTGTTTGACGTATACCTTGACGTTTTAGTTTGGCCCATGTCCCATCTGCTAACATGGCGGCTTTTTGACTTATACTGCAGCCAGCCACCAGGGGGCAATCCATACGTTTTGGCTTCACTTTTGGGGAGCAGTCATGTCCATCTTTATATACAGACTGTGGTCCAAACTAGACTGTTGTATGTAGGAAAATCTGGAAAAAAAAAGTGAGATTACTTTCCTCTTGTTTTCTGGCTGACTTTTGAATGTAAACTACTACACAGTTCCTACCATCCTGTGCAATGGATGTGATTTCAACAGTTATGAAGTAGGCTCAAAATGAACTTGTACACACAAAGTCATTTACAGTAACAGGAAGGATTGGATATTATTTGAAAGTTTCTGATCTGCAGTATCTGAGTTTTGGTACCAACACTAAAGTTATACTTTAAGGATAACAATGTGAAGATTATAAACAAGTTTTTTTTTTTTCTATTTCAAGTCAACAAAATACTCGCAACTTCTCAAATGCATCCATGTTTAATGTTGTCTCAACACAAAGCAGCCATACAAGAACTTAAAACCGTACAAGACCTTAATTTAATCAGGCTGTTCTCATACACTGTTCCTACATGTGTGAAAAGTCCATCCATCCATTCATTATCTGTAGCTGTTTAACCTGTTCTGGATTGTAGGGGAGCTGGAGCCAGTTCCAGCTGACACTGGGCAAAAGCTATGAAAAGTAATGCACGACAATTTGTTTATAACTCATGTAGTCATAATTATAATTATAATTATAATCATTGAATACAGAGTGACTAAGTCCACATCGGGAGGAGGTCAGGGTAGATGGTTGGGTCAAACAAGCACAAAATTTTCACCCAGGAGACCACTGTTCATGTCCCTTGTGAAACAGAAGTCAACATTGATTTAACTGTTAAGTACTTCTGTACTTAAGTAACGTCACGTCTGTAGTTATTTTAACCCACACCACAAATCTTACCCTAAACCTAACCAAGTAGTATTGTTGCCTAAAACAGATTCTGCACTGCAGGAGCTTGTGCAGGCACATTGATTGCTCCTGTTGCTGGACATTTGTAGGAAAATGCACGGCAAATAACAAAAAATGCTTTTCCTATGATATCATACAACCCATTGCATGAGAATACATTGTTTTAATAGTCTGAAATTGGCAAAATTCTGCATTTATCAGGAACAACTAAACGAGAACAAGCATTCATCACCAGGGTTGGTAGCAGACAGTTTTCGACTCCTCAGATCCTACAGACACAAGTTAAATAGGGTTTGGTATCCAGCCCGCATAGGAGCTGAGTATGTAATGCTTCATCACCTCTGTCTTCTTATTCTCCTTCACACACTTGAACGTCCTTGACACACAAGACAAAGAACTTGCTGCTAAACTGTGGTGACAAAGCAGCAGAAGTCTTTCTCCTCTGTTGGAGAACAAACTGTGCTCTCACTGCCATCACTTCAATCAAACTTGTTACTGGGAGTGGTTTCATTTTCTATAGAGCCGAGCAACCAGAAGAAAAATCTCTGCCAGCGTGAAACGGCTCGAACAGAAGGTTTGCACGGAAAAGTTGACCACTGGTGAACATGGTGGAGACAGACTAAGCTGGAGACAATCTTATTGCTTCCTGCTTTTTACCAAAGTGAAACATTTACTGAAAAATGAACAACAAGTTGATGCCAAGGCTTTGAAATACATTATAATTTAAATACAAAAAAACAAAATAAAATACAACAGTTTGCAAACTATGTCTGTTCTTGCTGGTTGTAAGAAATGGTGACAGTCTGGTGAACGGCAGGCAGCCTACATGCACAATACAAATAAGTCATTGAAATGTAATCATATTGGACATACATTCCTACAATATACCTATATACAATTTTAGTAAGCAAGTACTTACTGCTTATTCATATTGCCAGAAGTGAATAACAGTTTGTGCTCTTGAATCCAGGCCTTTGAATAAGTGGTGTCAGGTGTAACCATAGACTGTATATACAGATGGACGACGTGTCTTCTCTTCCTCCCACTGTTCAAAAGTGAAGCCAAAATACTCAGGATATGGTAGCTTCCATCTCGAGATTTGCTGTCATTTGGAGCCAGAGTCTCAGGAGTAGTGACTGGGGGCCACAGCTTGTTAGCGTGGGCCACCTAGCTGCTACATTGGCACCACGGTAGCTGTTTGGCTAGAGGACACAGTAGCTAACCATAACATTTCTATAACTGCATTTATGATCAAATTGAGACATGATCTATTACTCAAACTTGTGACAGTTGTTGCATCTCCCCTGTCTCTGTGACTACTTCACTCAGAGTAGCTGTCAAATCACACTCCCCATAACTGCTTTACTTTGACTTTTTAGTTCGGTCCATGTCTTATCTGCTAACATGTAAGGGGCTGGATTTATGACGTAAACTGCAGCCAGCCACCAGCAATCCAGATGCTTTGGCTTCACTTTTGGGCAGCCAAGGTTCAAAACAGTCCCACATGTGAGGAAAACATGACTGCACACTGACAAAAAAGAAGAATCTTTATTTGGTCAATGTGCTGAATAAAACAAGACAAAGTCAATGTTATCCATTAGACCACTCTCTAACTAATAAACTCACTGTTGTATATCTGGTTACTTGAGATCTGAGATGTTTATGCTGGGGTTTTTACCCAGAATCCTCTGAGGGCAACTGGCCAGGTAATGTGGCTAGTTGGACCAGAATCAACTAGAAAACTACCATGAAATTGAAAATTTTTTTTTGTTAATTTAGCAATCACACGCCACTTGTTGCATTCAAATGGGCTAATGAGCTAGCAACACTACAAAAACCTGAAACTACTAATACAACTGATAGCTGTCATATGGACAATAACTATCTGTACGAAACGTGTAATCAACGTAATGGTGCCCACCCAGTGCCCCGAGGTTCATCAAGCCTGCGGTGCCTACTGTACGTACCCAAAAATCTAAACCGCACCAAGCAGAAAATAGTAAATAGAGCAGAGAAAGCTTTTTGAAGAGGCTGTTAAGAGCTTAACGCATTCTCTAATTATAGATCTCACTTGCTCTCTTTTGAAGAGAACTGTAAATGGGAACACGCCAAAGATTTAGATTACTACAAGTCTTATAAAATTGAGGAAAAGCAGTCCGCTGTGGACCACTTTTGCGGCAGTATGGGAGCTTTATACCTCCCCTCTCATTTCACCTAAATGTAAAACATAAAGCATTAATGAACGCTAAGAAGTAAAGGAACTCTTCACTTAAAGATTTACACCCATAAACAACCATGTGTCAAATGAGAGGGGAGAGAAATGCCGAAGAAAGTGTGAAAGGATTGCCACGTATAGCACATGTATCTGGATGGAGACAGACAAACGGGATAGATAGACAGATAGATAAGATAGACATAGATGGATAGATGGATAGCAGGTGTTGTAATCCTTTGCCTTGAGCTCGAGGTGAGGTTGACAGGTTTATATGACTGCGAGCGAGTATGATCCTGTAGTGAGTGTGTGACAGTGTAAACTGCTGCGTGTAGCAGCCTTTGTTCTCCTACTCACACCCTTTCTGGAATAAGAAAATAAAGGGATGAAGGTCAGTTGGAGAGCAGACTGCCAAATATAGCCGCTGTGTTCATGTGAGGGCCAGACTCTCCAGAACGACAAGCCCAGCTCTGACCATGCCCTGTAATTGAGGAGAAAATAAGGACAGAAATTATATGTTTATTTTTGACAACAATTTTAATCTTCTGTGCTCTCCTTCAGAAAAACGAGACGCCCACAAAAAGGCGCTGAGAATCTGTCTCACCCGAGTCTGAGTTGAGTTTTTGACTTTTTCAACCGATAAATGAAATTCGAAAATGAAATTTTAAATAATAAACCTGACAGACAAATACATGTCACAGTTATAGCATATATAATAGCATATTCAATAAGATTCATGTAAACCTATGAATGAAACTAAAATCATTTTTTTCTTATTAAATACAGACTAATTTTCTAAATCTTTTCTGTCAGAAATTCTACTTTTTTTCTCCATCGTGTGTTTATGGAGACACTGATATTACACTGTATAGGAATAAAGTTGTTTAAAATGAATGAAATTTATGACTACATTTTTAAATTCATGCAATAACAAAACATGTCACACACACACACAAATGACTTTGGTGGGTTTGTGTGATTATTTAGTATCTACTAATAATAAAAGATAAATAATTCTCTGGAGTAGTACACCTAAAGTTTGATCATGAATCAGTATGGAGTTCTTGTTGTAATTTTAAAATGGTTTCCATTTAGTTCATCAGACAAAGAGACCACTGCCATTCACTTACATGAAGTCTGGGGGAAAAATATATTTTAAATTGGCAAATCACCAAAATTAGGCCATACACATTTTCCTCTGAGAGATTTATATCCCAGACTCAAAAATCAATAATGACAGAAACTTATTTGAACAATTTTGAAAGACCACTTTTGGCAAGACTTTCTGTCAGCTTTCCTCTTTCATTTCTTTTAAATTTCATCAAATGTCTTACTGGAGGAAACAATCCTTGCGAGTCTTTTCCCCCCTTGTGAATTTGCCATGTGAATTCATTTTATTTGATGTGATAATCTCTTCTTTATTTTATTTAATGACTCGGTCCTTTCCTGCTTCGCTTGTCTCTGTAGCTCCGTCTCTTTAACCATCACAGCTAATGTCTCAAAAGGCAGTTAACTGCATTTAAGAATATTGAAAACAGAGAGAGGGTTGAAACCAGAATAATAAAATCTCGGATGGAAACCACAGACTCAGTCTGCTTAATTTTTTTTTTAATTTATGTGGTGTACATGTTCTTTTGTTATTCTTCCAGCCTCAGGAAGACAACGGGGGAGAGCTTTAGTCGGGTTTTCACTTCTTATTTACGGTGCTGCTATTGTAATGTCTCTAACAGCATGAAGACAATTTACAGCATGTCTAAATCTGTTATCCGGCAACATACTTCTCTGTGAGATGATGTTAAACTGTAGTCTTTCCCCTCAGACTCCACTGGACTAATCCCAGTGGAAAAAATAATGCCAGTGAAACTGAAATAATGTCCACATGGTGATTGATGAGTAACCCATTCATGCATTTATCTTGAAAAATGATTCGACACTCACGGTTTGGGGAGGTGGGATGTCCTCTTTCTATCCACCAATCTCCTTCCAGTTTACTCCATCTCTGAGGTTTTATTGCCTCTTAGCGAGTCTTCAAAGAGCCTGGAGCCTGTAATTAGGGGGCGGGCTCCCCGTGCCTCAAAACACTTCCCCGCGTGAGTGCCCAACTTCTTCCAAACTGTCCCGGGACTCCGAGCTGCGCTTCTCCCGCTGCCCTCAGCTTCCTTAGGATTTTGTTTCTCAGGGATGGCCGCATCTATTCTGGAGGTAGGGAATGTAATTGTAAGTACTTTTTTTCTTCATCTTTTCTTCCTTTAATACAAACTTTTATGATGTGAATGCTGTTGAAATTATAGCTAGAGTTTAAATTCAAGTCCTACAGTTTAAATTTGAAGTATGGTTTGAAGAAGTCTGAAGAATAATACATGACTGATTATAAATCTGTAACATAACAGGATAATGAAAATCATAACGTGCCTTAACAAAGACAGATGTTTAGTTTTAATGGTAGGGGATTTAAAGCAGTTCAAGGGTGAGCTGCTGACAGTCTGACTACCACGACACTTTACAACTCACATTGCAACTTCTCTTCATCTTTGCATAAGCCTGTGATTTACATTTCTTCCAGGCATCAGGCATTGATCCTAAGAGCAAACAGAAAATTAGAAAGATAATTTAGCAAGTTATTTCACATCCATGAGAAGTGCAGATGTCAACGGATGCGCACAGCAGCAGGGATAGTAGCAGCAGAGACCTACAAGTCTGTGATGAAACATGATTAACCTGAAAACTGAGCTGACCCCAGGGCTGGTTGGAAGAGAGGGAGATAACCACTAATCACCTCTGAAAGGAGTCAGTCTGAATAGAAGTGATTCATGTCCTAAAGATATATAATAATATTCTATTTACACTTATTCAAAGTTAAAGGCTATGGTTAATAAATGTAGTGCACCAGGACTGAAAACTTGACAACATATTTATTCCCCACAGGATGATCACAATAGACGTATAGTTATACCACAGCAGGTAACATGCAATTTAAATTACAATATCATCAGTAAACATACTGTTACGTATTGAAGAAACACGGTAAAGTTCTATAGAAATATAATAGTGATTTTTTTATTATCCACTTGTACAGTGTGTGGCAGCGCAGACAGACACACGCCTCTGATATGTTGTGCTATGGTGTTTAGATATCTGACACATGGAAAAGGGAATTATTTTATAAAATATGTTTTTGATGTAAATTTAAATTTCTGTGGTAGTGAAAGATAGAAACTGTGTTGTTTTCTAACAGGGAAGATTGTGAATATTTACATGAATGTCATACATTGACCATCAACATGATGATAAATAGACATGATGGTACAAAGTCTGTAAGAAAATGAAACAGAACAACAGTGAGACTGTTGTGGCACAATGTACCATTAGCTTGACTACTAGAGGAAAGAAAGATATCTGCGTCTGCTGAGTGAGACACAGTTACAGTCATTAGTACAGCGCCCACACATGATTAACATCGTATGTTTATGTATGTTGGAGACTGTGAAGACAGGTGGAAAAAGTTTAAAGCAAACATGAATGCATAAAGAATAGCCTGTGGTTTAAGTGAAACAAAGGAGTAAGGGAATTCCTCCTTTGCTGAGCAGAGCAGAACATACGCAAGCGTAAACACTGAAATTGCCCCGACCACTTTGAAAACGGAGAGAGCAGGAAAAACCAGCGGTGGCAGTCTGACATGAGTTTTTTATTAGAGTTGACACTGACAGGAGCAGCAGCAGCAAGCAGCCATTTCCTGCAGACAGACAGTCTCATTTTCTGCCTTGTCTCCTCCTCAGGAAGACGCACGCTATGGCTCCAGTCCTCTGGCTATGTTAACTGCTACCTGTAACAAGTTTGGCAGCACAAGCCCCGTCAGGGATTCGGCTACACCTGGTAAGATCGGCAGCGCTACTCCAGTAAAGAAGCCCTACATCATGACCTCTGACCTTCAGACAGCTAAGAACGGGCGGACCGCAGACGGCAGTGGCCTGGCAGACTCCTACACTGGCTCCTTCACCACAGCTGGAGGAGGAGGAGGAGGTGGCGGGCTGCTTACCCCCACTGGGAGCCCCCCTCCTTCAGCCGGAGGCTACACTACCGAATATAACCCCTTCTCCCACTCCTTCCAAACCTCCATCTCCCAGGACCCGTCTCTTTTGGTGTCCAAGGCCCACGCTACGGCCGACTGCCTCACCAGTGTCTATACCTCATTGGATATGACACACCCCTATGGCTCCTGGTATAAAGCTGGAATCCACCCTGGCATTACTGCTGCTCCGGCTAACGCCACGTCCTCCTGGTGGGATGTCCACCCCAACTCCAACTGGCTGTCATCAACTCAGCCCCAGGCGGACGGAGGTCTGCAGGCCTCCCTGCAGCCTGTGGCACCTCAGGCTTCCCTTAGCCCACAGCTGCCCAGTTACAGCACCGACTTTACACCACTCAACCCAGCTCCTTACCCATCTGTAGGCCTGGGCTCCTCTTCACACCTCCTCCAGCCCTCTCAGCACATGCTACCCCAGGACATGTACAAGCCCAAGCCCGTGCCAAGCGCAGGGCTGATTGAGAGTCCCATGGGCCTAAAGCCTGCCAGGGGATCAGGGGGCTACAGCGGAGGCGGTGCACCCACCAGGTCCTCGTGTGACTGCCCCAACTGCCAGGAGCTGGAGAGGCTGGGGGCCTCGGCTGCATCCCTGAGGAAGAAGCCGGTCCACAGCTGTCACATCCCAGGTTGTGGGAAAGTCTACGGCAAGGCCTCCCACCTCAAAGCCCACCTGCGCTGGCACACCGGCGAGCGGCCCTTTGTTTGCAACTGGCTGTTCTGCGGGAAGCGTTTCACCCGCTCTGACGAACTGGAGAGGCACGTGCGCACCCACACGCGGGAGAAGAAGTTCACCTGTCTACTGTGCAACAAGCGTTTCACACGCAGCGATCACCTCTCCAAGCACCAGAAGACCCACGCAGACTCTGCAATGCAGGGGAAAGCTGTAGCCGTGGAGGGAGAGACAGACCCTCGGAGCGAGGAGACCACAGAGCTCAACGCCAGCGCTGTACCTACCAACCCTGTCGCTGACCAAATCACCAACGGAGATGAGAAGACTGGCACGCCTAATGGAGTGGAGAACAGCAGTGGACTGTTGGAGATCTGACTTCATTAAGTCTTCTATCCAGTAGTATTTGAGACATGTGGGTTTGGTTTTTATGGTGGAAAAAAATCACCTTTTAAATAAGAAAAGACAGTATTTTGTTTCAAGACAAAGGATATCAGAACACGTTTAAAAAGACTTGATATGATTGACTGAGCATGTTGCAGGTAGCAATCACTTCATTTTTTCTGGACCACACACACGCCACACACACACACACACACACACACACACACACACACACACACACACACAAGCAAGCCTGCAAACACACACCAATGCACAAATGTATGCAGGCAAACACATGAATATGAGAAACCCAGCCATGATGTACATGGAAACAATGTGGATGTACACATACACAAGAACAGAAATAGGTTATTTCAAATAACTATGAGCAAATGTGCAAGCATATACTGTATAATGCATATGCACGCACACACACGCATACATACAAGTAAACACACCCATGCACACATTTTCTGCCTTTCAAATGATACAAACCACTGGGGAAATTTAATCTGCAAAAGCAGAAGGAAAAGAGCTCTGAAGCCGCAAAAGGAAAGTAGTTTTAGAAGGAGACTTATGGTTAAGATGGTGGAGCTGATGGAGCATTGCATGCCTGGAGAAAAATCTGATTTACAGCTGTACTTTGATACTTATTCATTATTCTTGAAACAATCAATGGACAGTCTTACTTACTGCTTCTTGTTGCCAAAGACATTTTGATGTAAAAGGTTTTGCATTTCACTTTTGTTTGCTTCTTACTATGTCTAATTTAATTTCATATTTACATAAATAATCTAATTTATGTCTTAAATTATACACATGGGAGATTATCTTGCACCCTGCAGGAAATATAACGCCTGAATAAGCGCAAGATGGTTGAAGCTGGCCAATAAGAAAATAAAATGCATTAAATTAAGACTTTTTTTTTTCTTATTTATTAGTTATAATGTGGAGTTTGGGGGCTATGTTTTTAAAGATTTATTTATAGACCTTGAAGTTAGATGTGCGTGTAAACTATTTCTATATAATCTTTGAATTGTGAAATCTTCCACACCTGGCAAAGTAATGATTAATAAGGGCTTCTCCTTGTGTGTACATACTATATATTTACAACAATATATAGATATTGTTAGGTGTGTTATTTTTCTACTTTTTTTTAATGTGTTTTCTATATTTTATGTAACTTTCCACAATGAAAAAAAAAACTCTACGTTGCATCAGTATAGAGAAACATAAGAGCTAAGTTTTGCTCATTGTAGAATTGAACTACCACTGTTTGCTGACTTCTTGTGAAATGAGTGTAAAAGATACTGTAAATAGTGATAAAGCATTAAACCTCGTAAAGGTAATCATGTTGTAAAAGTCGTGGTGTGAAGTCATGACGATTTTGGTGCTTTCAAAAGTAAAGAAATTTCAAGAGCATGTTCTCCGCTGGTGTTATTCAGTGTTTTCAAGTGCAAAAAATGAAAAGTAGTCGCTCCTCCACACCTCATCCCCTCCTCTCCTCTCCTCACTCACTGTCGTTTTTTTCATATCTTACTATATTTCCACCTCACCGTGGCCAACCAAATACTTTCATTATCTTTTGCAGCACAAACAAAGCCGTCCACTGAAGTGAGGTCTTAACTCCACACAATGACCCCCTTTCAGAGAGCCACTGTAGTTACACACTCAAGACAATTACTCCACTCTGCAGCTTGAGAGGGGTAATTACTGCGAGCGATGCTCCAGCAAAGTCATGAGAGAGGAGGAGAGGGAATTAGGACAGGGGAGCTGTGGTTGTATTGTTTATTGAGGGAGGCAGTCAAACAAAGGACCCCAATTAAGGCAGGATGCAGGACAAAAGACCTGATGTGGAGATTTGACTGCAGAGCTGACCATCAAGTACATTTTAGTCTGTCTTAGAAATCTCCAGTTTGAGGCCGTGTTGCCTCTGTGGGTGACAAGATAAAGAGTTAAAGTCATGACAAGTGGAACTTGTGTTTAGTCCAGTCGTTCAGGTTATATTGCAGACTAATAAAAATACTTGAGTTGGGTGGACTAACCGCTCTGCATTACAAGAGCGATAGACTCAGGAAAGACTAAATGAAGCCTACAACAGATGTGCAAGCACCAGACAAATATTTATTCAAAGAGTGAATCTTTATGTTTATGACCAACAGGTGACGGTTGAAATAGCTGATAAGCATGAATGGCGATTTCAGAAATATGTTAAAATCCTTCACCCCAACATCCTTCTAAACTACGATTTTAACAGCACTAAATAAAGAAAAACAACACATTTTTAATATAAAAGTAAGTAGTTTCATCACAGCAGTGAAGACTTTTGCAGCTGGATCCCCCCTGAAGCTACCAACTCTCCTCCTGTAGTAACATTTACACTTCTCAGGCTGCATGGTTCCAATTTAGGGCTTCTAATGAGCTGTAGTTGAGGTCAATTTATATAAAACGTCCCGGGGCCGACTCTGTCATCAGGGACCGACATGTTTATGGTGGTCTGAAGTGGGCGCACGGTCGAGTCCACAACATAAAAGGCAAACAGTGGGAATGGGGTATGGGTAGGGTGTGTCAGGCCAGCGAGCAAGGGTGGGGGGTTAAGAAGACGGTCAGTGGCTTTTAAAACCTCTGCTGCTACTGGTATTTTCTAAAATACACTCCCTTAGCAGTGGTGGTGGCATACTGTAGCCTTAACTTTATTTTTACTTCTTTTATTTAGGAAGCCAGGAAACATTAAGTGTTGCTTCAAATAAAGTCATAAAAAGAAAAAATATATATACATGCATTGACACGTAGGGGCAGAAGAAGAATCTTTTCCATATGGTTTGCCCACTCATGCCCCTGTACTCCATTTACAGAAACAAATCACTGCAACGCACAGACTTGTTAGGGCTAAAAACATTGTTCCCAGACACACAAGTTAAAGTCATCACACAGCCCATTTCCGACCCAACTAACACGAAGGAGCAATTTTAAAATAGTCACTCAAGCAGTGTTTAGTTTAGACTTGATGAGTTACATAAACTTAATGAATTACTCCAGTGAGTTTCTGAGATTCCAGCTGTTTCCAGTGAGAGAAAACTCATCATGATGTGTTGAAACAAATGCTAATGAATCTCTTTTTCCTGTTATTATCTGCTCCTAACTGAATAGTTAGGTAAAACAATGGGACTGTGCTCTGAGGTAGCCAAAGGCACAGGGAGCGCAGGGCGGTAAGGGGAGGTTTGAGGTGGGACAAAAGCACAGGTGTCTGCAGGTGTGACTGGGTCTCTGTGGCCGAGTGGGGGCAGAAAGGGAAAAGAATGTCAGCACGCCCCGAGGCTCAGCACTCAGGCCTTAAGTAAAAACAAGTTAAGGCTTTTTTTTGCAAAGGGGAAAGGTAAACTGACCTGAGTGAACCACAACATGACCTGAAGAGAGGGAGAGGTCGGCTAAATAAAAGGGGTTGAATAGGAAAACATAACAGATAAGAGAGGGCAAGAGGTAAAAAGGTCAGGCTACCATGCAGATGTGCTTTATGTCGACTTTGCTTATCATCTTTAGCCATCATTTAACATTTGTCAGGGAAACAGCACCATGTAACAGAATAGATGTGCCTCAGTGATTAAATGTTTTTTTTTTTAATCTATGTAGTAAACTCACATTGTGACAACAAAAACTGCTGCAAAAACAGCTGATGCAACAGTCTTGCATCTTGCAGCACTGCGTCTTATCTTCTCTCCTCACTGAGTCATTATCACATCGGTGATGGAGGTTAGACCACCCTCTCACTTTTGACAGAACAAACAGCAGTCTCTCTGTGTGGCTTGCATCATCAAATTCGGGGGTGCTTTTCATATTTCCCACTCAAATCATACAATGTCACGGTCCTTTTCTCGCCCAGAAGTGCCTTTAAAAGTTTAAAAGGGAGTCCTCCCTTGCTGCCCGATGCTCCAAATGCGGCACTAAATGAGGCCATTTTGTTTATAGGAACTGTGGGAGGGTTGTGGGTGACTCTGTGCCCCTTTAAAAAGATAATATGCTTCCCATTTAATGGCCTCCGGATGACAAATTGCTTCCAGGGGAAAATTAAGTTAAGATAATTGCATGTGTGACACGTAAAGACACATCCACTCTACTCAAGATGTTTGACATCCATAATTCAATTATAAGCAGCAGTAGGTGCATTTAGGATTTCTTTTTTTGATAACCACATTTGCCCACAAGGCATGAATAAAGTACATGCTTTGGTTATTAATCTGTGATCACAAGTATTTCTCATCATACATTAATGTAAATTTCCTCATGATGACAAATGATTAATTTTACGTACAGTTTTCACCTAAAGGGATCTAACACATGTACATGCAGTAAAGCTGGTGTGGTTCATTTCATTTTCACCACGATGGAATTTTTTTTTTTTCATTGACAAGAGGAACAGCCTTATATCTCTTGGAGATGATACATTTGATGGCCATTTATAACCTAATAGCCTTACAAATGTCAAAAGCACCCATAAACTGTTCTTTCCTTTTCGAAAATGCTTGCTATCTTGTTGGTATGACAGCATTCTGACTAACACACAGCCCAAACCATTCTTGTTTGCCTTTTTCAAGCCACTAAATACTTCCTTGGAACATTTTAAGTGAAGGGATTTCAGAGAGACACAAAACACTCAGAAGAAAAGGTAGAGAAAACACAATCAGATAGAGCTGCCACTAAATGTACAGCAGTAAGTGAGAAAAGAGAAGGCGGCCAAATAGCAAATGAATCTGGATTTGGATCAACTGGATGAGGAAACTGAAGAAGGAAAAGGAGGGAGAAGAGAGAGAGACAGTAAGAGAGAGACAGACAGAGAGAGAGAGAGAGAGAGAGAGAGAGAGAGAGAGAGAGAGAGAGAGAGAGAGAGAGAGAGAGAGAGTCAAAATGCAGAAAGAGAACTGAGTGATTTGGGTTGGAAGCGGGAGCAGGGAGTCAGGGTTGGCAGGGTTTTGGTGGAGGAGTGTGGTGGTTCAGAAGTCCTCCAGCGCGAGGCGCCAGTGTGTCCGGCGGGGGCCCTGACCATGAGCTGCCTCACCCCCCCAGAGCCACGGCCACAAACCCCCTCTCCCCCTTCACCACCAGCACCGCCACCCATCCAACCCAAAACCCACTGGCAGGCAGCGCTTCACTGAAGCTGCTGCTGCTGCTGCTGCATGTTTATTTAATATTCTGAAGAAATTGAAATATCTTTGTGGGTTAACACACATACATACACAATTACATATCACTCACCCGCACACACATGCACGCACGCATACGTTCACACACATTACCACCACAATATATAAATAAATAAAGTCGAGTAATAACGTTCTCTTGATCTGTGGCCAAGAATAGAGTTGAAGAAAATCTTTTTCAAATGGTGTTTTCAGAAGCGTAGAGGGAGGAGCTTGAATGTCTGACACTGCATGTTGCCTGAGCGGGCGGCATGTCTCAGACTGACTCCCACAGAGGAGAGAGAGGGAGCTTTACCAAAGTGGTTGACAAACAAGAAATAGTTCCCATGTGACGGAAACAGAGTCACTGTGAAAAATAAATAAGGGCCAAACATTTAAATGTGCTGGCAGATTAATATGTCCATCATATGTGGATGGTGTTGGATCCTATAAAAAACAACTAAGCATTTCACATGTTAAGCAATTTAGCAACTCTGAGTGTGTGGTCTGTGAATGAGAACATGTATATGAGGTGTTTGTGAAGTGCTAAATGAATGAATGTGCATGCCAGTCTTTTTCTGTGTGTGTGTATTCATGCACACACACACACACACACACACACACACACACACACACACACACACACACACACACACACACACACCCATAATGAGCTTCTGATCATTACAAAGCAATTCCTTCAGACAAAAATCCCTTAAACAGCCTCGGTTTTTTAGGCTTCATGCTATCCCCCTTCTGTCTCCTCTCTCCCCAACAGCCACCAACCACTGCTGCTGCCAAAAATAACACAGGAGCGCCACTCGAACCCGCGCCTCACCACAGCACAGCTTGGCTGCAAGAGAGGGATCAAAACACACACAAAAAAGGAAACACATCATATTGTGGAAGGAGGGGAAAAAGAGCATTCATACAGCTCCATGCTTGAAGATATCTACTGATGACTTTGGCAACCAAAGAACCACACATACTAATGCGCCAGGCCAAGTCAGGGAAAAGGAAAGTGTGTTTGTGGATGTGTGTGTCAATGTGTGCATACATTTTGGGTGTACTAAGACAGTATTCAATTCTGATCTCATTCAGTCAGTGATTCAACCACAGGCACAATAAAACACTTACATTATCACGTTATAGGTCAATAAATTTGGTCTTTCAACTGACAAATGAAGAACAAGGCGAATTAACGCTGAAAGTATGAATAATGAGTAGAGGGGTATGCTCTGGTCACAGATAAATCATGGTGCTTTGATTGTAGGTTTGGGGGTTCATATGGGAGACAACTTCACTCATTGTCATGGCCAGTTCACTTTGTGTTGCACTTGGCAAAATGTGTTTCTCCACACTGACTCGCTGATGCCAATGGATGAAGCCATCAGAACCCAAGCTCTATTTCAACGGTGGCCAGCAGGGGTTTATGAGCAAACCATCATGGGACTAATTGTCAAGCCACAGAAATAAATGAAATGATGGAAAGGTGGAAAATGCACTGAAATATTTTATGGAAGTGCAGCTATATTAGTTGGACAGGAGGTTCTGAACTTGTGGGTCCAAAGGATTGTAAGGGTCTGCACGACTCCTCTGGGCATTCACCAAGTTAAAGGCATCCAAACTAAGCAAAGACACTCCACTTAAATAAGAGCTGTAGGTCCTTAAAGCTAGGGTTGGTAAACTTAAGAAACTAGCAAGAGTATGCTAAGTTTTAAAAATTATTCAACCAAAAAAAAAAACAGGCCAGTGTCACCAACTGTTTTCCAGAGAAAGTAGCTAGCAGCACTAGTTTGAAATGGTGCTAAATCCAGCGAGAAAGTCACCATGCTGGCAACGCTGACAGTCCGTCCCTTCAGATCTTCCTCTAAAGCCACACTGTTATGAACGTAAATATTAATCATGGCAATTGTTAGTAGTCACAGCTGTCAAGGTAGCAACTTGTGGAAGAATCTGATGACGCGTAATGAGTGTACGAGCAGAGTGTGTACAGGTAAATAGACAGGCAGGTAGGAAGGCCGCCCGTCCAATGATTTGACTAGATGGGCATCGTGTTCCTTTTTTTTTTTTTTGTCACAGCATTTGATTTATTAATTTCTGTTGGGATATATAACAGAAATGTTTTTAAAGAATATTACTTACTTTAGCTTCAATGTTTTTCTATCTATACTATAAATACACACACACTAAAGGATAAAGTTTGGTCAGGCTATATCGGCCAATTGTCTTTTCCACAGATTCTTACCTGTGTGCGCTTATTTCATTGTGTTGTTTTTACAGTGTGTTGCACCACTTTAATTAGATCTGAAGCTTTCTATTTTTTCCCATTTTAATGCCTTATTTTATTTAATTGTATAATCACCATCACCACCACCTTTGTTTTGAAAGGTGATGTATACATTAAGTTTGTTGTTATTATAGAGATTATTAACTTTATATGTTTTTTGAGTAAAGACACTGCAGTTGGTCTGGGAGCAAACCCACGTTTCTAGCTTTAGGATGGTCAGTCTACCAAAGTAGTGACTTTTCATGTGTTGGTCCATAGTGGAGATGGCAGGTGCCAGGCAACCCAAGGCCCTAGAGTACTGTCAAAGCCAGTAGAGGCTTGTCAGATGGGCAGATCAGTGACCGACTGTCGCCCTCTTCTGGTTTCCTTTAGTCATAACATAATTTCATGATCCCATCAATTTGCCTCTTGTTGGTTTAGCATTTCCACACAAAAGTGTTTTTGCTGTTCAAGCATGTCTTTGCAGGCATTCGTTTTGTTGCTACCATGAAATATGGTTCCCCATCACTTAGCTTGTTGTGCTCAGGTTGTACCAGCAGCTGATAGTTGTTGGGAGTTGACCAGATAGGCCTGTATATCAGAGGCCAAGTAGACCTAAAGGACCACCAACCTGGATTACAGCCACAAACTCTTGCGCTGATGCAGTAATGAGAGAAAATACAGCTAAAATCAGCTTGGTTCTGTGAACAGCTATATTACAGAGCTCCAGGCAGGATTTCATAGATTTTTGCTAGATTTAGACAAGCCAGATTCAAATTCACATTATTGCACTGAGAGCCAGAATGCAAAGAAAGCTGCAATATGAGCCAAACAAATGCTCTTTTATTGCTGATGTAGCCTATAATTAAGAGAAAAGTCCAGTTCAACCAGTTATTTGTGCAGAAAACATTATCGCTCACAGAAACTGACATTTCTCAGGTACATTTGATACTGACACTTACTTGAATACTTCCATGTTGTCTTGATAGTTGCTGTTTGAAGATTTCAGCATTTCAGCTACCTGCAGTAAAACCAACAACCATATACTTGTACAGTACGTTTAAAGTATGTTTGTGTTGTTTTAAATTCAGCAGTTGCTGCATGCAATGTTAAAAATATACAATCGTGAAGAGGATCATTTGCCAAAATAAGTTAAAGCTAAAAACTACAGAGTGTAAAAAAGTGTACTCTTCTGAGAGTACACTTTGCAGTACACTTTCATAAACAAAAAAGTGGGCCACAAGTATATATAAGTATACTTACAGTTTTAAAACTATTAAGCTAGTAGTTTACCGAGAGTATAATTTAAAATGTAATTTCATAAACTATAAAGTGGGCCAAAAGTATATATAAGTATACTTATAGCATAAAAACTATTAAACTAGTCGTTTACTGAGAGTAAACTTTAAAGTACCCTTTCATTATCTATAAAGTAAGCCACAAGTACATACAAGAATACTTTATACTATATAAGTATACTTATAGCATAAAAACTATTAAACTAGCAGTTTACTAAGAGTATACTTTAAAGTACCCTTTTATAAACTAAAAAGTGGGCTACAAGTATATAACTAGTAAAGTATCAGTATACTTAGAGTGTAGTATAGTTGCAGTTCAAAATAAAACAAGGTGTAAACTAGTGGTCTACTCAAAGTTTACTATTGTTATCTACTTAAAGTATACTTAAAAGTGGGCCAATCTAGTCCCAAGAAGTACTAAAGTAGTATACTTACAAGTATTCTACTAGTACATTGATATTAGTGTACTTACTGGGGAAATATACAGTGTACTTGAACGTTACATACGTATAGTCAATAAAATATACTTGAAGTATACAACTTACGTCCCTTACGTCATAAAGGTTGCATTATAACTTAACTTAGTGTATGCACAATTTTAAATCAACGACTTCTACTTTTTATGAAACACATTTTATAATTCTGTTACCACCACTGCAAACTAAACTCTCCAGTCTGTCTGATGTGAGTGAGTGTTCACCTGTTTCTGCTGCGATGAAACCTGGATGTACCTTTAGCCCCGCACGCTGTCCATACAACCAGACGTTCGTGCAATTGTCGGTGTTTTCCTGTATATAAAACGAACTAACCCGAGGCGTCTACGGACCAATGAGAATCCGAGATTCGCGGAACTCCTGCATACGTCATATCTGTGCTGCAACCGGACGCCGCAGCATTCTGTCTGAGCGGACGGGTCGTCTGCTCATCACATGCCGTTGCCTCATCATCTGTCTGGGAAAAATACCGTCTAATGAAAACAAGTGTCTGTTGTGGTGGGGGGAGTAACCATCCGATACCGATCGGGTCTGTCTGCGTGAAATAGGGAATGAACGACGAGACAGCATCGGACAGCTGGAAGAGAAACTCCGGGTGCTCCAGGTGTGAAGCAGCACAGAAGCTAAGCTAGCATAGCACAGTGGCTAGCGTGGGGGGGGCAGTCTGATACACTGATCTTTTTTATTAATAGAGTCTCAGAGTCTCTGCCTCAACAAAGCTGCTGGTTTTGGGCCAACACACTGACATGTCGTTAATGTAATGTTTACTCAGCTAGCTTCAAAATAAGGTGCCAGATTGAAAGAGATCCAGTTAACAACCCTATTTTACTGCCACTGTTGATGTCTGTGCACTACTGTGCTGCTGTTTCTATCCGAGGACCATGCGATTAGTGCATATAGCCCAAGTTACAGCAAAAAGAATAAACTATATTGATATGGCACCTTATATCACTTTAAGCTGTTGTGATTATAGTTTATTAGGGACACTTAGCTAAAATTGTTATTTAGCCTACCCTAACTGATAAAAGTGGTAGAAACACCTGTACTAACAATGCAATTCAACAGTACCACAAGCCGCAGTCTCCAAATGATCATACCGTTAAATCAACACCTCTCTAAAACAGTTTCAACAAAAATTGAACGTGGTAACTTTCATGAAGGACTGTTCTATTACACTGGCCATTTTTTTCTTGTAGTATTACTTTACACTATTTTCTTAATATTCCTAAGCTTTTGAAAATGAAATGATGATACTTAAACTTTATAATTAGGGGTGTAAGAAAGCGTATCATGAAATTATGTGTTGTAATACTGCATTGATTTTCAAAAAACAATGCATTCATTTTTAATTAATAGTTTACATGCAAAGATGAACTTAGTCAATACATTATTTCATTCACTAGTCATGCAAAGAGATGCGCCCTCAGTGCTATGATGTTGGATGCTACAGGGACTGTTCAAACGCACATACAAGCAAATACTGATCCCGCTGTTCTGATAGCATTAAAAAAAAAATCATTTTTTTTTTAAACTCAGATTTTATACATATGGTGGTGTGTTCTCATATTAAAACAGCCCTAAAATTAGATTTAACAAGACAAATCACAGCATAGATCCTGCTTACATATATTGAATTGCAATATATTGAATAGTAACTCCTGTACTATGTTATGTATTGTATTGGCAGATTTTTGCCAATAAATGGTAAATGGACTTGCATTTATATAGCGCTTTTCTAGTTTTCTGACTACTCAAAGCGCTTTACACTACATGGCAGCATTCACACGCATTCATACAGCAGTGGCAGAGGCTGCTGTGCAAGGTGCCAACTTTTCCCATCAGGATCTAATCTAAATACTAATTCATCTCATTCACATATCGATGGCTATGCCTTCGGAAGCAATTTGGGGTTAAGTGTTTTGCTCAAGGCCACATTGACATCAACACAGCAGCCAGGGATCAAACCACTGACCTTCCAATTGGTGACAACCTGCTCTACCCTCTGAGCCACAGCCGCTAATACACAGCCCTGATTATAATTTTTGTAACTTCACCTAAAATCAGTGCCTGTGTGCCTGTAGTCAGGCTAATGTTTTTGACTTTTTTTGCTGAAGTGTTAGAGTTGAGCTGCTGAGATTTCTGTTGCTGAAGGGAATTTTACTTTCTGGTTACTTTCGAGTGAGTTTTGCAGATTAGTGTAAACTGGACATGGATTCTGGATAGACTGCACCATTCATGCATTTTGGATTTGTGACATCTCAAAACTTTTTGTAATTTGGGTGAAGGAGTCTTTAGCTTGGCTAGTCTCAGTTCAGTGCAGTAAATCAATCAATCAATCAATCAATCAATCAATCAAAACTTTATTGCAAACTTACATTCCAGATGAAAGACATTACATATAATATGACAGAATTTAATAGAAAGAATGTGAATAAAGGTTATCATCAGCATGAGAACACATTTCTGAATCAAACAATCATGCTATGAAATGTTGAAAGGTGTCAAACCCTACAGTTGCTTAGAAGTCCTCATGATGCATCATTCTTTTGTTTAGTATTGAGCAAATGCTGGCTGTGAATCCCGGAAAGACGCCCATCAGTCTGCTGCAGGAGTATGGAACGCGGATAGGCAAGACCCCAGTGTATGACCTGCTGAAGGCCGAGGGACAGGCCCACCAGCCCAACTTCACATTCCGCGTCTCCGTCGGAGAGATCAGCTGCACCGGCCAAGGGCCCAGCAAGAAGGCAGCCAAGCACAAAGCAGCCGAGGCTGCTCTGAAGATGCTCAAGGGAGGTCTCGGGGGTCCCGTCGGAGTTGGTGTTGGAGTAGACGGGTTTATTGGGGTTGACGTGTCTACTGATGGAGACAGGTCAGTTTCTTATTTAGGTGTGTATTTCTTTACACAGGGGAAAACTGTGGTGAAGTCTGTAGTGTTTCATTACTCTCTTCTGTGTTTATTGTATCTCATCCTCTGTACAGCTCCCAGTCAGAGATGAAGACCTCAGGCAGTTCTCAGCAGTCTGAATGTAACCCTGTAGGAGCCCTTCAGGTGAATACAGACGGAAAACTCCTGTTGTTTAATGTTATGAATTTTTTTTTTTTTGGATTGTCTACTAATAAATGCTGTCATTTTCAATTCTTTATGTTATTAAAAATATCTGCATGGTTTATAGTTGCATGCCTTTTTGTTGCTATAATTGTTCGTCTGTGCGCTTCACTGCCAGGAATTGGTGGTACAGAAAGGATGGCGTTTGCCAGAGTACACAGTCACCCAGGAGTCTGGTCCAGCACACCGCAAGGAGTTCACCATGACCTGCAGAGTCGAGAGATTTGTGGAAATCGGTAAACTGCTTCATTCTTGGAGATTGTTCTGTGTATTTACAGGGTTTGTCTCATAGATCAAATTCACTTTTTATATACTTAGATTTTTGTTTAAATTTCTACACATACATTGTCCTCTTAACTGCCATGAAATTTGTCATCAGTGATGAAACATTTAAGCACTAACAACACATGACAACAACACATGAATTGCATTGGCAAGTCTCTGGCACAGCTTACAGCTGCATCCAATAGACGGAATATCAACAGCGGGATATACTATAGATAAGGACAGCTAAATTAAAGCAGATATCAAGCAAACTCTTCAGTTGCTTATGCTTATCAAGGCTTACTGATTGAATATCAATAAGTCAGTCTCATCATCAATCAGTGGTCATTACTTTACTCAGTCTCTTGTTTCTCTCCAGGAAGTGGAACCTCCAAGAAGCTAGCCAAGAGAAACGCAGCAGCTAAGATGTTATCGCGCATACACGACGTCCCAGTCGACCTGAGGACCACCAACGACGCTGACACAGAAGAAGACACGTTCAACATGGTGAGAAATAATACTTTCTCTGTGCACCACCTGACAAAGCTTTTGAAAATCATTACAGGAAAGGATGCACTAAAAAGTGCCTAAAATGCAAATATTGTATGTGAATTACATAGTGCTTTCTATCATTGTCCTTCATATGTTATGTAGAATACCATAAGCTATGCATCTGACACCAAATCACCCTTTTTCTTACTCATAAATCTTGATAGTGTTTATTAACTGCTATGAACCTCACCTCCCCGCACACACAGCACATGGGAAGCAGAGCTGAGACGGGCAAAAGCAAAGGCTTCAGTTGCACGTGGGACTCTCTGCGTAACTCTGCTGGAGAGAAGATCCTCCAGCTCCGCAGCCACCCTCTGGGCATGCCCACCGACTCCAACTTCTGCTCTTTGCTGAGCGACCTGTCTGTGGAGCAGCGCTTCGATGTCAGTTACCTGGATCTAGGTGAGTTCACAAACTGTAGTCTTCCAGTAAATTGTAATTACATTCCCTTCTGCCGAGCACCACAGTGTGACTACAGTGGAAGCTAGATAAACACTCTTGGGTTCATATAATTCATCTAATAAACACAGATCAATAAATTCTGAATTTAACGAGTAGTAATACTAAATATTTGCTTGTTTTTCTTAGTTTTATAGCAGTCAAGGAACAGTATGTCACATTTCAGGGGATCTATTAGCAGAAACAGAATATAATATTCATAGCTACTATATGTAAACGGACAAACCAAACATCCGTTGTTCCTAAAATAGTGTTATTATGGTAAAGGTGGCCTCTGAGTGAGGTGAACTCACGTTACTGCTGTCTTGGAAAGAGAGGCGTGAGTGGAGGGGTACTCAGTCGATTGCAATCTGCAACCTCACCATTAGATGTTGCTAAATCATACACACTGTACCTCCAAAACTTATGATGGGTAACTATGATTATTTTATTACCTTCTCTACAGAGAATATAATGTACTGTAGTAATCTATAAGAAAATAATCATTAGTTGCAGCCAGACACTTAATTGCAAATTATTAAATTTTCAAACATTGGGGCGCTGTTGTCATGTGAAAGTCAAAGTCGAAGAGGGAGCAGCCCTAGAGAAAATGTCTGTCAGTGAAATGTACTGTAGTGGTCCTTTCAGGCAAACTGGTGTGGAGTGTGCGAGCGTTCATCATCTACGACAGGAAAGGTGTCTGAACTTTACAAGACATTTCCAAAGAGGCAATAAGGTCTTACTGTCCAAGTCTTGCTGAACAAAGACTTAACATTCTCCATTCATACTCGTTTCAGAGGAGCGCAGTCTGAGCGGCCTGTGCCAGTGTCTCGTGGAGCTGTCCACGCAGCCAATCACAGTGTGCCACGGCTTCGCTCCGAGCATAGACGCTGCTCGAGCCAATGCAGCCCACAATGCACTACAGTATCTGAAAATCATGGCTGGAGGGAAGTGATCATCTTCCTCCACACAGACTCGAACTCACCACCACACAATGCCGAGATAAGTTTCCTCTTTGGACGAAGGAGGCACTTTGGAAATGAAAAATGTGAAATACCTCAAATATGGAAATAGAGACTTTTTCTGTCCCCAAATCATTTTTCTTTTTTCTTATTATTGCCAATGAAGATTTAGTTCTCCTCCCCTTGACATTTTGCATATTTGTCACAAATTATTTAAAAAATATATTTTCGGTTTTTGTTTGCTCGGCATCCAGCGCTGCATTTTCCTAAAAATCCAAAGTTTAAAAAGTCTTTATCTGAAATCAGAAATGGTGCTCTCGCAGTGAGTTCCCAAATAACTGCAGATAAATTGTGATGCAACAAAAAGTGCAAAGGAGTTTGTTAGAAATTGGACTGTGGAATCGACAATTATTGGTGCTTCGTTTAATCCCTGATCATCGATAGATGAATGGAAGAAAAAAACCCAGCCAAACATGGAGAGAAAAGGACTCTGCTGAATAGCGATCAGAGGATAATTATTTTTAAAGACTGCCCTGTTTTCAAATGAGTATGAGAAAATGTGGCTTTTGTTGTATGTTCATTTGAAATCTAAAAAAGTGTTTGTCTCTGCGATGCTGTTAATGTTGGGCCTTAAAGATTTGAATTATGAAAACTCGCCATATTATCTTTGTTAAACATTAAAACATTATGAACTCATAAGGTTTAAAATTTTGTAAACTAATCACTTCTAATCATTTTACTCTTCAGCATTCTCAAAGTAGAAAATGATTTGAATTATCAGTAGACTCAGATGACTGAAAATTATATTATACATATATTATATTAATAGAGAACGAACTCATACTGTGTGTCTTTTAAATTTTGAGGATTAGGGCTGTCCCGAATACCATTTATTGGGCTTCGTAACTTTGGTGAGGAATATTTGAAGGTTTTCAAAGCTTCGCTGTGCGGCGCGGCGCTGACATGTTCTTCAGTCTGTCTGTCTGTCTGTCTCCATCCCCCCGTTTCAGTGCCCGGGACAGCGCTGCTGCCTTAGTTCTGGATGCACATGCACCTCTACACACACTAAACTGCAGATCCATCTGAGAATAACCAATAATAATGTTCAATATGAATATTGAATAATGTGGGATTATTTTACATTCATTCATTCATTATAATATATATAGCATTCGGGTCAGCCCTAGTGAGGATAATTTAAAAAAATACAATATTGCAATTAAACTTAAAATCTACATGTTTGTCCCAGTGACTTCTAAAGGTCTGTAAACAACACTGTAAAGTGTAATTATCACAGCTTTAAAATGTGCCATTTTTTCTAAAAGGAGACTTCTTTTAGGTGACAGTCTTTGCATGAGGAGTGAATCCATTTCAGTATAAGACAAAATTTTAAAAATAAGTTAACAATTAGGATGAGAAGTACTCTGATTCTTCTGATGAAGCATTGCTCTCGTTACTTTTGAATTTCCACATCCTAAACCAGACAAAACCAACCTCCATAAAACCAACCAAAACCAACCTAGCACATAAGTTTCAATGTGCTCATTATACCTGTTTCATGAATAAACCCCTGTGTTTTTTTTTTTCTGTCAGTGTGATTATGATTCCTGAAATTGATGATGGTGATTTTCTAGATTATTTTCCTGCTGTCTTGGTGTTATTACCACCCACCTTGCTGTATTTGCATATCTATCGATATACTGCCTTGCACTCAGCTGGAATAAGTATTGAATATAGTGAACAGTTTGCACTACTTGAAAAGTTGCACAATGCAGGCTGACCACGTCTCTGTACATCTCCTCCCACTGGTGTGTTTGATGTTAACCTCATTTCCTGAAAAGGCAAATCTGCATCTTGTTTTTCTGATAATTCAAAATAAGGAACTGTTTTTTTTTTTTTTTTTTTTTTTTTTTTTTTTTGAGTTTTAGTTGCTGACACCATTGGCGTCAATGCTGACATTAATACATTTGGGATAAACTCCTTTGTTGTGATAGCAAAAATTTTTGCCCAGTTTTAGAGAAACGATGAAATAAAATGTGAGCTCCATGTGAAATTGACTTTTTTTTTTCCAATAAAACATTTTGTACATTTTACTGTCAACCATTGTTGTAATAACTTGAACATGCACAAACTGAATTACCATTTAACTAACATGGTCCACACAGTATTTCATTAAGACCTCTGAACTTGAACAACAAAATTTTGCATTGGTATCACTTAATTTTACAGGTCCACTGATTTCATGGTAATTAGGTGAATTAGAAAGTAAACCATTTGATATTTCTTTGGAATTACTGCCAGATTACCCCAAAATTTACCTTAAAATTTAGCAAAAATGACTTTATTATAAACATTATTTATTTTCCGCTATTACCCAGTAGCTGGTAATTTATTTAATACATTTCCAGGAAAAGAATACAAGGTTAATTGATCTGCTTTATTTCCATGTCTGCTGATAAATAGATAATAATTACCCAGTAACTTCTTTCAAATTTCTCATAAACCTCCCTGAGTCATTATATTAGCTATCAGGTCACATTTGTGCAGACAGTAAGTCACAGTGGTGAGATTTGTGTCTGATCAGAAGTGTCTTCTATTAGTTTTGGTTTTCCACCTCCGATGAAGAGCAGTGCACAGCTGCTTCTCAGCACTAATTAGCACTAAGCTATTTTAACCATTATATGCTATTTTAGCATATTATTAAATAATGTTTATAATAAAGTTATTTTAAAGATATTTTCGGGTAAATATTAGAGTAATTTCACAGTAATTACAAGGATTGATAATTACCACCTAATTACCATGAAATTTGTGGCACTGTAAAATTGTAATGTAAAAGTGTTACATCTGCATTCAGTATGAGCACTGAGGAGAAAAACTACTTTTTAATGTTGTTTACACAGTTTCTGTCATCTGCTCTGTGTGTTGGATGAGGAGCTGAGGTCTTCATCTGCGTAGCCGCTGCTGTCTGACTGCATGCTGTCGCCCCGGGCCACCTCACCTACACAAGGACAAACACAGTCGGGTAACAACTCCATGCACTGTGTACCACTGCACACATGCAGCTGCAGTCTGACCTGAATAGACACACAAAGGCACAAACGGTATGTCCCTTGTGACAAATACACTCGCACAATGACGTGTATACACACACTGTGTGGATGCTGCTTTTCCAGTGAGGTCAGCAACCAATCAGCACTGTATGTTTATCAGTTTTGTTTGTGTCTACCTGTATGTCTATTTCTGTGTCCAAACACTGAGAGACAACAAAAAACTAACTCAAAATACTAAAAAAAAAAGCCAAATAATACTTATATTATTACAAGTCCCACACTTTAATATGAAACTCTATCAAAAAGTAAGCACAACTACAAGCCAAGTATACATTCCTATAGGTCTATAAGGCAAGAATACTTAATTATACTTTTCTCAAGTATATCTCAATCAAAAGATTAAGTATAAGCCAAGTATACTTAAACTTTTCTGTATACTTGTTAGTATAAGCCAAGTATACTCAGACTTTTCTGTATACTTGTCAGTGCAAGCCAAGTATACTTAAACTTTTCTGTATACTTGTTAGCATAAGCAAAGTATACTTAAACTTTTCTGTATACTTGTCAGTACAAGCCAAGTATACTAAGACTTTTCTGTATACTTCAGTGTAAGCGAAGTATACTTACATATACTTTAGGTATATTTCTGATAAGTACATAAAATAAACTGAAAGTATACTCGTATTTTAAGTTTAAAATAACTATACTAATAGCACACTTGAATAAACTTCTTTTTGGTAAGGGCCTGTAAAATATGCCTTCCTGCTGTACGAGCTGTGGTCATATGAAATATACCTTTGTATTGATGTTTTTTGGACAACAGGGGGGAGGTTCTTGTAGATTGTGACTGTCCAAAGTCTTCCTCTCCTGCACTATGCACCTATAGAGACAAAGTATATACTGTATGATATACTGTCTGCCATGAAACATTATACTGTACATCATGGGGCTTAACACATGACAATATATGCTTGTGATAAAATATTTTAACCTATTTCTGACAGAATGCCAGTGATACCAGTTGTTTGTTTATCCCTTAAAGATAAACAGTTCAATCTATCTGATGAAGAACATGCTTGTTATGGAGCTATAACAGGCTCCTGTGGGAAGCCAGAACCACACAGCATCCACTGAGGATGAGTGTATTTTGCTAGAATAACAATAGTTTAAACTGGACAATATTAATATGAAATGTCCTGTTTTGACCATACAGAGTGCTACAGAAATGAGTCCTAAAACCCGGAAATGAGTCGGCATTTTAGCACTTCTGGTTCCCTTGTCCTGAAGTCAGTGTTTTTTTGAGTGTTTAGTTAGATGCCTAAAATAAGATCTGTGGTTAACACCAGCTGAAGAGATTCAACATAAAATACATCAATAAAGTGAATGTTAAAGCCTTTATGTGTCTTAAAAAGGCAGTGGCTAAATGAGACTACAAAACGTCATCATGTCGACTCATCTGCCTTCACAGCCTTGTGTATACTCACGCTCATGTGACCGTGGTGTAATGCATCTATAGACTAACTTTAGCTTCTTACTTCTGCCGACTGCATTCACACTTCAGAAATCACAGAATTGGTGTTTGTTTGTGAAGATTACCTTGCAGAACAAAACATGTAAATAGAGTTTATAGAGCTTATTTTCTGCAATAATCCCATGTTTTTTTGTTAAGAGAACCAGGGCGATGCTAACTTCCTCGTTGGCCTACAAATATTCATCATCCCTGGAGCACTCTATACTTTCATCACATTTCTTGAACCCATCTATGGAAGAGGCCTCTTCTGTTAGAGTTTGTAAAGTTTGTAATTAGCATCATGATGATAATGATGGTCCTTGTGGACTTTAAACTGGATTGATGGGTGAGAATTTCATTAAATTGCCATGTTGTGTCAAAAAAATAGTATTGTAACTACCGTACCTCCTCCAGCTCAAAGGAGTTGACCTGTTGCCGGTCATGTGCCAGGTGTTGATGTGTTTGTGGCTTCAAGTACCGGCCATTCCCCTCATTAAATGACTCCTTGCATATCTGGACAAGTGGGACGGTAGAAGTGTGACCTGAATCTGGTGTGTGTGAGGAACAGGAAGAGACGTTGTCCCCCTTCCAGCCAGTCACAGTGATGCAGCACTGGGTGTAGCTACCACTGGGAGCCGGGACAGGAAGTGATCTCGATGCATCCAGCTCTCTGGCATCAGGCTCAGAGGTAGTGGGTTTATGTGATCCAGGACATGATGTATCTGTGCTTACTGTCTCAGAGCAGAGAGGTGGTAAAGTGTTTGTTTTTGGACTATGTGTGCGTTGACAGCAGAAAGCCACTTGGTGTACAATCTCGACTATCTGCGGGCAGATTAGATCGTACGTAACCTTGGTGACCGGTTTCATATCAGCAGTCCAAGAGTCACTTTGAGCTAAAATTAACTGGTGATCTGTTTCTATCACAGTTTCTCCGGATAATGATGACGCTAGAGATGTTCTTTCACTGGGAGTCCTGCGGTCAAGGTCTGCTGGTTTGATGCTGTTTTCATCAGCATTATCATCAACTGTTTGTTTGTTGCCCTGTGTCTCCTTACGACAGATGTTATTTCCATTTTGGAGAATGTCCGTCACGGTCTGCTGTGTTTCCTCCTCATTCCCTCCACTGTCACAAGATTTATCACCATCCATGACAAGCCTAACATCCACCTCTGATTTACTCCTATCATATTCCCCCAAATCAAGTTTCTTGGTCACCCCAGTCTTGACTGTGTCCAGGACTATATCCACAACCTCGGGGAGGCTGGACCTTTTTCTGGGTGATTGCTGTGGAGAGGTTGAGTCTGACCCACGAGGAGACCCTGTGTAGAGACACATCTTGGAGACGGTGTCCTTCAGCCTCTCCACCGGAGAGCGTGGCTCACTGCGGACGCTACTCCTGAAGCGCTCCATCCTCTCCACAGGTGACGAGGAGAAGGTGAACTCTGGAGTGGCCAGTTTCTGTAGAGGAGTGCGCGACACGTGAGAGTAGAGGGAGTAGAAAGCATTGGCCATTGCTGTGAGCACTTGGACTTGTCTGAAACGACCTGTGGGAAGAATTAAATGTAAATTCAAACAAGTAACGTGGATTTCATTTGCTACATCCCCAATTTATTTTACCTTCTCCCAAATTAAACATTGTCGGCTAAAATTCACGTGACAAAGATGACCTACGGCAGAGCTATTTAATAACTCCATAGTCTTACTAGCAAGAGAGAGGCTGGGATCCTCCTCTCGTATCCGCCGTAGCTGTGAGTCCAGGAAAAGGCGGAAGTTGATGCCCCGAGACAAAGAGGGGAAGGTGAAGAAGCGAGGCGGGATGCGAACAGTAACCTGCGGCTCATCGCAGCCAAAACCCAGCTCGTACAGCGTCTCCTCTGCATCCTCTGAACACAACTGCAGGACCTCTGATATACTAGTATGCATGTGAGAAAAAAGGAAAGACAACATTTTTTTCCAGTTAAAAAGTTTTTGTAAAGAGAGTTACAAAGTGCTTTACAAAATAATGAAAGGTGAGACCAATAAATACCAATGATCAATAAAATAAATAAAGAACACACAGAAAGATGAATACCATCAAATAGAATAAATATATAAACACTCATTATTCAGGTATAAGCAAAAAAGATAAATGTTAAGGAGCAAAACTGATTTGGAAACCTGCAACTTGTCAAAAAGGTCACTCAAGAGCCTAGTTATCAGTTTTTAAAGAATAATAAACCTTTTAAAAGTGATGAAACTTCACCTTGATGTAGTTTTACAGGTGGAGGAGGAGAGGCAGCTGGAGGCCATGCTGTGGCCCAAGCTCAGTGACGGCAGACATAGTTCCTGACGAGGGGTACTATGAACAAGACATGAAAAGTTATAATGCACCATTAAAGCTACAGTAGGCAGAAAGTTTTGGCATCATTGGGCAAAAGTTCCATAATAACCTTTCAGCATGTTGTAATTCAAGTGTTCTGAGAGAAAACTAGACTTCTGCACCTCCTCATGGCTCTGATTTCAGGCTTTTAAGAATCTGGCCCGTCATGGGAGACTTTGACCAATCACATGTCATTTCAGAGAGAGAGCGTTCCTATTGGCTGTGCTCCAGCTGGTGGGCGGTGCTTGTTTTTTCCCCAACTGATCTCAACATGGCTGCCGGGTCACAAACTTTCACATTTTACAACTAAACAGTAACTACAAGATGTTTCTGAAATCATTTGAGGTGAGAAATAGTCATCACAGTAACAGAATGTGGATTCATATTTGATCAGCGCTGCCTAGTTTGACCGCTTGATCAAAGTTCGCGAGTGGTTAACAGCTGCTCAGAGACGGCAGCTCTGATTGGTTGCTTTTATCCGCTCTGTAATGTTTTGCAGATGCCATTAGCAGCACCAGAGGACACAGAGGCACATGATTTTTTTCAGTTTACCTGTCTCACGGTCTACTTTAAGGATATAGGGATCGTTTTATAAAAATAACTTTTGATCATATTCGCTCCAATTCTACCCACTGCTGCTTTAAGTATTAATCTTAATAATAACACAAATCCTATAGTTTAGTTAATATAGTTCATTTCCAAAAGTAAAAAAATCAAACTTTTCTTCTCTTGAAAATGCTCTATGAAGATGTGTACTACTTTCAGATCTGTTCATTTTAAGCTGAGAAAGTAGTTGTCCACTGACCTGGTGAGTCTGCTCGGACCTTGTATGGAGAAACGACGCTGTGAGACACTTCATGAGAAGAAAAAAAACAAAACAGTCCTTTCGTATTCTTACTGATTTAGTAAATTCAGAAAGTTACATCTTCAAATAGTCTTTCAAAACTCTAAAAAAGTGTGCATCCTACAATCAAGTGATAAATGAGCGCTATCTCATTTACACCTCTGAATCATTTCAACAGGAACTGCTTCAGTATGCAGCCTTGTAACCAGGACCTAAAGAGATCAGTGAAGAGACTCTGTTAGTTTGATGCGGTTACGGAGTTAACTTGAGCATGTGTTTTAGGCTGGAAGTGTAGCTCATATGCCTCTAAATCTGACTGAAATGTGAGAAACATTAGACAGTTCATTTGTCTCCTAGATGAACTGGAAATGAAGTAAAAAATCCAGTCAGTATAATGATTAACGCAACATGAATTCATCTCAACTAATATTCACTAATTCAATAGCACAGCATTCCTCATGTCAGTTGCTACTCACCCAGCTTCAGACGTATGCTCTCCACCGTTTAACAAAGAGGCTGAAACACAAAAACATCATTTCAGAGTAAAAAAGGAAAATGTTGATCTGCATCTGAATACATGCTTCTGAATGTGGGTTTCACAGCTTATTTGTTGGGTGAGTTACCCTGGTGAAATTTAGATTAATATCACAGCACACCACTCATTATCATTTTGTGCATCATGTTGATAGAGGCTGTCATACAGCTGCTGAAGTCATGAAAAACTTGTTAAGGATGAATGCATATGTCGTATTTAGTACATAGGGTGTCATCCATCCATCCATCTCGGACTATCTCAGCTGACCGTGGGTGAGAGGCGGGTACACCAGCCACTCACTATTCACACTTACAGGAAATTTAGAGTAATCAGTTAACCCAACCTGCATGTCTTTGTGATTGGCCAAAGTCTCCCATAACTGGTTAGAGTTTTTAAACCCTGAAAACAGAGCCATGAGGTGGTGCAGAAGTCTAGTTTTCTCCCAGAACACTTGAATTACAACATGCTGAAATGTTATTATTGATTTTTTGCCCAATGATGCCAAACGCACTCTGCCTACTGCAGGTTTAAAGGCCCTATGTGACAAAATTAAAGGCATTAAGCAATTCTCTTACCCTGCTGCTATGCGCAAATATATTAATCTTACTACTTAAATTGTGAAATAATTTGATGTTTTCACCTTAAAATAACAATTATCTTTAATTTCTAACTTAAATACTGTATGTGTCTGATTGTGGTTACATTTCAAATAAAAACAGAAATCTTTTATGAATCCTCAGCTTTCTACCCTACACTTCCCCTTCTTAAAAAAGTATCCTTCTTGGCAGAGGTGCAATAATAGTGCGTAACACTGGACATTTCTCTGGCTTATTACAATTGATTTGCGCAAATGGGTCAGTCTCTGACACCACTATAACAAGCAGAACAAACATGAGCTCCAGCACATAAAAAAATAAACATTCATGATGCTCACCCCATGTTCCTATAAGGATACTGACTGCTTTGATACTTTTACTGTGTGCATGCCGGCGTGCATGCATGTACATGAATGTACACGCGTGTATGTGCGTCTACGTGTGTGTACGTGCGTGTGCGTGCGTGTACATGCATGTACGTGTGTGTACTTACCATCAGCACCAAGACTCAGCTCATCATCAAAGTTGCCAGCTTTCAGCACAGACTCTGAAGAAAAGACACACACTCAGTGATTTAAGTAATCTCACATGTAGATGCACATTATATCCTAATTTATCGAAGTTATCGGTTGAAGTTATCAACCGAAGAACAGACAAATTCCTGTTTGGAAATATTGCTTGGATGTGTCATTGGTGGGAAAATAAGTATATTTACTTGAGCACTTTTGTACAGATTTGAGGTGCTTGTATTTCCATTTCATGCTACTTTACTACTTTATACAACAGTGTATAAAACAATTAAAATTAGCTCCATCTTGACCAGCTTAAACAGTAAAATGCTACTCCAATGGTATAATGTACAATATCATAACAATGAATTTACTATTTAATTCATTTAAGTACACTACTGACATTTTCAATGCAGGACTTTTACTTTGTGAAATAAGTATTTTAATGTCAGTATAATGCTGCTTTTACTTAAACCTGCGGTAGTCTGAATGTTTTTGGCATCGCTGAGCAATGATTCCATAATAACCTTTCAGCATGTTGTCTGCACCTCCTCATGACGTTTTCAGGCTTTAAAACATTTAGCCTTTGAAAGGAGACTTTGGCCAATCACAGGTCATTTCAGAGAGAGAGAGCGTTCTTACTGGCTGTTCATTCAACAGAGGCAGCTGTCAATCACTCACAAATGCCAAACAGTCAAACTAGGCAGCACTGATCAAATATCAATATTCTGTTACTGTAATGAAAATTTCTCTCTACAAGATGTTTTCAGAAAGATGTTGCAGTTACTGTTTAGTTGCAAAATGACAAAGTTTCCTCCAGCTGGTGGGAGGCGCTTGGTATTTCCTCAACCAATCTCAACATGTCTGCCGGGTCACAAACTATCTCATTTAACATGTAAACAATAATAAATAAATAGATAAATAACGAAATTCTATTAACCACATATGACCACTGCCATCTACATCCAGTGTGGCTAATTTGCATTGATTCACCTTGTTTTAGTAGCAGATGACCCAGAGGATCACGTTAAAGCTAAATGCAGGTGCTAAATGGAGAAGCTAAATGACTCAGCAAATCCAATAGCTAATACAATTAGTAAAATTCACAGGGAAATGCTAATGCAAATGGTAAAATAAATTCTTCTTATTAATTATAATTATTTATCTTTTTAACCTGCATTTTCAAATATAATTTTGAATTCAATTATTTATTTATGGAAACATTAATTTATTTTTAAATTATGTATTTATTGATTGTTTTATGGTGTTTTTGCAAATCCCTTTTTAATTGAACTATTTATTGAACTATTTATTGATAGATTCATATATCATTTGTATATTATTTTCATAATCCTCCAATTTATTTCCCATTAAAATGTCAACTAATTAAATACTTAATACTTCAACACATGTATTCATGCCTATTTTTTATTGTACAATTAGTTATTAATTCAATCAATTAAATGCTCTATTACTATTTACATGACTCTTGTGGTCCAAACTGGAGAACACAGAGACACGATTTGTTTCAGATTATCTGCCTCATGCACCACTGTCAGGATATAGGGTCCGTTTTATAAAAATAACTTTTTTAAATCATATTTTCTCTAATTCTACGTACTGCTGCTTTAAGTAAAGGATCTAGATACTTCCTCCAGCACTGCTGGCGTGAACACAGTTAAAGTACTTCTTTCAACTGTAGTTGAAACTGAGTTTATCAGCATGTATGCTACAGTAATTATCTTCAGTGTGCTACAGTCCATTTCTATTCATGACTTTGTTTCTGTTCATACTCACCAAAACTCAGCTGACCGGTCTTCTCTGAGGAGGACTCTGACCTGTAAGATATAAACCAATATTTAACACGTAAATACATACACACACCATGTCATTTGCATGTTTCTATCAAATAATTCATTGCGTTCTTTGCATAGATAGCCTCATCTGGAGAATGATAGCATCCTAGCTACAGAGCACGCTTGTGAGACTGACTCCCTAATCAGCTCTCAGCCGTCTGCTGACATTTTGTCAGCTTCCTCTTGTAGAAATGTTCACATGCTAAACATCCAAACAGATCTGACACTTTTCTTGTTGAGTTCTCAGAAACCATCACGCCACTCCTTTTACGGTGCTATTTGGTGTTAGCAGCCTTTTAGATGCTGACTCACTGTATGTAGCACATCACTGGCTACCAGCTTCCTTCTCTCTCACTGAAACAAGAGACATTAAATAAAGTCTGTGTGCTGACCTCCTTCCTCCAATCAGTTTCATAACAGGAAGAATGACATTTTATTTCCTTCTTGAAATAATTTTTATCACAAAAAAAAAAAAACAAAAGTCAAAGTGCTTAAACTGAGTGTTTGCTTAGTGAAACGGCCTTGAGTCACCATAGCTATAAAATAATAATAATAAGATCTCAATTCAGAGCACTCAAACATTATCATTTTATAGAACCAAAATAAGGTGTTTTTCCAATGTGCACTATAAAAACTCCATCATCTAAGGCTATTGTGGTAAAAACAATACTGTGGCGACCTTACCACGCCGTCTTCCTGGAACACCTGACCTCAGAGAGTTTCCACTTTCTACTTTACTGTTTGTTGAACCAGTTTCCAGTGACTGACACCTTGTCCTTCAGAGCCTGTGCTCAAAAAAATATATATCATCTTACAAAAAAACACAAAGCAAAAGTAGTAAAGCGAGCTGACTCACCCACAACCCAGGAGCCAGTTCTCAATCTTTCCTGTGAAGCATCCTGTGGAAATCGCACAGTGTACGACACTTTACAAGCTTTATGAGTAATCCTAAATTAACAGTTTTTACTTTTTTATATGTTTTACTTTTAGAGTTAAAAACTATATAAAATAAAATAGAACTATTTTATAGTTTTACTTTTTACTTGTTTTTACTTTTATCCTACGTCACAGTTTTGTAATGTATATAAATACTAACTTTGGACATATTCTGTTATGAAAAAGTGGAACCTCTGATTGCATTCAAGTAATGTTTTGCCTTTTGCTTTTTCCTTTTTCCACAAGAAGTCATCCAAGTTTTTATATTTATCACTTTTCAGTTGGGCCATTTCTTTTATTGTAATGACTGAAATTGCAGGGATGATCAACTTCGCACAAAATCTCCCATTACCTCCCCTAAAATCTATACTTGCATCCTCAAGCTTGATTCGTCTGTTGTTAAAGAACTGTAGTTACTGGACAGACCTCTCAAACTCACTAAGTTTGGACCTACCGTCAGAAAAGACATCATCGTCTGCTATAGAGGCAGAAGGGAGGTTGCACAGTGGTCCTTCAGGGTCCTGTTCCTCCAGAGTGGGCCACTGTCGGCTGCTGTTGATCCAGGCTCGCCGCCTCACTGTGGACAGCGGGCTCTCCATCTCGTCAGTTCACAGACAGCCAGGGAACAAGCTGCAGAGACATAGCAATACGACAATCAAAGGCTGGGACTGAAAACATTTTATATCCATGATATATACTGTGGGCTGCACGGTGGTGCCATGGTTAGCACTGTCACCTCACAGCAAGAGGGTCACAGGTTTGAATCGAGCTTGGAGCCCTTCTGTGTAGACAAGGGTGTGTGTGTGTGTGTGTGTGTGTGTGTGTATTTGTGTGTGTGTGTGTTTACATGTTCTCCCCGTGTTAGCGTGGGTTTTCTCCTGGTTCTCGCTTCCTCCCACAGTCCAAAGACATGCCGGTTAACTGATGACTCTAAATTTCCCGTAGGTGTAAATGAGAGCGTGAATAGTTGTCTGTCTCTATGTGTCCTGTGATGGACTGTATAGTATAGATATAGACTGTATCGGCTCACTTTCTTACACATTTAATTTTTTTTTTAGCCTATATCAATTTGAACAGACTCCTAAAAATATGGGAAATCCATAATGATGACCTATGCTTTTGTCATCATCTGACAGACGAGGCAAACAACCAAAATTAATATGTGTTAAAGTTTTATTTATTTAAAAATTTTTGTTGTTTTTTGTTATGATTTGAAATGTGGGAAGAAACCGGAGCACCTGGAGTAAACCCATGCAAAAGTGGGGAGTGTAAATGTATCCACACAGATATATCCTCACCCTGACCATTGCTATAAGGATACAATATTCAACACTGAGCCAACATGTTTTTTTATGATTTGAAATGCATGAGGAAACCGGAGCACCCGGAGTAACCCCATAAAATATGACATTTAGTCATCATTACATTGGGCCATGCAGCACTTGAAAGGCCAAATTAAACATTTTTCCACTGCTGAAAAAAAAAACTCAACTGTGTACCTCTTTGGAGGTAGAATAGAGAGTTTCAGACTCTTCACAAGAGCATCGTCAAATGTACTGTCTGATTCTGTTGCAGTCTCTACTAGCATGTCTGGAGACCCAAGCTCCTTTTCAAGGTCTTTGATCACGGCCTTGATGAGCTTTGCCATTTTGTCTGTGGTTCTTCTGACAGCACCTTCAGGGATGTTAATTTCATCTTGCGCCTCGTCCAACAGACGTTCGATGATGGCTTTGAAATTTCTCTTCCTCTTAAACCTTCTGATTTTCCTAGGGTGTTTTTGCAAGAGAGCAAGAGCAGGTGATGAAAATGTTTGTTATGCTTGTTATTTCAGTTAGTGCGCCAGATACTTTGTCACTGTCGATTGTTTTTTGATGGCTTCATCTCCGACCAGAGTACTACTTGCTGCTAGAAGTTTCCCACTGCATCCGCTATCATGACACATCCAACATCAGGAGAGAGGTGGGGCTCAGTGGCATCCACCCTCCTCCTGAGCTCGGAGACGACAGAGTCACAGAGACATCTTCCCATTGGAACCATGGGAATCTGATATGTTGGGCCTGGTCGAAACATGCTCCACGGTACGCGCCCTCGGTTCATTGTGCTGCCCAAATAACCATTTGCCTTCAGTATTTCGGTGTATTTTGGGGGGTTGCTTATGAGAGAACATGTACAGAAAAAATCTACACATTTACACAAATGTACCAAGCACAAATGTAGGCTTTGATATATCTTAATACACAGTAATAACAGAGGAAGGTTTGCTGTGGTCTGCTTAACCTATTTGACATTTAACACTCTGATTAGTATGATTTTGATGTTTAAATTAAAAAAAAAAAAATCTGTTTTACTGAGATAAAGAATCACTTATTTTAAAGATTGGTCAAATTATATTATATTACAGATGATCCACTTGAAAATAGCATTAAAGTTGCATGCACACAACCACATGGATCATTTACTTCAATACTACTTTCTTCCTACTGCTGTCTGTAAGTTTTCAACAGCAGTGTGGAGCCGCTGATGACAGTAATGAATAATCTGACAGAATAATAGATGAGAGAAGATATAGATTCATGCTCTGTCTTAAACGTCCTCGTAATTAATGTGAAAATCTTTTTTATGAACCAAAACTGCCAACTGGTTAGTTTAGGAAAAATACAGTTTTGGTGAATAGAAAACAGGCACCATGAATGACATATAGTGGTTATGACTCTAGAGAGAGAGAGTGTATCTTTATAGATGTATGTAACACAGGTGTATCACATCTTATAACTGACCTGAGTAGCTTTCCAAACTCCTCGACAATTTAAAGCTAAATAGCGAACATAGTTGAGAGAAGAAATGCAGCTCTACCTTCATGGACGCAGCTTTCAGTTCTGTCAGCAGCGCGCTTTTCTCTCGTTTCCTGTTGACGCACGCTGAGACACCTGCAAACCGATCCGCAATGGTTAGCAAACTGCATCCAGTTTTTCAGTGAATACTTCCCGATGACGAGTTTCTGGTTATTTCTTCTGACTCGTGTCAGCTGGCTCGCATGTGTGGTTGAATTTGCGCGGATCATCACAGCGGATGGAGAGAGAGCAGGCAGGCTGTAGGAAGTGATTTGCATCTCATCGGTTTTATCAGCGTGGGACGCAGCTGTGCGCACACATCCTGCAGAAACACCAGCGCTCTATAGTCGGACATGTTTTAGAGATGTCAGAGGCAACGGTTCACTCCGACGACATAAGTGATTATAGGCTGACAATTATAATTCACAAGATAGGCACACATGAAAAACAGGCTATTGCAGATCAACTCACACACGATACTTTATTTTTGTAAAATTAATAATCCATAATCCACTCAGGTCTAATTTGATCATTACTTCAGCACACTAACTTTAACAGGAGCTTTTCAGCACCATTTTCAGTCACACTTTATTTTTTTAAAAAAACAACTACTTTCATTATGATGATGGGTTAAATGAATATGTATTCATAATTTATAGATCGTTATAAGCTATGAAAACACCGTCACATCCTGTTTGACCTCTTCAGGACCACATCTGGTTCACAGTTAGCAACTGCACCTCTGGATACTGCAAGATCTCTCTATCAATGTTCCTAAATGTTACTGATGGCTTATTAGGAAGTGAAAACTCTTCATCATCTATTAGCTGAATGATTTATAAACATTCAAGACTACTTGAAGGAATACTAAAATAAATGATGAGTGGATGACTGTCAGAAAGAAGAAAACACTTGACACCTTTACTAATGACTTTATCAATGACTCAGAAGCCAGATCAAAGATGTTTTACTGTTTTTATTTTATTTTTTTTTTTGTTGTGAGGGCTTAGTATGTTTCATTTAAGTTTATATCATGTGTTTGACGTATGGTTACAGTCTATTGGCTTGCTTTCTTTATGTTTCTCTTGCCTCTGAAGGAAATTGTTACGCAACAAAAGCTATTTCGATTTTGTATTGAAATCTATTATGCAAATAGAAAAACACTGTGAGTGTAGACTACTGACTAGCCCAAATGAATTTACAGGAGAAAAGTAAATGAAATGCATTTACTCCAGTACTGTATATTAGTACAGTTTTGAAGCCTACTTTTATCTATTTTACTTGATTCAGTTCTATGTTATACTGCTTCTTATTAGACTTTTTACTCCACTAAATTTATCTGATAGTAAGGTTACTCTTTACTTTGCGACAGATAGGGCTTTAGTGGCTTCAGTTTCAGGGTCCTGGTGTTGTGCATGCTGCCTCGCTGTCACACTCTCATGACTTACTGGAGCTCCTGAATAAAACAGAGCCAGTGTTAAAGCTATTAGTACACCTGTGCTTTTCCTAGTCAAAATACCTGCAGTAAAAAGGCCTACATACAAAACTATGATACACTTGTAAAATACGATGCTTTGTTATAGATTAACCTACCCAACAATTTAAAATGTAATTAAAATTAAAGGTGCAAGCAGTGACGAATGGGCCCTCGCACCTTCCCGAAGTTGGCGGTACTGGCAGGACGCCGGTCAACACAGCCATACATTTGAATGTCCATCGCATGCTGCACATACATGTTACATGTCATTTTATGCATGGACTGAGCGGCACAGGAAACAACGTATTGCAATTATTTCACCACTTCCTGTGTCCACCAGGTGGCGCACAGATCCCCATGTAAACATACATTATGTTTCACATTGTCCAGTTTTGATCACACATTGTAAATCTCATATGAAATGCATGATTGTTGTCACATAACGCTGATTTCCTGTTGCCAGTAGGTGGCACTATGACTTTGAATCAATATTGCCATGTAGACGTCCTCAGGCCTGGACTATTATGAAGGACAGTTGAGTTACAGCAGTTTGCCATTCAGTGGCGAATCATTTTAATTCTCCACCATGCCACGTCAACGTCGTTTCATAAAACACACGATTTGAACAACTTTTCATCACAAAGGTCTTTAGATTGTCCTGACCAAATTTGAAGTCGATCGGGTTAAATCTGTAGGAGGAGTTTGTTACAGAGCCTGGAAATGGACAAAAATACACAAAGGAAATGACACAAAATTCAAAATGGCTGACTTCCTGTTGGGTTTAGAGCATGGCCCCAAGAGACTTTTTTTAAGTCTACATTTGATACACGCGCCTCCCAAATTTCATACATCTAGGTCAAACGTACCGCAGGGGCTGCTTTGTTGAAATTTTCTAGGGGGCGCTATCAAGCCTCCTTGCCACACCTAAGCACAAAAACCATATCTGTTAACCCAGTGTTCCACTTTTAACGATTGTGTCATGTTTCATTCCTTTTTAAGCAAGCCTAGTCTCTCAAAAACAACTTCCTGTTTCATGGTGAACAAAACGTTGCCATGGCAACGCCATTACACGAACACTCAAATGCTTCACTGTCTGGCATCATGAATGTGTTACTACTTCCCAGACCTAACTTGAGGTCAATCTGGTTAACCTGCTAAAAGAAATACATCAAAATATAAAGACTTTTTTTTTCCTGTTACCACTAAGTGGCGCTATGAGTATGATTCAAAATGAGACTGCAGATGTCTTCAAGCCTGGATGCTTATCAAATGAATCAAATTTGGTAAAGATATGCTCAACTGGAGTCGAGTTACAACGGATTTGTTTGTTCATGGCGAAATTCGCCATGGCGCCACGGCGCCGCCAATCGATGAAAAATCACAATTGTCATTTGGAAGCAAGATCAGGTACTTCAGGCTTTGGGGGCGGCAGTAGCTCAGTCTGTAGGGAGTTGGCTTGGGAACCGGAGGGTCACCGGTTCAAGTCCCACCATGGACCAAAAACTGAGTGTGAACTGGTAGCTGGAGAGGTGCCAGTTTACCTCTTGGGCACTGCCGAGGTGCCGCTGAGCAAGGCACCAAACCCCCAACTGCTCGGGGCGCTTGTCTGGAGCAGCCCCCTCACTCTGACACCTCTCCATTAATGCATGTATGTGTGTGTTTGTGTGCATGTACCATGTATAAGTTAAAACAACAGAGAGTAAATTGAATTTCCCCACTGTGGGACTAATAAAGGTTGATCTTCTTCTTCTTTTCTCACCTAATTTGAGGAGGATCTGATTCATCTGTGAGGAACAGTACATCAACATGTAAAACATGACATTTCCTGTTACCACTAGGTGGCGCAATGACTAAGAGGCAAAATTTGCATGTTGTCGTCACAGAGGGACTTTCATCATGCCTGAGAAATTTGGAGCAAATCTTTTAATGTATGACAAAGTTATGACGACTTCCTTTTTTTGGCGAAAGACTTTTTTTGTCGCCACGCCCACATCGTTTGATAACTTTTTGATCTTTGAACAACTTTTCATCACAAAGGTCTTAAGATGGTACTGACCAAATTTGAAGTCGATCGGGTTAATCTGTAGGAGGAGTTCGTTAAAATATGGTACCTACAAATCGCAAAAAATCAACATAAAATCCAAACTGGCCGACTTCCTGTCGGGTTTGGAGGATGCCTCCAACTGACTGTTTTTGTGGGTCTCCATGTGGTACACCTACCTGCCAAATTTCATACATCTAGGTGAAACATGCCGCCGGTGAAATCAGTAGGGGGCGCTACAGAGCCAATTTCCTACACCCGACCTTTGGGACCCATGTCAAAATCCGATTTCACGCACTTCTGACAAGTGTGCCAATTTTCAAAACTTTTTGAATAGCCCAAGCACCTCATTTTCCCGCTCAAAGACACAATAGAATAATAATAATAATAATCATCATCATCATCATCATTAGAAGAACAATAGGGTCCTCGCCGACCTGCTGTCGGTGCTTGGGCCCTAATCAGCTGCACCTTAACTACAAGAGTTATATGCTGTAATACATTGGTAACAATAAATGCATAACTCAGTTGGCATTGTTACAGATTCACTGCGTTACCACACCATTTCCACTTTACCTTTTTGTCTTTAATTGCTTTTGTATAATTTTTTAACTTCTATTGTAGTTGTACATACATTTTCTTTTATTATTATTATTATTATTATTATTGTCATGATTATTGTCGTCGTCGTTGTTGTTGTTATTATTACCTCCTTATTTATTTGTACTTATGAATTTTCCCTCTGGGGATCAATAAAAGGTTATCTTATCCTGTTGCGCGTTGATTGTACTCACACTTATGGTACTTTTATGTAATGAATGTAATGAAGTATTGTGATAGGTCTATTCTCACTTCTTCCACTGCTAGAAGGTTAATGGCACTGGCAGCCAGACCTGTGGGCCTCCTGAAACACTACGTAGTATAACCTGACTAGGTGTGTACGTTTGAGTTATAAATAAACAGTAAAATAGTCGTATGACAAACTGTAGTAAGATCATGTTATTTGGCCGCTGGGTGGATGCAGGCTTGGCCTGAGGATGGACTCCACCCTCTGTCCTGTTTACATGGCACATGTGCTGCCTCGCTGACAGCCCCCTCGCACATCCCAATAATAAGAGCCCTCCTACAAACGAGCCATTTTCTCCTCCCAGCGCGGTTACAGCCAGTGTTTGAGTGTGATGGGGTCTCTTCTCCTCCACCCTGATGGACTCCTCCCGCCTCCTTGCTGTTTCCCAGCCCACAGGGCGCCACTAGGGAGTGGCCAGCGGCCACGGAGGCAAGACTTAAATACCCAGTCCGCCTTCCTCCTTCTCCCCCTCCGTGTTCACAGCAAGAAATGAGCCGTTGCATCCTCCCACTGTTGAATGTTAAGACAATATCACAGAAGAAGTAAGGGGACATATCAACATTTACGTTAACATATTTACTCATGGCGCCATTTAAGCGGAAAAGAGATAACCCAACGTCAATCATACTCAGAGGTTCAACCTACCGTGCTTGGTCCCGCCCCATTCTCCGCCTTTGGGCCAATTACATTGGTTACTTGATTTTCGCTGGCAGAAATACCCTTTTCTATTGGAGGAAAGCAGCAATCCTTCGAAAGCAGCTTGCAGAGGGGTGCGCTTCTTTCAATGTTTGGGACAGTGCGATAAGACATTAGTTGAATTTCAAACACTATGTCGTCTTTTCATATTAGTACGAAATGTAATATTGTTAAGGTTCGGGCATGTTTGGACAAGCGGTTTTTGCTGCAATTGTGTGTTAATAGCTCGATAACAACTGAAAAAAGTTTAAAAAGTGGAATTGTTCGTACAACAAATAGCGCTGAACATTAACATTTTATTTTACTTAAAACGTTGTTGAAATAAGTCACTAACCCTCTTAACGTTTGGGTCCGATAGTTACGGTCAGTTGTTAGTTCTCCAACTGAATATCAATTGGACTCGAAAGCAGAATTAATTTAACTAACGTCGTTATGACAGCCGTCCGTAGATGAAAATTGTTAGGTTTGTTGAAAAAAAATCTAATAAGTGAAACTTGAGTCAATGTTATTTTGTCAAAAAATAATGGCAACGTTTAAAATCAAAGTGTAAAAACAGCACAATATTTCTGCTCCGCGAGGGTAGCAGGTTAAAGGTATAAAAATCGAACGCATCCGTCTTTCTCCTTCATAGGGGGAGCCCGTCAAGTTAGTGTGAAGTTGTGAAAAGTTGTCAACCCGAAAAAAAGAGCAGAGACTCCTCCCGTCTTAAAATTATGAGCAGTAAGTGAAGTTTTTTAACTCAGTGGCATGTTGTGAACGAAGCATTAAGTTAATATTTAAAGGTAGAATTAGAGCACATGTTTTAAATGTATTCACTGTTGTAAGTATGATATTGTATTGTTTTCTAGCTACCGTCTCAAGCAGTTTAAAAATGACCAACTAACGTTACTTAACTGCTAATTGTCGGTACTTAGCTAACAACATTTAGCCTACCAAGTAGAGCTAGCTAACTGTGTAATTGCAACTTCTTTTCGTAATTGACACTAACGTTACACAATGATTTAACTTTATTAAATTCACGTGAGCTAAGTTAGTTAAGATGTGTTTTGTAGTGCGGCTGAAACTATGGCGGTCTGTTTAGCTAATACTTAGCAGTTCTCCTGAACATTACTTGTGGTGAGTTCATGTTAGCTTAGCCAATAAGCTAGCTGGCCCTTTCGAGCACTTGTGGCATGGATTTCCTTACATTTCATCTCTGAATTACTTCACGTTTGTAGAGTTGAGTAACTTTGTGGGCTCGACCATGAATATAACGTTATTGTGCGTTTTCTCTCAGTTGTTGAGTGCAGCGCTAACTCAGTTTTATGGTCTGCTGTTTCACATGCAGCAACTTCAGTAGAAGTGATCTTATAAACTCTTCTTCCGCAGATCAGCAGCAGGGTGAAATGGCCGCTGTGGAGAGCGGCGGAGGCTACAATCAAAAGCGAAACACGAATTCACAAGTAGGTTAACCGGACTTTTACTGTTTGCCAAATCACATGATTGTCACCGAGAAACATCAACTATACGGCCCACTCATACCAACTGACCCCGTTTTATGCGTCCTATTAGTTTGTTTGATTGTTATTCATCTCTGTCGGGACTGGTGCGGGTTGTTGATTTTCTCTGCAGAGCACATGTCACCGGGGTGGGGAATGGGCAGGTAAATTTCGCCCACACGGGGTGTTCCCGTCAAACCCCGGCACTTCATGTGCATTTTGCTCGGCCCATTTGGCTGGCCTTGGAGGGGGTGGCTAGAGGAGTGTGTCAGTTTATAGGGCAAAATAAAGTGTGGGAGGGAGATGGGTGGGTTTGGGGGGAGGGGAAGCCGAGCCCGCCGCTGCGTTGGAAAAAATGTGGTCCCTCCCATACTCTCCCACCCTGCTTCCCCTCAGACTCCTTACAACAGCCCCACTCTGTGAAGAGCTGGACAGAGATAATGGACGAAAAGATTTCATGTCATGAATTGAGAGTGTGGCAATATAGCATGGCTAGATTGGCATTTATAAAGCCAGACACATACTTTATTTTGTTTTATTTTTTATCTAAACTCCATCACTATTGATTGGAAAGATTTATTTTCTATCAAAATCAAAACAAAACACAAAAAGCTTGGCTTTACTATGTTGTATGGCTGTTAATAGATTCAAAATTTAATCGTGGTTAATAGCACGATTCTTCATGATTAATCATGATTAATTGCTTATTTTTTATCTGTTCAAAATGTACCTTAAAGGGAGATTTGTCAAGTATTTAATACATTTAACATGGGAATTGTCAAATATGCTGCTTTATGCAAATATATGTATATATTGATTATTGGAAAAAAAAACAACACAGAACAATGACAAACGTTGTATAGAAACCCTCACAGGTACTGCATTTAACATAAAAAACTATGCTCAAATCATAATGTGGCAAAAACAGCTGTCAGGGTGTCAGTGTGCTGACTTGACTATGACTTGCCCCAAACTACGTGTGATTATCATAAAGTGGGCATGTCTGTTAAGGGGAGACTCGTGGGTACCCAGAGAACCCATTATGATTCACATATCTAGAGGTCAGAGGTCAAGGGACCCCTTTGAAATGATCATGACAGTTTGTCCTTGCCTAGTTTGGAGCGTTATTTAGTCTCCTTCTTGACAAACTAGTATAACAATGGATTCCTTAGGATTTCTTAGGATTTATAGTTTCATACAATCACTAGCTTTAAAACTGAGCCTGGTACAACCTGAAAATCGCAAGTTGTGTTAATGTATTAAAAGAAATTTGTGGCATTAAAACAAATATGTGCTATTGCATTATTATCCTGTTAACTTTCCATTTAGTATACTAATTTGAGTTTCATCAGTAGATTTAATAAGTGAAAAATTTGATAACCATTTATATTTTTTTTCACAGCTGCAGCATATCAACATTGCAGTATGTTTGGTATCAAGAAATATATTTAGTATATAAATTCCTTCTCCTTTCCTTTCATGTATTTTGTTTTTAGGACTCACAGCAGCCATCTCCTCTCGCTTTGTTGGCAGCCACATGTAGTCGAATTGACACCCCAGGAGAGAGTGATTCACCTGCAGACCAACAACAACAAAACCAGCAGCAACAGCTGGACCTGAACCAGGGTGTTTTCACCTCCAGTGCCAACGGCTGGCAGGTTATCCCTCTTAGCGTTCAAGCAACCTCAGGCACTAATACCATCACTACCGACTCCTCAGGGGTGATGGCAGTAGGAGACATAGGCAAGAGCAGACAGGTGCTGTCACCATCAGCAGCTGTTGTGAGCACTCAGGGACAGCAGCAACAGCCACAGCAATACGTAGTCGCTCAGGCACCATCGATGCAGGGTCAGCAGGTGCTTACCACCATATCAGGTATGATGCCCAACATTCAGTACCAGGTTATTCCCCAGTTTCAGACAGTAGACGGCCAGCCACTGCAGTTGGCACATACTCAGCCAGATTCTGCTGTACCTGCTGCTGCAGCACCAGGGCAGCAGTTTCAGATAGTGTCCTCTTCTAATGGCCAGCAGATCTTAGCTGCAACCAGCAGAGCTGGTGCGGCAGGAAACATCATAGCGATGCCCAGTCTCCTTCAAGGAGCCATCCCCATCCAAAATATAAGCTTAGGCAATGGCATGTTACAGAACCAGCCCCAGTTCCTAGCAAATATGCCTGTGTCACTAAATGGAAACATCACTCTGTTGCCCGTCAGCACTGGAACAAGTGGAGGGGGAGATGCAAATGGTGGAGGGGATACTGGGGGAAACCAACTTATACAGCAACAGCAGCATCCAGTGTCCAGCGGGGCAGGTTACATGACGAGTGCGTCCACTGTCACCACGCAGGCCTCCTCTACTTATGGAATGACTCAAACACAAAACAGCAATGGTGTGGTGACGGGGACTTTCCAGCAGAACACGGCATCTTCTTTGGGTGTCCCAATACAGCCAGACAACAGAGATCGGCAGCAGCCACAGCAGATCATTATCCAGCCTCAGCAGGTTATTCAAGGTGGAACCCCCCTCCAGACCATCCAGGCTGGTACGGTTACGGCCGCTGGGGGTCAGGTATTTGCAGCTCCAACACTCAGCCAGGAAGGGCTTCAAAATCTTCAAATTATGCCAAACACAGGCCCCATTCTCCTGCGCACTGTGGGCCCAAATGGCGAGGTGAGCTGGCAGACCATTCAAATCCAGAGTCCAGCAGGACCACAGATCACGCTGGCCCCAGTGCAGTCTCTCCCCCAACTTGGCCAGGCTCAGGGTGCTGCTGCAGCTGGAGGAGTATCTGTCAACACAGTGCAGATCCCAGGCATCCAGACCATAAATCTCAACACACTTGGAGGCTCCGGGCTGCAGATGCACCAGCTGCAGACTGTTCCCATCACCATCGCTAGCACAGCAGGTCAGTCAGTTGCCTTTTTTTTTCTAGGAATAACTGATAATCAGGAAGACAAATGTATGCATAGTATTTTGCGAACTTTTGCATTTATATTTTGAAAAGTTACCTATATGAACATTGAGTATAGTAAATAAATATTAGTCAGGAGGACTGTGGGACTGTATCTTTATTTCTAAATTGAGTTGGTTTATATGCTATTTAGACATTTGTTAGCTGTGATCAAAATAACAGGTTGAAATGAACCTTTTGTGTTTACTTTTAAGTACTTTAGAAAAGTCTAATAACCAACAACTATTATAATACACAGTAATTGTGCAGCAGTAAACTAACTGGCAGTTGATCTGAGTCAATATGTTCAGTAGTGTAGAAAATTAGGTTTACAAGCTGTATTTACATTTTACCCCCAGACAATCTCTTTTGTGTGTAACATGCACTATACTGGTTTAACTAGTTCAGCTGGTCCAGTGTTTCCTTCAGCCCTTTCCTGTACTCTATGCGTTTGTGTTCTCATTGAATTTTTTACTCTTCTCTGTGACTCTGCCTCTCCTCAGATGATGATCACTTTATAGTACTGTAATTGTGGGTTGGCCACAGCTTCTGTGTCATAGTAGGGGTGTAACTTGACCCCTCCCATCTTATAGCAACCGTTATTATATCCAAACACTTCTTCAGTTCTGTTATTGGCATCCTCTCACATATCTTCATATGTTTGCTCATCTACATGTGTGTTATTCGTGAGGAATCATTGGGTCTGTTTTGTGCATGTCATTTGCTTTGTTATCCTTATTGTGAAATCATGTGCTTCCTATCAGCTTGTATGTAGCAGGCTTTGCTTAGAGTCCAACAGTGGTGAATGGTGGATTTTACTACACATCAGTGTCCGTGGTGACATTACAAACATTTACTTTAGTGTAGTAGTTAAAGCCTGGAGGGCTCATACTGTCTCAGATCTGTTTTTCTCTGGTTCTGGTTTGACTGTTTACTCTCAGGCTGCTTATAATGGTAGTCATAGTCAAATTGTATGTCTCACTGGCACTTACTGTTGGACAACCTTTTCACACCCTTGGTTTATTCTTTAACAGTGGTGAATAAAGCTATTTTAGATGCCCTTAAATAAGTAAATAGCTGAAATTTGTGATCTTTTTGTCATTGGAACCTACTTGTTGTTGATCTTATCAGAAATGACATAGATCTCTTAGCTGCAGCCAGAAGGCAATGCACAGTTGACGCCAGAAAACAATTTTTAACATGCAAAAATGTGACTGGTTTACTCCTTTTTGTGCACTTTAAAACAGTAATTAAGGGACCCTTTAGCATCTGAGTTTTTGACATTGAATAGGTTCTTCACTATAAACAAGCTGTCATCTCTCTGAGCAAAAGATGTGTGATGACATTTGTTCTTAACTTCACTGATGATGTTCAAACCAAAATTATTTCAAACCATTTTTAAAAATGATCTCACATGAGTATTTCCTATTCCATCACTACAGGAGAACAGGCGTTGCAGACAGGTGGAGAAAGTTTGGATGATAGCACAGCTATGGATGATGAGGATATAAGCCCGCCAACTCAAGGACGACGTAACCGCAGGGAAGCTTGCACCTGCCCCTTCTGCAAGGATGGAGAAGGACGGTATGTCATTTGGGACACCTGTACAGTCTAATGCAATCCAATACAACAGCCATGCTGTAAAATCTACTATTGTGATGCCTAATAAAGTTTTCTTGTTGTTGACATTGAAGTGTCAATTAAATTGTTTCTGCATAGTTAGTGATGTTGGTTACTAGACTTAATTATATTGAGAGATATACCCCCCTGATTTATGTAAAAAGGAAGGACAAAAAATTAGAAACACTTTAAATGTAATGTAGTCCTGTACAACACCACATTTAAAAGAACTGTGTGTAACAGTTCGGGGGATCTATTGGTAGGAATGGAGTATAATATTAATTAAATTATGTTTTCTTTAGTGTATAATCACCTGAAAGTAAATATGGTTGTGTTTTTCTTACCTTTAGAATGAGATGTTTTTATCTACATAGGGAGCAGGCTCCTTTCCACAGAGTCCACCATGTTTCTACAGAAAACCAGAACAGACAAACCAAACTCTGTTAACTTTTGCTGTGTGGGCCGGAGTCGATAAAGTTACTCACTGTTGTTGCCGCTGCCCTCTCTCTCTCTTTTGCTTCAAATGCAATGCAAATGATCTACGCTACTCTTGCTACAAATTGTTTCAGAGAGGGCCATTTGCGTTTTTGCATTGACCTCCGTTGTTCTTCTACAAGCTTGTCACTCAGGAGAGGTTTCAGTTGGTCATAATCTACAAACTCACCACTAGATACCACCAGATCCTACACACTGCTGCTTTTAATTATGGTGATATTAAATATATATGAATTTCTACATTTCTGACAATGTCAGCAAAAACTGAACATTAAGAGCTTTGTAAAGATGATGATATAGCATCTAAAGTGGTCACTGATGTGTGTATGTACAAGGTGATTTAATACAGCATCTTAGTGTCTTTTGTATAATATTCTGATGATATACTGTTATTTGTAACTCATTGTTAGTTGTCAGTGTGTAAGATAACGCATACGTTTGCTTTGCGATTTAATGTAGGCACTGACAGTAAACGAAACTAGTTAAAATAATACAAAAATAAAACCTAATGTGTAATATACCATAGTTTTTCTAAAGAGTATCTCAGAGAAACACAATTCTATTTCAGCTGACTGTATGTACCCTGAATAACACATGGAAAAATCAGTAACCCTTCAACTCTGATTTATGTTTTTCATATCAAGCAGGGACCCAACTAAAAAGAAGCAGCACATTTGTCACATCACTGGCTGCGGGAAGATCTACGGCAAGACATCCCACCTGAGGGCCCACCTGCGTTGGCACACAGGAGAACGACCCTTCGTCTGCGGCTGGTCTTTCTGTGGCAAACGATTCACCCGTTCGGATGAGCTTCAGCGCCATAAGAGGACGCACACAGGTGAGGATTTAGTTTAGTTTATTTGACAATATGACAAGGACATTAAATCTCTCACAACTGCAAAATGTCAAAGATGACAAAGTCCAAAGACTTTGATGTAAAGTAGAAGGGTGCATAGCTCAACATCTGTTTTTCTTGGCAACATAGGTTTCTAGGGAATCCATTTTCTTGCAACAGAATTAAGTAATTAATCGACAGAAAATTTATTGGCAACTAATTTGATACTCAGTGTTTTGGTTGATGCTTTGTTTTGTCTTCAGTTTAATCAGATTAAATGTGTTTAGGTTCAAATTAGAGGTAGACAGATGAGAATAATAGCAATAGTTTGGAGCAAGAAAAAGCTGATAGCCAATTAATCGGCTAAAACCCCACTTCCTGTGAAAACAACACTGACACTGTCAGAAATGAACAATCGTTGACTTTAATACAAACTATATAACTAACTGACATCAAACTAAAAGTAATAAATAAATACATCTGGAACTGAAGATCAAACTAACCATTATTTATTTTTTGAAAAAGAAAGTGAAAAGTTTTTCAGTCACCATCGTTTTTGATGACAGACCGTAGATTTTGATGATGTGTTTTTCTTCTGTCTGCTACTTTTGCAGACACCATTTTTGCTAAACCAATTTTTGTCATTCTGGTGACTAATTGGTAAATTGATTAAAGTAACAGTTTTCCCTCCTTTTTCTTGTCCTCCCGGTCTGCCTGTCTCCTATTGTGGACAAAGAGCTAATATTGTGGCATTATATATATTTGAGAGATAACTGTTGTGGGGAGGAATAAATTGAAAATTGGTCAGATAGGACGTGAATACCACTTGTGTGCTTGATGTGAAACCAGCTGTTTCCTGGACCATGAAGGTTTTGCCCACATTTTCAAACCATTGCCAGAATAATGCAAAGATTGCTTTTTCAGAGTGGAGAATTGCTTCTGAAAACAGTATCTCAAAATATATAAATAATAAATATCTAAAACGTAATTTAAGACTCTCATGCTTGTACGTTTATGGCTGGAGTGCACCAAGTGCTACTTTCTGATATTTTATGGGCCAAACAATTACTCAAGATAGTAATCAACAATATTTGAAAATATTTGCAAGTTGCTTCTTTAACATGACTTATTCCCTTGAATCTTACATATCATCATCTTCATATCTTCATTTTCCCCCTAAATATTTAAAAACATGTCTTCTACACTGTGGTTTTATTTCTCCCTCCTTTTTCAGGTGAAAAAAGGTTTGTTTGCCCCGAGTGTCCCAAACGCTTCATGCGCAGCGACCACCTCTCCAAGCACATCAAAACCCACTTGAACAAGAAAGCAGTCGCCACAACCAGCAGCACCACAGTCTCTACTGACGCTGCTTCCCCCACAGCAGGAACAAAAGTTGGGACGGGAGCAGTGTCAGGCAGTGACCAGCACACCATTGTCACCATGGAAACCTTATCTGCAGAAAGCATAGCACGATTAGCAAGCAGTGGGATCAACATGATGCAGGTGGACCTCCACCAAATTAACGGCAACAGCTTCTAAGGAACGGTGGAAGAGCAGGAAGACGGGCTTTGGTGGATGTTGCAATCGGACATTTGGGGTTAAAAAGGGCATGTCTGACTGCAGACACAGAACCTCTCAAAGGCTTCAGGCGGGAGAGGTGGTCACAGATGCAACACAACAGACACTGTTGAATTTGACAACTGAGGCAGGAACATGGATCTCCATCTTGTATTTAGACACCTGTGGCATTTAAGAGTCAGACTTGGATGAAATGTTAGACTAGAGAAATCATCATGAAATTGTATTTCCCCTGAATGGAAATGGCACTACACTCACATTTGTCCCACACAGACTCAATCTTGCTTGATAGTGGGATTGCAATCACACACAGACCGGCAGTCTTGATGATGAATCAGTAGCTAGTAATATCCTCCCTACAAGCTTCTTTAGTAAAGAGATGACACTACTAAGTCAGACTCTCACCCTTGTTTCCAAGACTGATTGCTACTTGTCCCTGTTCACCTCAGGTGTGTCCTGCCCTCTCAGACTGGGCTGCAGTATCAGGCTCACCCCTCATGCTAAATTAAACCCCCTAAAACTGAAATTTTTAACAATCTTGAGCAGCAAATATTTTGTATTGTTTCTCTCATTTCTGTGGTTGCAGTTTTGGGAGAACTGGATATGTTCACAAACTAACAATCCCAACATCACAGGAATAATATGAAAAGTGTTTTAGGGATTAGAGGAGGGCTGGGATACACAAGGTCACGACCAGGTCAGAGCCAGAGGCACTAATCAGTGTGAGGATGTAGGTGTGTCAGGGCACTGAAATCCTGAGACTAACTATTTAACCTCTTATGTAGGTACACACATTCAAGCCATCATGCTTTGATACGTCTATCATAGCAAAACATTTTGATTTTTTTATGTATATATATATTTTTGGTAATGTAAAGGCTACAGAAATTCTTAGCTTAGGCAGGATCAGCTTATATGATTGCAAGAGATTGCCTTTCAGTTGTGTGAACCTCTCATGCACAATCAAATCTTAATCTTATGTTATTACTTTTATATATATATATATATGTGTAGATTTAAATGTTTAAATCTATGAGCCTTTCTGTCATAGAATAATGTATTCTATACAGTCCAGATCTTCCCAGTACTTTTTTCCTGTGGTATACTTATCTTTGCCTTGCAGTCCTTTTTTTTTTTGGTCGACTTTTTTTTTTTAAGTCATATCTGGTCAGAGTGAAGTATTTTGTAATAATGTCCAGACAGCATAAATATGTAAGCTCAAAACCAAAGGTTTATACTCATTTTATAAGCAAAACTAGGAAAATCTTCCTCTGGTCTGTGAACTTTCTAGTAATTTTTACTCATTTAATGCATATGTTAAAGTTCTAACTGGAAAAGATCCAGCTTGAGGCAAGCATCGGCCACACATCCCTTTGTTGTCCAATTAAATAAGTTGCAAAATGCATTAACGGTCTATGTTTTTTTCTTAAAAAACGTGCTTCTCACCTCTGTTGAAATTGTTTTCTTTGCTTCAGAATTCTGCTTTACTTGACAAAGATAATTGTAACTTGTATAATGTCAGAAAATGTATGTTTAAAACCTCTCCTTTGAAAGTCTTTAGATTAAGTTCATCGGACAAGAAGTGCTCTTATTCTTTTGCCCCATTTTAAATAAGGGATTTTTTATTGTGTGTATACAACTACTGCAAATGCCAACAGCTGGATTAAAATTATGAATATACTTCGTCTCTTTTCTTTGCAAATTTGGGTCTCAATCTGCCAAACATAACAACCAGCTGATCAAAAAAATACTTTATTTGTGTAAAATCACAGGTTGTGTATGTTTTACTAGGATTAGACTTGAATAAGGAGAAAATAAAAACAGTTTGAACAATTGCTCCACCCAGTGTTGACATCACATCTCTACATCTGTGTCCTCAGTCTTCAATTTGGTGCGGAGGCTGTAAGGAGTGAAATAAGACATAGTAAATGTTTTGTCAGTTCCAACACTTATTGTTATTGAATTGGATTAGCAGCATATTAACCATGTGTTTGATTATTGGGTCTAATCCCTGGATTTAATGACGTGGCCCACCATGGGTCATTCAGGTACTTTCCATTGTAAAACAAAAAACGGATTATTTATATATTACGGCTGTCAATTGATGTTTTAACTGATATACATATTTAATCATCACATTTTTTTTAAAAAATCTGTTCAAAATGTACCTTAAAGGGGAAATTTCTCAAGTATTTAATACTCTTATCAACATGGCAGTGGACAAATAGACAACTCTGGCAGATATTGTCTAGAAACCCTCACAGGTACTACTTTTAGCATAAAAAATATGCTCAAGTCACAACATCGTATAACAGTTGTCAGTGTGCTGACTTGACTACAAGATCAAGGGACCCCTTTGAAAATGACCTCAACAGTTTTTCTTCAGCAAAATTTTGCAACAGTTTAAGAGCATTATTCAAGCTCCTTCTCAACAAGCTAGTATGACATGTCTTCTGGTTTCATATGATCCTAGCATCTTCACTCTAGCTTTAAAAACTGAGCCTGCTACAACCTATTAATGCATTAAAAACATTAGAGGCGTTAAAACAAGTTTGCGATAACTTTGACAGCCATAAAATATACACAAGGTATTTTCCATTTTTAAAAAAAGGGACTATGTAAATACGTTGCTGGTACAGTAGTCAGCAACTTGAGAACATCTGAATTTATCAAATCTGGTGGTGCAGTTCCCCACCTGCTGAGGTAGGAGTGGACGTCAGAGAAGCCGTGATACTGAGCCAGGGGGAACAGGATGCCGGTCGGGCAGCGGCCCTCACGCTGGCGGCAGAAGCTGCAGTTGCAAATGCCACGACAGGGAGGGCACTTCCACTCCTGAAGAGTACCAAAAGGTTAAAACACTAAAATGACTGCAATTGGAGAAAGACAGAAAGTAAAAGCACACAAGCAAAAATATTTTTAAAAAACAGTGTTTAACTTTACAGTGCAAGTGCTACAAGATTTATGCCAGGAGGTTGCTTACATATAGGGTGCACATGATGAACAGCACAGAGAGACAAAGGTTGTGCACAACTCTGCCTTGAGAAATGTATTAAGCAAGTTATTATTGTCACTTCATCAAGAATTGATAGTACGTGTTGAGCTACCAAAGGGCAAAAAAGTTGGCAGCAACCTACGCTAACTAAAAAAAATTTCCAAATAAAAATTTAAAAACTGGCTGCATTCCAAATTACATATTTTTTCTTTTTATTTTTAGTACGCACTGCAGCTGCCACTACAAAGTACATACTGTTACATGCAGTATGCATGTTAATATATAGTATATACTAATTGGGACATACTATTTCATCATAACATTGCGCCTTGACCTTTGACGCTCTTGTTCATATATCCACAGCGCAGAGGAATGTGGGTCAGAATAGCCATAAAAGCATGCTGGCTTGCATATTGCAAAATGCAACCAGATGTAGTGGGGCATCCTGGTATTTTTGACATACTATGTATTGGGACATCCTAAATCTTTTTCTGGCATAGTAAATAGTATATTGAAATGCACCAACTGTCTCAATGTGAGAATAAAATAATTCAAAATCAAAAGACGTTTCACATTGCCCCCCAGTTATCGTAGTGTGAGCACAGTTTAGGAAGAGTATTTTATTAATCCCAAGGGGAAATTGTTCCATTTCAGCAGCTTAGCAAAAAACATTATGTGCAAAAGTTTTGCCAAGATTCACATGCAACCAATGAAAGATGAAGCTCTAGAAGGCTTGTACTTTTTTCCAAGTCCCAAGTATGAATATACAGAATTGTAACACTTAAGCTCTAACCATCTAAGTGTACTGCAGACTTGGACTTGATTTTAACTGATTAATTATGTTCACACATGGCTTTTAAAGTCAGACAAAATAAACTGATAACAGACATTTTAAACAGCATTTGTGTTAAACCCTCTCCTTAAACCTCTCTGTATACTTTTATTATATAAAATCTGACACCATGGATGCCAAAACACTTGCTGACAGTAAATACTTAATGTGTGAAAAATTAATATATGTATGTTTTGTATGTATCTGCACAGGGGTAGAGCGTGTGTTGGTGTGTCAGCAGTCTGACCGGATCAAGCAGTGCCTTCTTGACATCCTCTCCATATCTGTTTCTCAGACATGGCCCACAGAACTGACCCTGAATCCCACGACAGTCCTCACTGCGGCAGCACGTCTTAGTATCAACAGTTTTCTGACGGCACTGATGACATGTGGAGCCCTGAAAATACAAAAAGAAACCTCACCAAGAGATATTGGACACAGGTACAGTGACATTTTTTAATCTTTCATACATATTCTGTGATACAGAAGTTGATTTTTAGGCTTCAGTAATGGACAGATTGCCACCTGAAGGCTTTCAGTTTTTCATCAAATATCAGGACTCTAAACCAAAGCTGCCACAGTGGCTTTGCCCTGATTTGGTTACAAACTAACCTGATATTGGCACAGATCTTTCAATATATTCCCATAAAGCTCACTGAAAAAAACAACTGCAGATAGAGTCAAACCGTAAACTCACTGTGACTCTGTCGTAGACTTTATCAGTCATGTTGTCTGCAACCAGCTGAATCTCATCCTCTGTGATGTCCTCCACTGGACGGATACAATGAGGCTTGCATTGATTTGGCCGTGGGGCGCCACGGCGTTGTGGGGCTCGCCGTACCTGGACCACAAAGACGATGATAATGATTGATTTAGCTTGAAGTTCTCCATAGAAATTGACAAGATACAGATGATGTTAGCTGAACACAAACCTATACAAATACAAATACATTGTCACCTGTAACCATTATACATATACATATTACAAGGACAAAATGGAGGAGAAAATAGAGGTTACAACATACTGATAAAAAGACTCACTCCTGTTACTCACCCCAATCAGTTTTTGTAAATACTTTGTATATTGTTGCTAAGGGACAATACAACAGCCAGACAGTAGTTTCACACACACCCACATCCTTATACAGTGCTTTAAAATCTGCTTTTTTTCAACTGGTCGTTGATGAATGACAAAGCTGACCTCCAGCAGCTCATCCTCCAAGCTGAGCTCCATTTGTTCCTCCTTCAGATTCTCACCTCCCCCCATAGAGCGGGTCTGTCTGCGAGACGCCCGATCTGGATTCTTTCTGGACTCTCCTCCAGCTGCACCAGAGCGTGGTGGACGCTGCAGACATTAACAATCACCTCAGTACATACATAGGTCTATTTAGAAATACTATTATTCAGAGCTCTACTGAAGAAAGAGGATGGTAGCTACCTAAGTCTCTACATGCAAAAGCAAAATATGAGAATCCACTTTTCTGTCAACTATCCCTCATTTTATTGATAAATGCAAAACCTCACTGGTGTGTGAGAGACTTTTTTAAAATCATTTTCTACTCACAGATCTTCCGTCTTTTGCTTGTGGTTTGCCTGCTTGTTTTTTCAGAAGCCCTGCACCCCCAGGCATCTTCTGCAGGTCTGCCATCAGCTGAGCCAACTGTTAGAAAACAGGGAGGATAAAAAGGTTTAAAAAAAAAGCGATATCACAATTTCATAAGCTTTTTTTCATTTTGTCAAGTCAAATCAAAATTCATTGAAGTAAAAGTCATGTCCTGCACCAACAGCTCTGACTTTTGTTGTCTATTTCTACTATATGTAAAAAGGATTAGAAATAAAATAGATCTATAATAATAATAACAGCAACAATAGTGATTTGTTTGGGGTAACATACAATGGCTACATAGTGTTTGTGAACTTTAATTTTGTTGGAAAACCTGGGTATTTGGCTTTAGTTTGGGAACCACGGCTTTAATTAGTGTCAGTTTCTAAACAGTACAACACTGTATATTGTTGTGTGTGTTTCTGGTTGACCATGGCTTTGTTGGCCTTGATGTTCTGTTCTCTCTTGGCCAGGAAAGAAGCAGATTCATCCTCTGCTGAATCAGATCCGGGCTCTTTAGAAGGAGATAACAGGGACACTGCTGTCTCTTCATCTTCAAATTTAACATGTCTCTTCTTCTGTGCCTGACTGGTCTTTCTTGCCCACTTCAGCCCTCCCTTTTTTGTCCTCTTTTCTTCCTCCTCCTCCTCTTCATCATCAGTGGACTGGTGGGTAGAGGGAGTGGAGCGGAGAGCCACCCTCAGCCTGAAGGTGTGTGCACCGGATGATGGTTTAGATGGGTCTTTGTGCTTCTTGGGGGAAAGGTCAGACTGGGCTTCATCTTCATCAACCCAATTTGATTTCTGATGAACAGAAATAGATGATTTATCATCTGGCTTGCTCTTAAATGATTCGTTTTTGTAAAAACATCTTCTTATAGCAGAATATGAAAAGCACATGCTGTCTGCTGACAAATCTTTACAGGGTAATGTTTCTGCTTTGACAGCGTTATATCACAAAACAGCCAAAACAACCTATACAGCTGTGGACATGGGTTTATTATGACTTCTCCCATCTGATGCTGGATCTGGCAACATGAAGGCATTCATTTAAACCAAATTACTCACCTTATCGCAGTGGTCGCTGATTTCACTGTCAGAAAAGCCGTAAAATGTTCGCTCATTTTCAGAGTCCTCCGCAAAAACATCAGCTAAGTCTAGCTTTTTAGTGATGGCGTTCATTCCTAAAACCTCTGCCTGAACAGAGATACAACGACCTAGGCTTAAAAATATTAAAAAATAATGTGTGTTATGTGTTTAGCCTGCTAATTAAATAATGTTTAGTTACTTTACCATTTTACTCTTGATGAACGGGACACAATGGCTTCTTAAATTTAGCTAGGCCCGCCGCCAGGACGTAACGTTACCTGTCCAATTAATCTGATTGAAAGTTAGGTGTGTTTGCTTTGTAGTTCAGGGCAACAGGAATGCACATCATTAGCCACGGACGACGTCGCTTTATAAACTCCGCCCTCGAGGGGTGAGCTGGATGACAAAACGTGCAGCCCTTCAAACACAAACAAACCGGAAGTGCCAAAGTTATCACTAACGTAAAAGTTTAAAATTAGTTTAGTCATTGTCCATGGTTGTCGAAGTTAAATGCATTAAAAGTGCATCCAAACGGTAAAAAATAAATACAAAACAACATGTCCTCCAAACATAACTTGCATTTCAGAGGTGAGTTTGTGTTTGTAGTTCGTATCAGTGTGTAAGAGAAACCGTTTCTGTAGGATCATTTTTACCAAAAAAAAAGTGGTCGAAACGTTGAAAATTGATGCGTTCAAATGGAGTTACTGAACACGTGTTTACGACATGGGAAATCCTGAACACCACATGTGTTGCGTTCAAGTGGTTATGTCTGAAGAACACCACTGCTAAGCAACACCAATATTAAGGTTACTGTCCAAGTCTAGAAGCCATGGAGGCTAAGAGTTTAGCAAGCTAGCAAGTGGGGAACATAATAATAGATAGATAGATAGATAGATAGATACTTTATTCAACCCCATTATTTATTCACAACCAATGAAGGAAATGCATAATTTGAAGGAAATGCATGGGGTCGTGTTTTTCGGTGTGACCCGTTTGGGTCCCCCCCCGCCCCCTCATGTGGTATTCATGAAGGGGTGGGCGATATTGGCAATTTTGGTATAATCCGATACAAATTAATACAGGGCTAATATCGCCAATACAATACCAATACTTTTTACTTGAAATGTGATGATCATTGAATAATTTTGTGATTTTGCCTTTAGGTGGTTGACTATGATTATGGTAAAACACAGGACAAAGACTTTTGGCAATTAAATTTTTTTTATTAACTATATAAAACAATTACCAGTATAAAAATAACAGGCTGCTCCCAGTGCTCTGACTCTGCTCCCTGGCTGAGCGGGGGGGGAGGGGCAAAGTGTGCCAGAGAGAGAGATAGATAGATAGATAGAGAGAGAGGTGTGTGCTGTTTGCACAGACTTGGAGAGAAGCTGCACTTGCTGACAGGAACTCTGTGAGGAAATCCGAGTAGTTTGCTGGACGTATAGACGAGAAACTGCAACAAAAGTATCGACCTCATCACGCTAGTATCGATCCAATACCGATACGCACCTTGGCATTGATACTATCGATATCCGTCTAAAGATCGATAGCCCATCCTGTCACGACCTTGTAAGTGGAAAGTTTCTGAAACCTCGAGTTCACGACTTGTGAGGTGTTTGTTGATGTCGTGGAGTCCGTGGTTCATTTATAGGTGCATAATAAGTTAATATTGTACAGTGTTTTGTAATTTTAGCCATTTATTGTTTTTCTAGGTAATTTTCTAATATGTCTGAGGAAAATATTTATATTCACAACGACCTTATCTTTCTCCTCTGTCATGATGCCTTTGCATATCCTGCATTATGTTACCCACTTTGCTAGCCTCTATAGTGTCAAGATCGGGACAGTAACGTTGGTTAGCATCAGTGTCCTTCACGATTTAACCACTTGAACGCAACGCATGCGGTGTTCACCAGTTTCATTTGAAGGCACCATAAGTCACAATGTTTTTTTCTTGAAACTAAAACTAAGACTGAGATTGTATGACCATGCAGTCTTATTAAACACCAAAGTCAACATGCTAACATATTCAGGATGACAATGCTAAATGATTAGCAATGAACATAATGTTTACCATGTTCACCATCTTAGTTTAGCATGTTAAACATGCTATCAAAACACAAAATACAGCGAGCTTAAAGAGCAACTTGCAAGCCGATTTTTTTTTTTTTTAATTTATATTATAAACCAAAGTACTGTACATATAAAATCTTGACCTAATGATGACCTGACCCTATTTTTGACTTGCTATCTCACAATTTTGACTCAGAAGTTTTATCATCTCATAATACTGATAATAATCTGATAAAATCTTATAATATTGACTTACTGTGAGTTTGCTACTAGTGTTGAATTTTTAGCTATTCTCTTGTTGTGCTTTTATAACGGGGCACCCATGTATTTTTGAGAGATCATAACAAAATGAGGCAAAAAATGTAACAACAAAACAATCACTGGATGATGTTACTGAGTTAAAGTGCCTCTTTGTGTGGCCCAAGTGAATTTGTATAAAACCTTTTTGCATCTTTGAGTTTAGCTGTGGCCGTAAAGAACTGATACAGCTGTAGACAACACCTCACTCGAGAGCAGATGTAATTCCTTAACAGTGGGAGATGATTGTGTTGATAAACGTCCTGTATTCCCACAGCCTATTGTGTGACAGGCAGCATATCCTGTACCTGCAGGTGTGTGGCAGTGGGAGTGATGCTGGGAAACGTGGGAAACTCCTCTCACATTCCCAGGATTGATAAATACTCACTCCCTGCTTGGTCGGTCCTGACTCAGTGACCATGATCCTGCAACGGTGGTGGCTGATTTTGGCTGTGGGTGAGTGAACTTGCTATCAAAAAATCTCCCTCTTCTTTAAGCTGCATGTATCTGTTTCTCTCTGTCTTTTGGTTTGTTTTCCACATGAACTTTTGAAGTGCCTGCTCCTAACCTTTATAATATGATAATTATCCTACAAAACCCCATTAGACTCTGAACATTTTGAATTGAAAAAATTAAATATTTAAGTATTTGGCAACTCCCTCCATTTGCACCAGTGCCGACTGTCTGTGAGAAGTTGTATTTTTGAATATGTGTACCTCCTTTGAGTCTTGTTTTTGCCTATAATAATAATGTTGCTACGGTCAATAAATGCTACCAGTGTATGCTCTGTAACTAATAAATCCCAGATCTAAATCCCAGATTACAATTCCTACTGTTGATAACCAGAAAGAAATGGTCATTTTTGCCCAGTTTAACCACATCTACAGCAGCTGTCTGTCTTTCTTCTTCTCCCCAGAATGCATCTTTATATGCATCTCCAGCCAGTCGTTTCCTCAGAAGAGACGGTGTGCTTTCCAAGTGACTCCTCAGAACAACAAATACACAACTGTTGGCAATGTGAGCGGGTCGGTGCAGCTCTGTGAGAACACCCAATGCTGCGTGGGCTACTTTTTGATTACCGATGGCCAGCCAGAGGTTGACGTTCTAGGTAAGAAATTGCATTAAAACGCAAGACATCTGGACTAGTCTGCATGGTCTAGATCAGTGGTTCCCAACTTTTTTCCTTAAAGGACATCTTTTCTATCATTGAGTAAACTGATAACTGCTGACTAAATGACAAGTTTTATTGATATTTCATATTATATTCATTGCATAACAATAAGAGTACAGAATAACAGACAAACTGTACAGTTGACCTAAAGAGTGAATACAATAACTTGAATGAATTTTGAGCAGATTCTTTCGAGTGAAATCAGAGATGAGTTTTCCTATTATTTTTAGGAACTTTTAATACAGTTCTCTGTGCGTATTATATGTTTATTATTATTAACAATCATACATAATAATAGGCTTCTTTTTTTTCTTTTTTTCTCTGACACTTTCGTTATTTGAACTGCATAGTTTTCCATTTTTAAAATTTTTATCTTAAATAATAATCCATACTTAAAAATACCAATTTAAATTAGTTTTCTTCACAGAAATCAATGAAATGTTGAGATGTATGTCTACTGTATATTTTTTTTTAAAAAACATTGTCATACACCCCTTAAAATCAACAGGGCCTCACAATAGTTTGGAGAGCCCTAGTGCGGGTTGGGATCCCCAGGTTGGGAGCCAGTGGCCTAGATTCTGTTCTTGTGTCAATATAAGAATCATACACATTTTTGCACATCAAATGTTTATCAAATGCAGCTTGTGATATGGCTGAAAAGTCTTGCCCAGATGCAACGTGCAAGGCACAAACACGCTTCAATGGGCGCCTTGCCGTGTGCGTGTGCAACACAGACCTCTGCAATAGCAACATCACTTGGACTCCAGAGCTGGAAGAACCTCGACCCACCTACTCTTATCTTGTAGGTATGATAATAACTAACTAATCGCTGAATATCACTTGCAAACATTATTGTGCTAAAATATTATCCTGATATCATACCAGAGTAAGGTCTTTATATTTTCATCACAGAAAGTGCTCTTCCACCCATGTCTCCTCCAAATAAACAACCTTTAACTTTCTATATTCACTTAATAACTAAACAGTTAAAGTAATAAACACACTTGATTGAATCAAAAGTGGTGTTAGAACATTATCATATTATACACTTATCTTCTTCAGTTTTTCTTCTTAGATAAAATCATGAAAGCCGCCATAATAATTCTGACTTTGCTAGTCCTGTGCCTCCTGCTCATCGTTGCAGCCAAATGGAGAAGACTTCTTAAAAAGAAAAGTAAGATCCTTTTTTTTTCAACATCAAGGTAGAAATGCAAAAACATGTTATTCCTAATGTGTTGATTTGCTTTACCAAACACAGTAGCAGAAAGCGAGTCAAACTAGAATAAATCAAATTCCCTTTATGGTGAGTTACCTGTTGATGTTTGCAGGTGTTGATAAAGCGTGCAACACGAGGAGTTTATGTTAATATCTCAGATTTAGATAATAAACTTCATTTAAAAACGCTCACACATTACTGCTTATTGGTGAAAAATGGAGTTATGGTTACAACTCCTTAGTTATCACTTTCACTTCAATAGTTGCACATAAAAAGGTAAAAGATTGTGTTGGTCCCGTGTAAACAACGCTCTCTGCTTCTCAAAGGATTAGAGAAAAACAGGCTTCAGCTATGTTTCCACGTTTTCCAAACACAGATTCAGTTCATGTGATGTCTTTGTTTGACCTTGTAACTGCTTCAGTCTCTCTGCTGGACTGACCTTGATGTTTATCTCTGCTATGACACTCCCTTTTACCTCTGTCCTTTGTTTATTGCTCTGCGATCACATTTCTGTAGCTATTCAGTTGGGCTTGTTTAAAATTAATAATGACTTTATTGTCAGATTACCTTCAATGAGTGGATGTTAATTACAAGGCCTGTCAACTTTCATTATTTTAGAGGATAATCCACCCTCCCTTGATGATTACAGTGTCTCACGACTGTGTTCCTGCCAAACAACAAAAACCTCTGAGATCGACATTGCTGACATTGAGCTACAGCAGGTATGTCCAGCTACCAGCACTATGTGATATATCTTAACATGTACAGTTATTTGACTTGTATGTTCATACCTTTTCAGATTGTGGGCCGTGGGCATTTTGCAACTGTTTGGCAGGGGAAATACCAGGGATCTGTGGTGGCTGTGAAAGTTTTCCCTGCAGACTGGAAACATCAATTTACTGCGGAAACAGAGGTCTATGAGCTACCACTGATGAAGCATGCTGGGATTGTCCACTTCCTGGGCTCTGGGAGGAAACCGGATGGAGGCAGCTGGCTCATTGTCCTGCAATTTGCTGAATGTGTGAGTTGCAACCAGTCCTTTGATAGTCAGACAGTAGACAGATAGACAGTCCTCAGATATACCATTATATATTATCATTATATATTATCATTATATTTGATTATTATCATTGTTAATTGTGTGTTTTTCTGAGAGTTCAAAAGTAAATCAAGGAAAAAGGAGAAGGAACAGAAGAATAAATGAGGGTCAGGAAGCAAAGAAATGTCCAAAAAAATTGACTCTTTTAAGCAACTGAATTGTGAAATTTGACCACTACCAAATGCTTAAAGTAGTTATAATCAGTATTTTTATAAAAATCAAATGACACAATGGGAAAACAATGTGAAGACAATGTAAAAATGGTTGCTGGTAATGATGGACCCACAGACTTATCACCTGAATCTGCAGTTCCCCACTGCTTTATGGAGCTTTATAGTGAGTTTCAGCTTGTTGTTTCGCTGTCTGGCTACAAACCCACCATACACTACCTGCTTAGCATCAAACAGCATGCACAGTTAGAGACTAGCTGGTGAACATAGTGAAGCATTTACTGTAGCAACTAAAGAGCCAGATATTTCACTCAGGACTTGGAACTTGCTCTGTATCTGCTGGTTGTGTAAATATGCAAGTGTTTGCTGACAGGTTTGCCATAGGGGTTCACGTTCTTGGACATAAATAACTGGCATCCCTTTGATTTCAGGGTTCTCTCCACTCCTATCTGTGTAAACACACCACCAACTGGATGTTGTCACTGAAGTTGTGCCAGTCTTTATCACAGGGACTTTCCTATCTCCACTCTGACCTTCACAGACATGGTATTGGCCAGAATATTACTGTGAACAAATGATGTAGCCTGCCAATGTAGAAAGCATGCCTGTACTATCATGTGGGTTTATATACACAGTGTAGCTATAATATCAAACTTGACTAGTAATTTTTGATGTGATTAAACTGTTGTTATCTAACAAAATTAAACACATTAAGGGGAGTATTTTTCAGGTGATTTCAATTTTTTTTAAGCTTATAGCTGCATACAAACAGCTCACATATGAACAGGCTTAATGAATGAAATCTGACTCTTTCGTGATTTGTAAAGTCCACTGCTGATAACAATCCAAACAAATCAGAATCTTCTACACGTGTGTCTTTTCCTGCAGATGTGCATAAACCTCCTGTGGCCCACAGAGACTTGAGCAGCTCCAACGTTCTTGTGAGAGCAGATGGCACCTGTGTCCTGTGTGATTTTGGATGCTCAACCATCCTACGTTCTTGTTCAGGGCATTACCACTGGCAGAGCCACACAACAATCAAGGAGGTGAGAACCACCAACGTATTGCTGTTAATTCACGGTACAGTGAAATCATAAAGTGAAATCATATTTGGTCAATTTGGCTGCTAATGTTTCCTAGAATAACTGAAAACATGCGTGCAGAGGGACAACAGCCAATGCATAGAAACAGTCATTACCCATTGTTATCCATCTGCAGAGTCATGCTCAGTTGGGCACGCTGCGCTACATGCCCCCTGAGATTCTAGAAGGCTCTGTAAACCTGAGCAGCAGCTGGTGTCTCATGCAGGGGGACATCTATGCTTTAGGACTGCTGCTGTGGGAGATCTGGATGCGCTGCTCTGATTTATTTGAAGGTAAGCTTCCTTGATCAGATCATGAAAAACCATCAGTAACTGAGATGGGTATCCAATTCTCTCCACCTTTAGAACTGGATTTAACCATTCTGAATATTGTTCTCATTATATTTGAAAGAGCAATATTTAATAAGATGTATTTTTCATATATTTTAAATAATGAATCAAAATGAATAGTCGTTGCATCAGCCAATACTGTCAGATTTTCGCAATTTATTTCATTTTCTTTTACTTTACCTTTGAGGTTCATTTGTGTAATCTGCTGCATCTCTGTGCAGTGCTTGGACATGTCATGGAACTAAATGGATGTTCAAATTCATGCACGTATCTCCATCTGCAGGTGGTGTTGCTCCACTGCATCTGTTGCCTTACGAATCTGAGCTGGGAGCGAATGTAACACAGGAGAGCCTCATCCAGTTCGTGTTTCACATGGACAAGAGACCCTCCATACCTAAACACTGGGAACTGCTACCACAGGTGCTATTTACTTGAACATAGTGAAATAATATATTATAATATATATATATATATATATATATATATATACATAATATATTGATGGTAATGAGTTCTGTTTGTCAATGTGTTGACTCTGTTTTCACAACTTTCAGGGATCTGTGTTGCAGGAGCTCCTGACAGATTGTTGGGACTGTGATGCAGATGCTCGACTGACCGCTCAGTGTGTTGTGGACAGATTAGTTTCTCTTCAGTCTTGTTACTCTTTGTGACTTTTGTTTTTTAGGGGGGGTTGACTTGTTGCAATCTACATATCAAGCATTTGCACTGTTCTTTGTGTCACTACTGTTTAGCTTTTAATATATTTTTATCAGTTTAAACTTTATGGGTGGCGCTAGTCTTGTATGTCTTCTTCTTTTTCTTATTGACTCGAACATGTTCCCATTATTCTCTTTCTTTTTATTAGATAACTAACAACTGGATTAAATTAGTTGTAATCCAGGTACATTTATCCATCCATCCATTATCTGTAACTACTTAACCTTGTCAGGGTCACGGGGGGGCTGAAACTGATCCTGGCTGACACTGGGCGACAGCGGGGTACACCCTGAACAGGTCGCCAGACTATCAGGAGGCTGACACATAAAGACAACCATTCACACCTATGAGTTAAGAGTCAACTTGAATCAACAACTAACCTAACCTGCATGTCTTTGGATTGTGGGAGGAAGCCGGAGAACTCGGAGAAAACCCATCCTAACACAGGGGGAACATGCAAACTCCACACAGAAGAGCCCAAGCCACGACCCTCTTGCTGTGAGGTGACAGTGCTAACCAAGTGCAGCCCCCAAGAATCCATCCATCCATCCATCGTCAACCGCTTATCCCATTAGGGGTCGGCATTGGCATTGGGCGAAGGTGGGGTTCACCCTGGACAGGTCGCCAGTCCATCGCAGGGCACATAGAGACAGACAACATATAGACAGACAACCATTCACGCTCACATTCACACCTACGGGCAATTTAGAGTCATCAGTTAACCTAAACAACATGTCTTTGGACGGTGGGAGGAAGCCGGAGAACTCTGAGAAAACCCACGCTAACACAGGGAGAACATGCAAACTCCACACAGAAGAGCCCAAGCCACGACCCTCTTGCTGTGAGGTGACAGTGCTAACCAAGTGCAGCCCCCAAGAATATTATATAAAATAAAAAGTGTGTCCATAATAAAGCTAACATATCTAAATTGTTCACAGTCATTATTATTTGTATTAGTTGCAGTGTTTTTCCTATCATGACATGTTAAAATATCTGCTGTACAAAGGTTTATAGGTAGTTGTAAAAAAAAAAAAAAAAAAGGGGGGGGGGGGCTAACACTTCTATTTGAAACAACCTATTTGAAATTACTGCCAAATTATCCCATTATTTACCTCAAAATTGATCAAAAATTACTTTGGCTGTCTTGACTTGGGACTTTATTGGGACCATTCTGCTATTTCCTAGTAAGCTGTAATAAATAGCTGGTAATTCATTTAATAGATTTCCAGGAAGAGAATTCAGAGTTAATTCATAGGCTTCATTTCCATGTCTGCTGTTAAGTAGATAATAATTCCCATAATAACATCTTCCTCTTAATTTTTAAAAGAATTGCCTGATCAGAAGTGTTGTCTATTAGTTTTGGTTTTCCACCTCTGATGAAGAGCAGCGCACAGCCGCCTCTCCAGCCTAAGGCCCTATTTTAACCATTATATGCTTCTTTTTTCTAGAAATTTTGAGGTAAATGTTGGGTTAATTTGGCAGTAATTCTAAAGAAATTTCAAATAGGTTACTTGCTAATTATCACCTTATGATGAAATTTGTGGACCTGTAAAATTCAGTGTTACTGGAATTTGACTATTTTTGTTCTGTTTTGTGTAGATGTCAAATCCTATTCTATAATTGTATAATTACTTTAAAATTATAAATTATCACCATCAAGTTTGCTGACCTGTAAAATTACTAAAAAGGTTATTGCACATGGTTGATACACATATACATATACATACACATATTATTAAAGCTGTAACAATCCCTGTGTTGTATTCCTTACATAAATGTTGATCCATGATGTCATGGATTTCTGTTCAACTATGAAGTATGAATCATTAATTTGAAGTCAGGTGTGTGTGTGTCACGGCCAAACCCCACCAGGCTCCTCCCTAATAATATATATATATATATATATATATATATATATATATATATATATATATATATATATATATATATATATATATACACACACACACACACACACACACACACAATGGCTGGGAGGGAAAACGCCCTCCCTTATCTTCTGTACCACAGAAAAACACGTAGATCAACTTTTCATCCGGAGCTTCCTGGACTTTCGTCGTGACGTAACGTGCGTAGCCTTTAAAAACAACAGGCGTGGCCTCCTCGTGCAGCTCAACGCGGAAGTAAAACAGGGAGCTCAGAAGAAACCCTGAGAGACGGAAGCAGAGCAGAGGAAACTTTCTAAGGTAAGCCTTGACACTGACACCGTCATTAGAAGTGGCATATATGGAAAGAAAGAAACAAAAACTACAACAAGCGGATTATTTAGACGTATCGTTTGTGATTTCTGTCATATCCCTGTAATATAAAGTTAAATGGAAAAAGGGTGTAGTTGTTGGGGCATTAGACCACACGTTACCTGTGACGTGTGTGAGGTGCTTTTCTGTAATGTGTGACAATAACTTCGCGCGATGTACATTTGTTATTAAAGTATTTGGTTGGTAGCTGTAGTACTGTTGTGAAACAAGCTCAGCTTCTGTGAATGTAATGTTCATTGCATGTTGTATTAGACTGCATTTGTTTATGTACCACAATACAAGTTTACAGCACATCTAAAGCTCATGGCACAGTTGATAAAGACTTGCTATCCTTCTAGGCTACATTTTATATGATTATAAGTTTATTATCTTTTGAGGTTTTGAAGTCTTTGTGGGACAAAACAAGCACTTGATTTTTGATAAACTAAGATATATAGTGTATGTACAGCCTATTGACAAAGGGGATTGGAAAATTTGGGGATTAGTTGAACAATTTTACACATCATCTATCATAGATATGACATGCATGAAACAACATGATGCACTGTCAGGTATAGGGGATATCTCAGATCACAAACTACAGATCTACTTTGTTTGGAAAAAAATATGTCTGAACTTATTTGATTTGGATTGAATCAAGATCCACATACTACATTATGATGGTACACTTGTAATAGTTTATTTTTACATGTAATTAAACTGTATTAAAAATTCATTGCATTTACTTTCTCTCTGTTTCCTCAGGATTTTGTGTGAGACCTGAAGTGTTTGACCTGTCAGGTCAAAAACCATAACCATGTGGCCAAATCAAGGTCAGACATTATACATAACCATCATATCATTATTTTTGTCTTAGATATGTTAAAGCAGCAGTGGGTAGAAATGGAGCAAATATGATTTAAAAAGTTATTTTTATAAAATGGTCACTATATCCTGACAGTAGTGCATGAGACAGGTAATGTGAAAAAAGCCATGTTCCTCTGTGTCGTCCGGTGCTCCTGAGGGCATCTGCAAGATTTCACAGACCTGAGGAAAACAACCAATCAGAGCTGATCTGGATCAAACAGTCAAACTAGGCAGCGCTGATCAAATATGAATCAATATTCTGTTACTGTAATGACTCTTTCTCACCTCAGATGTTTTCAGAAACATCTTGTAGTTACTGTTTAGCTGTAAAATGAGAACGTTTGTAACCTGGCAGCCATGTTGAGATCAGTATAGGAAATACCAAGCACCGCCCGCCAACCAGAGCACAGCCAACAGGAACACTCTCTCTTAAATGACCTGTGATTGGCCAAATTCTCCCGTCACGGGGTAGATTATTTAAAGGCTGAACAGAACAGAACAGAACACTTGAATTACAATATGATGAAAGATTATTATGGAATATTTGCCCAATGATGCCAAAAATATTCTGCCCACTGAAGCTTTGATATATACAGGTGTTCTGGAGAATAATGTCTATGTGTGATTTTATGTATATCAGGTCCTCCCCATCCAGTGGGCCCACCAAACCCTGCCTTCCCTCCCCCCTACAACCCTGCATATCCTGTGGCACCTTCATCTGGGCTCCTTCCCCAACCTCCACCTCCATCGTATCCTGCTGGGCAATACCCTGCTGGGCAATACCCAGCTGGGCAATACCCAGCTGGCATGAACCCAGCCATGGTGCCTCCAGGAGCAATGCCTTACAGACCCTCCGGATCTAATCTTTATCCTATGGCTCCAGGTGGGATATCCAGTAGTTCCTCCTGCAGGTGTTTACCCAGGTCCGTACCCGCACTCTCCAAAAGGGTGTCACCAGAAAGGTCATAAAGGCCACAAAGGTCACCACAAAGGTCATCATCATCATGGAGGGTTAAATCCGATGGCTGGAGCATGCGCCGGAGGCTTGGCTGGAGTGGGAATGGGGTTGGTCGGACATAAAGCCCACAAAAAGATGAAGAAGATGAAGAAAATGAAGAAGGCGCATAAGGGGTTCAAGCACGGCAAGGTGAGATAACGTTTAAAGATAGTCCACGTAAGAGTTATTTAAAATGGCTCCTCTTGTAGGTGAAGTATTAATGCCAATACTAGATAACAAGATCAAACTTGAAGCTGCCTACGCCCCACAGCCCCAGGCCTCCAACTTCACGTGCCACAAACGCACACCATCACCAAACAATGTAAATACAGTCAAGAATCAGCGAGTGCAGCACAGCTAAAGAGATAAAATACTGGTGGGGAAACAACATGGTTTACATTGCACTTGAAGAGGGATATTGATTATGATCATTAAGATTGCCATGGCACAACAAAACAATAATTAGTTACTAGATTGTATTATGGAACATGTGATGCTTGTATGAGCTCAGACAAAATACTCCATTATAATCATGGAAAGTAAAGTTTTTTATTATTAAATATTGTGCTGCAACTACTGATTATTTTTATTGGTGATTAATCTGCATAATACCTTGATGAATATGCAATTAATCGTTTGGTTTATAAGATGTTCGAAAATTGTAACAAAAAAATACACTTCACAGTTTCCCATCTTCAAAAAGCTTTCTTCGTTTTGCATTTGTAAAAATGCAGCTTAAATGAAATTAAACATTTGCTGTTTTTGATTAAGACTATAATTTAGAATGTATTAAAATATGAACACTTATAATCTTTCTCTTTGCCTCCACAGTCCTCCAGCAGCAGCAGCAGCAGCAGCAGCAGTAGCAGCAGCAGTGACGAATGAGGCCACCACTTACATAAAACAATAAGGTTTCCACAGGAATGTCACTTTACTGAAGGGCAACCTGACTATTATTAATAAACACACTAAAGTCATGCTTATCACTTTAAACAGGGTGTAAAAATGCAAAGTTTTAACATATCTTGCATGGGCTATTTATACTAGAAATCCATGCATTGGCTGTTGCTGTGAATATTTCCACAGCTTTTGGCTGTATTTTCATTCCACCACATCTTGGAATTTCCTTTTTTTTGTTTGTGCTGTTTATGCCAAATGTTCCACTACAAATATACTAGTATACAAATGTATTGAAATCATTGGAAGAGGGACTGCAGCAGTGATGTTTGGACAAAATCTAACACTGTGATTTATTAGAAATATTATATATTATTGAATTTTATTTTCTTAGAAAGATTAACCCAGAGTTGGAGAATGATATTGTCTTTATTTTTGCCTATTTTTTCTTAATTTCTTGTTCACTTCTACACATGATTGCAGGAAATGTTGCTTTGTATCTGCATTAGTTGTAATGACATAAAGAGCTGGAAAGCGAGATAACTGGTTGCTCTGTGTATTCAGCTGTAAGGTAAAACGTATGGGGTGCTCTTGGAAAACGGGGAAAAAAATCAGGAAAGACAAGAAGGCAATCCAGGCATTCCAACATACTAATACAAGTGGCAACAAGAAAAAAAAAAATAAAGCCTTTATTGGCTAAATCATTAATAAGCCAACAAAGCCACAAAACAGGCGTGGTCTCACCTATATGGTATCAATAACCAATGGGCAACCATAATACTACATTGTGTGTGTGTGTGTATGTATGTATGTATGTGTGTGTATATATATATATATGTGTGTGTGTGTGTGTGTGTATATATAACACACACACACACACACACACACACACACACACACACACACACACCTCTCCTCGACTCATCTCCTCAACTCTTCTCCTCAACTCCTCGTCCCCTCGACTCATCTCCTCGACGCCAACAGAATGAACAGACTGATCCGCAAGGCCAGTGACATTGTGGGAGTGAATGCTTCACAAAGTGAAAACCATCTTGGACAGTGTGTCCAGTCCACTCCATGACGTGCTGGTCAGACACAGGAGTTGTTTCGGCACCAGACTGATTCCACCACGCTGCACCACAAGAAATTATTCCTGCTTGTGGCCATCAAACTGTACAACTCCTCACTGTGTCAGACACTCTGAGTCGGTTGGACTCTGGACTCATTTATGTGCAATAAATTACACACACACACACACATACATACATATATGTATATTGTCTTTATAGGCTCCCATGTTTGTTTTACAGCCTATGTTAAAAACTAGATTTATTTTCCACTGATGATGTACATACTGTAAAATAAAATGTAATTCAATGTAAAATTACTTAATTACTTCCTTTCTCCATGATCTTTTATAGTATTATGGTAGTGGTGATTGTGTGATTGCCTCCCACTGATTGTCGATAACTTATAGGTGAGATCATAGTGCTCTGTCTATTTGTTGAATGCCCTGACAAAGACCTTCAGTGGTCAAAACAATTCAAAACAACAATTAATGATTTAGCCACTACAATAAAGGCTTTTAATATGTTTCCTTGTTGCCACTTGTTTTATGCCTTCCTGTCTATCCTGATACATTAAGGGTCTTCAATTAAACCAGCTCAATAAATAGATATAATGAAATCCTAACGTGTGTTGTCCCAAAGATCATACGATTGAAGTTATGAAGTTGCAATACACTTTACGCCCACTAGTTTCCGTAAAAATAAGTATTTTATTCAAGTTTGTAAATATGAATATATTAGAAACGCTGGTGAAGCATCAATAATAATTATGCTAAATGTAAAACAAGTGGGCCATCAGTTATTTTCAACAACAGACCTTCCTGATGTGACATTTTAAACCAATGACACAATGTTCCTATTGTGCGCAATAACTTATTTTTTTAATGACATCCTTTCGTGTTACTACCATATTGTAGCATAAGATCCCATAAATGTGCTGCTAGAACTTTTTTTAATAGACGTGATTTTGGGGCTCCGCCGGGTCAGCTCAGGATGGGGGTTTGGGTTGGGTGAAGGGGGAAAGTTCAGAGGTTATAATTTTGTTGTCTTTGTGTAAAGGAGTGGAGCTCGATCTCACATCACTCTTCCCTCTTCCCCGAGTCCTTTCTAAACTCTCCCCCGGGTTTCTACCCTCCCGAACCTCTCCCCTTCTACCCTTACAACCCCAACCCTCCCCCCGGTCACGTACCAGAACACGAATCAGGTGAGTTTTAATCTGATGTTTGGTGTTTTAATGTATTTTTGTTATGATCAGAAGTAGCGGAAAGAAATCGCGCCCAGCAGCTAGCTGCTGCTCGTCTAGCATGCTAACAGGCCGCACGATGATGAGCACGCAGTCTCTTCGAACTGAACGATACGGCTAGCTTAGCTTAGCTAACCACGGAGAAGTTAGATTTTAATGTTGCTTTAAGAAACTGCTGTCTGGTGTTGAGCGCCTCTACTTGATCAAAAGAGTACCTAACAACTATCCCACGAAGGCTGTCGATATTTGGTCAGCTAATAACGTTGACTAATTAAGCTAACTAGCTAGCTTTGCTATGTAGCGCACGCATGCTCCATTCATTTCCCCAGCTCGGTAAGCAACCAACGTGCTAAATGGCTAACAGACTTGGAAGAAGCGTTAATAGTTAAAGGACTTACTTTAAACTAAACAACACACGCGAAGTAAGCATTTAAATGCCTGCTTTTCATTCTGAACATAGTTGTGAATGTATTTTACCGAATGTAGGTCTAACTGCAGTAATGGGGGAGTAATTATCCGCACATTTGTTGATAAACTTGATTCATCGCTAATGATGAAGACATAGTTAGCATACAAGCCATATGTTTTTCAGCTAGCTTGAAGATTCAGTGCTAATTTACTCGTTTGGAGTCAGATATCGGGTCGGAGCAGCATTAAGATGTTTGAAAATAAATTCCCCAAGCTAGCAGCGTGTAGTTGGTACAGTGAAAGTGAGTCCTAAGCTATTTTCTCATGATTCTTCGTAGTACGCATCAGTTTTCATAAGCATTAACGTTAGCATGAGCTGTGACACAGATTTATCATATTCTCTTTGAATAGGTTCATTAAGGAGAAATTTGTCTAATGGAAAACCAGGTATAACCATTATATATTTGCACATTTTGTCGTACAACATTACACATTTAGCCCAAGAATGTTACATAGTTTGGTGTGATTAAATTAATGTTTTCGTTTGGACAAGGTAATTGCTTAAGGAACTGGGTATATGGGCCTTTAAAGACTTTGTGTATTGCTAACATATAAATCCGTAGCCATATAGCAACGTAATGTATGTATGCTGAGGACAGCTGTTTCTTTTATCAATATGCAATTCTTACGAATTACAATTTCCCAATAGATCTTATAATATCTTATTTAATGGTAAGTGATTGGATATAAATACCATGAAGTGTACTTTTAACTCACCATAGCTGTGAAATCTGTAGCTTTATGCTATATTTAGTATACCACTTTATTGACCACATGTAAGCCAGTGTTAACAGGCCACTTTTATACATGGAATTAGAGGCACACCACATGTTTTACACTTGTTATCCCTAATCTGCATCCATTTTATGTTTTTTTTTTTTTTTTTTTTCCTGATTTGCAATTGAGTCACAATTATCCTTGGAATATAATTTTTTGTCTGCTATGTCTCTTTAGATCCATCTCGGTGACCAAAGACCCCAGTTCTGTACGGACGCCCAGGTTGCAGTTATGGACTCCGGTGTGATTGAAGGAGGGCTCAATGTCACCCTTACCATTAGGCTGCTCATGCATGGCAAGGTGAGGTCACCCATCGGTTGCTTGCATCGGCACTCTAATACTCTATGACATTATATTTATGGAAATGAAGCCCCTTAGGGATGTATAAATGGCAAGGACTGATGGGATGAGTGAGGGTATTGACTCGGTGATGGGATCCTGTGTCACAAATAAAAATGGAGTGGTGTCTAAATGTGTTATTTCCAAAGTTAGACTCACTTTGCTTAAATATTGATATGTTCCTCTTTACTACCATGAAGTTGTTTCACAAGTAATGGCTTATTTTAATGAGATTAGATTTAAACTCATCACCCCCCTGCATTCCTCTCTTCATGATCACAGAGCAGCTTGAAAGATTAAATATTATTAATAGCCATTTCTACATCAGACACTTTGTAAAAATTTACAACCAGGAGGCATGACATTGCATTTGCCGTTGTCACTGATCCAGCTGTCTTTTCACGACCGCAGCATAGCCACACACTTGTTGCATCTTTGAGTCTCACAGTGGCCTGTTGTTGTTGTGGGGTTTTCAAATGCTGCGATGCCACGTGGCAAGAAGTGGCTGCTCACAATCTGACTGTGACTCGTCAGCGTATACTGCAGACATACCAAACTGTAATGCATCCAAAACAATGATCCTCCTAAAGCTCTCTTAGCTCATAGCATCCTAAAAGAGGCCCCAGCCAGCTCTAGGTATTAGCAATCTACAGATACTATGTGCTTGACTGCTTGCTAGGTCTCACCATGGTCAACAGCACCATCTTGAGTCTATGTGAGATCAGACAGAAACAAAAACTGTGTGTGGTAGAGAGCTGGGGAGTTCGTGATGGGCCACTGAGTGTTTACAGTGCTCACAGTGACAACTGTTCTTTTTGTCCCAGTTTTGGGACATATATATAAACTAATAGGCAAGCTGTAGCTAGAGAGGTTAGCTAAGTCCTACTCAAGTGGTAAACAATGACTGGTGTAAAAAGATGATTAATCAGCCTAATTAAACAGTATCTCTTTTCCTATTATAGGAAGTCGGAAGTATTATTGGAAAGGTAAGCTGCTGTTTAATATAACTGATTTTGATTGCCTGTCATTTGAAGATCTGAGTGTTTTGAACTGATAACAAGTCTGACTTTTATTCTCTGCTAATAGAAAGGTGAATCTGTGAAGAAGATGAGAGAAGAGGTGAGGTCTTTTTTCCTTTTTCTTTAGCTATTAATGGTAAAGTACAACAGGATATAATGTTGTAAAGAGGATATAGAATGACAGATTTGTCTTTACTCACTCAAATCTTAACTCTGGTCTCCAGACCAGACAGTCTAGTCTTCTTCACATTCACATTGTCTTAGTTTTATACCCGCCTCAGTCAATTCTCTGTAAAATCCATGTCATTGTGAAACAGTGTTAAACAGCTCCCAGATCAGTCCCTGTCGCCAGTGTTTAAAAAAATAGTTTGCATTTTGTTAAGGTGCAGTCTTATTTAGTTATTTTCTTGAAGTTTTTATTTGATTATTGTGATTATTTTTTATATTACTTTTTTACAGGATAATGACTTAATGTTATGAAACTTACTTTTATTCAAAATTGGAGTCATTTAAGTTTAGATTTTATTTGGTTGTTTTAAACAAAACTGGAGGAGACCTGTGATAAGCCTATTAGGCTTTGGGCCTCCCTTTAACATTCTTTTATTTATATTGTTTTGTTAGTCATCTCTTTTATGTGATATTAATTAAATAAAATCAATCAAATACTATGAGAAGTCTTCCACATTTCTTCCTTTAATCCCTTGCTTTTCTCTCTGTCTGTAGAGTGGAGCTCGCATCAACATCTCAGAGGGCAACTGTCCTGAGAGGATCATTACTCTGGCTGGTCCAACCACCGCCATCTTTAAAGCATTCTCCATGATCATCGAAAAGCTGGAAGAGGTAGGTTGCAATTTATGCTGACTAATGGATTCACCTGTCAGCAGCAACCAGCCCAAAACCCAAACTAGATTAACCTTTGTCTATATATTTTTTTCTCCAGGACATAAGCAGCTCAATGACAAACAGCACAGCAACCAGCAAGCCCCCAGTGACCCTACGCATTGTGGTGCCTGCCAGCCAATGTGGCTCCCTCATCGGGAAAGGTGGCTGCAAGATCAAGGAAATTCGAGAGGTATGTATAGAGAAGAGCATGTAATACAAAACCAAGCAAGCCCCAATCCCTTCAGCATCACTGTCCTTGCTACCTGTGGAATTTAGTACATCAAACACTGAAACACAGCAAGTCTCATTTAATTTTACTTTTTTGTTCCAGTCTACTGGTGCTCAGGTACAAGTGGCAGGAGACATGCTCCCCAACTCCACAGAGCGAGCCATCACTATCGCTGGTACTCCCCAGTCGATAATTGAGTGTGTGAAGCAGATCTGTGTGGTCATGCTTGAGGTAAATGGACTCATGAAAACTATGAAGCAAATGAAATGGCAGCTGTTGACCTGTGAGTTAATGATGTGGGGTAGTGTGATCTTTGGGCTTTTGACTGCTGTGCGTTGGGTTTGGGCCAGGGATGTCTCCTATCTGTAGGATTGCAGCCATAGTGTTTTAAAAATATTGTAAAATCACTACAGGGCAATATACAAAATATTATACTTACTTTTGAAGGATAGACTATAACATTATTATAAATGTAGAGTCACCGTATTTCTTACATCAAACTCAGTGAAATTAGAGTTGAGTTTGACCAAAGGTGAGTTTTATTTTGTTTCTGTTTGAATTAAGTGTTTTACGATGCTCCGCTATGTATGGCTGATCTCATTCATTCATCGTCAACCGCTTATCCCCTTAGGGGTCGCGGGGGGGGGGGCTGGAGCTGATTCCAGCTGGCATTGGGCGAAGGCGGGGTTCACCGGTCACAGGTTCACAGGTCGCCAGTCCATCGCAGGGCACATATAGACAGACAACATATAGACAGACAACCATTCACACTCATCCACACCTACGGGCATCATCAGTCAATCATCAATTAACCTAAACAGCATGTCTTTGGACGGTGGGAGGAAGCCGGAGTACCCGGAGAGAACCCACGCTTACACGGGGAGAACATGCAAACTCCACACAGAAGAGCCGCAAGCTGGAATCGAACCTACGACCCTCTTGCTGTGAGGCGACAGCGCTAACCACTACACCACCGTGCAGCCCTGGCTGATCTCAACGTAAACAAAAATACATGTGGATGATGGTTCAAGCTCAACGGAGAGGGGGGGCAGTCATACTCAGGCACCTTGGCAGAGGTTCCTCTTGACTTTACTCCTTTGCTTGCTTGCCTCACTTCCATTTCTCTTCTTGTGTACTGATTAGTTTAAGCTGAACATCAGATTGATATCTCTCTCTGATGGGCGCTGCAGCTGATTCAACATGCTGAATCGGCTGAAGAACTCCCGACATGGGCAGACTAGAGCCAACAGTATGGGACACACCAAAAAACTCGGCCGAGTTCTCATCGAACTGTTCGACGGCCGAACTGCCGAGTGTCAGGGCCTATACCCCCCTCCCCATTTCCAGTCTACCACTACACTCTTCACTTGTCCATTAAAGAAAAAAATGGAAAAAATAAAAATCTTAAAAAGAAAGAGAGCAAAATACTGCTGTATCCAATAGGAAAATATAATCACCAGACAGAGACTACATATTGGCAGATACTCAAACCCCTGTGGTTACTGGGGTAAAAACCCCATAACAAAACAAACTAAATTGAGACATCCCTGGTATAGAGCTATGGCTTTTTAAAAAATGTACCGGTACTTCTATGTTTATATGCTTTAAGTACATTTCTTGCTAGTACAAGCAGTGTGCTACATTTGTAAACTTAATTCTTGCACTAGATCTTGCAACAATTATATGATAACAATGGTAATGTAATAATTACACATCAACCTTTTTCTCTCCCCTGCAGTCTCCCCCCAAGGGGGTCACTATCCCCTACCGACCCAAGCCTTCAGGATCCCCCGTCATCTTCGCAGGCGGACAGGTACATACGACATGGGATGCCACCTTTTTTAATTCATGATGTTTTGGGGGTTGGTTGTTGCTTCTGTTGTCTGTCATTTTGGCTTATATTGGTGTGGGATGCATATCTTGAAGCTGTGGAGGGTATTTCAGTTTAGGAAACAGTGGCAACCACAGCTGCTTATGCTTATTGTGTGAAGAGAGAATCAATAGCTTTAGTATTCTGATGACCATAAAATATTGTCCCTAAAGGTAGTTTGTTTTAGGGTCTTCACTCCCCAGAATTTGTTTTATTGTTTTGAGCATTAGGTTTCAGAGGTGTGGTGGCCTATTTCCCACTGTTGTTGGTCTGAACCAATATGCTTGCTGCTGCTTGTTGGCTTAACATTACAAGGTCTCTAATCTTACTAAATACCTTTTTTTATTCTTTGAAATGAAGAAAATCTCTCCTTCTGGTTTTCTTTAATTCCACTGTAATGTCTCTAAAGATTTCTCCTTTCCCAGAAATGTGGAGACTTTGGACAAGACGCGTGTTGAGATAATATATTATTAATATTAGCTCAGAATAGGCTTTGATGTGTTGAAGTGTTAAAGAAATATTTATATTTATTTATTTATTAGGACAGCTGAGGAGGTAACGACAAAAATCCGATGTGAGGCCTATGAAAGCTTTGTTTTCGTTTGTTTCAGGCATATGCCGTACAAGGACAGCACGCGATCCCACAGCCAGATGTAAGTGCAGTAGACATTTTATATGACCCCCCCACCCCCTCACACACACACACACACACACACACACCACTCCTACCCATAATTACAACTGTCCTCTTCCAAAATGTACAGCCGACCGCCCACACCTCATTTTACAGCCTGTAACTGTAGCTAAACTTGCCCTTAATTTTATTTTTGACCTACTATTATCAGATTTTTCTAACCACTTAGAGAGCAGCACTGTTAGTACTTCATGTTTGTATAGTTTCTCATTTGACTGGCAGTCAGTTGTTAAACTGACTTGTGTTGTTTGTCCAGACTCTCCACTGTTCCATGAATAATAATCTGCTCCTGCTGCTCACTCTTCTGTTTTTCCCTTTTTGTTCTGTCCTGTTTTCCGTGCCTCATTAGTTTGTCCCCGATAAATATGTCGGGTTTCCCCTCCTCTCTTCATTAACCCTTAATTATTAAATTTTTGCTCTGCCCACATCTCTTGAATAAATGAATCGTTCTTCAGGCGCACTGGAGGTAGTAGACACTATATTATTAGCCTTACTTGCTCATGAATATTGGCAACAGAATGAAGCAGTACCAGTCGGATGTAATGTACTGTAAAACAGTAATATTTACATAAACTCTGAAATAAAAAATTGGAACTTCGTGTTTGATGGGTTATTTCTCTGTTGTTACAGTACTTATTTGCGTTGTATTTTACATTGTTGGAAAGCCTGCTAATTTACCTTCACAATGATGTCTGACTTGTAAGGATTATGCATTTGTGGGATGAGCACCACAGCTGAATATGTGGGTAGCACTCAATTGAAATTTACGAAAAGGAATTTTGTTTTAAACAAAATTTTGAACTGAGCAATGTTGGTTTTGAAAAAGCTGACTTTTCAAACTGAAATTGATCACTTTGTGATCCTGTGGTCTTGTGGTGCCTGATTGGCAGCACCTGGAGCTCAAAACTAGAGTCAATACCACCATACACTTGGGTGCTACCCACATAATCAGCTGTGCTGCTCATCCCACAAATGTATGACCCTTACCAGTTGGACATAATTATGAAGGTAAAATACAGTGCCAGTTAGCATTGTAACAACAGAGAAATAATCCACCAAACACAAATGTCCAAACTTTTTTTCTGAGTTTAGTTTGGTTTGGTTACATTCATGTAATTAGTTAAAACTAGAATCTGTACACAGAAACCTGTCATTTATCCTTAAATCATCCTTTCCAGCTGTAGTGGTGATAACTGGAAAAGTGTGATGCGGTTGAGATTGTCTCCGTTCATGTTTGGGTCTTGTATTGGTGATGATTAGGAAATCACCTGCATATTGAGAGCTCCCTCCCTTGTGTATTGTGACTTTGCCCTGACCCCTGAAGACTGCATTACCAAGAGATGCAGCCTGCACTTGGAGGAATACCTATGGGGTACCCTGCATAGACAAGTCATGAAACACAATGATTTTCAGACACCTCAGTGGAGATTTGTGAAAGGAAAAGAGATCTACACACCGCCGTATGCTCTTGTGGAGGTTCTTTGTGTAGATGTCTGTACTGACTGTGATTTGTTTTGTTCTGTTTTTCCCTCTTCCTGTGTTTTCCATTTCCTCCATTTCTCTCCCTCCCTTCTCTCTCACTCTCACAGTCTTCCTCTGCTGCTATTTCTCCACAGCTCACCAAGCTTCACCAGCTGGCGATGCAGCAGAGCCCCTTTCCCATCGCACCAAGCAACCAGGGATTCACTGGTACGCAGCACAAGGCCCATGGGCCTTCAATGCAACATGCTGGCAACTTGTTAGCTCCAAAAATCAGAATTAGTTGGACACAAAGAACTAAATCATATATGTGGTTTTGGTCCATCAAACATAATTAAAGAAAACTTAGATTTGACTCTTAAAACTTGGCGTTGATTATATGTAATTTCTAAGTTACATTGATTGACCAGAAAAATAGAAACCCTTTGTATACTGGAAAGCAGTCCAATCCAAAAATTAGAAAAGTATAAGAAAGTTTTTGATAGATGTGTTCAGCTGTGGATTTTTGAAAATGTGTTGGACTGCATTATGTTGAAGGTAGGGATGTCAATGGTTAAGCAGTGAGAATATTTTTCACTGGTTTCACCTGATCGGCTTTTATAGAGACCACCAATCACACCATTTAGAAGGAACTGAACACCCTTAAAAGTGATCAGAGCAAAATGCAGCAATAAACTAAAGCAAAGCCAAACATTACAATTTCAGCACGTCTAAGTGGATAGCCTTTTGAACTGCTGTGCCAAAGCTCATGGAGTCAATGCTGCGCTGGACGAAAGAGAAAGTGCCTCCTGTACTTCATGTCATTTAGAGTTTAAATTAACTGGTTAGTTACCGCTTAATGAGTGTTGGTCTATGGAACACAAACTTAACCAAAAGGTGTTCCTAATATTTTCTCCATCTGATAGACACGTAATACATTATAATGTAATCCAGGATGAAAATGATGACTACACCATCACTACAGATGTGATAAATATGGAAGTAATGCTTCCTAATTGGTTACTAATGACATTTGATGTTCTTTCATCCAACTTTGACATGTACTGTACGGTTATTTAGTCATTGTTGGTTATAATTCTTGTTTTTTTCAGGGATAGATGCTTCTGCTCAAACCAGTTCCCATGAGATGACCATTCCAAATGATGTAAGTGCTTCAAATTTTTAAAATTTTTTTTTAAGTTAATAAATGTTTTCTCATCCACAATCCAGTTGTATCCATGTTAACCATGCTGTTTTGACTGGAATTACAACTATAAAAATGTAAAACATGCAGAGCGCTTTTTTTAGTATAAACGGCTTTATTCAAGCTTGTTAACTCCAACTAACTTAGCCTGAGGCACCTGTTCAGTGAGTAATTCGGGGTCTATTACGCATTCCTGTCATTTAACTTTCCCCTTCTCCTTCCCTTCAGCTTATTGGGTGCATCATCGGCCGCCAGGGAGCCAAGATTAACGAGATCAGGCAAATGTCGGGCGCCCAGATCAAGATTGCGAATCCAGTGGATGGATCGACTGACCGCCAGGTCACCATCACAGGCTCACCTGCCAGCATCAGTCTGGCAGAGTACCTCATCAATGCCAGGTGAGATAATCGGTTATATACTACGGTAGCGTCCAACAGGTGATTCATTCAGTCACAGGCTTTAAAAAAATTAAAACGTTGAATGTGTTGTGCTGTGTTATGGTCAATTTGATTAGATTGTAGTCTAGAAATTTTAAAGAAAAAAACTTAAGTTTCTTTGGCCTACCTCATCAGATTTCTCCTGTCACAATACTACAGTAATCCATTAAAGATTAAAATAGTTTATGTACCTCATATCATATGCAAATTCATAACTGGCCTACCTGCGGCATCAACTTTTCTACATTGAATTTGTGTTCAAATTCAAATGATTGGGTTTGTGGTATTTTTTTTTTTGGCTACTGCTAATCATCACTTTGTTAGCTCTCTGTCAGTCTCCACTTCTACCCTTCACTTCGCTCTACATCGATCCATCACTAGAGATATGATTTTTTTTTTTTAGTTCTTTTTGGACTGACACATTCATTCCTTATGAAGCTTTTTGTCTTGTGTTTTGATCACATTCCCCCAAGTGATCCCCCCACCCACACCTCCCTCACCCCTTCTCCTACTGCTACCCCCCCCACCCATTGTTCACCAGCCTGCCCTGTGACCCATCCCGACTGTGTTGTCCCTCTCTCCTTGTCTCTCTTTCTACAGTGTAGAGTCCTCTAAACCTCCTCCCTCCTCCTCCTCCTTGAACCCTGAACAGACCAGCCTGTGCCCTCCCTCCACCTCTACTACTACTACTACCACTACTACTACTACTACTACTACCACCACCTCCTCTGCTGCTATCTCTTCTTCCTCCTCCTCCTCCTCCTCCTCTTCCTCCTGTGTGGTGCCCCCCTCAGCCTCCATCCCTCTGTCCTTGTTGGCTCCAGGGCCGCCTCCTTCCTCCTCTTCCTCCTCCTCTTCCTCCTCCACTGATTCCCTGCTCCCCAGCTCTCCTGCCTGTGTATCGAGTCTCCTCAGTCTCAAGCCCCTCCCTCTCCTGGCCCTCCATGTTGTCAGTGGGGCCAGTAACCCCGCTCACCCAATACCCGCTGAGCCCAAAATCGCCCCCGAGCTGAGCTCCAAGTCTAAAAGGCGAAGGCTTTCCCCTTACTAACGAAGGAAACACAAGTCATCTACTACTAAAGTACTGACAACGCTCTCTGTTGTCTGTACTTGCACTTGCTTTTGTATCTGGCTGTGCCATGCCAAGCTTACTACAGAAAACAAATGCACACAAACAAGTGTTAAACAGCCAGACAGATGGTCGCTGCCATATTTATCAAGTAGATATCCGTAGCTTGATTTGGCCTGTCTCTTAAAGGAATGACATGTGGAGTGCATTATATTTTTAAATGACTTTGAACTTAGCATGGACAGTGAACTACTTCACTGATTTTACTGAAGCATTTCTCTCTTTGTGTAAGCTCTGCTCAGGTAGCGGCTCTCTTTAAGATGTCACATTGTATTTATGGGAATAGTCCTCTTGTAGTGAATTTTAAGTGATTATTGTTGGCTGTTATAATGGACAGTATATGTATCATGATGATTTTATTTCATTTTGCTTATATAAGAAGCAATTGTAATTTCATTTCCAAGTAAATCTGCCCTCAGGTATCAAAGGCACCAACCACCCTTTATTTAGATAATTTTGTTGATATGAAAAATATCTGTTTGGCTTATGCTTAAAGGAATAGTTTGACACTTTGGCAAATGCTTATTTCATGTTGAGTTGGATGAGAAGGTGAATATCACTCTTGTGTCTGTACAGTAAATATGTAGCAAGAGCCAGTAGCGAGTTTGTTTATCTAAACACAAGGACTGGAAATGGCTGAAACAGCTGGCCTGAGTCTGTCCAAAGGTAACAGCACCTCTAAAGACCAGTAGTCAACGTGTTTTATCTTGTTTGTGTACTCCGTTTAAAAAAAATACTCATTGTGCTTTTAGGGTGGTTATGTGTCAGACTATTTATTAGCTAGGAGCAGCTAGGAGTGACTTCCCGGAGTCTCAGCTGGTTGCCTGGCAACCGCACAATTACAACAAGACTTCAGGAAGTTACTGATATACATTTTCATACAGGCTGTGTCCACAAACTATGCACTACATACTCAATATGTGTACTATCGTTCCACACACTTCAGTGTGAGTAAACAGTAGTATGTGTCTTTTCGGACGCACTGAGCAGTAATGTACGTTGTCACTTAATGAGAGCCTCCTTGCTGGTTGGAGACTTGTAACCATGGTAACCTGTACCAACCAATGATTTGTGAGAATCGTGAAGTCTGCGTTAATTAAAATATATTTTGAAGACATATGTTAGTTAAATTAAAACATTATTGCTCTTACAGAGCTGTCATAAATGCTGTTGTCACTGCATTGCATTGTGGGATATATAGTACGCAATTTGCATGGGTAACATAATGCAGGAAATGCAAAGTAATAATGGCAGAGGAAAAAGATGAGGCTGTATGTAATATCAACATTTTCCTCAGACCTATTCTAAAACAATATCCGATTAAAATCACTGTACACTATACAGTATTAACTCATTATGCTCCAAAAAATGAACTTCCATGGCCTCTGCCACCTCTGACAACATCAACAAACACATCACAACGCATGAGTTTTTAGAAACTTGCCACTTAATGAGGCGGTGAACACCATAATAGGGGGATGTTCATATGGACGCTTCTTGTAAACATGGTAAACACGACCCCGTTTGAAGGCAACAACTGACTTCAGGAAGTTCGTGAATTTTTTTTCTGTAACAAAACAGGTACAAAGTGTTAATTAGTTGGCTTTAGGGGTGCTGGTAGTCTGATTTTGTTATTTTTGAATAAGAGAATCAGGAGAACTGTTTCCACCCGTTTCCATTTCTTAATGTTAAGCTAACTGGCTGCTATCAAACTTAATTCTCAGTACGAATGCCAGTAAGCGTGTTTCTCTGAATGTTGAACTTTAACACAGCTCCATTAAACCACAAAAACATTAAGTGTCAGTGTGAAATCTGACTCTGAATAGCTGTTGGATATGAAGAGAAGCCAAATTGAACTAATTGTTTTTTTTTATATCCAAGCATACATTTCCTTAAATTTAATAGTAAACCTTATCTAGTATGTTATTCTAACAGTGTTCTGTACAGTAAATGACATGTATCTTGTCTGTCTGATTGCATGCCTTATTCTCTCTCCCTCCCTGGCCTCCGGGTGTTTCTCTGTCTGTCTCTCCAGGCTTTCCTCTGAGGCCACAGGACTGGCAGCCAACTGATAAGACACTGCATCTGCACTAAATCTCACTTTTATATCATCAGCCACCATAAAGCAGTCAATGCAACTATCCAACTAAAGAGTTTATATATTATGCTGCCTCTTCCTCATTTTGAAATCATGTCAACCGCCACTGATTTGATCCGCTGATTTCATTATTTATTTCATTTGTTTTGGTTTTAGTCAAAAGAAGCAAACCATTAGGTTTTTAATTCCCTTTTTGAGTCGAGTTGGAGGTTTTAATGATTTATTAGACTTTTTTTTTGATGGATCCCCCTCTCTCTTCCTTTTTTTTCTTTCTTTGCCATCACAGAGGAGTAGAGTTGGAAAACTCTGAATAGGCATATAGATTTAGTTCTGTACAGTCATTTTTTCTTTAAAAAGGAAAAGACAAAAAAGGTAAAATAAAAAAAGTATCAAAAATAAGAATAGAGTGACTGTTTTATTCTGTGTTTATATATATATACACCCCCTCCCTCCCCCTTTCTCACCCAGTTCCACAAAGTCGGGCCTGTCTAATTTACGTCCATACTCACTTGCTTTAGATATACAGAGCATTCTCCCCCTTTGTCACCTTTTCAATTTGAAGTGCTTGTAACATGGATTACACTTGTGTCACTGAGGAGAATACGTAGCTGTACAACGCACTGTCACAGATTTCTATTTGGTTATGACAACAAATGTTCTAACGCTCATGATTGAATTTATCCACATAATTTAAAATGTCACTATTCCCCTCCCCTACATGTCATTCCTGTTTTTCCCCGTCTCCTCGTCCTGAGATCATGTGTTGATATTTTGCTGGGATGGGAGGTTTTTGGGGGATTGGGGCTTGGCTCTAGGGATCGGAAGCAGAGGGTTCTCCTCACTTTTTTTGTAAAGACTGATATATACTTAAAAAATGTTGGAATATTTGTTTTAAATGGAGGAAATATTTTTTTTTAAACTACCAAAGGGGGATTAACTCCTGGACACTGGCTGATCTATTAGATGTGATGAGGCTGAGAACTGAAATGATTGAAGCTTTGGAACAAAGAAAGGGTTGTGAGTTAACACTAGTTTCCTGCTCTTTGCTTTGCTCAAGTCAGAAAATAATTTTATTTTTTATTTGCAGGAAAGAAAAAAAAAAAAAAACAACTTTTGTGCACGTTTTGAGACTGTAGACCCGGGTGCCACAACATTGTTTAATACAGAAATAAAGATGTGAAATGCTCAAACCACAACTTGTATTGAGGCTTTTGTCTGAAGTAAACTGAACACACAAGTTGACATTTTACAGGTTTGATTTTATTTAAAATTGTTTCTTAAATATATTTATTGTACAGTTACAATAATATAAAAAGCAAACGTTTCGGTTCATACAGGGTGGTTTCAATCAGCATCATGGGAAACACAAGTACCTCCACAATCGAGACACTAGAGGGCAGTAGGTTTGCTTTTTGGCAACATTTGATCCTGCAGGAGGATTCCTAGCTTTCAATCTTGGGGGGGGGGGGGGGGTGCAATCTGTGTAAAATCGCTCTACAAATTGAAAGTTGATCACATAAAAAAGCTGCCATTTGTAGCTTATTGAGTGGGACCTGATCAGTCATAAACTAATGGAACAAGATGTGCTGTCATATAGTAAGATTGAACCACGTGCAAGCAAGAAGGCTTGTCAAGGGACACAAGTACATCAAAACCAGAGTTTTATGAATCATATTGTCTGTTATGAAGAAGCCCTAGCACATTTAGTGAAAAATTACCATCTGTTGGCCAAAATGTCAGCCCTTCTGATGAATGTTATCATGGGTTTAAGCTTCATCCATACTAATCTATGTTTAGGGGGGCAATTGGGTTCCGATTTTTTCAGCATTTACGGAGTAGGGGTGAAACGATGCATCAGTCTGGATCTCTATATCTTCTGTCTACCTTCCAAACATTCCTCCTTCAAGCAGATTTCAGTAATAAAACTGTCAAATCATATTTAAGTTGCTTTTTGTGAGTGGAGATAAATGTAACCAATGTAATCAAACTGAAATCGTATCGAGGCAGACTTTGTGATATTAGCAAATATTGTATTGTCCGAAGAACTAATATATTTTATCGTGATGAAACTTGTGATTTACACTGTTATTACTGAGTAAGCTAAAGATAACTTCTGTCATCTTCTGTCACAGATAAGCCTGTGATTTCTTTGTGATTTACTTACTAAAGCAATACTCAATTAAGTTTCCCAAAATGAAATAAAAAAAACTCTAATCGTCGTCTCTCGTCTGTGCTGATATGCTGCAAACATAGTGTGGCCACGAGAAAGTAAAGTCATATTTTGCAGTTATCTGAGATCTATTTTGGTGTTTTGTGTCCCTGTCATCCAGATGCCTTCAATCTGCAGTCTTTCTTTTGTTGTGTTGTTTTTCTCTATGGATTGATCTAATATTTCACTTTGAGCTGAGTCACAACCAGTGACCAACAGACCATCCATACTTTGTCACAAGCATGCTTTTCTGATGCTATATACACCCCTAGATGATCAGAAAGGGATTTTCAAACTGGTGTTCCATTTTAATACAGTTAACACTGCGATACTAACGTAAAAAAGCTCATCTGCTCTGAGTGAACTCAGCTGTGGTTCCTTTAACCTGTGACATGACTGGACATACTGTACCAGAGCAGACATATTGCTTTTTCTTTGTTCACATGTTCCTCTTTCGTCTGTGTTTTGATGCTCAGACATGAACGGCAGCTACAGTACATTCTACTACCAGAAGCTTTTTTGAGGTTCAAACAGAGTAGCGCCACCTAATTATAAACATCAGCACCTTTAAATTATACAATCTCACGTTTTAAAAATTTGTTCATTTTACAACATCACATATTTACATAGATAGTAGTAGAAAATGGAAACATAATCCATGACACAAAATATAAATAAAAAATGTAAACAAATGAAAAATGTAAACATTGTGTTTTTTACAATAGATTCACTGTAAAATAACAATAAATTAGTCAGTGCATAACGTTTTGTCAGGAAATGCAATATGACATGATCACGAACAAATCGGTACATTTCATAAATTAAGTGCAAACAGCAGCCATGCTGACTGTAGAAACATTAAAATATAATGACGCCCTGACAGGATCTTAAAATCACGTTCTCATATGACACAATGTGAAGTAACATGACACATTTCCATAATGGAGATAAAAATACAAATTGACACAGACGATGACAAAGACAGTCGTGTGGATGGCTTCTTTGATCGAGGCCTCTGTTGTTGAGGTGTTTTTGCAAAGCTGATCTTGGGCCGGTTGCTATGGCGGCTGCTGCTTCGTCAGCTCTGCCAGCACCCCAATTCAGTTTGTGATGCATTTATCTCAAATTAAATGGGATGTTCTGGGTTTTTTCCCCCAGGATATCAGATTTTTGAGAACACTCACTAAAGAGTTTGATTTGTGTTGCTGCTTGTGATGATGCCTTCATTTCCTTCCTTTCTGCAATGTCCCTGATCATGACTCTGTATTCATTGGTCTGCAAGAGTAAAAGAGACATTCGCAGGCCAGATCTGCAGGAGTTTGAGTGGGCTGAGGTGTCAGATAGATTTTCACCAGTTGGCTGGAGGTTGGCTGGGCTCTGCGCTGCCTGAATGGTCCAACTCTGCACTGTCACAGTCCGAGTCATCATACAGGCCCTGGAGTGAAGAGAAAACATGAAATATCTGGGTGAATGTTGACTACAAAAGTGGATTCTGACCTTTGTATATCAGTCTATATCATGCACTATCCTTTCATCCACTCTCTGCAGCCTACCTCATAATTATGGTCATTACTAGCGAGCTGGGTCTTGACTTGTCGGAGAATAGCTTCCTTCTCAGACAACCCGTCGGAGCCCAGCTGGGTCGGGTCAGACGGGTCGGCGGGGATCTCCGAGCCCTGAGACAGCAGGTCGTCGCTTTTGTCATCCAGACGCTCATCAGTGTTGGTGCTGACCACGTCCGGCGTGCCGCTGTGGGAGTGGTCGGTGGTGTTTCCTTCCTCGCCGTCCGAGACTGACAAGTTCTCTGAGCTGAAGGTGGACAGGGACTGGCACTTGCTCATGCTCACAGGACGCCTGAGCAGGAATGCAATAGGTAAGAGTACACACAGAATAAGTACTTTACAGTAGAGAGTAACGATGGATGAAAAAAGAGATGACACAGACCTACAGGCATGTTCAAACCCAACATGCTGCAGGATGAATTCTACTGAGCCTTGTTGATATAAAGCCAAAAAAATGAGACAACAGTGATGTTAAATCTAAAGCCTACGTTTGTGTCTCTTCATTGTGTAGTAGTATAGTATAAGGATCACACTTGCAGCATTGCTTGTTGCTAATATTCACACACTGTATAGATGCACGGATGGAAATTGAGCTACAGTAGGTCTTCAATAATTATATCCAAGTGTTTAATAACTCTTACCGTCTCCTTGGCAACTCCACTTCACTGTCCACTTCTCCCTCCTCTTCCTCTGATGACAGTCCACGCCTCTGCGGAGGAAATTAACATCATGAATGAAACCCAATTGATTCCATGTCTCGCTGCACATTAATCACCCTCATTCTTGAGCTGCTGGTAATATATGATCCTGATGACACACTGGGTACAAACTGTACACTGTGTCAATCTCAGACACTGACTGAGATTTTGGGATGACTGAATCACTGATGTCTTTTGCTACTTGCACAGATTCATCCCTCATGTCTAACTTGTCAAACATACAAATACCCTCAGCTAAGTGGTCGTAATTAACCACCCGAATGTCTTTCCACCACACTCTGTGGTTTCTGTGTATTATCATTATTTGTAGCATGGCATCTATAAAAAAAAAATGAGGATTGTACTTAAAAGTGCTGTGTGTAGTGGCATCTAGTGGTGTGGTTGCAGATTGCAACCAACTGAGTTCCCTTTTGCTCACTCATCCCTTTACAAGACTGTGGTAAAGTGAACCGCCAAGTGTAAACCTGTGGTAACGCCGTTCAGCTTGCTCAGAGACTATCCTTATCATTATAACACTACTTTAGGAGCAACGGAAGTCAGATGGTGGATGGCGGTACCACGGTTTCACACTCTACAGCTCACATTACCGCAGTTTTGACAAGCGTATCAGAGAACTACAGAGGCCTTCAGGTAACGTATGAAAACAAAAAGCTCTCACTACAGCCAGTGTTTGGTTTGTCCATTCTGGTCTACTGTAGAAACATGGTGGAGCAACATGTATGCTTCCTGTGTAGATATGAAGGGCTCATTCTAAGCTCACGAAAACATGATTCTTAGTTTCAGGTGATTATACACTACTGAAAATATTGTTATGAATATTGTGGAAAGGGCCCCCTCTAGTGGTAACTTACCACCAGTGCTCTCTTATTATCTCTCCCTCTACATGAACTCACACGGACTTTGGTGCAATCAAATAATGGCCAGACTTGTCCTTTTTTGCCTGGAGCAGTCGGACACACATCTATTTGGCTCTAAGGGACATCACAGCTTCATTCCAACTGTCATCCTGTGTTAAGTGCATCTAGCGCAGGTGAGTAAGAAAGTTTGTGTAGTTTTACTAATTCAGAGAATCCAGCATACTAAATAGCAGAGAAGCAACATCTTCTTAACAATATTATATTGTATTTCTGCTAATTTAGATGCCCTGAAATGTTACACGCTGGTCCTTTAATGGAGTGATGGCAATTACAGTATACTGGGCAAATAATAGTGCTGATTTGTGAATGATAGTTGTTATTTTAAGTGAACACACCTGTACATCAAATTGATAATGGAAGAAAAATATAATTAGTTTAAGTTTATGGTTATACTTCCCTGAAAGCCTCTCACTGCTAATTATCTTTGCTTCCCTAAAAGGCAGAAGTCCAGACGATTTAGTGAAACTGGGCCACACAATGCTTTGTCTAACTGCTTCCTTAGACAGTGCTATTAAAGTCTCACCTGGCTACGTGTGACTGCTGCCCTGTAGAGCAGTGCTGCAGGAGTGAGGCGTTGACTTCTGGGTGAGCGTGTGATCACCGTCCCATCCTCCTTCTCCTCGCCTTCAAGGGAAACGCGGGGATTCCCGATCACGGACGTCCTCCCTGCGGCTGCTCCCCTGCCGCAAGGCGAGTCAGGGCTACTGGAGAATGGGATAGACGCTGCGTCCTCGCTGGGCGTATCACTGCGTGGAGGTGTTTCTGCCAGGTCATCGGCCCCTACACCCACATCTGGCGACTCCTCGGGCCCTCCAGTCCTTCTACTCTCCTCCAGCCCAGCTGAAGCACTCTGGCTGCCCGCTCGGTCCAGCCCCGGCCTGATCTGTCCCTTTCTCCGGCCTTCAGCTTCCAATGTGGTTGAAATGAGATCCGGGCTCGAGGAGTACATTTTCTTGAGTAGCAGATCGTGCTGCAGGCCCCTGAGGGCTGCACTGGGGTCTAAATGCTGCTTGCTGCTGGGAACTGATGAGGTGGCGTTGACCATGGCTAATGACGAGGAGAGAGTGGCTTTCAGCTGGGCCAAGTCCCCGCTGCTGCCTTTACCAGCCTTCCTGTAGCGGGGTTTTCCTCGGCGTGAGCGGCCGGGGGAGGTAGAGCCCTTGTTGGGGATTGTGACCTGGGTCATGGAAGAGTCCAGTTTGGGGAGGATGACCTCTGACTTTAGTAAGTCTGGCCTGGAAAGGACAGGGACAGAATTAATGAAAAACAGGGAGAAAGAATAAATGTTTACATGAATTCAATGTTAGAGAGATGCTAATTTATTGTATTCTTCACCACAAAAACTTAGTGGTCGCCTAAAAATGTCTTGTTCAGCATCAGTTGTATTTAGCTCCACCCTCTCTTCCGGTTGCAAATAACCAAGATGGCAACGGCCAAAAACCAAGATGGCGACGGCCAAAATGCCAAAATTGAGGCTTCAAAACAGCAGTCCACAGACCACTGGGTGATGTCACAGTGACTACGTCCACTTCTTATATATAGTCTGTGGTTTGTAGTAAACATTACTCAAACATGAGTAAATATTGTATTTGTCAGGGAATATGTTAAGCTGCGGATTCAATGCACTAGTGGGCATGTCACCTATTTCAATGGTGTAGTTTTAATAGTTTTTGGACAACAATGGAAGTCTACATTGGTCTCATGTGTTGACAATAATAAACTATAGAATATTACCAGACTTATCCTTTAACCTTGGTGTTCACATAATATTCAAGAACAACATCAAACCAACCACAAATAAATGCCGCAAATCTAAATAACTCCTCCTCGCTGCCTCACCTCTTGCTGTGTGACGGCAGCTTCTGAGGTACATTGCGTTTCTTCATGAGCTTCTCCATGGAGTTGGAGGACGCCGACTGTCTGGAGCTGTGGTGCTTGAAGCAGCCTGGGTATTTCTTGTCCAGTGACTGCTCCCTCCTGATGTTTAAACACAAAGCCGATACTCATTTAATGGATGTCAATGGACACTAAGCATAAAATAAGAGAGCACTTTGTTACATGCAATGGCCCTGTGTGACTGGATGTAATGGCCCTTCACTTTACATTACAGATGACCTTTTCCATGCTCTAAACACTGCTTAACCACTGGGGATGGATAAAGCTATTAATCCAAAGTATTTGGATAACTGCAACCCTACTTTTCCTGTTGCTACAGTGCAGTACATTTTGAAAATAACTACAGTCTACTACCATAAGTCTGCTTGATGTCTAACTTTGGCTGGACGTAAGGCTTTTCACTCACATTGACTATGCAAACAAATATTTTATATTTTGTTTTCTATTAGAGCAATTTGTCTTTACTTGGACATTAAAGGGTCTTTCTCTGTTAATCAGCACCAAAAGATACATTAATCATTCCCTTTAATTCAATGTCATAAAACAATAAAACATGAAAACGTTTGCCATAAATCAATGTCAGTGTTCATACTTGTGCAGTTCTTTCTCTTTGATCTCCAGCTGCAGCATGATGGCGTTGAGCTCCATGTACAGATTGTTGGCTCGCTCCAGTTTCCTCTCGTAGTGCTCCCGGATGTCCAGTGCATGTCTGTGTGGAGAGGGACTTTAATACATTTATCTACTACTAACACAATTGTAGCTTATCCTTATGTCTCTGTTAGTGGTATATATATTAATATATGTACTGTATAGATGTTTCCACATCTGTATTTCAGGATGTCCGTCCTCTTTGTGTGTCCACGTTACAGTTTCTCTGCTAACCTGAGTTCTTCCCTGCGCCGTTTGATCAGCTCCTCATCCAGCCGGTGAAGACACGTCCCCTCAGACTTGATCTGCTCAAAGTGGTGCCTCACCTCGTCCCGCCACTCGGCCTGGTGAAAGAAACACAGAAAACATGTCCATCAGAGCAGGTATTTAATGACGAACAGGAACTGAATATTTCAAGATTTTACAGGCACAAAAACAAAAAAAACAGTCTGTTTTTTTCGCAATATAAGGCGTATTAAGTGAAACAAAACGGCCAGATAAGTCAAACTATATTCAGTTCATTTAATAACTCAATAACTTCAATAACTCATTTTTCATTTTAACATTTTTCAGTTGTAACACATGAAATACAAAACAATACACTCACTTTTCAGTTCATTCCTCCTCCACAAATCAATCAACCATCAACTCCTTCATCATCAGTGTCTGAGTTAAACAGTTGGGCGATTTTAAGTGCGCCTTATAGTGCGAAAAATATGGTAATTTTAAATTACAAGTGGTGTCTTCTCCATCTTCTAATAGTACTACTAATACTATGATCAATGCTTCCACTCCCAGTCTGTAATTACCTTCTCTGTAGCTGCCTGTGTTGACACAGCACGAGACCAATCAGGTACTTTTAAATTTGGCGCTTGTTTTTGATTTCTGTGTTTTACTATTATGATTTGTACCCTTGCGGGATAATAAAGTATGACTCAACTTCATTTGCGTAATAATATTAACAACAAACGATATAAATACTGAGAGTGAACTTCATTGCACCTTGATCTAGTAAAAAAGCTCTTAATTTGCAGAGCGACCGAGGGTTCCCGTGTATCACTGAAACCAAACCCATTAAGCTGTCGGATCATAATCAATACAGCAGGGAGCGAAACTGAACATGAACTGACATGACATGAGCACAAAAAAAAAGATGCAGCGTGGGCATTTTCTTGTACACAGTGGAGCGTGACAGCTGTTATCTGATACCTGTCATATCACAGCACAAAGGGAGTCTGATATATGAGCGTGTGCATGTACATGCATATATATGTGTGTGTGTGTGAATTTCTGTCTGTGCATGAGTGATGCTCTTCTTATTAAGCTAATGGACTCTTGTGCGCACTCTTCTATGTCTCCAGTCCCCTCTTTCTCCTCTCCCTTTACTCTCTGTGCCCTACCATTAAAGCAATCAATACACTCCAGCAGCAAATACTTCTTTCTAACGTCACAAGAAAAATCCATTATAGGACAGAGAGGAGAGAAACTGAGGAGGGTTGCAGCAGCAGCAGCAGCAGCAGCAGCAGCAGCAGCAGCAGCGAGTGGGGGGAAGGGGAACAGAGAGAAATAAAGGATCAAGGATAAGTGGAGAGAGTGAAAGAGGTTTGTATTTTGCATCAGGAGATATAATAGAAGGAGGAGGCAGAGGGTTGCTGCAAAGAGGAAATTAAATATTATTTATTCTTTTATTCATGCTTGAGTTATGGATGGATGTGTGGTTCTGCATGGCTGAGTAAATACATATCTTCCACACAATTATACTTTTGTCCTGTCCTTCATCTGTTTGGGTTCGCAGCGGTCGATCATATTTGTCATTGCGGCCCCCCACCCCACCCATCCTCCACACCATCACAGACACACCCTCCTTCTCCATCACACAGACCTTCACCATCACGCTTTGATATAATGGGACCACGGAAGCAACAATAATATGCTGTGATTGAAAGGACAGGTATTATTAGTGGTCTCCTGAGGGGCCCGGGGCCCGGGGCCCCTGGCGCAGCTGCCCTGCTTGTAGTTAGTTACTGCAATAGACTGGAAACAAGTGGCAGCGAGTTGACAGCAAAATGACTAGTAGAGATAGTGTCTGCTGTTGACAGAAGGCGTTCTATTAAGAGACATACAGACCTCATGTGTACCTCATCTGGTGTCAATTTATTTATATTTATTTGACAAGGGGGGCTGTGACATGAGAGGTGATGCTTCTCAATTATATTTTCCCTTAATTATACAATTATGACATTGTTCAATGTCTGAAAAAGATCATGACTTAAGTGCTGTTTGACTTCCTTCTCCTTTTCTGTCATCTTTCTCTGCAAGGTCTAAACAGGTATTGATGAAAAATCTAAAAATGTCATGAAATCAAATTTTACTCTTCATTTAGATCAATGGTTCCCAAATCTTTTCAGGTAAAGGACCCCACAGACCCCCCATTTGATAAGATTTTTTTCCAGGGTCCCCCATCTGAGAGGATATTTGGTCTTAGATGTTTTATTATAGAAAGAGTATGAAACCCATGACCAAAACAGTCATACAAACTGTCACTGTCTTACTTATTGACAGAATTACAGTGTCAATAAACTATTCCCCTTTTTGCTGGGGACCCTCTGGAACCCACTCAAGAACCTCTACGGGGTCCCGGACCCCACTTTGAAAACCACTGATTTAGATGTTAAAGTAGTGTCTGAACTGGGAGGCTTACCTGAGACTGAAAGTAGGTTTCTTGTGGAGTTGACAGGATATCTGCTGAGGCGATGTCCAGATGCAGGAGAATCTGCCTGAAGGAAGGCCTGTTTCTTGGCTTGCAGTTCCTGTGGACAATTTAAACAAATGTTTTGTCAGAAATGTAAAATTATTATTAAGTCCCTCAGTGTAAAATGCCATGTTATGTCGTTTTTATGTCTCTCAGCCTCCTTAAAGCTTTTAACATCATTATATTGTCTTAGTGCTGATGCCTCAACTTTGTTTTTCCCGATCAACCTTCCCCTCATCTCTCTCTGCCTCCTTCCTCCTCCCCCTCCCATCCACTCACCAGCATTGCCTCAGGAGCAGTTTGAAGCTGTCTGGGCAGCTGTCAGGTACAGGCAGATGTAGACTGTTGTTGCCCACTCCCCAGATGATAGCGGACGAGTCCACGTCCTTATAGGGCACCTCTCCTGTCAGCATCTCCCACAACACGACACCGAACGACCTGCAGAGAGATGTGGAATAATATGAGATGTGTGTATTTACTGTCAGACACATTGATCTAGATGTGAGTTTAACACTTTTAACTTGCCGGAAATAAATCTTGAGATTTCGATTAGTACAACAATCAGATCTGATGATACTTTATCGCTATAAAAAGCCTTTGATGCTGATGCCTTATGGGCAGCCTTTGGCAGCTTATTATCAAGGTTTAATCAGTTTGCTATGAAAATTTTTGTCACTACTTATAATTTTCTATCATTGGAATTGGCTGTCACAATATCAGATTTTCACAAACCAATAATCATAGCCAAAAGAATTCATGATAATGATATGGTTGAGATATCTTTAGGATACTTGTGAAATTCATCTTTAAATATGTTTATAGTGTATTTTGTCACTTTTTTGGCAAATTAATTATACTCAAAATATGAATGTATTGAGCTGGAGAGTGACTCTAACTATAGCTGTATATATAAAATTATATATACATATACCGTTATATATATATTATATATCTTCTATCTTATGTCTATCTATCTATCTATCTTATATATCTATATTTCATTTTTCATCAGAGTTATGGTCAATATTAGTATATTTCAACACCCCTAATTGGTATCACGTTACTTAATGTTTAATACTTGTACTGGTAGTAGCCAAAATACTGTACAGTATATTGCTGATTCCCTTCTATGAGCATACATGTATGTTTTACTAATATTCCTAGTGCGATTTACGCCACGATAAAGACATCACAGCTCCAAAAAACACAGAACTTGGTGACAACTGAATCCCATAAAGCTTTATTTCTCTACAGTTGAGTGTTTCATTGATGAGCTCCATCTTCACCCCTGTTTGAGGTGAAGAGAGGAGAGAGAGAGAGGAGGGAGCAAGCCCATGGGGAAGGTAACTAAGGAAAGTCTGTTGTTGGTGACTCTCTGGGTTGCCATAGTGACCATGTACAGTATCCACAGCAGCAATAGCATCACATGCCGCATTGAGGAGGCGTGTGATGTTGTGTGTTTTTTTTAATATATTTTTAGAGTCTCTCCATCTCCTTGTTTATGATTCATGATGTAAATGCACAAGAAGCAACACTTGACTTCAAGGCAATGCATGTCATTTATGTAACCACCAGGTTATAATATATTACAAAATAAAAATAATGCAGTTTACTTAAAGTAAAGCTGCGTCCACATCTGTGACAACAAATTTCATCTGACGATAGAGAAATAAAAATTACCACATTTTTGTTCTCTCACTCTTGCCGTAAAATTTATTTGATTTAATAACTATCTAAAGACCCAGCCACTCCACAACCAAATGAAACACATTCTTGCCGCTTTACAATTAGTTTACATAAGACAGTGCAGCATTATACTGAAGTCAGTCAATACATACAGTAGCTTCCATTTTGTCTGCCTACATGTACAGTATGCCCTGGTGTTACACTGAGTAACACTTTCTTGTGCTGTTTTGTGATTTTTAGATATCGGTATTTATTTCTCGCCAGTTCAATGTCAGGTTTTTGCATATAGCTTTTTACTGTTTTTAGCTTTGAGATTAACAGTAATTATTCTTTCTTTTCCTATTTATTGTGTGTTAAACTATTGACCTGGGTGGCGTAATGCAGCACATATAGTTGAGTCAAACTGAACTGAGTAAAAGTAAAGATATATTTTACTTTGTTTACTTAATTTTAGGGCTGGCCCCTCTTAGTCGACTAATCGGTTGTTTTGGTCTTAGTTGACTAAGATTTATTAGTTGATTAGTCTTTTTTTTTGTTTGTTTTTTTCCATGCTGTATGACTTATTTCCAAGAAACTTCTGAGCATATCTCTGTTGAACACAAGATTTAAAGTGGTGCTTTTGTATGATCATTTGTGGAGAAACTCAGTTTTACAGATCTGTCGATTAAATCAACTAATCGATTTGTCAACAGTGGTATCTCTTTGGTGGAGGACAGCCCTAGTCAATTTGTAAAATGTGAGTATGTTACCTGTGGCTATCTTGGCATAGACCTTATATAAAGATAGACAGGAACATGAGTTGTACCAGCTGTCAACAGCACATAACAAAACTGAATACATACAACACAATACAACACCATCTACCACTTTGACTCACTCTTTGTGGTATGAACTACATAATTTACATACATTTAAACAAAACTGTACAGTATGCACCCATGCTTTGCTTTTTTTCCGCATGAGGGGCTTTTTAATCCTATTTTCACCTCTCTGCTAATGCACTGCTGGCCTTGGGCCAAACCATCCTCAGGCTGGGAAGGTTATTCCAGCCTCTCCTGAGCACTGCAGCATCTGGCAAATCAATTATTAAATTAGCCAGCGTTCCTTTCAGGACGGAGAGGAAGAGTGATGGAGGGACGTAGGATGGGTGAGAGAGGCGGGGAGAACGTATTGGTGGCTCAACACAGGGCAACCCATCAGATATGGCCGAGGCCCTATAGAATTTCATGTAATGAGATATTGTACATAATACTCAATAGATTTTCTGGAAATAGGATCCTGCGCTCTATACTGTAGTAGGCTGGAACTAATGAGATTTTATGCTGATTCAATGACAGATAAGACAAATCATAAGGGGAATCTACACCAGTGCAGAAGGACAGTGGAAAAAAGGGTTATGACACCTACCAAATATCCACTTTCTCTGAGACAGGTTCGTTGCGTATGACCTCAGGAGCCATCCAGGCCACTGTACCGGCAAAGGACATCTTGGTGCTCTTGTCACTGAGCTCCTTGGATGTGCCGAAATCAGAAATCTTCACTGCATCATCGTAAGTGATCAGCATACTGGAATGAAACATTGGACCGCAAGTTTATCATTGAGTGCAAGCATAATCAGTTGTTATCAAATTGTTTGCTTAAAGTATACTAATTCAAATCAATCATTGAGCAGTAACACGATAACATCATGCCTGGTTAAAATCTGAGTGATGGAGCAGCAGTTAAGGCACTGCAGAGTTAGAAATTTGCCTGTTTATCATAGCATCTAAATTTGGCCAATCAATGCAGGTCACAAAATAAATCTGAGGGTTTGCGAGATGATTAAAAGGATGTGAAAGGAAAAAAAACATATTTCTGCAACACAAAATTATATGTTGTTTCCAGTAAATTACTGGATAAATCAGTCACTTCAGGCCTCTAAAAAGTATTTGAAAGTAGTGAACTATCCAAGTTGGACCTAAGCTTTAATTGTGTCTATTTAGTGACTTGTTTACTTTAACATTACACTTGATCTACAGAGCTGTAACCACACATTTCATTTCACCAGGTCTATAAAACTCACTTTGGTGACTTGAGGTCTCTGTGGATGATCTTGTGGAGGTGAAGGTAGTTCATGCCCCCGGCGATGCCCATGGCCCAGTCCATGAGCAGGGATGGATGGATCTTCCTGCCTGCTCTCAGCACCTCATACAGCTGTCCCTGGGCACAGTACTCCATGATGATGCAGTAACATGGAGCCTGGGTGCAAATACCCCTGAGGGGTACACAGAATACATTACAGTTGTTACAACGGCAGTAATGAATAGAAAACTTTTTAGTGGAACGCTCTGCACATCCTGTGATCTAATAAGCCACTGGATGATTCCTACTAACTTGAAAGTGATGATGTTGGGGTGCTTCAGCTTGCGCAGGTGCTTGATGTCTGTCTCTTTGATGTTCCGCACTTTTTTGACAGCCACTTCCTGTCCGTGCAATTTGCCCAGAAAGACGGCGCCCTGGGCTCCGCTGCCCACCCACTGCAGGTCAGATATCTCCTCAAATGGGATCTCCCACGCCTCTGAGGTTGGAGAAAAAAGATGGAGGCAACATAGTTGGTGAGTTTATCGATGTATCAACAAGTCAATTATAGATATACTGTACAGCACAGTGATGATTGCAAACTCATGTTCTTAACTGCAGCTGATGATTCATAACATAACTAAACACCAGCCAGTTACTGAGCACTGCACCTATGATGAGTAATAGAAATAACCTTTATGTTTTTTATTTGACGTGGTGGTGATTCAGATTGCTTTATTACAGACAAGTCACCCCTAGGCTAGTTATATGATTGAGAGTTTTCGTCATACATAAAGGAACAGCTTGACATTTTGGGAAATAAACTTACTAACTTTCTTGCCAAGATTTAGATACGTATATCGATACCACTCTCATGTCTGTCCATTCTATATGACGCTACAACTAGTTTAGCTTAGTTTAGCATAGACTGTAAACAGGAGGAAACAGCTAGCTTTGTTCTGTCCAAAGGTAACAAAATCTGCCTCTAATGCTCATCAAATAACATATAATATTTTGATGGTTTCATCCTTACAAAAGTGTAAAAATTACACAATCTAGTGTTTTTTATTCTCTGAATGAAATTTCCCCCGGGAATAAAAAAGGAATATTTTTTTTTTTCTTTCTTTTATCGGAGCATTAACTTCCTGGATTCTCCACTGGTTGCCTGGCAACCTCAATAAATAGACCAGAACATAGCCCCAAAGAACGGATATTGCCAAGACGTGAAAGTTAATTGTTTGTTTCATTGCAACATCAGAGCCCAGCCATTTTGGACTGATAGAGACGACCAGACACCAGTAAAATGTCAACTTAAGACTAAATTATTTCTATTCTATTGTCATATTCTACCAAAAAGTGTTTTGGCAACAGTGGCTGTTGTTAAAAATACACTGTATTTTTGTCTTTTTGATTATATATTCTTTGATAAACCCCCCTAAACCGCAAGGTTTCATTTTCACATTTTGGTTTTTCTGCGATTTAAACAAACCAGACATAATGTGTTCACTAGTGAGCTTTAGAGGCAGATTTTGTTACCTTTAGAGAGATCCAGGCTAGCAGTTTTCCCGTTTCCAGTCTTTGTGCTAAGATAAGCTAACTAGCTGCTAACAGTCGCTTCATATTTACCATAGAGACATGAAAGTGATATCAATCTTCTCATCTAACTCTCAGCAAGAAACCAAAGCTTATTTCCAAAAATGTCAAACTACTCTTTTAATATGTCAACATGGTTAAATATTATTCAAAAAAATGAAAACAAAACATGCTCACTTCACGTTTAGTTGTAGACATTTAATATCTGTATCAAAAGCTAAAACTGGTAAATCAAGACAGAAAAAGCCTGTATGTAAAACTAAAGCTAAAAGGATCATACAGCACCACGACATGCTGTGCTGTTTTACACCTGTTAGACCTGTACCAGTAAAACCTGTTGTAAGCCCTGGCTCTTACATTAACGCAGAGCACAAGTTGATATCTTTTTTTTTTTTTCTGTTGTTGAACCTCACCTTAACCTAAGACTCTGGGTGTACAGGCAGACAGACAGGGAGCTCTAATCTACTGCGGGTAAATCTCCCTCAGCCTCCTAAATCCTGCTTAGTGCCATTGTGGGGCTGACGCGAAACAGGGGTCCAAAACTCAGGAGGGAGTAAGGCATGGAGGAGGGAGAGGATTTGAGAGCATAATGTGGACGTACGGTGGATGGGGAGGTGGAGGGGTATGAGGGTAGTGGTGATGGTGGTGGTGGCTCCGTTTGTGTGTGTGGAGGAAAGAGGGGAGGGGGATTCCCCACGGGTCGGGCAGGGGTCCATGTGGCCAAAGACAGATTATTAATACAGAGAATATATACAGCCCGCTCTGCTGCTGTTCTTAACTGGCAGAGGGAAGATTTAGACACATTTATCATATTAATAAGGATAACATGAATGATTAATGCTGTCCAGTGATGGATTGAGGACATAATGAGCCCCTCAAATGTCCCACAGTAAAGACCACATCTGATACACTACAATATTGCCAGGTCTGCTTTGTTTGATCTGAGGAAATCTAGAGCATCACCAAGCACCCCACAGTCCTTCACAATCAATAAAGGACAGACAGTGTCCCTGCTTTCTATTGTGCCTTCCAAACAAAACTTAAGAATAGAGCATTGTGATATGGCAGGCAGGCACTCAGTTGCAATACCCCTATTTGTGTCACTTTTATAATATCCGTTTTGCTCTCGTCAGTGTGTGCGTGACTCCCTGTGATGCTGCACAGAGGAGGGGAGCAGCGAGGTGCAGATGGGCTGGGAGTGATAACAGCACAGGATGAAAAGGAGAGAAAAGGAGACAATGAGAGATGGAAGGAGAAGGGGAGGGAGGGGAGATGTGGAAGTCAAACTGGTGATAAAATATCAGAAGGCTATAAAGACAAGGAGACGTATAAATCTGCCGCCTTCAAGCCTGATGCTGTATTTACTTTATCAAGTTTGTTTTTGGCATCTCATCTTACTTTATGTGTTCTTGTCAATGCGAGATATTAAGTGTTTTCATTTGTGGAGGTGTTTATGTGTGCATGCAGCCACACAGTGTTGGGCTCACACATGTGTGTGTGTCAGGTTTGCGTTAATAGAGATGAGAGGCGCAGGGTCAGAGCGTGGCCATGCATAATTCATGGAGCAGATTTGGCAGAGGAGTCCCGGGGGAGTTCTGCGCTATTGTAGTGGCTGCAGACATAAACAACACAGCGTCACAGGGAGCTAGTTTCATTGGGGGGTGGTGTGCTGGAGAGAAGGTGGGGTGGGCACAAGCAGGCGAAGGGTTGGGGGGAGACCAGGGGAAAATAAGCCCTTTGCAGCTTTGATTGAGTCTCTCTCTCTGGCTGTAGCTCTTTCACGTCAAGCAAAGTGTTTGTTTACAACATGGCCTTTGTGGGAGTCATTTTTCTAACAACTGTTTAATGTAATTAAAGTGTGGGATAAGATAATTTAATTAGCATATCAAAGCTTCAGACAGGAATTAAATAGGAACTATTGGAAGCAACCATTAATTCTAGTGTGTGTAGATGTGTTTCCACTGGAATGGATGGACTTACCGTCCAGGCCATGTTTGTGCTCTGTGGAGTAAGCTTTGCCAATCATAGTCCAGACAGGCCGCAGACACCCAAACAACCCCTCCAGAAACCCTCCTCCCCCTCCGGTAGACTGGCACTGTAGCCTGGCTTCATCCGCCTGGCTCCTGACCGCATTGCTGTCCATCTCCTGCCCCTCTCCCTCCGTCCTTCCTGGACTCCCATCATGCTCGTGGAGCTTCAGGACACTGTTGGCAAAGTGCTCCTGTTGTTCCTCGCCTGGCGTCTGATTGTGACCGGCAGTCTGCCCCTCTCCTCCTCCTCCTCCTCCACCTCCTCCTCCCCCGGGCTCGACTGCACCTCCGGTGTCTATGGAGAGGACGTTGCGGAGGACGCACTGGGTCGGGGTGAGGTCCATTTCTGGGGTGCAGGGTGTTTCAGCATCGAGGCGGCGAAAGGATGGAGGATCAGAGAGGGGTGTGTTGAAGCCAGAGAGAGAAGGAGAGGGGGCACGAGGTTCATGAACGAGCGCCATGAGGGCCTTTGGTCATCAGAACAACTGGAGAACTGGGAGCCTTGAGGAGACCAAGAGGAAGGAATAGAGCGAGAGGAAGGAAGAAGAAAGAGGAAGGAAATTGTTATAAATCAAATCAAAGTTAAGATCATTATCTTACCCTCTGGGAGCCATGAGGGCTTATTCAGCTGAATATTGAGTTTGTAAAAGAGTGTCACCTCTGGAAGATGCTTTTAAGTAGGACCTTGAGCTATAAGTTATCTCATAAGTGGCAGAGGAACTCAGTTCTGTCTGAACTATCAGCAAATGCAGGCTGACAAGACGGCACACCTCCCTAAAGCTGTGATCAATATCAAATAAAGGCACATTCATAGATTCTAAGCTCCTCTGGTTCGAGTCAATTTTTAGTTTTGTTGTTTCACCCAGAAAGTGCTTTGCTGTTTCCCATAATAAGTAACTTTAAGAACTGTGTAGGGGTCTACAGTGAGAGCACAACAACAGTGAAAAAAGCAGTTTTAACAGTTCCTCATCAGCACAGAAGAGTAATATAATGATAGCATTTCCCACACAGTAACACTGTATAAGATGAGAATACAGCGGTAGCCGCTGCCTCATGATCACAGCAGTGGCATTAACTTGAGTCATAATGTCTGCTATCCGAAGATATGAAATCAGTACTAGGATGTGAAACATGATACAGGATGCGTGGATAAAGGACAAAAGAGCAGCCAGTCTGGACCATAAATCATACCTCATACCCTTGATGAAGTGCACTGCAAATAACATCAGACCCCTCTCTAAGGCTCAGCCTTATAGGTGCCACAGCATTGCAGCACCTCTAAGTATTTTCCTTACATCTTACAGATATTACATTTTGGTTTAGCATGTTCATGAATAACAAACCAGTGTTGTAGAGGCAGAATGGTGCCACAGCTGGTTATTTACATCCCATACATCACTGGTGTATTAAAATGCATGAGATCAAATGATGGCTATATACTAACAAGAGAATTCTGCTTCAAAGCTTGTCATTTCTCCAAGGAGAACAGCATCTACATGCTCAGCGGAGAATGAAAATGCATTATTTCTTGCCAGGGCCTTTTAAAGTGATCCACTCGTCCTCCATCTGCTGTCTCTGACAAGCACGACTAGGAGGTGACAGGTTTTATCTGCTTTGTGAAATAATAATACCAATTAAAACCCTCAACAGCACCAACATTGTTGTGTTGTTGTACACCATTTAACACAAATGTGTTTTCTTTTAGAAAATCCCACCAGTTTCCAGATTACCATTGGAGGGCAAACTTCATTTTTGCTATAACCTTTTTCAAGTTAAATAAAATTACTGCATTACATGCTATTAAAATGATTATATTGACCACCCTAGTCTCACTACAAGTAATGTGCCTGGATCTGATGTAGCTATATCAGCCCCAATACCACGGTTTACAGCTGTATATAACCATCCATAATTCATAAGGTATGGAGAGAGAAATCGCGTAGACAGCTCCAAACAAGACAGACAGCCTGGAGAGGACGCATCCACCAAACCAGGACCACCAAGCTCAAAGTCATTATAATTTTCTGCGCTGAGAGAAACCAAACCACTGGGACACATCTGGTGTCTGAAATGTGGAATAATCATTCACATCCGACTGATCCTGCCTGCTAATAGTGCTGCTCCGGCTCTCGCTACTTGATTTATATCGAGGTATCAGCTGCGGGAGCTGCTGGAGCAGGCTACGGTCGGTTACAGGCCAGCGCATTGTGGAGGTGTCGGAGGGGGTTTCTCTAGCGCGCATCATCACCTCCTGCTGCGTTAAAGCATCAGTGGAGCATCACTGACAACACTCAAGTTACAGTCACACACACTGCTGCAGTTTATATTTGGATAATAAAAGGATAGGATGCGTTATTTAGGGATCGTATCAGCTGCAGACGGTCTCCCTTATCCTATAGTCCACCTGCTCATCACGCCGACTGCATGCTGCCAATGTACAAGCAACGTTTCCTACCTCAGTGCCGACAGCTGAAGTCCATCGCTGCAAAAGCGTATTCCACGTTATAGTTTAGGACTGAATCTAGTAGCAACCGCCTAATAATTCTCCCCCTCTTTCGGTATAATCAGCATCCACGCTCCCTCCTCCTCCTCTCTGCGCCCACTGATGTTTCTCCGCCCTGGATGTCTGGAAGCCTGCGTCTTCTCCTGACTTTATCCCAGCTGTGAGCAGTAAACACGCAGCTACAGCTCCGCTCCCTTGGTCCGCTTGTTTTCCTGCTCCTACACCTCCTCCTCCTCCTTTTCCATTCTCCTCTGAGGATGCGGTCTGCGCACACTCAGGAATTTATATCACCTACACTAGTAAACACCACTGTGGAGGAGAGGAGGAGGATGGGAGGGAGGGATGCGGTGTCCTCCTATCAGAGGAGGAGAAATGTGCTGTGACGAGCTCGGTCCGGTGAGACACGTACGGGACAACCGTATACCGCAGGTGAACGGCTACTCCTCGGCGGGGAGGTAGGGGGTCAGCCGGTGTGTGAGGTGATCAAAATGATGTCATTCCCAAAGCATGCAGCATTTGACTGGACAGCCCATGTAAATCCCTTCAAGCCCTATTAACGACGCCTGTATCCAGCGTAATTGGTGCATAATCTGTGCGCACTACCCAGAGAGAGGGGGACACGAAGGAAGGACAGCAGGTCGTTTTTTAAAAATTATTATCCTCTCCAATCTCTCTACTGACCCATTTATCTGAGATACGGGGAGAGTGGGACAACACAGGACCTAAATGGGACTTTCCCCAGGCGTGATTTGTTTCCCTCAGTGGCTTTAATTAACCTGAATGAAATAAAATATCACTGATTTAAAAAACACTCATCTAATATCAAAAATCTCATTTTGTTTTTGAAAGTACTACCATCTTCAAGGGTTCCTGTTAAAAAGTGATTCAAGATGTTATTTCCAAGGACTAGACTGAATTAAAGGTACAGTGTGTAGGATTTGGCGGCATCTAGTGGTGTGGTTGCAGATTGCAAACAGCTGAGCACCCCTCCTCTCACTCCTCACTTTCCAAGACTGGCAATGTGAGCTGCTGAGTGCAAAACCGTGGTAACGCTGTTTGCCTCACCCAGAGGCCATCCTTACCATAGTAACACTGCTTTAGGAGCAACGAAAGTCAAATGGCGGCTGGCAGTGCCACGTTTGTGCACTCTGCGGCTCACATTGCCGCAGTTTCACAAGTGTGTCAGAGAACTACAGTGGCCTTCAGGTAACGAAAAACTGAAAGTCTCTCTGTAGATTCAGAGTTTGGTTTGTCCATTATGGGCTACTGAGAAACATGGCGGAGCAACATGGTGGACTCTGCGAAGAGGACCCGCTCTTTAAGCTTTGTTTATACTCTAATGCAACACCGTGGTGTGGGCCTCCGTAGATATAAAAATGCATAGAGGCATTTATACTCAGCGCATTGCTCATTACAGTATGCTCTGAAACGCCAGTGGGCACAAAAACAAAGTCTGTGGTTAAGCAAGTGGTCAACGAGTGGTACCGGAAAGGAAAGTAGGCTGCCTGGCAACAGTAGTAAACACTAAACACAGCCATACATACCACCAAACATTGCATTTGTGTACTGTAATTATTAATGTCGCTTACCTCCAAGTCAAAATTATTTTCCATCTCTCTATGCTTCCCCTCGGGGACTCGCCACTCTTTCCATTAGACATTTTTTTAGCTTTTACAAAGTAATCCCTCATATTCTTTTACAGCCTGCAGCAAAAAGCCTCTTCTTTCCCCAGTGTGTTGCCTGTTTCTTTCCAAGTATTTAATGTCATCTGAGTGTCCCTATGGTCTCTCAATGAACAGTCGTAGAGATGTATGTGCAGGCCAACCTGCTCAGCCAGTCTTCCCTTCAGGACATCCATGTTGAGATGAATGGGGCAGCATTGGCAGTTGGTGCGTATTAACAAAAATTCAGAGGTGCACAACCAACCTGGGACGACTCATGGAACCTTTGTGCACCACGCGAAAGCTGTGACGATGCAAGTTTCCTCGCACTGGCTTCACTACAGCGAGCATCAACCAGGCTTTATGTAGAAGGTCTAAGCAACTGAAAACACAACTATTCTTTGTTTCAGGTGATTATACACTTATGAAAACATGGTTATGAATATTATATTCTATTTCTGCTGATAGATCACCGAAATATCACACACCGTTCCTTTAAGTTTTTATTACTGTGTCATGCATAAAACTATGCATACACAGGCTTACAAGACACCACAAAGTCATACAAACCAGATTCAGAATGGTGTATATTTTCAAACAAACTTACTAACAAAAAGTCCAAAAATTAATGAAATAACAATCAGAATTTTAGACTTTTATGTCATTAAATACACAATTTTCTTCTTTACCCGGCTTTTTTAAGACAAAATCTGAGCACTTAGGCACATCACAACTGAGCAACCCCTCATACAGACATCAGAGAAATCCTGTATGAATGGCTGCCAGTGTCACTCTACAGGCCAAATGGGGGATCATGAAATCACTGTAAACACCAGAGAATCTTCCAAGAGTCAAACAATTTGGCTGCCACAGGAAGATGTGAGTTTGTGGAACAGCTGGGGATCCCGTGTCTGAGTTGTGTACTTACTGTGCGTCTAAAACGGTTGTAGCTACATGACCCTTTTTCAGTGCTAAATCCAAATCCAGCCCTTATCTCCCAGATTAAGCTCGTGTCGAGCTTAAACCCTAACGATGACCTCATCGTGCCGCTCGCTTGCAGACGGCGGGGGAAACCCCAACTAGCGCACAGACGTGACCAGCCATGTGAGACTGACAAACCTGCACAGTACACCAGTACACAAAGCCTCTAACCCTCCTCTTCTATGAAATCCTGATGAAAAAAATAGATCATTCTACTGGCTGAGTTTGAGATGAATGTGATTTGAATTGCTTCTGTTTTCATTTATTCATCTTTGAGTCACTCAGCCTCCACATGAAGCCTTGTAAAATGAAAATAACATTTTCTGAGTACTTTGTATTGTCTTTCTCTCTGTGGTTGAGTGATACAGAAGCACCATAACAAGAGGTTTTTTAATAACTCTGCAATTTTATACCCAACAATGGTAAACAGAGCAACAGCAAAATAATAACAGGCCTGTTATATGCAAGTAATTAAATGTTTAACTACCTTTTTAACAACATATTCTTACAACCATCTCAGTGGGGCACTGCCGCAGAATTGTTGCATTTCTAAAATTATTTTTGACGGCAGACTTGATGCTTGTATTTTAATTTCACAATCTAATGGAACATTATCTTGAAGTTTCCAAATGAATATTCAAGGAACCAAAAATGTGGTTTATGAATGTTTAATGTTGGATCTAATATCAGATGAAATAGAAATAGTGGGCAAAAAATCAGCAGCTTTAATCATTCTTGCTATTTCATGCCATTCATATCTAGAATTGTGTCTTAAGGCGGTCTGAATGGAGCAGCCCGTCCTCTGTTCTAGTTCTATCTTCTTCTTAAAAAAAACTTTCTGATGATTTATTTATTGGTGCTTGTAGTTGCAGGACAGCTCCTCGTCAGGGGTGTTCAGTCCTCTGAGGGTCCATGCTGCTGCCTCTGATGTCCACCAACACAGCCTCTGCTTCTGTTGTGGTTACACCAGCAGAAATAACTCTGCAGGGTATCACTGCTCATCAGATAACAAATCTGGCGTTTAAAAAATATACACATTCAGTGGGACTCCCATTGATTTTCAAAGATTGAGTTCTCATGTCACGTTGCATACCCGCTGCATACAAGTAAAGAGCATCTTGTAACTTCAGAGATAACGTAATGTGCATTTTAGAACTGCAAAGCTTTAATCAGACAACTGTAGGAATGACACTCCAACCGAATGGCTGATGTAAAATGTTGCATTGTTTGGCAAGATGCCTGATAATCTGTAGGAGGGAATTAGCAGAAGCCTGCAGTGAGGGCTGTCAAGAGGAATGCCATGTGTGTACACATGCCTTTGACTGTGAGTGTACAGTATGTTGTGAAAAGGCCCAGTGCCAAATGGTCACAGATTGTGTAGGGGGAAGGTAGAGGTGTGTGAGCGTGTGAGAGGGTGTATAGGGAATGAGGGGGAGGGCAGCTCCTGGCTCTTTGGAGAGCCTATTTATGGATCCTCATCGAGAGCCCCTCCTGTTACTCATTGTCACTTTCACTCACGCACCGCTGAATAGGTGACCAATCATCAAATCCACTCAACTCTGTTCCTAAAGGGAACATGAACAAAAGAAGCCAAGATAATTGGCCCTCTGCTCTGACATCATATTGACTGAAAACAATCAGCAGAATACCAGAAACATTCTTTCAGATTTCTGATGAAAGAAGACAGCTAAGCGTGTGTCTATGTTAATGTATGTCTGTGTGAATATACATGATGGGAGTGATCCCTTCCTGTCTGTTGGGGGGAAGCTGATATTGGACAGTATTGTCATCAATCAGGTTGCCACTACTTTGGACTCATTAAGATCGGCGCCAACCAGTATTGGTGGGTGGATGAAGGGGGTTGGTGGGTGGGGGATCCTCCATTTCAACAAGATGATCTCACCTCCTGTCTGCAGCTCAGGAAGAACAGTTTTCATTCATAAAGTCCATCCATTCACACACACATGTGTTCAGGCACATGCACACATACACGACCAACGTATCTCCCAACGGGATGCTGAGGAAACAGTTGAGCCAATGAAGCAATATTCAGGTGAGATCACTGTCGGACGCCAAGGTTCCTTTTTCCATTTCAAAGCTCTGTAACGGATGTTCGATGCCTTTAATCATTTGACCTTGTCTGCATTACAGCACCATATACTGGAGCGTAAAGAAGACGTCATGGTACAAAACTGACCCAAAACTTGTTGGATAAGAGGTAAACAAGCACCTTTAGTATGCTTATGCTGTTTGTGCACATTTACAGTTACAAAAAGCTGTGAACACAACATTGACATATTGTCAGCTTTTAAGTTGATATGGTGAACATCAACATCCACATTCAGCAAACATGTAACAATATTAACATTCAGAAATCATATTAATCTAAGTCAAATATTTACTCTCATTTTAGCCCTGTTTTGGTCTCCACCAGCTTCTGAGGGACGTATCTGGCCCTTTAGCAGGTAAATGCTCCACTATGTTCACCAGCTAGCTGTGTCTGTGCTGCTGTTTGATGCTGAGTTAGAGTACAGTGGGCTTTAAAGCCCACTCTGTGTTTTTTTTACACAGAAAATGACATTGATGAGAGCAGTGAAAGTGACCCAAACTGATTTGTGGGTGAGAAAACCAAAGGGGAACTTCAGAGCGAAACCCTTTTATATATAGTGGGAGCTATTGTTAATCTGACACCCAATTAGACTGTTATCAGGCCATTAAATAGGCATAATCAGTTGCTATAAGCACCATAGATGTGGATCAATAGGGGCCTACTACACCTACTACGTTGTAAAAGTGAAAGAGAAGCTTAAAAGCAACACCTTGTAAACACGCTGTAAAACAGAATGAGACATTTTGTTTTGAACACAAACAAAACAGCTTTTTTAAGTTTCTGCAACACAAACCACTTCATCAAGTACAACTATTCAACTGTTACAGCGGAGGAACTTAATACATTTGAATACAAAGACTTTTTTCACACAGGGTGTGGACCCCGGTCTCCTGGGTTCAAACCCTGTGTTTTGTGTCCCATCCATCACCCACGAACTCCATCCCATATAGAGTTTAACGCTGTCTATAATACAGCACCTGACTTCCACGTCTGCTCCTGTCATAATTACTACAGTCACTAGAGTGCACTGTCATAGTCTTTTATACCTTCGTCCAGTGAGCTACCATGTGAATAGATGATAAAACCTACTAATGGCTGTAGCAGGCCCCTTCTGACCCTCATCTATGGTGTTTATAGTGACCGATAACGCCTATTTAAAGGCCTGACAACAGTTTAATTGGCTGAATATGAAAATATTATCTATTGCTGCTTTCCACTGTCTTGTTGGCAGTTACAAGATGTGTCCCAGACAACTGAAGAGCCATATTGACTCATTCCAGCATGTTCTAAAATATGCAAATCCAACATTTAGATCAAGCACCGCTTTGATCTTCCAGGGAGATTAGTGATGCGTCTGATTTCCCTTTGAAACCTCCGAGAGGCGAGCAGCCAGCCAGGCAGCCTGCTGTGGAGAGCCTCTGGCAGCGGTCTGGTCAGGAGAGGGTTAATAACAATAAAGGGGAGGTTGGAGAAGCCTTCCTGAAAGTCACATGGTTTGTGCCGGGAAGCGGGGGTGGAGGATCGGAGGGAGGGAGGTGGGGACGAGCTGGAGGAGGAGTCTGGAGCGTGTTGCCGTAGAAACAGAACCCTCAGTTGGCCGATGTGAAGTCAGAGGCGTAATATTAGGCGGTGACTGCAGTTAGATGCTGCTGGTGGTGTGAGGTGGGCGGATGGGAGGGGAGTTTGGGAGGGGGTGACTCACACTAGAGGACGCACTCTGCATTCTAATGGATGGACCCACATGTGGATGCACTCACACACATACACCTTCATTGGCTACATCACCTACTGTCCCGTCCTTATGTTAGAACCTCCCATATCTCTCCACTATATAATCTACTACTGTACAGCTCAGCATCATGCTGCACCACTCTACTTTACAACATATAATTAATTCATTACGGCAGTGGAAGACATTAGCGTTTGTCTTGATGGCTTCACTTGCTCGTGTTGATAAAGGGCATCTATTAGAGGGAACCAAATGCTTAGACAGCCTAGTAAACTATAGCCATGTAATTGGTGACGGTATAATTGCACAGCACACACGTAGCAATTAAAGAGATAATATGTGTAAACCATGCTCAAGATTATCATTGGATTAACTACACTTCCCAAATGCCCTTGAGTGTGGAGGATCACCAGCTGTTACAGGGGAAGTGTTGATAATTATGCGGATGATTTTTTTTTTTTTTTTAGGCTGTTGTTTTGAGGGTCTTTCCTTTTGGCTGCAGGGAGATCAGTTTGTATCTCATTAGAGGAAGTAGTCCATGTTAATGAACTTTTTCTCTCATGGTGCGGGATGAGAAAGCAGAGGCATGAAACAGATATTTTCTCAAACACACAAATGTAAATCCTTACAATAAAAAAATGTATATGATGCCTCAGGGTTGAAAAGGCGATACTTTCCAGCAGCAAGCACTCTTGCCGGTGAGAATGAGACGACCAAAATGTGTAAAATCACTAATTATGTTTATGGACTCTTAATTTGTGTGATCTAGTATTTCAAATACTGTGATATAACATGTAGAGCCAATCAAAGTGAATCTTAAGTGATGAAGTAACAAGCTGGAATAAGTTTTGTTCATTTTATGGTCCTGAATTATTAATGTCATGCTGTAAATCAATCATTTGGAAGCATATAAATTTATATCATATTTTATTTTAGAGGAGACTTGGTTATCAAGTGACAGAACTTTTATAACAATAGTGATTTCTCTGATTTCTGTAATCATAAACATAATCAATATTCAGTGATGAGAAATAAATGCACTGCTTGAGAACAAGTAATGAGGATGAACATAATTTGAATACAAAATGTGCTTGTTTCTATTGTGTATGTTTCCTCACAAAACCATAACTGTCATATTTACCAGTTTACTAATCGACATCCACAGCCAAGACAACATACCGTCTGCTGTTTAAAGCAGCCACTGCAGTGTTATAACTCAGGAGAATGTGACGTACACTTGCCCTATAGCAAATAATTGACTTTTTGATTGAGCGCTGCTTTGCTCTTCCTTTTAAGGAAAGCCAGGGCAGGTTCATTTCCCATCATCGCTGCGTGTACAACTGGAAGCAGCAGGCAAAAATCACAGGCAGTGTGACGTTTTCTTGGTCACCACCCACAACAGCATCTCACGGTTTGAGGCGAGCCAATGAGGGGACAGGCTGGCTGTCTGATACAGCCCTGGCTGGTCAGCGATGAAGGCTGAACATTATCTTGAGGCTTGTTTATTTCAGTTTGCCTGTGAACATGACTCATTCAATTTTTGGGAAAAAGGAGTAACTACAGTGCCCCCTGAGGCAAAACCAAAAGGATACCTCCTGATTCTCATGAGCAGGTCGAACAAAAAGTGACAGAGATGTCATAAGAAAAAAACAACAAAAACAGTCCATCTATGTTTAAATTGATCTTAATAGTCAGATAACTTATATAATAATTTATGAATCATGTGCCTTCTTGAATAATGTGCTACCTTTATTTAAGTGAGCTATGTTACACTTAATTCCTGCTGTCATTCTATTGTATATTTTGTTTGTACTCCATACTATGCAATCATGGTCTTGAGTCAATGTGTTTTTTTCTTATGACCCCTCAAATTTATCTTTTATCAAGCCTGTCTCTGACTTTTCTTCTTCTGTCTTTGCAAGTGTCTGTTCTATCAGGCAGCTGTAGATGTCCAGCAATGTTCTGTCAACACACAACATCACTTGTTAAAGATGATCTCATTTGCATAATATATTCAGCATAATAAGAGGTAGAGGCATTGTTTCCGAAATTTGTATTCCGGAGGAAAACCAGCCACCAATTATACAGAGCTATGCTAATTACCCACTTGACTGGATCACATATTATCTGTATTAAGAGTCTTTAATTCATGAAGTAAAGTGGCAAATTATCGTTTGTTACAAAGCTGTGATGGAAATGATGGAGCATTTGGAGGAAGATATGACTGACATGTGAAAAAGACAATTTTTGCCTCAAAAACAAGCAGCCAACATCAGAGAAACATCCACAGCTCAACATCAAGCTGTTGTTTCGGTGCAGTGCGCTGTCCATGGTGCTGATCAGCAGGGCTATGAGGTCCTCATGGCAAAAACTGATGTATTTATTCATTTAACCTGTGACCATGAATGGGAATAATAAGATGTTGAAACTGGAGGAAAGTTGGAATAAACTGTTTAACTTTAACTTAACTAGTTTTTAATCTTTACAATCTAATTATTCTGAAACAAATGAAAACATATTTTTTCTGACCTAAGTTAACAATTTTAGAATCGTCTGCAATAAAGTGACAGGATTGTGATAGAGTTATTTCATGTTTTAATCATTAATCCTATAAAATTTTTGTTTTTTAGTACGTGTAACTGAAACACCCTTTTTCTATCTATTGTAGGACTGCACAATTAATTGAATATTAATCACAATCACAATTTTGACTTCCCCCAAATAATCGCACATGATCGCCTGGGATATTGATGTTTAAATCGCATATATGTACGTTCTGCTCATAGAAAACTCTGCTGCATATCAAATTAAGCACCTCCTAAACTAACAGCCAGCTGGTGATCGAGATGTTTTGGTTTCACTTTTGGGTATAGACATTATCTATACAATCAATGTGTTTATGAATAAATTAAGTGCATAAAATTGTTTATATAGCTCTTAATGTTGCTAATTTTGCTGTCGAAGTGCACCAGGCTCGAGCACTTAACTTTGAAATGTAGCGAACAAAGGGGAGGAGTGTATTTTCTCATACTGCAATATACAGTACATAGTAGAAAAAAATATTGCAATGTCATTTTTTTCCAACATCATGCAACCCTAATTTTTACATTAACAGAGATGTTGTACAGCATGGAAATGAAAGCAGTGCTCCATTTATTTTACTGTGAAAGTACAAAAAAATTATATATTATATATTATATAATTGTGATTATCGTTATCATCAGCCCTAATTTAACTTTAAGGCTCGATACAAGACTAAAAGGAAGGACAACTACTGCAGGCCTACACTGTGGCCCTCAGACAGATCTTTTAAAAACGCCAAACCTTTCAGTCTTTTTAAAACCACATGTCGGTGACTTGTTTTGAGTAAATAAAAGACGACATGTTGGGTTATTAGTACAAGAAGTAGATGCACCTGTCTTTTTCAAGAGAAACCCTACACCCGTAAGGAAAATGGAAGCCCACCTCAAATCAATGTTTATCGATTTAATTAAGCTGAAATAAAGAGTTGTCAACGTGCCTGGTGAGCTGCTGATATGCGACCAAGTAGAATGATGGGTGGATGTACAGCGCCTCCTGGCGGTTATAGATTTAACCTAGATGGCAGTAGGTAGAGTACATTTACTGATTCAAATCGTGTGGCCATGAAAGAGTCGCCATTTTCCCGAAAGTCAGAAATATCTTCTCTGAAACTCTGTACTATATTTAGTATCTAGATAGAGTATCTGTCTGTGCATTGATGCTGGTGCAATGTATGCACACATACAGTATCAGATTAGTGCATTCACACTGAACAGTATTCACAGCATCGCAGGGATGAAACATCCCCTACAGGAAACAGATTCTGCAAGAAGTATTGAAATAAAACACCCTACCTGTAGCAGGCTCGGTGTCGTTGAATGGAGAGGACTCTCTGGTTTCCACTGTTCGGTTGTCCACAAGAGAAAACCCCTAATACCGTGGCGCTGCCTCTCTTCAGTCTGACTACTACAGTGGTCCCATCTGGCTAATTACCTTGTCAATAAACCTTGACGGTAATACCGCGAGAACGAGAGTTGGGGGTGAGACCTGAGTCTGACCCTCCGTAATGATACCAAGGTTGCGAACGTTTGAAAACTTAAAACTCAAAAATTCTAAATTGACAACTATTAGATTATTTAGACATTTCAGATTTATTCCAGTTGTTTAACAGACCCCAATTATACTTTTTAAAAAAAAAAAAAAAAAACTTTTCCCTTTTCGTTATATTTTATTTGTTGTACATCTTATTTTATTCTTACATTATTTTTGTACAGTGAAATATATTTACTGTTTTTTTTATATGACAGATGTGAACATGTAGCCTTCTCTATGTAACTGCTGTATTGAAATTTCTAAATAAAGTATTGGGGGGGGGGGGGGGCTGCAGCTGGTTGAATAACTTATACCACTATAATTAAATACATACCTTTTTAGCAACCACTACGAGCACGATAACAATAAAGGTTTAAAAACTAGACTTTGACACATGGCCTCTAGATTAAGTATTTAGGCCTTTATAATTGGAGTTTACATTCTGCTTAAGTTGTGCATAGGGCCTCTTATCAAACAAATGTGCAATTAAAGTAATGAAAAGAACTAACTAAACCTGGAGCCTTTGGGATCCCTAAAGGCCTGTGGCCCAGGGGCAGTTGCCCAATTTGCCCGGTTAGTAATGCAGCCAATAATAGATAATTACTTATTAATGATTTTAGCGCAGACTACTTTATCTGTTTTGAAATGATATGTAACTCTAAAAATCATAACAAAACTTTATTTAGTTTGTTTTAGTAGTGATATACAGGGTATTAATTCCCCTTCAAATGCCATAGTTTTGTATTGTAAACAAACACTGTACTATAGAAATGGTAAAATATGTAACAGCCACAACCCTTCATGTCGGAGTATTTGAGAGCTTTGTTTCGCTTTCTTCAGCGCCCTCTGCTGTCAGCGTACAAATGCATTCTGATAAACGAGTGATTTTTTTGTGTTGTTTTCATGAGCTCTCCTTCGTAGATAACATTTCGTGCTTCAGTTCACTTTAATTGTTTCATTATTACCACACGTAGGCATACTTATTTAGAAATATATAAAAACAAACAAATAACCGAGTTTCTCCGGTTCACAAAAACAGGCGCACCATATCCGGTCCGGCTGCCAAATCCGTCCGGCACCGGCGCGTCTCGTTTACGGTCGTGTTTGAATGTGGCGTGTACGCACGAGAGCCCTTAATTTAACAAAAATCACGTTTCAGATAAACTTAAGCAAACTAACACGTGTTTTACGATTGCAGAGTTCACCAGCTAAGTACCGTTTACTGTCCGTGGACGTTAGTTGCACAGCTCCAACATACATGTCCAGTCAGCCGAAGAGGCTCTGCACCGAAAACATGACCGTTAAGATCGGGACTCACAACGGCAGCTTTCACTGCGACGAAGTTCTCGCCTGTTTCTTCCTCCGCCAGCTGCCCGAGTACAAGGTAGGTTCACTGCCAGAGTGGACTACATGCATGATAATGGGTGGCTGTGTTGTTCATTTAACAGCTGCTGTTTAAGCACAGTATGTGTCTACTTCACTTTAAACCCTGTTGATGAAACAGCACTTTAAATGTGTTTCTTCAGGCTGCACTGGATGATTTTATGTTTCAGTCACAAATTCCCGCGTCATTTTGTAACACTCCACATGGAGGCGCTGCTGTACAGATAGATGAAGCTCACAGACAGATGACACACTGTACTTATAGACCTGTGATATTTGAACTATAATCTCTGTTTACATTATAGAAGAAAATTAACATAAACCACCTTAAACATGTTCCCGCATTAACCTTTAGGGGTATTGTGATCTATTAAAGTGCCTTATTATCTGAACATGCCTTAATGATGTTATAGTAAGCATTACAGCAGCAGTTAAGAAATCAACACTTTTGACATGAATCAGTGTTGCCCAGTATTTATTTGTGGCATAATCCCTTTCCCAAATGTAAACCAATCTTACACCACCTCAATACGAATAGGAGAAAAAAATATTCTGTCACAGGATATATCATTTCATATAATGATATTGATGTACACAGTATGTTTATACCATACATTTTTAGACCATGAAATGAGTGACTTTAATCTAATGTAGCAAATTAAATACCTGACTAATTAAGGTATTTCATCCCATGAGTGAAAAACAATATAAACGCAATATTGTCATAAATAAGCCTGGCTCAGTGATTTGCAGCGTAGCCCAGATATGTTAAAGGGATAATATACAGTATAAACAGTGTGGCAAAATCTGTGACTATTTACAAAATAATGTCATGTCATAATATATATCATCCTATTGCCAACTCTACACCACTAGATAACAGCAAGGTTAAATAAACTATAATTTTGCTTGTAATTGTGTCTCTATCAGTAATGTAAATGCAGTGTAACAAACATCACATAGGTCTGCACATTCATTCATGATCAGGTGAGAAGCAGAAATTATGCTAATTATTCATCTAAAAAAACAACAACTTTATTTAGAAATGTGAATTTCCATACAATTTACAGTACAATTCAAATGTGAGTCACCAGTTATTTTGAGTTTTTCCTTCTTTCTTTTATATTACTTTTTTAATAATACAATTTAGAATTACTATTTTAACATATAAAAGTTTTATAATTCAGACACCAAATGTATTATTTACATTGGAAATAGTTTTGGCCCCAAAAGATTAATTAATTAACCCCAAATATCCTTTGATTTTGAATTTGTTTTCCAATCCAGAAAAGTGTAAGTGAACCTTGATCATTATAAAACCGAAACAGTGTAATTGGGCTCTAAAGTTGCTCCCGATGGGCAGACCAGCGCCTTGCATGGCACCTCTGCCACTATTGCAGTGTGAATAGTTGAATGAGAGGCTAATTGAAAAGCATTTTGTCTGGTAAGGAAGAAAGGTGCTATATAAATGCAGTCCATTTTACCATTTAAATGTTTTGGGAACACATTTTTCTTTGGACCCTCTGCAGTCTACTTAGTCTTTAGATTGAATCAATTTAACTGTGATGTGCCAGTCCATAATATGTTCATCTGAAGTCCTCTGATCCAATTCCAGCAGTGCTAACCCGAGACTAACCTTCTGTGTCTTACTTTGCTAAAGCAGCACATTACCTATTAATTCCAGCATTATTTTGCCCCTGACACTGTAACAAGAATGTGTTCTTCTTAAAATCTGCACACAATGAGATGCCAAGCCAGTGACCAGCCTGCAAGAGGCCTGCTTCCAGTGGGTCCAATTAGGGTCACACTTTTGTTATAATTGACAGTCTTGGTAGAATTAATTTAAATGCATTTGGCTCATGTATTGAAGAGGTTTAGAAAACCTAAATGAGGCCTGTACATAAAATCCAGATGCCATTTCTTTCTCGAAAATTCATCAGATGCTTGACGATGGATGATTGCAGGCCTAACTAACTTTCTATTCATTGCACAGGATGCCGAGATTGTTCGGACCAGGGACCCGGCACAGCTGGCGGAGTGCGACATTGTCGTGGATGTGGGAGGAGAGTTTGACCCAAAGAGGCATCGCTATGATCATCATCAGAGGTACAACTTTGGCAGTAACCTGCTGCAGGGATTAAGTTTATAGGGATTGAGACTGGGGCTGACCGGTATATAATTATGTACTGTTCATCGCCTGTCCATTTATTGTTCGCCACTATTGTGGGTTTATTTTAATATGGTAAGTCATAATACAGAAAGAAAAGTCAATACTGAATTAATATATTTTAAAAATGATTTTCTAAGTTTCTCACAAAAAAGAAAATAATAATATAATGAAATGATTTAATGTCTGTTGAAAGTGACAGTTCAAGTTTGTCTTTAAATTCCCATGTAGTCCAGTGTGGTGGACATGTGGTGGACAAACAAGTTGATGTCATATTATTTGCATTCAACAGATACTGTAATATACTGTACATATGAATTAATGCTGGAATAAAGTGTCCTTATTATCATATTATTACCACCTTTATATCGCTCAACATTAGGGTTGGGACAGTTCATAAAATTCACGGTTCCTGGGGTCATGGTTTTCGGTTTGGTTCGGCACATTTATGGTTCAGCAAGGAGGCCAATTTCAATTTGAACATGCTTTTCATTTATTTGGCAAAATAAGACAACTGTTTGTCTTCACAACAGTAGTCTAATATAAGGAACAAAACACGTCTTCATTGTCACATTATAGCTGGACTTCTTGTCTAAAAGTGCCACTGTGTTATTTAAAAAGAATTAATAAATAAAAACAAATTATAGCCTCAGGCCATCAACAAAAAGTAATATAAAAACAGTAGCATATACTAGGCCTGCACCATATGAGGAATTGTTTTTTTGACGTCCAAATCACTATTCAAATGCTTTTTGTGTTTGTTTGTTTTTTCAATTATATATACTAGGCCTGCAAGATATAAACAAAATCTGTGATGTGCGATAACATTTTTCAATATTGCAATGATGATATGACTTGTGCTAAATAAACAAATATTGAAGTGTGCATATTAGCTATACTGATGTCAGCCTGGTTGTTTTTAAATTCAGAACCAGGTTGGAGTTGAATATTTAAAATACAACTGGGACACATGTTGTTTCCATAGCAGCAACAGTAATGTTTACAACAGCAAAGTCACCATATAAACTCATTAATATCTCACTGGAAACAGTCTGACATGGTAATGAAATAAATCATATTCCTGAGTGAAGTTTATAAAGACTGAAGAACACAAACATCAGTCAGTATCAGTACTTCCTCCTGTCCTCTGTCCTCCTGTCTTCTGTCCTCCTGTCCTCCATCAGTCAGTATCAGTCCTTCCTCCTGTCCTCTGTCCTCCTGTCTTCTGTCCTCCTGTCCTCCATCAGTCAGTATCAGTCCTTCCTCCTGTCCTCTGTCCTCCTGTCTTCTGTCCTCCTGTCCTCCATCAGTCAGTATCAGTCCTTCCTTCTGTCCTCCTGTCCTCTGTCCTCCTGTCCTCTGTCCTCCTGTCTTCTGTGGTCCATCAGTCAGTATGAGTCCTTCCTTCTGTCCTCCTGTCCTCTCCTCCTGTCCTCCTGCCCTCCTGCCCTCCTGTCCTCTGTCCTCCTGTCCTCCATCAGTCAGTATCAGTCCTTCCTTCTGTCCTCCTGTCCTCTGTCCTCCTGTCCTCCATCAGTCAGTATCAGTCCTTCCTTCTGTCCTCCTGTCCTCTGTCCTCCTGTCCTCTGTCCTCCTGTCTTCTGTGGTCCATCAGTCAGTATGAGTCCTTCCTTCTGTCCTCCTGTCCTCTCCTCCTGTCCTCCTGCCCTCCTGCCCTCCTGTCCTCTGTCCTCCTGTCCTCCATCAGTCAGTATGAGTCCTTCCTCCTGTCCTCTGTCCTCCTGTCCTTCCTGTCCTCCTGTCCTCTTTCCTCCTGTCCTCCTGTCCTCTCTCCTCCTGTCCTCCTGTCCTCTCTCCTCCTGTCCTCCTGTCCTCCTGTCTTCTGTCCTCCTGTCCTCCATCAGTCAGTATCAGTCCTTCCTATCCTTCCTGTCCTTCCTGTCCTCCAGGCCTCTGTCCTCTGTCCTCCTGTCCTCTGTCCTCCTCCCTCTGCTGATGTGAACCACTACAGGTCCGGCTGGTAGAGAAGGAGCTGCTTTGTCTCAGCCAGCTGATGAGTTTACTACTAAGATACAGGACAAACTAACCTAAACAGTCAGACTACAGAGCCTACTGCCAGCTTTAGTTTCAGCTTGTGTAGCCGAGGGTTTTGTTGCTCCTAAACTTTATGAGAATATATTAATAACACAGAGGCTCTGTTGTTCGGACCCTTGTCAATCACAGCGCATCACCGCTTCACTGCTACTATTCAACCCCTCACAATAAACTCCCCAAACACAACCACTGAACACTGCTGACTAGAGGGAACAAAATGGAAGTAAATGACTTTAGCCGTTTAGCCGTTAGCCATTGATCTAATGTGCGGTGATGAGCTAATAACTGCGGTAGTGTCAGCACAGTGGTGGTGGTTGAGAGAAATGTGCAGTAAAATCTGGTCCGCCCTCGCAGAGATTGAGCCAATCACAACACACAACCTCAGCTTCAGTTACACTGCACGTGTGATACCCCATACTCCTGTTCATAATCCTGTGGCCCAGCCTCTTTCCATAGGCCTTGATTTCTAGTGTGACAATACACGCAATGAAAAAAATACACAATCGACCTCATAACCTATTTCAAATGAACCAAACGATACATAAACGACCCGAACTGTGACTAGCTAACTGAACCGTTTGGATTTTACCCGAACAATTCCCATCCCTACAATATATATAATGATATAGCATGTTTTCTGGTAATTCAGTAAAGACAAGAGTCTATATGAAATAACCACATGGTAAAGCCTATTTTTGTATACTCCTGTTTGAAGTACAGAGTATTTTCTCATTATAAGAACTTGAGTGCCGTTTATGTGAAATTAAAGAGACAGAAATAAAGAAATCAATATAGGCCTAGCCTATATCGCGACAAAAACGATAGAGAAAAATATTTACGATACAACAATTTTATCCCATTTGATGATGGGTTATGATATATATCTTGATATCCATGATATATATCCATGATATATATCATCATATTTCCCAGCCCTAAGACGTATTGATACACCTATCAGCCTTTATAGACCTGACTTTAAGTCCTAATACTATATTTGCCCCCTTCATGGCTTCCTGAACTCTAGACCGGGAAATCAAATTAGATTTCAGATCTGATGCTCATTTTTTTGTTGTTCAGAAAACAAAATGTAGAGAATCATATCCTCATTATCTGGGGTTCAAGGATGAGAGAGTGTACTTCTCTGTGGCTTCATCCTTGAAGTACCCTAATTGCATGGATCTTGCAGAAACACGCTATGTTCTCTGCTAAATTTCTTTTCTAAAGTTCCTTCCAAATGATTGCATTCACTCAAAGTCTCATCACGTTGAGTAATCAGCCTATTCCAGTTGTCTTGTCAGCTTAATGTCCTGATGATAATCAGTGCTAGCTTTTATGACCACAGTGATAAAGATATGCCAGGACTCTTTTCCTGGCAGGTGGTTAGTGATAATTAGCGCTCCTTCAATTGAACGCCCCCCTGCTGTTGGTTCACGAGGCACCGAGGCTGCCATGGCACTGTCAGGGGCCGCAGGAGAATGTGGCTGTCACTCACATGCGCGGATGGGGGCAAGATGGTTATGATGGCAGGGATGGATTTTAAGTGAGCTGGGGTTCTGGAGGAGGTTGGAGATGGATATGAGAACAATTAGAGACCTTGTTCCGATTTAAAAGCAGTGACAGTGCACAGATGAAGTTGACAGCAATATCAGTACATCACAGTAAGAATCGGAAGAGCCTGAAATTGCACACGTTAACGGAGGAGTTCAACATTATTTGCTGTCGAGAGTTAGATGAGAAGATTGATGCCACTGTCACACTTTTTAGCTTAGCTCATCATGATGACTAGAATCTCTGTTAGCTCTGTCCCAAGCTGTCTAAATCTGCCTATCAGAACTGCTAAAGATCACTTTTAGCATATTTGTTTGTTTAATCTGTGTGAAAATGCAAATTCACCATTACTATTTACTTGACAGGAAACAACAACTTCCTAGAGTCTTGTTGTCACTGTGAGGTTGCTAGGCAACCAGTTGAGCAGTAACTGCGCCCAGCCAGGAAAAAGTCGTACACATAACCAGCACAAAACAGGAAATTGTCCTTCAGACAGAACCAGGTTAGCAGTTTCTAGCCTTTACGCTAAGATAAGCTAACTCCTTGTGACTCTGGTCTGATATTAAACCACTAGATAAGTACGATATAAGGAGGGATGGGTCTTAAGTTTTTAACGTACTGCTTCTCTTACCGATACTGCTTTTCAATCCAGTACTTTAACAGTACTCTGAATGGTTTAGAAAGTTAAACAAATTAATAACAGAATTAACGTTGTTTTATTTTGTCATATATACTGTATAGAAATTAGCATTTGAATAGCAACTTCAACAGCTTTGTTTTGAACAAATCATTTGTAATGTGATAACTAAAATGTAAAATAAATAATGTAAACAAGTTTTTTATAATATAAGAAAGAGTCATGTTTTCAACAAAACACTTTCATAAACTAGGATCAGATCGGGCCAATACTGACTCAAATAACCAGATTTTTATTCAATTCACTTCTATGTTTATATTCTATTACATTATACGTATACTGAATATTAATTCCTGTTTAAGTTTTGACTAATTTGTTGCTGCATTCAACAGGTTTATATTTTGGTAATTATTAATTTTTTCAAGATTTTTTTTTTTTACCAAGTTCTTCTTTTTTTAAGTAATAAATAATAATTTAGTAAACTAATATCTATGTATTTATTTGTTATGTTTTGTTTTACAAAATTAAGAAATCATTATTTAAGTCAAGCCTGATGTTGCCTGACAGATAAATGAATAATCCATTAACTTCCCCACAGTGAGGCATACAGCCTATGAATTAAGAACTGAAGACTGGTATCAGCCAAAGCCCAAGTACTGCCATGGGTATTGGGACTGAAAAAGCTGGATCAGTGCATCCTTGGATGGGGCAATGTGGGATGAACTGCGAAGTAGCCTGTCAAACGGTGCTTTTCTCCACCTGTATCTGATGCACTTTCGTGAGATGTTTTGACAGATTGCTTGTCTGCCCTTACAAGCAAAAGACTTGTTGCACTTTTGTCAACAAGCATTGTCTGCGTCGACTCGACTGAAGTATAACCATCAATCGTTTTAAACTCTCCGCCATTGTTGCCAAGAGCAGGGTCTGTGTGTGTCTGTGGAGAGAGGCAGCTCTCTCCACTGGACTCCAACTTTGTAAGATCAAAGGTGCAAGATAGCCTTAATGTAGCCTAAATAGGAAATAAGATTTAAAAAAAAAAAAAAAAAAAAGCAAATGAGGGAGTTTCACAAAATGTTGAACTTTTCCTTTAAAGACAGGGTCAAAGACAAATAACAGGATCTTTGCTTGTCTGTCATCCAATTGTTGGAACAGGCAATATAGACAATGATTACAAATAATTTATCTTTAAATTGAGGCCTACAGACAAAAAGAACACCTGTTAATAATCTTTTTTTCAAATCTAATATGATAAACTACTGCAGACAAGGAAAACTTTTATTTTTGACATTTTTAAAAGTTACTTAAGCGGGGGGGAAATAAAAAAAAAGGCACGAGAAGTGTTCTCCAAACACTGACTGATGGTTAATAAAGCACAACAGATTAGATCTGGCAGGGATTACATGGTTTCTCACACCAGAGAAGCACTCACTGCCTCCACTCAGCAATGAATAAAAGTAAGCAAATATATTTTTGTAACAGTGATACAGTGAAGTATGTGGTCTGCATTTTGCAGCACCTCCGTCAGGAGAGAAATGTAATAGATAAACTGTTTTGTGTTGTGACAGTTTGAGTGGCTTTCATACAAAGATGCATTCATGGACTCAGCAGGCTTCTCCTTCCTTTGTATTCACCAAAAATCTATAACACATTATAACATGGCTACAGGTCATTCAGTTCATTTAGCATCAAAGGATCAGCGTGCAACATTTAGGGAGATCTATTGGCAGAAATGGAATATAGTATTAATAAGTATGTTTTCTTTAGAGTATAATAACCTGAAACTAAGAATCGCTGTGTTTTTGTTACCTTAGAGGGAGTCGCTTATATCTACATATAGAGTGAGTCCTCCTTGTTCATCCATTACCACTATGTTTCTACAGCAGCCCAGAAGGAACAAACCAAACACTGGCTCTAGATTGGGACATTCACGTCTTTGCGTTGGCCGCCGTAGTCCTCCTAGTTGGTTGCACTCTGCAATCTCACCACTAGATGCCACTAAATCCTACAGATTATACATTTAAAGTTTTCTGTTAGTGAGCAACACTTACGCTATGTATTATTTATAAAAATAATTTACATCTTGTATGTAGGTCTAACTCAACATGTGTATTCTTCTATTGTGTGTTCTTCTATTAAAGATAGAATAGAAAATGTTTAATGTCATACCTAATCTCACTTACCTTGCACGGCAGTTTGATTCTCACGATGCCAAGAGATCATGAGAAAATTGCAGGATCCCATATCACACAAAAATCCATTTTGTCAAATAATGTGTTTGTGTCCGATAAGCCAGATCATGGACCAGTTAGCGTCCTGTGTGGACCTGCTGGCAGCGAGGGGCGTGGCTTAGGTGTGTGAGGTGACACGGAGAGGCAACTGTTGGCTCTACACAACAAAGGCAGCTCCTGAAGAGGTTAGCGTAGATCATAGCAAACATAGCATCACTTATGTCAAAACTGCAGAGTATTTCTTTATTGAATGATGAGCAAACAACGACACTGAAGGCCCTGTTCTCGCTCTGCAAGAGTTGGAGTGACAGGTGGTTCATCCAAGTGCCTGTCCTTTACCAAACAGTTTCCAATGACGGTGATTGATTGATTAATTGAGTGATTAATCAGTTTCAGTAATTTTTTTAAGACAAAGTAAAAAATCTCAGATTCCAGCTCCTTAAACGTGAACATGTTTTTTTTACTCCTTTATGACAGTAAACTGAGTAACTTTGAGTTGTGGACAAAAGGAGACATTTGAGGACGTCATCTTGGGCTTTGGGAAACACTGATCGACATTTTTCACCATTTCTGCCATTTTATAGGCCAAATAACTAATCGATTAATCAAGAAAATAATTGATATATTTATCGACAGTGAAAATAATTATTAGTCGCAGCCCTAGTCAGGTTATAATCTCGCAGCACACAGAATTTTTCTCAGATCTTACTAAAATCAATGGGCCTCGTGCAGCATTCTCATAAATTTCTCTCATTTTTTTTCTGGTTAAGAGAAAAATAAAAGAAGTTAACTCCAGATGCACCAAATATTCTTAACCATTCAAATCTGCTTTTACGCGGATGTGCTGAATGAATCCCACTTGATCATAAATTGGAGGTTTGTGGCCAATTGCACATTATTAGCGTACGTAACACCCCTTACACACCATATGACCATATAAGGACAGGTATTTACATGTGTTAGCATACTGTAGGTAATACCCCCTAAACACTATAGGGCAGATGTTGTACCGTGTGCAAGTAGAGTGGGGCAGGGATGCAGTTTTTTTGTAGGCCAAACTGGACGTTAGAAACGTACTGGTTCCCTCGAAAAAAAGGTAATGGGGTTTTTCCATTAGCTTCTGGATCATTGCAGACAATAAGCTCTGTGGCAAGCAAAAGTTTATGATACTTGTTTTGTTCAGTGAGATAATCGCTTCAATTTTTTTATGTTCCTCAAATTTAAAATACATGTTTCATTATGTTGGACAAACAATCAGTGGAAAGCAAGATGTTTTTTAGTCTTATCTTGGTAAAAAAAAAAAAAACTCCCAATATTTTTTGACACATTAAAGTATGACTTTTTTTAAATGAAATTTTACAACATATTCTATGACTTTCTTCGTGAATTTTTTTGACACACAATACTATGAGTTTTTTTCATGATTTTTTGATATACTATACTATGACATTTATTGATATGCTATACTATGACAACCATAAAATGTTCTCTTACCTAAGACGAGCAAAAATGAGAAAACATTGATGAATCCCAGAGATCAATGGGTACTAACGAAGTAAGAACAAACCATGGATACAAACAAAAATAGGAGAAAGTTTGTTTGTATTTGGCTACCTGCATGAGGATGAATATTGCTCCAGAAAGGAAGGTGTTAAATCAGCAATCAGCAAGACCATAATATTTTCTGAAGCGCTCTTATAAAGTGATTTAGTCTGCTCTACAGTACCGAACATCACAGTGAGATCTGAATGAATTATAAAAGAATAGTCCCCATTATCTGCCTCTCAAAGGACGACATGAGTAACCAGATTAAAATTTAAAATGTAATGTATTTTTTAATCTGAACATTTTTTTTTCTCAAACACAGTGGGGAAAAAAAAGGTAGTTGCAGATGAGTCCATAATTGGCAGGATACAAGGGAGAACTGTTCAACCTTAGCTTATTTACAAGTGGGAACCCCAGTAATCAGACAAAAGTAGACGATGGCTTAAATGTTCTCACTGAATCAAATAAATACCAACCAAGGTCACTATGATAGGAGCAGTGAATTAAAGCAGCCTATTTGTGACATTTTTGAAGCTCATGAAAGCACACACTGTACTCTAATTCAGTGTCTGTCCCATCATTTTAAGGGACTACTGGGCCCAGAGTGATGGGAAATTACCGGCCAGTAATTTTCTTTTCATAAAGTGCTTTAGTTTCTTGAGTCATTTAGTTTCTCTTGTGATGTTTCCAGTTGGGGATGTGAAGCATCACCCTGCACACAGTAAATAGTATGCAAGACAGCCGTCCCATCTAATGATATAGTGATTAGCATAAGGAAGTGGTGCAGCTGGTGCAGTATGGGAATCAGAACACAATATATGTTAAGTATGTATAAACAATGCAGAGTAATACTTGGTTCTTGCAAAGACATTTCCAACTCAGTGTTATATTCTACTTTACTCGCTGACCTTGGTTTAGTTCGGTATGGTAAATTCCAGTTTGCCATCTTTGACTTCACACTAACAGTTTGATGACTTCTATAAACTGATAATCTTTTTCAGACATTTTCCCTTTCACTCTTGTCATTTCCCTCTGGCTCATTTACTCCCATCTCCTGATAATCAGCATAGAAATGTCTCAGCTTGGCCAATTAGTCCTTTAATGGCAGTGATTACCCCCTGCTTCCCTAGCATGTCACTCATTCATTTGACGGTCTGTTTTCCGCTGTGCCGCAGCCCAAGCATCCTAATTAAGCCTGAATTAAATGACCAGCAGTGGCTGGGAGCTGGAGCCCACCCATCTCAGCACGTGGCTGAGGACAGACCTCCGGTTGCTTCTGTTCATGTGCGCTCACGCTTACAAACATGCCTGAGCATGTTTTCTCTGTCTCTGGTCAATGCAAACTCGCTCTCTGAAGCTCAGGAGCTTATTTATGGATGAAAGTGCCTCATGTAATGTACAACATAAATCTGGATACCGCAGGCGTTTTATTGTAGAGACCACTTATTAGAAATAAAATGTGAATACTCTATTTATGAGTAGAACACTAAGGTTTACTCTCCCAAGCTTTGTCTTCACTTTTTTTTTACTTAAGCAAAAAATCAGTAATTTATCTTCATAATTGAATTTGTTTGTAATCATTGTATCTATAAAATGTTTTTAAAAAATATGTACAGATATCCACTATAGATTCCTAAAGGCCAAACTGATGTTTTCAGATTGCTTGCTTTGTTGGCCCAACAGTCCATAATCATAGACTAATTAATGAATTGTTAGGTACATCTCTTATTTAGTTAAATTCTGATAAACCACTTCTGTATCAACCAGTTACATACAGTATAGGTTGATACGTAGCATTTGTTGTTCCAGAACGTCGTACATACTGTACAAGCTATTAGCTTTATATAATGGCCTTCACCCACTCTGTTGCAGTCAGCTAACATAATGTCTTCCCCCTCTTCAGGACCTTTGCAGAGAGTTTCCACAGCCTGTGTCCAGAGAAGCCATGGGTGACCAAGCTCAGCTCAGCTGGCCTGGTCTACCTCCACTTTGGTCGTCAGCTGCTGGCCCAGCTAACACAGCTGACGGTCGGCGACAGGCAGCTGGAGGTGCTCTATGACAAGGTGAGAGGAGGAAGACGACAGATTTATAGCAGCCACTGTGTTTTATTCACAGCGCAGACACTCCTTTGGAAACAGATGTTTTCCCCTCCCCTCACTCATTAAAAACATTGCTTCGGCTGATGAATTGAGCCTAAACAGTGTCGATTTCATCATGAAGTTGGAAAACAGAGAATAGCTTGTCAGTTACTTTGATAAAACTAAGTACATTGGAATTAAAGGACACTTATCTCTGTGCATTTTGTCCATGTTGGTTGTTTAATGAACAGAAACCATGCAGCTGATGTGTGTAGTTTAGTTTATGACATTGCCTTCATCAGACAGCTGGTAGTACAGGGTGATTATTAACAAAAAGCCATAGACAGGCAAAGTTCCTCTACCAGATTCAAAGCGTGGACACTTTGGTTATATTTAATGCATTTTAGACAGGCAGCAGGAGGCCTCAGCACACAGAAGTATTAAGCCAGCCAAATCTTAGTTCATCCATAAATATTAGCACTACTATCGGTGGCCTTTTGATGTGTCAGTTTGTTTTAAGCCCCAAATAATCCCTTTATTCATGGCTTGGGCTTTTATTTATTTTAGGATAGTGCATGTCTCGTCTTCAGCCAGTTCAGACAAACTGAATCTCTGTATTTGCCCCCAAAACTTAGTTCCACTTGTAAAACGTCAACTGCTCGGTGAATGACCTTCCAATGCACTGAGGAGTTGACTTTTTAGCCTGAAACATGTCTCTATTTCTCTGCTCCTCTTCCACTTCTCTCTGCAGCGTTGCCATTGAACTGTAAAATAGCAGCAACTCGTCTCTTCCTTTTGGTTTAATGATCTAGCCGTGCACTTTAGCCCTCACTAACTGCCCACACACTGTGACCAAATGGATTTCAATCACAATAATGTAATCCCAGTCCAGTGCTCTCTCCTCAAAGTCCTGTCTTCTTAACTTCCCTGGCTTGAAAAAGGGGATTTACTGCCAATTCTTTTTCAAAATTAACATAAACATAAAACAGCCGATTCCCATGTCACTACAGGTTCCTAACCTCTCCTGTCACATGTCTCTTTCAATCCCTTGCAGCTGTATGAAAACTTTGTGGAGGAGGTGGATGCTGTAGACAATGGCATTTCACAGTGTGATGGGGAGGCCCGCTACTCCGTCTCCACCACGCTGAGCGCACGTGTCGGCCACCTGAACCCACGCTGGAACAGCAAGAGTCAGGACACCGAGGTGCGGGATTGCACGAGTGGGAATATATACTCGCACTTAGCACACAGCACACCGGTCTGATGCAGCACTGTTATTATGATCTATATCTTTTAAACGAAATGTCACAGATTGCATTTAATGTGTGTTGGACTGTGTCTGTGATATCAGATTGTATAAGAAGATAAGAGTCCTTGTGTTCTGTTGTTTTGATTTTAAAGACCAAATGACTTCACAAGGAATGTAACAATAGTAAAAACCCTAAAATTGCGTTTTTGGGGGGTTTTCCTATTGTTATAATCATTGTGAAGTTTAGCATTTCAGGATTACAGGATTAGAGGTAAGGTTTAGTTGAGGGGATTAATGTAAGGAAATTATTGTACCCAGTGAATGTTTTCACTTACACAAAATAGAAATTTTAAGGTCAAATGTCGAACAACTACTTAGAAAGTAACTTGTGTATTTTTCAACCATATATTCCTACGTTTTTGTATCTAAGTGACTAATGGGGACAATTTTTTTAAACTGGTCCAGTATTAAGGGAGAACTTTGGAGCAGCCGACTGTGAAATAAGCTGCGAAGGGAAGTAACATTACACCCACTAAAAGAGCTTATTTTTGCCACTGACAGATTGTTATTATAAGTGTCTAACAACATTATGGTAAGGACAGAGAAATAAAATGTTTTCTTTACCTTTTGCTTGATCCGTGAAATCTTAATATCCGTATACTCTGGCTCAAATAGATATGGGCATCCATGGAATTCAAAAACCTCATCCACATTGTGGAAATCATCTTAATATTCAGCCATGACACTGAGAATATTTTAGATAACACTACTGTAAGCTACACTTTCTGTATTCCAACACTACAATCTCTGCCCGGCTGGCTTTTCCGCCATGGATGTATTCCTCTATTCCACTGCTGTCTTCCAGCAATGTGTAACCTTGCCAGATTTCAGAGTGAGACTCTCTCTATGTCATTAGACATTTATGATAACAATCAGAGCCTGTTATGGCAAAAAAGCACTTTTAGTGGACATAAATGATGGTGCCAGCTTGCCCCAATAGGATTACATTGCAGCCTGTGAGCAGCTGCAGTCTACAGCACTCTCCTTCAATACTGGACCAATTTCAGAAATTGTTTTGCTATAAGGCAGTTAGACACAAAAACATGGGAAATGGGGTCCTGGTTGAAAAATACTAGTTACCCTTCAACAGCAGCAGGTTTTATGACCATTAAAGCTTGTGCTCTGTAGATACAGTAAATATGTAAAAAAAAACACAACAGTCTTGACATAATGGTGCCATACATTTCATGGAAACCAAATTATTCCCACGACATAAACAGGAACTGTGTCTTCTACTCTTTTTGCTCTACTCAGATCAGGACATACATTTAACATCCAAGGAGGAGATTTTTTAAAATGTTGATTTATTTATGGAGCTATAGACACATGGAATCCAAGGGATAACTGTTAATGTTATATTGAGAAAACAACTGCAACTAACTACTATTGTCATTATTGATTAATATGCAGATTAATGTCCCAATTATTAATTTTGGCAAAGAAAAACAAATTCTAAAGCCCAAGCTGACATCTTCAAACTGCATTTTTCTGACCAACCAACAATCCAGTCACCCAAAGATACTGAGTTAGTTTTGCATAAGACAAAGAAGAGCAACACATCCTCACATTGGAAAAAATCCAAAATCCAAAAATACAAGATAGGTTAAGAACGCTGTGGTAAACAGAACCATTACGATTGACGTTGAGAGGTCAGTAGAGCCGTGCAGAAACAGCAGACGCTCAGCAATGGCCAAATGTTACTTTTCTGCCTCTCATTAGTGCAGGGGGGGGGCGGGGGGGTGCCCACAGGGAAACGGCACCTGTTTTTCTGCATGATGATACCTGCAGCCTGGTTTTGCTTATATGTTGACCAATTTTGTTTTCTATCATTGTTGGGCTGTCTCAGTGGAGTAGCTGGCCTATTTGCTGTTTTCACATTTCAGTTCACATGATTATGATTCTTGTGCTGGCACTTTCCTCCATTTCCCGCATTAACTCACACAGTGAGGCAAGGCGGCTCTAAGGGATCAGGAAAAGTGAGAAATATTTTTGTTGTTTGCCAGACGACTTGATGGTAGACTGACCTGATGAACTCTCAACAGCGGCTGTTTGTGATGACTCGAAACCTAATGAGTTTTTTATTATCTTTTCCATCCATGACTGTTAAAATTCAGGTGCACCACAGCTCCCACAGTCAGACGCGTGCAGATTAGACTTCTGCTTGACAAATTGTGTGTGTCTTTGATAGCATATGTTTGTGTCTCTTTCTTTCTCTTGCTGTCTTGAGTTTCTGCTCACGAGACTATGAGAGAGTGAACTCAGACTAGGGTTTGTGCAGGTCATGATGAGAAGCTGATGAAGCAGGGCTGCAAGGATTAGAGTCGAGAAGGCTGGTTTATGTGGCCCACAGCCTCACTTAAAGGCAGTAGATGACGGTCGGCACGTCTCCAGTTTGGTGAAGCAGACAGGAGTTACTGCGTGGAACCAAAGTAATGTCCTGCTGTAAATGGGACTGACAGCAAAACATATTTTAACCACCTAAAAGAAAGACACACCTAAAAATTTCAATATCAGTTGAAGTGTTTGCTATATTTAGCAGCTTTTACCTCCCAGAAACAGGGGTTGCTGATTTACTGCTGCCTCAATAGGTTAATTATTTATGCTATTGTGTGAATCTGAACTAACCAAAGTCACACAATGACATAAACAAACAAAATGACCGATGCAGCGGTAGACCAGCAACCTCTCTGTTCTCTGAGGTAATAATTACTGTTTTTTTCAGAGCGCGTAGATAATGGTAGAGTTCCCCTTCGGATAGATAAGCTGTATACAGTAGTTGTCTTACAGCAAGGTAAACTGGCAAAAATATTTTAAATATAGTGTACCCTTAACTGATATTGATTGTTTTAGGTGAGCCTTTCTTTTAGGTGGTTAAAATATGTTTTTGCTGCCGGCCCCGTCCACATTCTCTAACCTGGGGGCGTGTCGACCGTCATCTACTGTAAGTAATGCACAGACTACTCATAAGTACCTCATACAACCCCACTTCAAAATGCCCAAACTATCCCCTTTTAAAGTGTTTGACATCAAACTGTATTGGAATTCAGAGGTGGTATGTTAGTTGTGAATGATGACAAACTAAAAGGATTTTGAACCATGAGTAGTCCATTTACTTTCATCAAAATGACATCTAAAGTCTGTCCAAAGTCTCTATTTCTATTTATTCTTAGTGTATGTGATGCATGTATATGTATACCTGTTTTTAACAGGAGGGTTTCAGAAAGGCTATGAAGATGGTTGGGGAGGAGTTCCTGGACCGTCTGGAGTACTACCAGTCCTCCTGGCTGCCGGCCCGTGTGGTGGTCGAGGAAGCCGTTAAGGGGAGGCATCAGGTACAAGACTGTCCACTCTAAATGTGTGCACTTTTGTTTTTTTGTCCTTTTGTGAACATAGTGACTTGGCAAGTGGGTCCTGAAAATAAAACTTTCTTTTATTTTTAAAGAAATACTGCAAGCAATAAAACAGTTAATAGTACATTATTCATCAGCAGCAATGGGGTTTCCCCTTTCTCACACTTTTTCCTGGTGTATCTGTTAAATTATATTGATGTATCTATTTTTGTGTGTATTATTGTAAAATACAGTATTAATATATTGGTAATACAGCAAATATTACCAAACATATCAGTCACCAGTTGGAAACTGTTGCTTAGAAAGAAAGAAAGAAAGAAAGATATTCCTTTATTAGTCCCACAGTGGGGAAATTCAGTTTTACACTCTGTTGTTCACACAGTACATATACTTGTCAATGGAGAGATGTCAGAGTGATGGGGCTGCTCCTGACAAGCGCCCAGAGCAGTTGGGGGTTTGGTGCCTTGCTCAGGGGCACCTCGGCAGTGCCCAAGAGGTAAACTGGCACCTCTCCAGCAACCAGTTGGTCTTGGTCCATGGGGGACTTGAACCGGTGACCTCCGCGTCCTAACCCAAGTCCTTACGGACTGAGCTACTGCCGCCCCCTAGTAGTAGTAGTATGGAATTAGAAAAGAGTCTTTAGTTTCGGATACTAAAAATACAATTTGGCTTTGAAAAACTGGCACTGGCTGGTATTGGCACTGAAAAAACATCGTAAGCTGGCGTAAAGGAAATGTAACTTTGAATAGAGAATGACGTCCATTTTTTCAGTGACAGTCTGGTGATTTTGTATTTCAGTGACAGGTTTGTGTATCTTTGTGTATTTTTTTCTGTCAGTGTTTTCAGTTTTGATTCTCCGTCACTGCTCTGGCACGGAGCGAAGTGACATGGGGGGGGGGGGGGGCTGCATGATTTCCATATTTAATCCCTTTGGGTTTTTTCCTGAACAACCTTTTTTTCTGAAGCAATACAAGTTTTTCAATGTCAGTGTTTTCTTTTTCATTTCAATGGCAAATGTGTTTTCGGTGCCAAAAACTAAAGACTGTTCTAGCTCTATATTTTTCCACTGAGATCATATTGTATATTATAATGCTATGTATAATGATATTGTATAATCAAACAATTGTTTGATTATATTAGAAATCTTAGATTACACAGAAAACTGCTGTTGCCTCTCTAATTGCACATTAGTGAAGCAACATTTTCTGGTTCTCTTCTGGTTTCCAGGTAGATCCCACTGGGGAGGTGGTGTTGTTCTCCCAGGGTGGGTGTCCGTGGAAGGAGCATCTGTTTGCCCTGGAGAAGGTGCTCAAAGTGGAGAAGTCCATCAAGTTTGTCCTTTATCCCGACCAGAACGGACAGTGGAGGGTCCAGTGTGTCCCGGCTGGGCTCAACACCTTCCAGAACAGGTCATTTTTTACTTTATGTGTTTGTCTATATCTTTTGTGTTTGTCTATACCTACGTGTCATTTTTGAGCACAAAATATCTCAGGAATGCCTGCAGGGAATTTCTTCAGATTTTTTACAGGCGTACACCTGGACTCAGGGATGTAGTCGTTTAGGTTTAACGGTCAAATATCAAGGTTACTGTGACCTCACAAAACACAATATTTGGCCATAACTCAAGAATTCATATGCTAATCATCACTTCACATATTTCAGGTTATTTAAATGACATTTCTGCTTCATGAGGTGGAGCTTGTAAGCTCGTGTGGAGGGTGCACTTAGCATGAGTTACCTTGGCAGAAATTAAACATGCAGAACTCGCAGGTATGTTGTGACACAAAAAGATCTCCCAGACACTGGTGGAAAACACAGTGACAGGCACAGCTCCAATGTCTCCCAGATGTTTTGAAATAAGCTGAGCTCTGGTGATGGAGACGAATCATGATGTATGATTTAATATTCATGCTTATCAGACCATTTGACAACTACTCACAGAGGACTGACATATTATTCAGTGCGAGACTAACTCCTGCTTGGATAGAAGTACTTGTTTGTAGGACGACGAGGATTCTTTGGTTAAGGTAGAGGTTTTGTTCCCACATTTGTCTCTGAGGAGTTGAAAGGATGTAAACACACTCAACACCTCAACAGAGACACCTGAGCCCTTTCTCCGTGCCTGCACCTCCCACTCAGGTGTTTTTCTTTTCCTTGTGTGTTACACCCTCTGCTCCAAAAACAGCAAGCTGGCAGATACACTGTAAACTACATGCTGGTTTGATAATTTGAGAGATGTCTTCATTTACAGCTAATTACGTAGGCGTACTCCGGATTTCTATGAGGGTGAATTTTAATATCTTCCATTGAATATTCACCATTGTCTTCTCACGACTCGAAATATGAATGGAGGCCACTCAGAGTTTACACACATGTATTATTAAGTGTTTAAATTCCCATCAAATCCTTAAATAACAACACAGAACAATTTAGTGTTTGGTCTGTTACCAAAGATGAAAGATCAAATATCAGTGCTCACCTTGAATCCCATTTTCTGATGACGCAAAACCAAATCAGCAAAGTCATAGTTATGGAGTCAACCTACATTTTAACATCCAAACTGTCACAAATTTACGCTAGTTCCCTATCTGTAACAAGACTAAGAGTCTGCAGCCATACCAGTGGCTCTGTGGTGCACAGAGACACTTTGGGCTAAATGCTAACATCAGCGTGCCAACATGTTCACCAGCTTAGTGCCAACATTTGCTTGCACTGAGCACAAAGTACAGCTGAGGCTGATTGTAATGTCATTAGTTTTTGCAGTTATTTGGTTATAAACAAAAGTATGTGACAGATCTGATAATGACATTTGATGAAAAGTTAACGGTTCACTAACATAATTACAATTTATGCTTATGGGAACGGAAGCTGGGTACTGAATTTGATGGCAAATCTTTCAACAGGTAAGCCATTTCACTAAAAAATACAAATGTCCACCTCAAGGGGAGCTAAAGGAAAAGTCTGGATGATTCATGCTGCAGACCGGGAATGTCTATGAAATTTAATGGCAATCCATCCAATATTTGTTGATATACAGTATTTCAGTCTGCACCAACAGACCAACATTAGCATCCCTATAGAGATGCTGCTAGCATAACTAAAACACCTGTCCACACGTTTATATTTGGTACTTTGCACTACTGCATTGTATTGAACAACCCAAAACAGCATGTCACTCGGCTGTTCACATCCCTCCCCTGGCTCCCAGTTGCTGCTCGCATCAGATTCAAAGCCCTGTTACTCGCTTACAAAGCAGCAACAAAACCGTCTCTCGCCTGTCACTCTCTCATTCAGGTCTACACTCCCTCCCGCCCACTATGCTCGGCCAATGAAAGGCGTCTGGTACTCCCATCACAACAGGGCTCTAAGTCGCCAGCTAGACTCTTCTCTGTAGTCCCCTTATGGTGGAATAAGTTATCGAACTCTATTTGACTTGCAGAGTCCCTTTCCACCTTTAAGAAAAAGCTAAAGACCCAGCTCTTTTATGAACACACTCATGACATTGATGCCTTTATATTATTATTATTAGTGATGATGAAGCTAATGATGATGTTATTGATGTTGATTAGGATATTCATGTTGATGATGATGACATCTGTCGGCACCTGTGACCGTTCGGACTTGAATCTGTTGTTACTTGTTACTCCTGTTGTTCCCTCCAGTCTAGATCCTTCCTTATGTTGTACGAACTCTCACATGTACGTTGCTTTTGGCAAAAGTGTTAAATGAAATCGTAAAAATTGTACAACAGTTGAACAGCTGTGACTTGTTCACACATTCAGAACGCCGCTGGTCAACTTCTTACTAAAACTAAAAGCGTGGAGCACACATCTCCAGTTCTTCCATCACTGCACTGCCTCTAACGGTGTGTCAAAGTTCTGGCTTTAAGAAACTTTTACATGTTTATAAAGTGCAAAATTGCTTATGGACAAAATAGAGAAATCTCAGTTTGTCTGAGACTGGTGTGTTTTGGAAAAGCAGCATTTAGTTTATATGCATCAAATATCTGGAAGAAACATCCTGGGTATCGGAGTTCTGCTCTACCCCCAAAAGCTTTTGAATGAATGTGTTTGCCATTACTTTTATTTGCATTTTAGGCTATTTATTTCTGATATTTCACTACTGTTATTCTCTTGTCTATCACTCTTATGTATTTTCCTTCCTTTCATGGCATAAACTTTTAATGCCTTTTATGCCTTATTCACTATAAATCACTTTGAATTGTGTTTGTGCCATACTTACAAATACTTTGCTTTTCCTCGCCTCGTTCATCAGTCACTGCTGCTGCTGTTGTGGAGCGTTTCTGCATCTTTTAGCAATAATGAGGTTCCTCAAACCCTCAAGCCTGACACTTAAGCGGAAGATGTCTCATCCATGCTCATTAATTCATATTAGTATTCTTGCCTTGCCACTCTGTACATAATGACTGTGGCGACAAGACAATGACCCTGTGTGTGAATTTGTCAGATGGTTAACACCTCTGAAGTCTGTGTTTGTTGCCTCTGGAGGGGAATTGTTTATGTGAGGAGCCTCTTGTGCTCCGACCCACAATGCTGCTCTAATAACGTCATCAGCATCCTCGCAGGAGTCCTCTAGTTAGTGTGTTGTTTGACTGGATCCCAGCATACAACACACTCATTATGAATGTATATCCAAGGAACTGTGCTCCGGGCTTATCCTGTATCTTCTGTGGACAAACCGTTTTTTCTAGCTGCTTGCTGTACATGTTTGAAATCCACAAAATCCATTTTCAGTTTGATCTTTCACCAGATAGTGATGGAACATGAGCTGTTGGTTAGAATGCTTCATTTTACATTTTGTACAGAAAATCCCTCCAGAAGTTGTGTTGCTTGATGTGTTTTTTCCTGCTGGGTTTTGTTCTTCAAGAGCTGAACCCAGCATGAGATAAGAAACATTCTTCAACTTCTCGATGCCTTCTTGTTCTCCGAGGTTTGATGACTTGTGCTGTTTGATATTGATTCATGCTTTTCAACATGGTAGCAGCGAGTCGTCACCATGTGCACATGAGTATTAGTGACTGAGGTGGAAGAACATTAGTAGTGAGTAGAGATGATCAGTATTGCCTATGGAGCTCTTGTGACAGCCGGTTCCATCTCTGATCAGGTTTCTCTGTCAGAAAAATACCCATATTCGTTAAGCTCCAACTTCAGCGACTCTCTTATCTCTCCTCACTATTTCTTGTCAGCAAAGAGCAATGCAAACTTTCAAAACTTATAAGCGGGCTTCTCAGTTTTATCCGGCGGCACATTAGATCAGCTTTTTTTTTGTAGTTTACAGGGACCATTTGAGTGGCACCTCTTCTTCCAGATACATTTAATTAATATTTCATCATATTTTCAAATTGTACATACATTACAACATGCCATGAATTAGGCCGCCACAAAAAGATTCATTCAGCCCTACCTACCTGTCTGTGTGCACGTACGCTAGTTTCTTAAGATTACCAACCCTAGTTTGAAGGGTTATTTGAGCACTGCATGTACTTGTTCTGGCACTGAACGACACGTCTTTGGTTGATGCAATTTGTTTTTTATTTTAAGTCTGTTATCTCTTTATGTGATTTTTTAATGTTTTTAATCCTTTAACTTTCTGATGTTTTGTTTTTTAACTTCTTTGTGGTTTGGTGCTTATGTAAAACTTGCAAATGAGATTTAAAATCTCAATGGGAATATCCTGGCTAAATAAAGGAGAAAAATATGGCCTACACCAGAGATTGAAACTTGAAGCTCTGTGAAAATGAATGTAGATAATACTTAACATAATGATGAAGGAACATACTACTAATGCAAACAGAAATACTCATTACTGTTGATTGTGGATCCAATGATGGAGTCGGTCATACTCAGTTTTGTCAGTGTTCATGTGTGTTCATGTCCTAACAAGTTGAATCATAGAAAATAGAAATTTACTTTAATTTGCCTCCATCTTTGGTCACGCTGACCTCACATGTCTTCTCATCCACATACTCATGTAAATGGTTTTAACAGAATCTGCACACTTTTTGTATCTTTTTGTATGTTCATCGGTCGTTCAAGGTCATGTAGTTCTGCAGCAAATTATAAATTGTCCTTTACAAACAAAAATATCAAATCCTACCTTATTGTCTGACATAATCACTTCTATTGGTTATTTCCCTCAGAGCACAAATCATGCAGCTTTCACTTGTAATTATTATTGCATCTTCTATTTCTTCTATCTCTTTATGCCAACCCCCACATCTGGATGATTTTAGGGAGCAATTTTCATTCATGTTAAATGCAAATTGATTCAAAGGGAAATTTTTTTTGAAACTGTAATGGTTTGTGTAAAAGACAGCTTCTTTAATAAGTGTCAAAGAAAAGATCATTTTGTTTACAGCTGTGACATTTTCTATATAATTTCCACATCCTGGATTCAAGGCATTTTCTGTTTGTAGAAAGTCCTTCGAGCAAACACATTATGAAAATACATTATGAAAAAGTGAATTAAGTCTAAAAAGTCAGTGCTACATGTAGAGCCAGTGCTACATGTCCACCAGGTCCTGCGAGGACACTATAGACCAGGGGTGGGCAATTATTTTTCCTGGGGGCCAGATGAGAAACCTAGATTGTTGTTGGGGGCCAAACAAATACTGTCAGATGTAACCTCTATTTTATCACTATAGGAAACATACTAGAAAATGACATTATATACATGTGCATGTGTCTTTGAACCATACAGGACTGACTGTTTAGGGAAGTAATGTTTCTATGAACAAAATTTAACATTTAATTTAACATTAACACTAACATTTAACATTTAACTCAACGTTAACACTTGCATTTAACATTCAACGTAATATTAACACTTACATTTAACATTTAACTTAACATTAACACTTACATTTAACATTTAACTTAACATTAACACTTACATTTAACATTTAACGTAACATTAACACTTACATTTAACATTTAACTTAACATTAACACTTACATTTAACATTTAACTTAACATTAACACTTACGTTTAACATTTAACGTAACATTAACACTTACATTTAACATTTAACTTAACATTAACACTTGCATTTAACATTTAACGTAACATTAACACTTACATTTAACATTTAACTTAACATTAGAAGAAGAAGAAGAAGATAGTACTTTATTAGTCCCACGAGGGGAAATTCAATTTTTACACTCTGTTGTTAACTTATACACGGTACATGCAGACCTGAACACACACATGCACAAACATGCAACAATGGAGAGATGTCAGAGTGAGGGGGCTGCTCCTGACAAGCGCCGGGGCTTGGTAAGTTGGGGGTTTGGTGCCTTGCTCAGGGGCACCTCGGCAGTGCCCAAGAGGTAAACTGGCACCTCTCCAGCTACCAGTTCACACTCAGTTCTTGGTCCATGGCGGGACTTGAACCGGTGACCCTCCGGTTCCCAAGCCAACTCCCTACAGACTGAGCTACTGCCGCCCCACTTACATTTAACATTTAACTTAACATTAACACTCAACTGGCTGTTCAAGCAGTTAAGTGAGACACAGGCTTCATTTGTATAAAGGCTTGTTCCCTGCCATTTTGAAAGAGCAGCAGCCAACAAGGAAACTCCAAAATTCGATAGACGAATTGTGTAACTCACTCACTCACTCAGTGACACACTTATGTGTTTGTAGGGCCAGCGATCTGCAGTCCAGCCAAATATAATTTAGGATGACATGCATCCTGTAAATCCCTTGTGCAATTTTAATCCCACACAGGAGTGGTGGACTCCGCCACTAACAGTGGGCTACCTCGTGGTCTGAAAAGCATAGCCAGCAGGGGGCGACTCCTCTGGTTGCAAATAGAAGTCTGATTGTATAGAAGCCTATGTGAAAATGACCCTACTTCTCACTTGATTTACAGTATTACTTCAGTAAATATTGTAAACATGAGTTTATGGTATATTTTAGGGTGTGGCTACCTTGTGATTGACAGGTCACTACCAGGGTGTTGTACGGTCTGGGAGATGTCTATGTTGAAAGTTAATTATAGCCTTTTTGGTCACTTAAAAACATCTTGTTCAGTTTTCGGTTGTACTTGTTGTCTATTCTGGTTGAAAAAGATGCTGACGGCCAAAATGCCAAACTCAGAGCTTCAAAACAGCAGTCCGCAAACCAAAGGGTGATGTCACAGACTATGACCACTTCTTATAAACAATCTATTACAACATCTAAAACAATCCATTAACTAACAATACAATGCTATATAGAGATGTATATATACAGTGTATTGAATGGCTGGTTCCAAAAACTTGTTTTGATTTTATGAAAAACATCAGGGTTATAACTCTAAAATGGTCATTCTGATTCTCTACTACCACTGCTTCTGTCTACGTTGACATCTGTTGAATGTCTTTCTGTCCCTCCTGCATTGTTGAGTTTTATTTTTTTTTCTACTGAAGGGGCTTTTATTTTGTGGAATTTTAATTATTCAAATTGTCATATGTTGTACAGATTGTAAAGCTCTCTGAGGTAAATGTGTGATTTTGGTTCACACACTGTAGCTCCCTTTAAGTGCAGCTTATTAGCGCATCTTAATTAGTGACGTTTTGAGCACAAGCTCTACTTTACACTCAAGAAATCTGCACAGAGATGCCAACTTAAAAGGTAAATGCTCTGGTCACATGATATTCACATGATACTGCCAGTGACCCAAGTATCCCACATATAATCAAAAGTAATGTTATATATATATTAATCATTTATCAGTTATTAATATAGGTAAGTACCTCTTAGCTCATAAGAATAACATCAAGTTCATGGCTGTCAGACTTTCTAATTGACTAGAATAAAACAGATGCCTGAAATATACAGAATATAGGAACAGGAATCTATACACATCTATACATGGATATGCAACGAGGGAGGGAACAACATCTACTGTATAACTGTCAGTCAGCGGCCACACAGTTAGCACAAAATCACTGCATCAATTCACAGTATGCATCTACAAATCATGGAAAATGGCCATTATATCATAATGAAAATATGTTGGTCAATATACTGCAAATCAAATTGACTTTACAGATGTGGCATCTCAGATTGCTTCATGCTGGGCTTGAGTCCTGACTATCACAGCAGATGGTCTCTAAGCCACTAGGCCACCTGACCACCATGTACTGTAGATGTCTTGTAACATCTAACAGTATGTGCCCATATGCTTTTATCCTGGGTTTGACTTGTCTCATTATTGATACACGGTAGGTCGCCCAAAGACACAGGAAGAGGGTGGAATCCCGTTTTGATTCAGTCCTGATGTGACCACTGGCTGCTCTGTTACATGCTTTCTCTTTTCATCTCTCTCTGTGAGGTCCCTTCCTCACTCTTGGCTCCCTTATTAGTGTTTCGTTCCTGCCTCTCTCGCTGCCTCTCTTACGTACAGTATTTCTGTCTCTGTCCTATAATCGCCCTCTTCCATTTTGCTGTCTGTCTTACTCTCTTCCCATTAATCCCATCTCTCCCCCCTCGTCCACCCTGTCCCCTATCTCGCTGTCTCACCTTTCACACCTCCTGCCCCTCCCTCGCTGCATCCCTCCACTAGACTTTTTTCCATTCAGCTGCAGAATCTCATCAGGCGGTAGCTCTTTCAACTGAAAAGACAGGCACGTGGGTATGGTGGCAAAACACTTCAAAGATTAAATTTAATACAAACATGGCGGTTTGTGTGGCGCTACATGAGAACAATGGCTTATGAGACGGATTAAACAACATAGCTCCAGATGGCTCTTTCTCTGGGTGGCCTGCTTCCTCCCAGCGGGCATGTGCCGACTCTGCGAAAGGGGTGTTGTTATCACCTGTGTCCCTGCTACTGCACCTGGGGGGAAAGGTCTATTTTTATCAGCATCACATTGCTAAGGAAATGTGAACTGGGAGAAGGAAGAGAAGAGTGGAAGCAGTCCTTCCTCTGAGACATACTGTATAAAATAATACTGGCAGCAATATGTGCCGAACCAGAAAATATAACTCTGGAATTCCTGGAAAAACACACTGGCTGCTGTCGCACTTATCTGCTCTGTCTCTATATCAGGGCTGCAACTGATTTGCTGATTATTTTATTGTACTTTTTTTCTCGATTAAACCAATAAAATGTCATAAAATACAGTCCAAAACCTAAAGATATTAATTAAAAGCAGAGAAATCTACATAGATAAGAAGCTGGAAAATGTTTTGTTTTGCTTGAAAAATGGTTAAATTGATTTGTTGATTATCCAAATAGATGCTGATTATTGTTGTCAATCAAATAATCAATTAAATGTCTTAAAATCTCTAATCTGTGCGACATCATGAATTAAAGTATTAAATTAAATTCCCATATGGTCTAGCGGTTAGGATTCCTGGTTTTCACCCAGGCGGCCCGGGTTCGACTCCCGGTATGGGAACTACCGTTTGGGGGCGGCAGTAGCTCAGTCTGTAGGGAGTTGGCTTGGGAACCGGAGGGTCACCGGTTCAAGTCCCGACATGGACCAAAAACTGAGTGTGAACTGGTAGCTGGAGAGGTGCCAGTTTACCTCTTGGGCACTGCCGAGGTGCCCCTGAGCAAGGCACCAAACCCCCAACTGCTCGGGGCGCTTGTCTGGAGCAGCCCCCTCACTCTGACATCTCTCCATTACTGCATGTGTGTGTGTGTTTGTGTGCATGTACCATGTATAAGTTAAACAGAGTGTAAATTGAATTTCCCCACTGTGGGACTAATAAAGGTAGATCTTCTTCTTCTTCTTCTTCTAAAGGTGCATGAAATCCATCTTTCTGGCTTGAAGAAGTGGAAAAATGAAAACTGCAGTGAGGAAGTGATGACATTGAAATAATTTCCTTCCTTCCACATCTTTGGCCCTGCAGTAGGCTAAATCACAGGGACGGCCCATATTTAAAGGAGGAAATATGTGAAGTGTGTAAAATCTGGAGAGATGGTGTCAGTGAAATACGAGTCGGCAAGCTGCCGGAGGATTCAACACCTCTGTGTCTCTTGTTGTCTTGGAGAGGACGACTGAACAGAAGGTTCAAGCTTTGTAAATCCACTAAACACATGCTGTAAGACAGTCTGCTGGCTAGTAGGGCTGGGACAATATGCTCAACTCCTGAATCAGAACTATCATGATACTTTGGTACCTTTATTGGTCCCACAGTGGAGAAATTCACACAAAGGTTGCTCCTTCGAGCCGGATTCGGTATGTATTGCGATTTTTAAGTATTACAATTTGATTAGTCAATACTGTATTTCATTTGGAAAGAGATGCTCCCTGACCTCTCAAAGTAGTGCTATTATGTTGGACTGAGAAATGCAAATGTAGAGCCCACTCTTCCGATTGCATAAATGTTAAACCTTTCTTACTCAGATTTTATGCTCATGATGGTGTTTTTCAAAATATGAAAGTTTTCAGATTTTAAATTATCGCAACATCTTGCCTTGCTTACGGTATCACAATATATTGTACTGTAGCCCCTGTATCATGATTTGCCAGATTCTTGCCAATACACAACGCTAATACCTAGGTCAGTATTTGTTTTTGTGTCTGGATGCAGACCTTCTGTTCTCCGGCATGGACGAAAACACACCTCAAGCTCTTATCAGTCCAGCGGCAGCACTGTATTCAGGAGCGAGTGTGAATAAGCGACTCTGCTTGGAGATGGGCCTACCAGCAGCTAGAGCCTGAACGTCTTCTGAGCAGCATCCAAGAGATACTATCTCAAGCACACATGCAGTTAATATTTTATGTTTTAATGACCTGTTATCTCTAGTATGTCAAATCTTGAGAAATCTTTTTTTTTTTTTAATTGAAGCACTAATTCCCAGTATCTGTCTTGTTATGGCATAGTAGAGGTCTTGGAAGGTCTTAGGAAGTTAATTTGCTAATTGTGGTCTTATTTTTAGAGCGGTCATCTCGAGAATCAGCGCTTCCTGGCCTGTCATAACAACAAGTCATCCCCCTCCTACTCCTTCTCTCATTACCAGCCCTGTTGACCTTTCCTCTTGAGCTTGTTTTCCAGCCATACTGTGAAGCTATCGATTGGTTGTTTCATTTTACAGGGATTAGGGGTTTGCCAAGCTTCTCTCCCCAGGTTGTGCTGTGATGATCTTAATAGGCATAAGATGGTGTAGACTTGAGATAATACCATGGAGAGTAGACTTGGAGTTTCAGTGCACATGTACATGTGAATCATTTAACATTATGGTTCACTTGCTCCTCACTCTCAGTCAGACAGTTTTAGACGATGTCAAACAGAATGGTCGTGAATATTCAAATGGAGGAAGAATTTCTGGGAAATAAACCCTTCAAAGAACAAGAGAAAACACTTTTTCTGTGCAGCCGTGTTCGTCATCCGTGTCACTTTATTTCTGACAAGTCAGACCGTACAGTTCCATAATTCATCGAGCATGTGACAGAGAGGAAGAGGCGCCTGAGGTTGGCATGACTTAAAAAAAATGCTTCAGGCAGATTCAGACAGTTTTTTTAAGGCTTTTAAAGTCAATTTCAGAAGTGGAGAAGGAGAGTTAAGGGAGCGATGAAGTAACGAATCAGAATAAAATCTGAATCATTCCCAAACATGTCAGTACTTTGAGAAGAACAGTATACGGAGATTATAACCTTACCAAGGGAAGAATGACACACACACACACACACACACACACACACACACCACACACACGAGAGGTGGTAATGTGTTTTAAATGACATGCCAGGGTGTAGACAGAGGTGTATGCCACATGCAGCGGGTGGTAAATGAGCTGCTCTACATTTTTATGAATTTTCTGCCTCCGTATGTTGCATCCAGAGACACTTTGTGGAGGTCAGCCCGTGAACCCTCGCAGAGCCAATCTTTTCACTGTGAGACTGCCTGTTGACTCCGCTGCCATCATATGGCTCATGTGCCCATCTGTGATTTACAACATTACTGGACAAGATTCAAGCTGATCTTTATTGGTCTATTTGCTGGGGCTGCTTGTAGTGCTATATTCACCTTGGACAGTAGTAAGTGACTTCAGGTCAGGAAGTTTGAAATGACCAAAGTCTTTTGCAAAGCCATGCTGTAATAATAAAAAAAAAAAATTTCATAATTGATTATTTTGTAGTTGATTTTCTTAAGTATTGATGAATAAAATGTCAGAATATAGTGCAAAATGCTTCTCACAATTCCCCAAAACCCCAAGGTAACATATTTATTAGGGGTGTAACGACACATTGATATGGATCAATGGTACATGGTATGGTATATATTATCATCTTTAATATATGCCTTTATTTTGAAATTCCCATAGCACATCTGTCACCATTTCTGTCCAAGCACTGCGACATCCTAATTCACATTCAAACAGTACTGAAATGTGAAATATGGCACAACAGGAAGTCTATTTTTTAATTTCAGATATTCAGCGTACTTTCATATCAGGCAAAGAAAAGAACCAAATCTACACATTTGAGAAGCAGCCATGTGTGTTTATGTGAAAAGTGTCTCATTGAGTCTGAGTCTCATTGTTGCTTTTTTATGTTATTCTGTTCATTTATTGATGTTTTGTTGACATTATAAGTCCAGACTTGTTGTTTTTCTGGTTCAGCAGACATGTAGCCTACAGCGCAGTGTGTTCCTGTGTCAACAGGAAGTGAGCAGCTGACCTCACAGTGTCCATCTGTATGCCAACTTGACCTTCTGTCTTCCTGTCCCAGGCTGTCCCTGCTAGAAGAGTGGCGCGGCGTTCGCGATCAAGCACTGTCGGAGCTCAGCGGGATTGAGGGCTGCGTTTTCGTCCACGCCGGAGGCTTTATTGGCGGGAACAAAAGCCAGGAAGGAGCCCTGGAGATGGCCCGGAGGACCCTGCAGGCCGCCGCCCAGGCCCCTGCAAACGGCAGCAGCTGAAGGGTCGGAGAGGATAGCCAACAGCACATTTTGTTCTCGGGGTCAGTCTTTAGAGGATAGCGAGGCTTAAAATGTTAGTTTGCTGCCTTGCAGCTTGGTTGCTCTGGCCATCCAGGGATAATGTTGTTTTGTTCTGCCTTGCCAGGATGGGGATGTATGGAAATGGGAGCCAAATAACCTTGGACCACTTCCCTAAATACCTATATTCTCAACACAGACTCGCTCTGAATCATAATGTTGACTCACGTCATTCTTCTTCTCTCTGTTCTTATAAATGGGGTCTGTTGTGTTCACTTGCAATAAAAGATTCTTTAGATTAGATCCTGGTCTTTTTTAAACATTTCAGTTTTGAGTCAAATCCAGCATTGAAGCGATTGTTTTTACAGTTTTGCTCACATCTCTCTTCTTTCACCATCAAGGAAGGGTATGATGCAGACCAGCCAACTCCGACATCTTCAAAGCGCGTGAATACCACGGCCTTACCTTTCAAGGGTTGATTTGTATAGTCGCCTGGATAGTGGTTCACCCTTTCATTTCCAGCATGCTGACATTAACTGCAGCACTACAAAGGGATACAGAGGCTACTTCCGCTGGCTGCCAGATCAGAGCGTCAATAATGAGGCCTGATTAATTCGGAGAAATTAAATTTCCAAACGCCACAAAGAGGTCCTTATTATGGCAGCCAGTGTCGTGACAAGGTTACCGGCGATGGGACGAGCCGTACAGTCGATTTCCCTGTAATAAAGTCAGGGGATGTGCCTTGAATTTTCTCATTAATACTCCAGATTTTTCTCCCCCCTCACCCCTTATCTCTACCTGTTACTCCTTCCTATTCCTCATTCCGCATTCTCCACAGGGCTGCCCTTCTGCTGCTCTTGCCCTGTGCGCAACACATTGCTCTATAATTTCATCGCTGTGCATTTTATTTCCATTAGTGTCGTGCAAATGACACAACAGTGAAAAAACAATTCACATGTTGCTTGCAGCAGTTAGTGCTGCTCAGCTGCTTTGCTTTATTCTTTCGTTTTGTAGTTCATTTTGTTCAGCGGTGCAGACTGTTAATTATTCAGGGACGAGACCCTTTCATCGTCTTTCTTTGTCACTCTTGTTTTCTTCGTCACTCTTAATTGAAACAGAGGAGACCTTTTTATGCTCTGAGTGGATGCAGCTCAGAAATACAAACATTTGACATCTACACAGATAAAGCATAGTGCACTGACTATTTTTAACAGCTTTAGAAAGGTACTTTTCATCTCACACTACCTTTGCCTCACATGCACACACACACACACACACACTTTCGTGTTATTGCTCTGCTCTCTATTGTGCTGGACCTGAGCCAAGGTCTCAATCCAATCTATACATGTGTGACAGCCTTTTACAGTCACTCGGTTCGTGTTTTGGAAGGGACAGAAGATATCCCTTCTCCCCTACTTACACCTCACTAAAACACAGCAAAATGTGTTCACTACAGCGGTGTAATTGCAACCACTTTGAGAGAAACATGGAGCAGAAAGGAGGACAAAAACTGACTTGTATGCTGATATGTATTGATTACCAGCCACCACTTAACCTTTGCATGCACAATATTCAGGTTTGTTCATGATCAAGAGCACTTGCCTGATTGTTCAGCACAGGAACTCGCAAGATACTGTTTTTTTTTTTTTTTTTTTTTTTTTTTTTTTTTTTGTGCCCACAAAAAGACAGTTCTTGCATTTTGTTTGTTTATTTTTGTTAGTTTTAGCATGTGCTCTGGTTTTTCTCACTCAGAACTGGACAAACTTGCCAGCACTCGTCTTTTCCTGTCACATAAATTACCTACAAAGCAACATTTTTTAATACTTTGTTTTGTCAGCAGGGATGATTTTCCATCTGCGTTGTGGTTTCTAGCGACACAGCAACAGACCAGACATTTGTGTTGGTCCTCGGTCGTAAGCACTTTTAGACCACTCCAGCTCTGGCAAGTCCCAGTTGGCCACGCTGTGGAAAAATGGCTACTGAGAACCTCAGCAGAACACCTGCCCCCAGCCTGACCTGTTGTTAGTGGATTCAATCCCCAGAGAATGACAGGCTAGTTACAAGAAATGCTCCACTGCTTCTCTCTCTCTCTCTCTCTCTCTCTCTCTCTCTCTCTCTCTCTCTCTCTCTCTCTCTCTCTCTCTCTCTCTCTCTCTCTCTCTCCCCCTCTCCCAGTCCATCAGGCATACTCGACATGCAGTCAAGGTAGGTTTTGTCCTTCCTTCTTTTCACAACACCGATAATAGACAAAACCATAAACATGCCTGCACTCTAGTGTCTTGGAGGAGTAGATTTGTGCCACTGGCTGTCAGATCTTTTCCTCTGTTTACAAATCTGTGTAAGGTTCATTCAGTTTTCCCCTCGGAGGACTACGGCAGAAGCACACAGATGATGCCATACTGCTTGACTTCACTGAAGTCAGGTTTTCCAGTAGAGTCCACATCGTCAACAACAAACTGCCCCCATGTACATCTTTTACAACTGCTTCCTCTGAGAACATACCAACTTATATGTGATACATATAAGATTGCACTTTATTGATCCCCAGGGGGGAAATTCGGGAATATAGGAACCAACTGCCTCAACTCATTTCCCCCCATTTCCATTTCTCTTGCCGCAAACTGAACTTCTCAGCCACCATCATAGCATTCACTTTCAGCTCAGGGACCTGAAATCAGTGTGTGTAATGCTGTTTTTTTTTGTTTGTTTTTTTTGTGGGGAATGTGCTTTCTCATTATATACCCCTTTTTCCCTCGCTTTTGATCTGAAAACCCACAAAACTCTGCTTATCCGCAGCCCTGTTTCTGGCAATCAGGGAGACAGTCACCTGTCAAGGGCAAACATTTACAGAAATACAGCTGTAAATTATACTTGCAGCATTGTGTATTATAGTGGAAATGTCATAGCTTTAAGCAGGTGTGATAGAGCAGGACAGGTCGGGGAGGCAGAGGAGGGATACAAGGTGCCATCATGGCTGTCAGACCTGTCCTCTTCCCCCCCGAGGGCTCTTCTGTAGGTCGCCAGATATTTCTTGCTGCTCATGACAGAAAAGAGATAGCAGGGCACTTGACTAAGAGTACACCACCTCGAATAGAGTTTTTCCATATACAATACGTGTAATCTGTGTCACTGTGTGTGTGTTTGTGTGTATGTTCTTGTTATTTATATGGACCTTGGTTAAGTGTTTGTAGGTCTGAAGGTTGCCTTATGTCCAGCCTCTCCTGTGTTTTATTAATGCATGCATTGTAAAGGCTTTACCTGCATGTTCAAGTTGACTTTTTTAAGGGGGACCTATTATGCTTTTTGCTTTTGTTCTTTTTTTTTTTTTTTTTTTTTTTACCTTTTCTTCAGTGTTTTATATAGTTGTTTGTGCATTTAAAAGGTCTGCAAAGTTTCAAAACCAAAAGGGAGTTACTCTCCCCCACAGAAACTCTGCTCCTTAACTGTTTCAAACACCTCGCTTAAAGTCCCGCCTTTTCTTCCATAACGTGGTGATGTCACCAAGTAACACATTTTTCCTAGCGGCTAGTTTGGCACCTCCTCAAATTTTGCTAGAGTAGATCTGGTTGGTTCAGTTGACCAGTCACAACAGGGGGTTTCAGACAGACGGTGAAAAGAAGTGTTGCAGCACAGCCGATATGAGAAAAATAAAGCTTTTTTTTGTTGTTGTTGTTTTTTAAAGTTAAAGCATGTAAACATACCAAATACAAGTATGCACCTGAAAGTATGTGCATCAGTGTAGTCTGAAGTCTTTGCAATGAGTCTCTTTCTACCTGACCTCCAGCATTAAGCCTGGAAACATAAAAGGCATCTTCCCTTTAATGTTGTTAGGGAGCCTGATTAAGTTAATTTCTCATATGGAGGTATAACCAATGTCTTCTCAGAAATCTGAGAGACTGACACACCTCACGTGTTTCTTTGTCTCTGTCTCTCTCTCTCTCTCTCTCTCTCTCTCTCTCTCTCTCTCTCTCTCTCTCACACACACACACACACACGCACACACATACAGAGGGAGGGAGAGAGAGAGTTTGCCCCACATCTTTGTTGCTATAACTACTCCACTGTTACCACAGGCAGTGATGAAGCCGTCTGCAGCCGACACACCACGGATCATCCGCTACTGATGCTCTCCACATTATTTTTTTAAGCATTTATCCCCACTGAAGGAGAAGATGATGTCCAGTCTGCCGTCGGGAGAAATCCGAAGAAAAACTGCAAACGGAGTCTGAAAAAAAAAAAATCCTCATCCGTTTTGTGGATCTCAAACTGCACAAGAAAGCATCTACAGGTAAGTTTTTAGAAAATGAGTTACTATTATATTTGCATAATGTGTCTGGGGGAGTAATTAGTGACCATATTCTCTGTTCTGGTCACTGATGTCTCTTTTTCCATTATCAACTTTTTTAATTGCAGCCTAACGAGGCGATCGGCTTCCTTTAAACGCGTTACCAACTTCATTTTTATGCTTAAAAAGTTGCAAAAAATGATGCGCTTACTTGCATCAAGCTAAAAGCCTGTTATCTAGGTACCTCCCGATAGTCCGGATGACCTGTTTCCTCTGCTTAATGCCATATAGTCTAAATGAAATTTCCTCGGAAATGTGCAGCTTAATCTTATAAAATCTAGGTATACTGGAGTTGAAGTCTCTGCATCATTTTCTAAACGATGACCTTTAACAAATAAGGAATATTAGAAATAATTGGAAACATCAGCTGTAACCACAGTATTCGCTTTGGGAGTCCCTCTCCGTCTTTCAACATTTCTCATTATCAGTCATAATTATGCAGTCGATGGTTATTTTTCCTAATTGGGGATTTGCATGCATCTGCATTCAGCAGGTTGTGTTGATAACGGAGCGGTGGACTAAACCCTCACCTCTGCTCCGAAGACACACTGGACCAGTTGATGGACACATGGCTGTCAGTAACTTTTATCAGCAAGATGTAGGCCACTGTTGGTAGAATATATGCTGTCTGTGTAGGAGAGTAGAGACGGATGATGGGTTTGATATTATCATACAGACAGGGAGAAAGCAAAGAGTGCTTGACATTCAAGAGGATGGTCTTTTAATCAAATTCAAGGAGTGTATTTTTGTCTTGCAACAAGAACAATCATATACCTGTCTCAGCAAGACAAAAAAATGCCCTAAAACACCTGATTGGATTGTGTGGACAAATGCCCTTTTACAGAACCACATACTTGATAAAAAAAAAAAAAAAAAAAAAAAAGTCGTCTCAAGCACATCTAATGTATTCTCCAGTGGTCTGGGACGCAGAGCCATCTTCACTGCATGAGAACAGACCAGATCCTAACACCCAGACCACTGCTGGCTTATTTTGTCACTTATCGACACTGTGGGACAAAGGCAGGATTGATGCTCTTGCCGTTAATAGTGTAGCAGAAAATACTATGGCTATCGATCCCCACCTCCCCTGTCTGTCCTCCATCCCTACAGTGCGCTCTCCATCTCCACCCATGGAATATGATTAAGGGGGCATCATGTGGAAAATAAATAGAGGGATAAATGAGATGAACATGTATTGATGTGTAATGTGATGCTCTTCTTCTGCACAAAAGACAGCAGAAGAGAGGTGAGATAGACTTCAGATAATCATAATGATTTATGTCCTTTTTATGTTCTTTTACAGAAATACAGTACAAGCGTTGTTTCAACCGTATCTGATGACCTAAACTTTAATTACTATCGTGGATAACAAGGGAGGATTTTGTTGCACAGAAATGTTTGTTATCTTACACGTTTTGGTACTTCTGTGCTACAGTGTCTCTCCATGCAGCAGTGTGTATATCAGATAACCCGATTTAAGCTTGGTTCGTTGTCCGTCTTTTTACCCACTGACCTTTCTCCTCCTCCCCCTGATCATAATCTCCCGTCAGTGTTCATTCTCTTTCCAGACTGACCCTTTTTCTCTCACTCTATCAGATCCTCCTGGTGCGACAGTGTGTGAGATTGGGACCTGGTGTGCGTCAGGGGGCTATGGTGAGGCGATGTGCACAGGCTGGTATGAGGAGAGGTGTACCAGCGTCAGTGGAAAAAGACGGAGAGGTAAAGGAGTGGATCTTCATTCATGGCTGCGCGTCTCGCTCTTGTTCACGGCTCTGTGGGGCCACGCGTCCCCCCAGTGCCCGGATAGCTGCCACTGCGCCTGGGACACGGCCACGGTGCTGTGCTCAGACGCCGGCCTGCGGGAGATCCCGGAGGGAATCCCACCGGAAACAGTGTCCCTTCATCTGGAACGCAACAACATCCGGAACATCCCGGAGAGTGCCTTCAGCGACTTGGTCCACCTGCGGGACCTGTACCTCTCTCACAACCGCATCGACTCACTCGCCTCAGGGGCCCTACGACATCTGGGCCCTGAACTGCGCCTGCTGGACCTGTCGCACAACCAGCTGAGGCAGGCCAGCAGGGACGAGTTCGGCTCCATGCGCGCAAAGACGCGCCTCTACCATAACCCGTGGCACTGCGACTGCGCCCTGCAGGAGCTGATGAAGACTCTATACCTGGAGCCCGAGACGGTGAACGGGATCGTGTGCGAGACCTCTGTGCGGGGGCTGGGCGAGGGGAGCAGGTGGGAGGACCCGGGGTCACAGGGCGAGCACGCAGGCCAACCTCTGGTCAAACTGCTGGATTCTGGGGTGAACTTCTGCAGTCTGCAGAGGAAGACCACTGACGTAGCCATGCTGGTGACAATGTTCGTGTGGTTCTTCATGGTCATTGTGTACGTGGTGTACTATGTGAGGCAGAACCAAGCTGAGGCCCGCAGGCATTTGGAGTACCTGAAGAGTTTGCCCAGCCCACGCAAGACCCCCACAGAGACAGACACTCTGAGCACTGGCTTCTGAGCTCCTGCTAAATGGAACAATAAGCAGATTTTTATTTAGAGCGTCTGATAAACTTCAAAACGCTGCGCGGAGTCACTGGAAAATGCTGATTCAGAGGAAATTAACGCTTTTCAGTTTTGTGATTGTAATATTTCGTTATATTTGTTACACCTGAGTCCCCCTTACCATATTTTTCTTTTTACTTATTTAATTTTGTCTCGATTTAATGAAATATGTTTGTGTGCATTCTACCATGTGCACTAAGAGAAAAGAGTGGAAACTGAAAAGTTCACCAGAAACTGAAATGATGAATAAGACTGTGGAAACTTTCTAACCTTCTATCTCCCTGTGTAGTCCCTCTTTGCCTCTCCCACCACACCTCCATACTGTGGTCCTTTATCTCTACCATTAAGCTCTAATTAGAAGTCTTTGACCAACTGACCCTTAATGAGTACTTGAAAACCACTAATCAGCTTTAGTGTGTGTATACCAGGTCAAAAAAGGAGAGCGTGCAAACTCATATGCGTGTCCTCATCTAATTGCCTGTTCCATTTGGGCATGTGGAGTTTTTGTGCCTTGCAACAGGCCACTTTTACTTTGATAACATTGATTTTGCACGGATGCTATCTGAAGCTTTCCCAATATGCAGTCACATAGTCAGTGGTTTCTGTGTCAGTGGAGGACTGCTGATCTAAATTTACCGTCACAAAGCCATTAGAGCTGGAGGTGAAACTGTTTTGTCCCCAAGCTGCGGCAATCAGCTCTAAAATATCTGAACATCCCACAGTACACACAGCTCGTCACTGATTGGTACAAAGAAGTCCGGCCAGATTTAGAAATGGATCATTGTCATAAATTAGATTAGTGTGGCCATTTATCCTGAGAGAAGCTGTTAGTTTTGCTTAAATTAATCTTGTGAGTCCTGCTTTTTGCACTGATTGCTGTGTACAAATTGTTCTGTCTCCCATTTTCCACGTAGGCTTTATCATAATTGTTTTTTTTTTTTCAAACCACTGTAAAAATAAGCAAAACACTTTCATAATAAATGTAATAATTTTCTCAGTTAGTAAATGTTGATGCCAGCAATATTAAGATTAATGCCATTCCTGACATGCATACCGAACGTGCACTAAATATGGAACCAAATCTGACTGGATTAACAGCCACCTATTTTCTTTACATCTGAGTTCATGCTCACTGTGGCAATATGTGGAGCATTACTCTCCAAGGGGAGGGTGCATTGTGTGGTTAAAGGAACACTGTGGAACATTGCGGGGCATCTATTAGCAGAAATGTAATATAATATTCACAAGTATGTTTTCATTAGTGAATAATCACCTGAAAGTAAGAATCATATTTTCGTAAGCTTAGAACGAGCCCTTCATATCTACATAGGGAGCAGGTCCTCTTCATGGAGTCTGCCATGTTGCTCTGCCATGTTTCTACAGTAATCCAGAACAGACAAACCAAACGCTGGCTCTGGAGAAGGCCTTTCACGTTTTTATGTTACCTGATGGCCACCGTAGTTCTCCAAAATGTTTGTGAAACTGCGGTAATGTGAGCCACAGAGTGCAAAACCGTGGTCCCGCCAGTCGTTGTCTGACCTCAGTTGCTCCAGTAGTAGAGTTATTGGGCCGAACTCAAGGCAGATCATGGCGGAGTGCGGCCTGCAGCAAGCTGCCATGCAATCTCTTAAAAGCTGTGGCGACTGTCCCTGAACTCGGAGAGCTTCGCCTGTTTGAACCTGCGGGAATGTGTGGTCAAACAGAAATTGGGAAAAGTTTAACATTTAGTGGCAAAGCGCAGTCAGAGAGGACCCACAGCCAATCACTCAGCAGATCCTGTGACTGTTGACCTATGTTGAAAAGAACTCCTTCCCACCTGAAGAACATGAATCCACCTTCCGCCCACAGGAAAATGTAATTATTGCGGCGAGCCACACTGCCTGGTGTGCACTCTACAGTAAGATGGCCTCTGAGAGAGACAAACAGCGTTACCATGTTTGCACTTGGCAGCTCACGCTACCCCAGTCCTGAAAGGGAGGAATAAACGAAGGGGTATTCATTTAGTTGCAATCTGCAACCACACCACTAGATGCCGCCAAATCCTACTCACTGTCATTTTCTACCACAAACACGGTTCACTTTCTTATACGTTTCCATTTTTGTTCTTGCTAGTAATTTGATTTGATAACTTTATTTATTTTGAAAAAAAAAAAAAAAGAAAAAACGAGGGGAAAAATCCCTCCATGGTTGAGTAGATATCGGCTAACAGATCATAGGGTGGATATGATGAAATTTATAGACATTAAGGGACAAATTTTTACCATCAGGGCAAAATTAGCATTTGTCTAATACTTAGGTTTGTGACCGAATACCTGCGAAGCTAATAACGTCCCCTTCAGCGTCTGTACTTTGTGTTTCATACTAAACGTTAGCATGCTAACACACTAAACTAAGATGGTTATCGGCTGTGAGGTTAATGGTTATGGTAAACATTGTCCCAGTGTATTGTCGTTTTGAGCATGTTAGCATGCTGACGTTAGCATTTAGCTCAAAGTGCCTAAGTGCATTCTTTTATTGTTGTATGACCGATTCAATTATACAGCCACACCCTTCTATGTTCATGGACGTAATAAAACATCAGTACTGTGCCCCACTTTATCTTACAATTGGGTTGGTAAAGTGGCAAGAGTGGAAGCGAAACCTAGAATACGACAACATCCTGTGTACTGTGACGTGCTAAATGTGGTGTGTCCTTTGACTGGTTGAAGTTTGTGTCGTTCAGGATAAAGAAATACTGTGAATTAGAGCTAGAATCAGTTGAAGGATGTCGATATTTTAATGGTCCATGTTAAAACCTGGTGTTGGCTGGTAGACTGTCTGTCACAGGCTGAAAGACTGGAATAAGAAGTTCATATTTGTTCTTATGTGGTTAAACTTGTGAAACACTGTTGGTGTAACTTTACATACTCCAAATGTTTCCTGACTGTTTTCTGTCACAAGTCATACATCTGATGTTGATGTGTCCAAGTTCAAATGCATCCCAAATGCATCTCAAACCTTTAATACAGTCTTTAACTCACTTTGGCTCGTTAATGATGCTGATGACCTGAAACTCAAGAACCAAGCATGTCCTCTGTGAGTAGTTTTTATTGGTGGTGTATTTCTGTCCCAGTGATTTGTTTTTGCTCCTGTTTGTTTGTACACCATCAATTATTCAAACAATGGATGAAGTCATAGATCAGAAACCATTACATTAGATAATTAGTGATCTATCAAAAAGTGATAAAGGACTAAAACAAATACGATATATCATATAAGATACACAGTATATAAAAAATAAAAGAAATGTTGCTCTACTTTGTTCATAGAAATGCTTTTACCTTTTATTGCTACTGTAGGTTGAAAAAAATCCAAGAGGATTAAGAGAAGTACAGGAAGACATTATCAAATCATGGTTGGAAGCTCTTCCTATTTCTATTCTACCATGCGTTAAAGTTAAAGAAAATGAGTGAAAAACAATTTCACATATATAAAGTATATTATATGAGCTTTCACCACCTCCACCTTCAACTTTTCCTTTGTCTTGTTTTTCACACATCACCGACAAAATCAAAATGGCCCCGCCTTCATTTGTCTCTCGGCCGCCTTTTCTTGAAATCTGAGGTGTTTCTCCCCCCTGAAAATATATCTGGAAATCACCACAAAAACACACAGTGGCAGCACGGCACAGTGAAAAGTTTAGGTGTGACTTTTTTTAATAAAGCAATTTCCTTTGAGAAGTGTCAAAACCACAGTACTGCCCCAGATATTTCAACATGGGGGAGAACAAAACAGGACATAAATAAAAAGCAACTTCAGCCTGTTAACTTGGTTTTGTCTTTTATTTCCAATTTACATTAATTAAAACGTAACAAAAACAAGTCATGATCATAATAATAATATAATAATGCTATTATTATTAATAATAATACTATTATTAATAATAAAAAATATACACAACCTCACACAAACGAGCCCTCGGCGCTGGCTGCAGAACTGGAGCCACAAAATCAAACACACCCTGAATCAACTTGTGTGTGTGTGTGTGTGTGTGTGTGTTTGTGTGTGTGTACGCCGAGGCAGAGGGCAAGGCCTGTGTGAGGAGACTGATGGGAGGAAGTAGAGAGGGACGGGGGTCAAAGGTCACAGCAAAAAAGGGGAGGGGGCAGCAGACTGGGCTTTCATGACCAAACTTCTATTGGTCATATTGATATTAAAATACAGGGTTTTGTATACAAAGCTTCAGGGGGAGAAGGCCTCAGTTTGATTTGTGACATTTTTTTGTGTGAGGTAGCTTTAAAATATCAAAACAAAACTAAAAAGAAAATGAAATCCAGTATTAACTCCAAATTGGACGTGCCTTGGCGAGGCAGGGACATTTATCACCATGAAATCCAAAACCCCAGGGGAAATGCTCTCTCTGAGAAACATTATATATATGTATACATACACACATATACATACTGTATATATACATATATACAAGTCGCTACATGTGAGTATCTGGTTGTTTAAAAAATACAGACTGTTTTACAACAATAGCACCATTGACTTTTATTATAATACACAGTAACTTTTGGATACACACTGTGGTGGTAGAAATAGGAACACCTGCACTTTCTACGTAGCTAGATTTTTGGTTCAAAGAGATATGTATGCTTTAGTGGATATGCTACAGGAGTGATTAGAAAAGAGGAGGAAGCAGGAGAGGAAGTTGGTGGATATTTTTAAATTTAGCAACAAACTCAGTCCTACCACACCTGGGACCCAAACCTAAACAATAAATAAATAACACCAACACACTTTTCTCTCTCTAGTTCCCTGGTATGTTCCCGTACTCTCCTCATACTTCCTCCTTCTTGTTCATGGGGTGGGGTAGGTGGTGGTGGTGGTGGTGGTGGTGGGGGTAGGTGGTGGTTGCTGTTCACCCAGGGTAAAGTGGGGGCTTGCTGGATGTCCATAGAGGAGGGGAGGAGGGAGGGAGGGGAGGTGACAATGCTGGATGAATCACAGATGACAGTTGCCGGTGCCATTCAGTGCAGATATCCTACGGAGTTCGACTTGGAAAAAAGCACTTTTTACTTAGAAAAAAGTCCCATTTAAAAAAAGTGTCTTGATTTTTCTTTTTCTCTCCTCCTTTCTTGGAAGTGTGCTCCTCTTTCATTTAATTTCTTTCAAATTTTCCACCTCTTCTTACTCTTCTTTTTTCGATCTTTACAAGAAGCAGACTGCCCCGACTTCGACTCCGAACTCCTGGTCTGTTCCTCCAATATCCATGGGGGCAATGTCTACAATGGGCAGACGAGAGGTCTTCTGCGATCTGTATTCCATCACTGTCTTGCCCCACTGTCCTGTGTGTTTCTGTGCAGAAAGAAAAACCACAAAGGCTGTTAAACGACCTATGGCTTTCTCCAAAATTTCAGATAATGAGATTGGCTTGGTGAGGTGAGTGAACACCAGAGAGTAAGAGCTTAATGTCTGTCATGAAGAGAATTGTATCCAATTTTTAATATCCGTCTTTTGAGTTTCATTAAATTATGTTCTGATTCAGCATATGCATGCACAGTTACACGAAATATTGTGTTTAATCTTTCCAGTCTTACCGTGCAGCCGTCCTCCATCACACTGTAGGTGAAGCGGCTGTTGCCCTCGGCTCTGATCTCCACGTCGTTGGAGCCCTGCAGCAGCACGGCCTTCTTCAGGTTGCCCGTTGAGGCGTCCATGTAGGCCACGCTGTTCTTACAGTGGTAGGTGAGGTTTTGGGAAGCCTCGGTGGACAGCAGTCTCAGGAAAGTCATCTGAATGGCAGCAGTGTTGGGCGCCAGGCTGTCATCGCCATAGCTAAACTGCATTTGGCCGCAGGTAAGAAAGAGGAAGTGAGAATAACAGTTAATATCTCAATTACTATGGTTGTTGTGTGTTTTTTGATTATTTGATTATTATTTTTGTTGTTTTGTTTTTTAGAAAAAGTGTTATCCTACACCTTTGGGGTGATGGTGTCGTATCGCCCTGTTGGGGTTTATTTCACAACAATGATGAGCTAGCTGTACATTATCCCACTTATCACATGGGTACTTACTTAAGAAATCAGTAATTTGACACAAAAATGGTCCACCAGAGTCCGAGATCAATGGTCTGCTATAATAAAATAACAGACTGTAGAACGCTGTGACCAATCAGAATCATGTATTCAACAAAGCTGTGTAATAAACCCACTTATCATATGCAGGGTCACGGGAGCTCGAGCTGATTCCAGCACACATTGCCCAATAATCAAAATTAACATCAAACATTCCCTGATTCCTCTTGATGAAAGCCTTTGTCTTTGAGCCACATTTCCAATAAAATGCCAATATTACCAAGAGTCAGTCTGTGATTCCATTATAGCACTAATAGTAGAGGAGACTATGTTTCAGCTCAATGGATGTGTAGATAGATGAAAAACTTACGTGGAATCCTCCGTTCATTGTCTCTCCGAACCAGATGTGTTTGCGGTCCTTGCTCTTGCTGGACCACCAGTTTTTGCGGGGGATGCTGGCAGGTTTGGGTTTGACACAGGACTCTCCTGTCTCCATGTTGCAGAAGACCTTGATTGCATCGACGGTGCAGCCCTGATTGGGATCAATCCAGTACTCTCCTACACCGAATAGAAAACAAAATCACATCAGCTTCACATTATCCCCCCCGTTTGGCTGCATAACAAGCTGAAAATCGTCAAAATTGCGTTGTATAATGTTATGGAATATTGTGAAATTCTCAAAACCAGACCCTGAATCCTCTGACTCCCAGGCTATTCAAACTATATTTAACCTACATTTTGACTCCTCCAAACTTGAGCTGCCAACACAGTGTGTCACCTAACTTCTGCCCACAGTACTTCTTCATCTTGCCCCAATTTGACCAATTTCCCCCTGTGTCACTCACCGCTCTTCCAGTCTGGGTGGCAGAGCTTCAAGTCTCTGCAGGTGCGAGCCGGGTTCTTCTTGGATCCCTCGGGGCTGCGAATGTTCTCAATCTGGTTGTTGAGGGATTTGAGTGTCGCGTCGACCTCTGCGTCGTGCTGACGGAGGTTTCCGGAAGCCTGGTCGGCCCTCATGTACCTGAGAGGGTCAGGGGACTTTTCGGTCTGACCCAGACCGGCGAAGGCGGACATGTCGATGCCAGGGCCGGGGGGACCAGGAGGACCGGGAGGTCCGGGGTTTCCGGGGGGACCCTGAAAGGAAAAGAAGAGGGATGGAAGGATTACATTTGGCACAACACACAATTTATTTTTTTGTCTAGTCGTTGCTCCACTGGTGTCTCATTTCTTGCTCACAAATGGTGAATTATACTTTGTTTTAAATTCCTGGATACATAATTGGCCACATGCATGTTAACATATATGTAACATATTATGCACAATGTAGGGCCGTAACTAACGGCACAACAAACCACATTATTCCAGTCCCATTTGCTGGCTAAAGGTGTTTTTAGCTGCTTTAAGATGAAGTTCTCATGGGTACTCACAGAGGGACCGGTTTCTCCACTGCGACCACGAGGTCCAGGGGGTCCAATGGGTCCAGGCAGACCGTTTCCACCATCCTTTCCACTGGGGCCAACAGGTCCAGGTGGTCCCTATATACACATATGTAGATGTTGATGTTAAGCACTAAAGACACTACATGTGAAGAAATGCATTTCATTAGTCTGTGAATTCAAAGTGATAGTCCAACATAATGTTTTTTTTTAACATCCACGTATTTTGGCAACATTAGTACTCACTCTTTGTCCAGAAGGTCCAGCAGGTCCAGTAGCACCCTGGTCTCCAGCTTGACCCTAAAGAGATAAGGATTACATTCATACATCAGGACTTCTGCAGCATTCACCAGGTTGAATTTAAGACTTTTTAAGATGTTTTTAATACCACGTAAAATGCAATTTAGCAGCTGTTTCACATGATGGAAATCAATGGCGACAATATGGCCTAAAATTATTAATTAATTATCATATAATACTATAAATATATTTTTTATGATATAATTAATTAAATAGATGCAACCTGGATCTATCATCAACACAAAAGGTGTGGGTGCAGACAGATTTACATTGAGTGTGAAAGCTTACCGGAGGTCCGGGCAGACCCTGCAGACCAGTGAAGCCTCTGTGTCCCTTCTGTCCTCGCTCACCAGACTCTCCAGCCTCACCCTTGTCACCGCGGGGTCCTTGGGGTCCCTGAGAACAAGTGTACAACAACCTGATTAGGAAAAATATTTGGTTTTCTGTTGCATTAGAAGCCAAAATGTAATGAGTACACAAGTTTTCACTTCACTTCATATACATAACTCCAAACTGTACGTGCAGGTATTTGTTTTCTTGTTTAGAGCGATACATACAGGCATTCCTCTGGCTCCAGCAGGTCCTGGAGGTCCAGAAGGTCCTTGTGCTCCCTGTGAAAGAAAAACAGAAGGTGGTGATGTTACATTTCAACAGAGGTTAATGCAGTACTACTCTGAACAGGCACATCCCATTTACTGTCATATCATCCGTTAACAGATATGTGTTAAACTTAACTATAAATGTTTATGGATTGTTACCTGTATTTATTTTTTGAGCTTCTAACAATTGTTGTCTTCATGAACATGTATTGTATTTAAATGGGTTCCATCGTCTATCTCTATCACTTAATCAATACGACTAACTTTAGAACAGGAGTGCAATTTTCCAAAAGCATTCAGGAAAACTTTATGTCTTCAGGAATTTAATTCATTTGATTTTGCAATAAAGTGTGTTTACGGACCAAATAATATGCTAGTAATATGATAGTAAAAAAAAAATCCACCTTTTATAAATGATAGTGCTCTTTACTAAACAGTGAGAAACAAACTTCACTCTTGGAAGAAGATAACATCATAATGTGTAGGAACTACTACTCACAGCTTCTCCTCTGTCTCCCTGTTTGCCAGTGGGACCAACTGGGCCGGAAGCACCAGGAGCGCCCGGTGCACCGGGAGCACCAGCAGGACCAGTGTTACCACGATCACCCTGCAGCACGGCAAGCACAACGGCAGAAAGGTCAGTCATGTGGGCATATCTGTGGATGTACTGTAGCATCATTGCTGTCTACCTTTAGTCTGCGCTGTATTTAGAAAAGTTGAGATAATAATAATAATAATAATACCAATAATAATATTGTGGAGAATGTTTATTTCCTCTGTGCACATACTTACTGTGTATGAATTCAGATGTATAATGAACATTAAACTGGGTATTTCCATAAAAAGGTTTTTGCAATTCTAAGTCACCTACTTTACACACAGTTTCAGACACACATGCATCACTGTTGGAGTTCTGATTGGCTTTGTACATAAATAAATACTAATATTCTGTGTAGGGAAATTAGAGTAATAGACTGAATGGAAACCCCCCATACAGCAGGTTTACATGATTTGAATTACGGTAGATGTCGTTGTCAGCCAGTTGGGGAGCAAATATATCCCTGTCACTAATGCAATTCAAATTTCACCACATTTGCAACACATGAAGAATAAGAGTATAATCCTGAGCAATTTATATCTGAAAACTGACAATGCACAGCAGGTAGAGCATCCTACAACACAGAGGTATTGACTCATGTAGTGTGGTTGTGTGTTTTTCTCACCTTGACTCCAGTAGCACCATCTCTACCAGGAGGCCCATCAGATCCAGGGTTGCCCTGTTAGACGACAATATTAAGTGTTAATAGCTTCACCTCCATCGAGCCAGATGTCCTATTGAATACTGATCAGCTGCATAATGAACCCCGCTCCAACAAAACACAAATGAAACACAATGCAAATGTATACATGATGCAAACAGCTGTGAATTTTAATCGATTCCAGACCACTTCAGTCGAAGCGGGATATGAACAGGCTAAATACAGTTTGGCAGATGTGAATCCAGACAGACACATGCTGTGTGTTGCCCACTCTCTGACCTCTCTGCCAGGCTCTCCTGCAGGTCCAGTGAGTCCAGGTGGTCCAACAGGTCCAGGGGGTCCACGGTCTCCGCTGCCGCCAGCGGCTCCCTGCTTTCCAGGCTCACCCTGAGAGGAGAGAAGAGGACTCATTACTACACATCAGTTAAATTAGCAAAAATATAACACATCCTTAATCACCCAGAAATAAAATTAATTATACAATATATCCACTGGTATGTTCACTTAAAAATTACATTAACTAATTATATATCCAATCTAAATTCCCAGGGAGCTTTTGTTTTGGGAAACACCACTTGATGTCTAAATCAGATATTCCTCATCAGATGAGGATATGACATGCTTTTATTTAAACATTTGTGGCATTCTGTAAAATCATTAGTGACTCCAGCTGTAAAGACCTAATAACTTTACAATAACTATTGTCTAACAGGACATCTTGTAAAATCTGATGGTCTAAATCCATTTCAGAGTTTTTCCCCATTGACAACAATGAAATTTATGTCAATTTAAATTTGTGCACAGCCAGACTACATCTTAAAAGCTCAGTTTTTGCTGCACAATTAAAGTGTGAAAACAACCACTCTGATATTCTATTAGACCAGTTTCCAAATCCGGTTCACGGCTGTGTTGCAGATGTAAAAATACAGAATGTTTTTACAACTGCTTGGCCTATTAATCTCCTCAGATACTGGTAAATTTCCAGTTTCCATCAATGAAATGAGCAACATTTGACTCGAAACCACAAATTCATTCAAACACCTCGATCCCATTTGGATGTAAATCAGGTCAGAAAATTTGAAAAATGACACCACATCCACACGTCAAGGATAATGTACAACAAGCGTCGAGGTCACCTGGATTGACCTGTGGGGGTTTATTTCACAACAATGATCCTGCTTATTACACGGCTACTTACTTCAGAAATCAATAATTTGACACAAAAATAGCCCACCAGAGTCGGACATCAGAGCTGCGTCCATAGCAACAGTCTGTTATACATAGCAACGGTCTCTATAAAGAAATAACAGACCGTTGAATGCCGTAATTGACCAATCAGAATGGAGTATTCAAGAAAGTCATGTAATAAATACTAATATGCTGCTCTATGAAATAGAGAAATAAATCCAGAAACACTTGCGTAAGTACAGGTTCAAACAGCAGAAAGTCACATAAACCATATTTGCAGTTCAAACCTGACTCACTATTGAAAGTGCATTCTCTGCTTGAACACTTTCCTGGGTGAATTTTGGCATCACTGCTACCTTCTTGGCATCCCTTTCATGCGTCCTGAATGAATAATTAATGGTAAGGACATGCCCACTGAGATGCTGTAAGTCGGGGACATGGCTCATGTCACATATCAAATAGTGCGAGATGTAAGCAGGGGAGCCTTCTTGTCACATGTTGTACTGCACATCAAATAGAAGCCGTTCACCAGGAGGAAAGCGGTGGCTGTTCTCCTGTGAGTTGTGATGCGACTGTGATCCAATTAGGCCACAGCAGACTGACAGACCAGCGCCCATCTACGTCTACCTTCTCTTGTACTGAGCGACAAGGCAATTGGCATTGTGCTCTTAGGGCACATTCATGAGCGTAGTTAAGAACCTCTTTAGTTATTTCAGGTTAGCAGCTGACAGCGTGTCACTTGCTGCAGTGGAGGAGAAACCTCCCTCCCGAGTCTTAGTGCTGAAACACTTAGCTGATTGACAACAATTCTGATCATCAGTTAATCTTTTATGAAGCACAAGAGCCACAAACTGTATGTGTGAGTTCCAGTCTGTGAGGATTGGCTTCTTTTCTACATTTTTACCATGTTATATTATTGTTTTGCTGGGCTGCAAATAATGATTATTTTCAGTATCAATTAATCATCTAAACCAATGAAAAGACAAGCAGATAGACACGCATGTTTTCTTCAGTTGTAGAATTTCAAGTTACAATCACATAAGACAACGAGAGGGAGCAAATACACACAATTATGAAACTCGGGAATGACTTCAGTGATTAATCAATTATTAAAATAACTGCTCTGATATTCTGCATATCAGTTAGATGGCTTGGGTCTATATTCTATTGATTAATTAACTAATTGTTTCAGCTCATTGTGAACTGAATATGTTCTGTATTTCTACAAAACAAGCAATTTGAAGATGCCACCTCAGGCTCTGGGAAGGTTTTACGGGCATTTCTCACTATTTTCTGACATTTATAGACTAAATAAATAATTAACTAATTGTGAGGGAGGAAATCGATAAGGAAAATGACTGTAAGTTGCATCTCTAATTTGTATATAACACTATTTGGTATATTACTTACAGAAGGTCCAGGCAGACCAGGGAAACCTCTCTCACCACGCTGTCCGGGCAGACCAACGATACCACGTTGACCAGCCAAACCCTGAGGACCTGATGGACCGAGGGGACCCTGAGAGAGGAGGAGAAAGAGTTAATGTGGGGTAAATGGTTTTCATTTTTAACACATTAAGTAAAATAATCTTTTAATTACAGATCAAATATACGACTACACCACAAATGATACTGGGTTTTGAGGCCAATTCTGATATTCTTAAACATTTTACAGTTGAAAATATAAACTTGCTAGTTCTCTCTGGTGGACTGTACTGAACGCTAAGAGTGACACAACAGTTTCTAAATGTCCTCTAATTACCACATTATCTCTAGATAATGGATGCCGTATCATTATTACTTCGATAAGCTAATATCAGGCGATACATCCCTCTGGTCAATTTATTGGTCATGGTCAATGCAAAACATAAATAACTCATGTAGCCCGCTAAAACAAAGAGTTAAGAGTTAAGCAAATACAAATAAATGCTAATTAAAATACACTAGTAATTACATATTTATTTCTAGATCTGGCTTAATATACACAATTGTATTTTATCATGATTTAACATCTCTTGTTTATTTGCGATTATACCTTCTAAGATTACGCCACAAGAGTCAAACTTTCTGTCCAAATTATTCTTTTATACTACGCCAGTATTTAACACATCTTAAAAGAATAGTTTTTGGGAAATATGTTTATTCACTCAATAGCACTGTATGTAAAGATGAAGCTACAGTCGCCAGCTGGTCAGCTTAGCTTACCACAAAGACTGAGAACGGTGGGAAATGGAAAGCCGGGCTCGGATCAATGCAACAAAATCTGTTGTATCACATACTACATCCTGAATATTTAATCTGCACAAAAGCATAAGTGTAAAAAAACGCTAATTTATGGTTTTAAGGATTTTAAGATTTTATGTGCCAGACTATGGCTTCGTCCGAAACTGCATACTATGTACTACATACCCAATATGTCTGCTATCGCTCAACATACTTTTGCGTGAATAACCAGTAATACTGGTATGTATATTTTTGGATGCACTGAGCAGTAATTTACGTCATCACTCCCTGAGAGCCTCCTTGTCGGCTGGAAACATGTAACCATGGTAACCTGTACCAACATCATGTGACAAAACAACAGTTTGAGAGATTCAAAGTCTGAATTAATTTTAAAAATATATACAGTATATCACACCTTGAAAAGTGAAATCTTTCTAAATTGAAGCGTTATTGATGTCACAGAGCTGTCCGTCAACATCTGTTATGAACGTTGTCGTCACTTCTGTATTGCATAGTGGAATATTCATAACAGCGCAGTGTCCAGCGTTGCATACTGTAATATAATAAATATATAATATAATATATATTAAAAATATAATAGAATGCAATTTGTGTGCTATTGGTTTCGGACATACAAAAAAAATCTTGTTTACTGTTTTAGCGTACTAAATAGTAGGTAAAAATAGGTATGTAATTTTGGACGCAACCTATGTCATGGTCGGGAGCAATGACTTCCTGGAAAAACTCACGGCTGCCATTCAACCAGCAGAAACTTTTTAAAGTCAGTTACTATTACTAAGTGTTACTACTGGCCTGCGCTCTATACAATGCAAAGCTAGCCAACTTTATGACTGTGTTTTAGCAAGCTTTTTCTTCTTTCCTTTATGTTTCAGTCATTCTGTTTCTTTACCTGATTTATATCTCATGTCATTTTCTCCACCTGAGATTTTACAACTCCCAACTTTAGTCTCTCCGTCACCTCTCTGGTCAACTTCATCTGCACCACCACAATCCAATCTGCCACACGTCCTGCGGCGCAACATGAAAGCTCCCAGGCTCACAATGAACTCAAAGTGACACCTGAGACCTGATCGTTGAGTTGACAGATGTCTTGATACATGGTTCAAGATTACGTATATGCGATCTTTAGATGGGCAGGGTGTCGACGTCGCAGCTATTTATATGTTCGAGTATGCAATCATCTGTGAGATGTCATTATTCTGACAGGGCTCGTCATGTGTTTATGATGTGTGTGTGAGTGTAGGCGAGGTAAAAGCCTGGGGTCCTGTCATTAGTCTGTCACTAGACTAGTGCTGTCCTGTGCTGTCATATGTCTTGGTCTGCTATTACAGGCAGTGATGGACACTGACAGCTCTGTGTAATGGAGCATCTGCTCTGCTGCTGTCCATTACAGATGAAATAGGCTCTTTGGAGGCTGAGCTGTGTAAAAGTCGATAGAAATGCAGAAAACAAACACATTTAAGCATCTTCTTTTCTTTATAATGGACACCTGTATTCACCTTGAGGGTGTTCAAGGAGATGTACAGTCTGGACAGAAAGAGAGAGAGAGAGCAAGAGCGGCTAAATCTGTGGGTGCTGGAGGGCCCGGAGTGGTATTTCAAGTATCGCAAGGTCAAGACAGATTATGTAAAAGCCCAGAAGTGTCTTGAGTGTTATACAGAGGACTATGATTAAAGGATGACAAACTCACAGGAGGCCCATCCTCTCCAGCGTCTCCCTTCTCTCCAGGAGCTCCAGCAGGACCACGGAGTCCAGCATCACCCTGTCTGCCTGGGGGTCCACCGTCTCCCCTCACACCCTTGGGTCCATCTTTACCAGCAGGGCCGGCAGGACCAGCGGGACCAGGATTGCCCTAGAACATGTGAGGAAGATGACTTAACATGCACCAAATAAACTGACATGCATGAAATAACATTACATTGTACACCCATGCACTGGTATATGCACACATTAATGTTTCCACGGCCTGCAGACTTGTTGAAACACAGATAATTTTAATGAACCCCTGGGCAACTGTGCATCTTTAAATTAGTTTTAATAACACATATCTCACATTAGCAGTCTGACAGGATCAGACTTGTTTTTCTCAATATTTTGCACCTCCCACTCCAACTGTGTCAGACATGCTGCTCTGGTGGTGTGAATGTGCTAAAAGTGCAGGAATAAATGCTCTACAGGTGCAAATTAAAAAGGATTTTTAGGTGACAATAAGTCAGGTGGCATTTAGAAAACATTCCTGTATCTACTCTGCTGCACCTTGCTTGTAAAACATAAATTAAGTCCATTTTGGCCACTTTCATTTGGTGACTATGAATCTTTCTCCACAGCAAATAATAACGGCTGAATTTAGTTTATTTATTCTACAAGTCTGCATACAAATATGGTGGACTAACAGCCAAACAATTTAAAAATGTGTAACAATATCAGTGTCCTATATACAGTATATTTATCTATTTATGTTTGGATGCTGAAGGACCTGCCAGCCAAGTGGTTCAATGCAGTTGGGTGTAATTGTGAACTTACGTTGGGACCAGGGGGTCCGACTCGGCCAGCAGCTCCAGGGAAACCAGTGGCACCCTGAAAGAGAAATGTTAAATTAGACAAAGCCAGAAATAATCCAACAAACTGTGCTACTGTGAGACAAAAGTAAAACACTGCTAAAGGTAGAGATATTTTCAAAAGGTCACTTACAGGAGGTCCCTGAGCACCACGAGCACCTTTAGGTCCAAAAACACCGGTAGGACCCTGGAACAGAAAACATACTGTGCTACATTATTACTACATTACTATTTTATGTTTTATAAATAAATAATCCCCAACACTTTCAGCTGAAATGTTCGAATCAGTTTGATTCAGTGGGGGGTTTGTCTGCCTCAGCTACTTTTTATTCTGCCTGCTGTGGCACAATCACTGACTTTCATTCTGACTTGATGCTGACTCCACCTCAAACAACCAACAAAGGAGACAAAAGAGGAATTTTCTGCCAATTTGGGCATAAATGTCATTTTTCTCTTCAAAATAATGATTCTGATTGTTAAAAATCAAACTTTGCAAGGCTGTAAACAACCACGGTTTTATTTAGAGCTTAGACCAGAAGTCCAGAAAAAAACCCACCGCAGGTCCAGGGGCACCAGAGGGTCCTTGGGGTCCAGGGGCACCAGCATCACCCTTCTGTCCAGATTCTCCCTGCTCTCCCTTGATTCCTGGTTGACCGTCAGAACCCTGAAATGAAAAGACAGAAATAGTTGAATGAATGAATGAATGAATGAATGAATGAAATACTGTATGTCAGCCATTAACACAGCAAATGAGTGATTTGTTTAAAATTGAAGATGGTACTTCTTGATTCCCTAAAACAGGGCCAGCTCTAGCCCTCTAGTCAAAATTCAGATCTGGAGCCTCCCATAGGTGCCATAGGCTGCAGCGCCACTCTAGGATTACGGTTGAGGTTCTGTAACCGTAACCCACAACACACATCAGAAATCACAAATAGTTTTAAGACGAAAATTACATTCTTTACTTTCATGAATATCTGCATTTTTATAATAGAAACAACAGATGGTCTCTGATATTGTTGGTCTGAAAGTGGTTAGTCAGTTTCACTACAATTTACACTTATACTAACAAATAAGTTCAGCCGGGCAGATGAAAAAGAGAGTTACAGGGGTGAAAATTGTATTTCTTTCTTTCTTTCTTTCTTTCTTTATTTGTTCATTTGTTATCTCAATGCAGAAAATAAGTAATGGCACCCACTTGCATTTATTTATTTATTTTACAGTTCTTTTTTAGAGGGTAACTAGTGTCCCCCAGAAGGTGGTGCCCTACCCTGCCCTAAAACCAATTTTGTTAAAGCGGGACTCCACTGATTTTACACATAAAGGTCAGTTTACTCGTCATGGTTAGTACCACTCAGGGTATGAAAACAATAATGTAATATCTTTTGTGGCTCTGGAAAATGCTACTGAGTTGCATTAGGGGAAATGTAGGAGCCAGCGTTGGAGCTTGACCTATACTAAAAACTAAAAGTGAAAATATCTTGTTTTCAGCTTTTTTAATTGTTTTAATGTGCATCTTGCATGCCTCCCAACTTTGCAGCGGTGCATTTTGAGTTATCCTTTAAGATGGAGAATACATATAAAAAATGGGAGAATACATACATAAAAATATGCTCCCTTTAAAGTGAGACTGTGCAACTTAAAAAAAAAAAGAAATATATTCTTTTTTTATCATAAATAAAAACTTGAATTTATGAGCAACAAAACAGATTCAGGTTCAGTTTATTACATTCAGGGTTTGGCTGATGAAGCCATACTTCTGGTATGACCACGAGCTTGTAGTGGCTGATGTTAGTGAATTTTAAATAGCTTAATAGTTGTAAAAAGTTATATAACTGTTATTACTGATCTTATGACTCTTCTCTGCTAGTGCTGCTGTTGCACTACACTTACTTTTGTTGTGTAATTGCCACTTGTGGCCACAGTGGTGTTCAGCAAAGGTTCCTTGATTTAAGGTGGTAGCTGTTCACTATAGAGGAAATATACTTAAAAACTGAAGATGAGTTTCTTCCACTTTTCTTCTTTCTTTCATGATTTTTCTTTCGCACAAAACATTGTTGAGACTGTGACTGCTTCAACAGCTATTAAAAGTCTAGAAGTGTGACAAAATATTTAATATGAGCTGCTGATGTTTTATGTATCATCCATGTCTGTTTTCATCTGTCCATGTGGTGACGAGCTGTGATGTTACAGTCTCTGAACTGTGAACCAAAAAAAGATTTAGACACCTTGTAGTGTTATTCATCCTGACATAAATTCAATAATTAATCATAGTGCAACCTAGAGAGAAAAAAAAAAAGTATGATGAATTGTGTTGTCGAGAAAATATTGACGAAAATCCACTTGGAAGGATGTGGCTTATTAAAAACATTTATTTGACGTCTGCTTGGAGTCTTTGGAAGGAACTAAATGGATGAGTGATACAAAGACTTTCAACTATCTGTTCACACTAATTTCTCTCCACAGAATAAAATGCTGACAAGACGACATGCGTCAAGACACAGAATGGCTCACAGAGGCCTCAAACAGAGGTAACGACAAGTAGATATCCAAGTGTTTCCAGATAATAGTATCAGACAGACAGGCAGACAGTAAAAGCTCTGCTGTCTCTTTCAGCTGGAGGCTCATTTACCAGGTAACAAAAAGTTTTTAATCATTTTCTTTAATCTAGAGAATAAAATAACCCCATCGCAACTTTATTTGATTGTTATCAAAGTGTTGAGGCTATCTGCTGTATATCTATTTTGCTTTAATCACATCCTTTAATTAGATCTTTTTTATTTTCAACACTGGAGGAATTCATAATGGCTGCACTTAATATTTTACTAACTTTGTGTTACTAGTTTTTAAAAGCGTGCTACTTCTTGTGTTTTAGGTTCACTTTATGTAAATGTATTTGGATTCTAACTGGATTTACAATACTTACACTGTACTAAGTCATATTTAATCATTAAAAATCCAAGCTGTTGGTTTGATGCTATTGCTTATTTTCTGTCCTTTGCATACTTTCACTTAAAGGTCACAACATGTGAGGCGATTTATGCTCTTATTTGTTAAATACTCTTAAAACTCAGTTATTATAAATATTTATGACTGAACAGGAAGTCTAACGAGAGAGTCCAAGAGAACTACAGTATATTTACTAAAAGAAAATATCAGTATTTATTGCTGTAACTGCCTTCCTAGCATGTCCAGCCCAAGAACAAGACTACAAGGTCAAAGACTACATGTCCTGATATTTAGTTCATGGCCCTGGACTTGTGCTCTTAAGACCTCTGCAGAGCTTCATGCTGGTCCGTGTTGTTATTATTACTTACAGGGGGTCCAGCAAATCCAGCAGGCCCAGGAGGTCCAGTCTCACCCCTGTCACCCTGAAAGAAGAAAAAGAGAAGCAGCAAACACTCAGAGGTCAATTCAGACTGCAATAATGTCTGAAAATGAGAGAAATAGGCGATCTGTTAAAAATGTCAACATAGATGCTACTTTTTAAAAAATATCTGTCATCGTTAATCTTTTGGCAATAAAGCAAAAAATATTTACGTTTCATTATTATATATCTAAAATGAATCCTCTTTCAGTCTTTATTTACATAGTCGACATCCAAGTTTATGAATGAACTGATGCTGGTTGAACTGTGACACTTACAGGGGCACCGCGGGTACCAGGAGCACCAGAAGGACCAGCAGGACCAGATTCACCCTGTAAGAAAACACAGTAGCATCAGAAACACACACTCTGAGCTATGAACAGTGGCTTCACATAGATGGTTAAAATGATGCACAAAATACATACAGAAATCCTACAAACTCAGGCATCAAACCTTTTAGATTCAACTCAACACTATACTATAACACTATAAATATTATTGTGATAACTTGCCAATAACACTCACCTTTTCACCGTTGGGACCACCAGGACCAGGAGGACCAATGGGACCAGTAAGACCCTGCGACAGGAAACAGGAAAAGTGTGTAAAGACTTGCAAGAGTTTTAAATAACATAACAATTATGTTTTAAAATTAGCCCTGAAGATTTTTTTTTTTTTTTTTTTTTTTTAACTTTTACCAGTGTATTGTTCATGAAAAACAACATGAATGACAATCACTCACCCTACCACCGTCTTTGCCAGGAGCACCCTCAGGTCCTTTCTCTCCAAGGTCACCCTATGAGAATATAAGTACAAGTCATTTACCTGACAGGGGTATAGGCATGTCACAATACATATTAAATGTATAAATATTCATTAACACTTTGTTCTCATCATGGCTTACTCTGTCTCCTTTCGGCCCAGGAATGCCAGCACTTCCTCTCTCTCCGGGCATACCCTGCAGGCCGGGGGGTCCCTGAGCTCCACCAGAGCCAGCAGGTCCAATGGCTCCCTGTTATGGAGCAGAAACGAAACATGACGATGTCATGCAGAGACAGCAGAAAAACAAAGGTACTTCAGGGTCTTCTTCTGAATGACTGTGTGAACACCTGCTACAGATGTGCGAGAGTGCCATACTGTTTTGAGACTTTGGGTGGTGTCTGTTAGAGGTAACCTGCAAATTGTGACAACTCTCATAAGACTCGTTGCCTGACAAACTATCCTAACATTAAACATTCAAGATTTGATGCCTAACCTCAACCATCATGTGAGAGTTTCTCAATTTGCGTCTTACCTTCTAGACACGACCCAGACTTTGTATTTAGCTATACAAAATCAAAAATTGTGCCGTTACAAGAAGGCAAGAAGGCTTCTACTCATTCAACTAAAGAAACACATGGCCACCTTTGTTTAGGCATGCTCTGTGCAGAGTGCCCAGAAGATAGAAATAATAAAAACAGCTCAATTCAGTATTATTCACCTGACAGGCGTTGTTCAGTTGCTAGATTAAAATAACTGTTGCTGACCAAATCTAATATATTAAAGAGCAGTGTGTAGGATTTAGAGGCATCTAGGGTGAGGTTGCAGATTGTAACTACTCCCTTTCCATGCGTGTTGGAGAACTACGGTGACCTTCAGGTAATGTAAAAATGTTAATGCTCTCTTTCGAGCCAGGACCCGCTCACAATGTAGATATGAAGGCTCATTATTAAAAAAAACCACAATAAAAATAAAATATTCCAAATACCACATGTTCCTTTTGATTTGTAGAAATGGGAGTTTTATCATAACTCAATCTCTATTCTGCATATCAAAGCCAAGATAATAGAGAGAAATGTAGGCTTTGATTTAATTTTAAGTGGTTCCAGCAGGCCCACTCCTGGTCAGAAGTTGTCAGGCTCATCTGCAGTGCTTTCTGCTGCAGCCTCAGACTGTAGATCAGACACCATCTGCATTTTTCCAGTCATTAAGTTGTAACCACAGGGCTCATACAGCCTTCATGTTGGCTGTGAAGACATTCAAACTGGATATTACTGAAGGGGACAAATGCACAATTTGTTTCTCACAACGATTCGTTCTGCATCGAAAGATACAGAATGGAGCTTCACAAACTGTCTGCTCGTCCCACCATCACCATCGACATCAAGTCAGCTCCATATAATCCCCATCCTCTCTGTCCTCTACTGTTTCACCTTAAGGGAGGAAAACCTATGAACTGGGTTTAAAACCTGACCAGATAACAAATCAAAAGCTCCTCCACTATACTCTCAGTGCAGCTGTGACAACTCACTGCAGCGACTGGAATTTGTTGGTGGCTGATAAGCGACTTGCTTGGAAATTTGCCAAGCGATCTGTTGTTTAATAATGTCGAGAAAATCTGATTTCTCATTCAAATACTCCCATTTTATGAATTCACTTTGGGTGTTGAATCATGCAGATTGTTATAACATTAATAATGCAGTCTTCTATTGAAATGATAAATATACTACACAGTGTTTCTCACAATGTTTTTTTAATGAGAGGTGAGCCACCTCGCCTGAAATAAAGACTGTCTCTGCTAATATCCTAAAAAATCAACACAGTTGAAAAAACAAACGAAAAATCCTACTAAAAGGTTTTTGTTTGTTTGTCTTTTATATGTTCACATCATATAAGGCTGTCAACGTTAACGCAATAATAAAGCATTAACGCAAATTTGTTTTAACACCATTTAACACTCATTTCTTTAATGCATTGATGCAGTTTATCTTTCAGAGGTTGTGGTGCGCTCATTTTTAATGCTAGAAGATACGATACTTAAAAAAACCTAAGGAATCCATTGGTACAAACCATGTTGTACTAGCTTGTCACAAAGGAGGTTGAATCACGCTCCACAGTTTCATTAAATTTTGGTGAGGAAAACTAGCATGGCAGTTTTCAAAGGGGTCCCTTGACCTCGGACCTCTAGATGTGTGAATGACAATGGGGGCAAGTCATAGTCAAGTCAGCACACTGACACACTGCTGTTGTTGCCTGTTGGGCTGCAGTTTGCCATGTTATGATTTGAGCATATTTTTTTATTTCTGGATCTCTGGACAATATTTGTCATTGTTTTGTGTTGTTAATTGATTTCCAATAACAAATATATACATCTGCATAAAACAAGCATCTTTTTGCACTCTTGTCCATGTTGATAAGCGTATTAAATACTTGACAAATCTCCCTTTAAAGGTACATTTTCAACAGATGTGTGATTAATTTGCTATTCATTGCGATTTACTGTCGACAATCATGCGATTAATTATGATTCTATATTTTAATCAACTGACTGACCAATAGTGATATGCTGTTATACTGAATATTACATCCTTCATAACAAATTGTAATGTCTGTCTATGTGGATGATACAGTTCTGTACTGCTTTGCTAATACTAATACTGCACACTCAGCCACTAAAATCCTACAACAAGTTTGACAAATTGTAAGATGCATTTTTTAATTTTCAAATAAGTCCATGGCTAAATATTGTGGACAACAGTCTGCATATTACCACTCTGAATGGACATAGCATTGAGAGGGTCTCGGAGTATAAATATCTTGTTATCTGGTTGAATCAAAAAGTTATGTTTAAATTTCGCATTGACACACCTGAATAAAAAAAAATGGATATATGTACTGAAACGGAGGTCATTTTCCTATGCCGAGTAGGAAGTGGATAACTGAGGGCGTGTCCTTGTCTGTCTTGGATTATGTTGATATTATCTATTTACACGCCTCTGCCTCCAGTCGTAAACCCCAGTCCACTCCACCCTAAGATTTATTAGTGTTGACAGTTATTCTACTCATCATTTCATCTTGTATGACAAGAATGGGTGGGCCTCTCTGACAGTAGCACATGGCAGGCATTGGGTTACTATTTATTTATAAAGATCTATAGTCACTATTTGACTCATTCAAGTGATGCTTGAAGTGTGGTATACAAAAAACATTTGGGGAAACTTTTAGTTCTTGTGCTGCACACACTTGAAATATTCAACTATTAAAACTTAACACAATTCTTCCAATAGGTCCATTTAAAACCTTGATTACAAAGTACTCCGCTCTTGAATACAACTATTTTTAACTGTGGTCTGCTGTCTGGTTGTTTTTTCCTTAATTATTACCAGCTGTGACAGTGACAATGGTATTGTTCTCTCAATATGGTCCTGGAGACACCTAATGTATAGGTAACCCATCCCATTGCAAGATGGTCTCTAGTTTTTTGTGTGTATCGAGATTTAAATAAAGGTTGAATGAATAACTGAATGAATGAATCCAGATGTGTTTGTTTAGTGTGTGTGGCTTGTATGCACATACATAGTATGTACAATGACTATGCAGGTTATGTACTATACTGTATATGTGGCTAAATATATACAGTATGTTCACATACTTTTACATCACACATACTATATATATATTTTTACTTTGCATTTGTAGGGTCAGGAGATGGGGAGTGACAGAGCAAAGGTCTCAGGCCAGACTTTAACCGGGGATATTTTAGTTCATAGTCGGTGTCTTAAAATAAAGCAATGTCTACTCAGCACACGTTGTATGTCCACCGGTTGTGACCAGTTCAACATAAGTGGAGTGGCTCTTGCTTAATATTAATATCCCCCCCCCCCAAAAAAAAACATAAATAATAATAATTGTAAATCTGAAAAGAATAAGCATAAATTATTTTCTGCTTTCCATTCCTGTTAAATGTTGTGAGATCCCTCAAACACCCCAAAAATGAATGCATTTTTTATAAAACATGACTTTTACCTTCAGGAAAACTGATGTGCTATTTTGTACAGCAATCATATAGACTGACAACTACCAACTAAAAATCATAAGGCAAGATATGTCAGGATCTGGGTGGCTTACCATCTCAAATAAACAATTGTTGGGAAGAAAACACTGAATGTGAACACAGCCCAACTCACAAACAGGTTATTATAATTTAATATCATGCTCACATTAATGTGCTGCTGCTGTATGTGATAAGAGCATACTGGTGGTAGTACCACGGTAGAATATCTTCCAGTGGTGTGACTGCACCTCAGGCTGTAACGTTTGATTTTCTGTCTCCTCCTGGTTTTCGACCACACGCTGGACTCACCTTGGGTCCGTCAGTTCCAGGAGTTCCAGGCAGACCTCGAGGTCCCTGCAGACCCTGAGGGCCAGCAGCTCCTCTCTCTCCGGGGAAACCACGCTCTCCCTGAACGGCGACACAGAGACAATCAGCGGCACGTCTGACAATCAGAAAGTCAAAGAGTAGCAAAGTCAAACAGACTGTCAACTTACTCTGGGTCCAGTAGCACCAGCAGCTCCACCCTCTCCAGGAACACCCTAAACAGAGAAAAGATATACAGCATCAGTATATAACAAATCAAGACACGAAGTACAAGAAGTACTACTATTACTACTACTTAGTCTAGACTGAGTTACAGCAGTGGCCTACGCTAACTCCATATTATAACTGAGAAGTGGATATTTAAAGGATGTATTAAGTTTAAAAACACATATACAGGTAACATGGACTTGGTTATAATCATCTAAATGCTACAATTTTTCATTCACAGTGATAAAGAGATGAGTTTGATGTTTAATTCATTTTAGGACAGATCTGGAAGAAAATGTTCAGCATCACTGAAAAGGTGGCGCAAGGAACTGATTCCTATTCATTTGTATTTAAGGTTTCTGTAATTATATACCTCTTCTTTTACAGCAATGTCCTGTTAACAGTTTAGTGGAAAAATAGTAGTGCTGTCAGGGCTGGGAATAAAGGAGCCACTGTTTTGTGAAGTATGTCACCATAAAAGAACAATGCTAGTATTTCCACTGAGTTTATGTAGCTTTATAAGATATATTTCACCAAAAATAAGTGCACTCACCTGGTCTCCAGGCTTGCCTCCCTCACCAGGGGGGCCAGGAGGTCCGGGCAGACCCTGAGCACAGGAGAGAAACAACAAAGATGTAAGCAATTGCAAAAGAGAAATGAAGAAAAATCGTAAACAAATTAATGTACAATAATAAACCAGCACATGTTGGTTCACAGAATATTTATATAGCAAGAAAAAAATGTTGATCTTAGTACAGCCATAGTTACAGAAACAGCTGCATTCATACACAAACTTTGAGCAGATTGACTCACCTGGAAACCTGAGGGACCAGGCTGTCCTTGTTCGCCTCTCTCTCCAGCAGGGCCCTAAAGACATAATTCATAAGCCATAATCACAATCAACTTCTATCATACACTCCATTAGTCTTTGATGTGTCATTTATCTACCTCTGATATCAGTACACAAAATAGGGATAATTTAGGGCTTTTTACATGTTAAACAAGCTTTCTCACTGAAGCACAAACTTAAAAACAAGCTGAACGTCTGTGTCTCAGTGATGCCAAACAATGTCCAGACATTTGAGTCAAGCACTCTTTTTTCCCCCCAGACAGAGCTATAGTTGAGGCAGTCTGGGAAATGGAGATACCGAGGGTTGCTTCTAAGTGCAGACGGAGAAAAGGGGAAAGATAATATCAGTGTTAAAGCTATATGGAGTGGGATGGGGGAGATAGAGATACGTACGGAGGGGCCGGGGGGTCCAGCGGGGCCGGTTTCTCCATCTTTGCCAGGCAGACCCTGAGTAGTGGAAGGAAGAGAGGGAGCAGGGGATGGAAGCAGGACAAATAGATGGATATCAACAGTTAAGCCAAAGGTGATGCTATTAACTAGATAGACATCTGATGATTGAACTTCTCATGTGGACGCGGAACTACACAAATAATAGAAGATCAATAGAGTCCCAGCAGAATATAAAACTACCTGCTGAAAAAAAGGTTTACTAGCTTGGACATATAATCCATAATAATAATAATAATAATAATAATAATAATAATTAACACTCTGAGTCTGTGCTACTTCAGCAGCTACTTCTATATTTGTCCAGTTATTAAATTGTGTTTTCTTTCTATTGTATATACCAAAACAGACATTTTTATGTTATTTATCTGTTTAATTCATGATTTCATTCATACTTATATGTATATTTTGTGTCTAATGATATATTTGGAAACATGGTAATATCAGCAGAATGTTTTTTGTATTTTGAAATTAGAGTACATATAAGCTCTATTTGGATGACTCCAGTATGTTATTAAAAGCAGAAAAGGTGAATAACTTACTCTCAGACCAGGAGCTCCACCAAGTCCTTTCTCTCCAGACTTGCCAGGCTCGCCCTAATCACAACAGAAACAAAATGCAGCAGTTAGTCACAGAGATTTGCTCCGTCCTGCATCTATTTTCAGAGAGGAGAGGGTTGAATGTGATGCTGGACATCCAAATGGCATAAAACTCTTCAGTGATACTCCAGGTGCTGTTGAATGTGCCTATTCTTGATTCAAGGACTCATTTTGGCTCAAAATATATCATGTTGAAACAGGTATTCCTATATAGATAAACACCTTTATCTTGATTATGCATTCATAATTTATTGTTTTTATCTAATTACTCACAGTTGCTCCCTTGGGTCCGGGGAATCCCATGACACCAGGCTGTCCACGGGCTCCCTGTGGGCCGGGGGGTCCTGGGCGACCGTCCTCACCAGAAGCTCCCTGGGCAAGTTAAGTCATGTTAATTTATTTACAGAGCACATTTAATAACTATAAATGATGACCAACATGCTTTATGGAGAAATCCAATTACATAATCTAAGTAGTGTGGACTTTTGTACTTATGGTGCCTTCAAATGAAACTTATGAGCTTGTGTTTACAACATGGGAAGTCGTGTACATAATATGCTTGGCATTCAAGTCACGAGAACACCACCGCTAAGCAACGATAATGTTAATGTTAATGCTGGAGTCTAGAAACCACAGAGGTTAACAATTTAGCAAAGCTAGTATGTGGGTAACATAATGCCGTAAATGGAAAATAATAATAATAATAATAATATATTAACTTATTTTGCACCGAAAAATGAACCTCCATGTCCACCGCCATTTCTGACATCAACAAACACATCACAACTCGTGAACTTGGAGCTTTCAGAAACGTTCCACTTACGAGGTTGTGAATACCCCAAGAGGGGGCGTTCATATGCATTCATCTTATGAACACGGTAAACACAACCCCACCTGAAGGCACCATCTGTTACCTCCATTGTGGCATAACTTAACCACAATCTATTCCTAAACCTAACTAAGTACTTTTGTTGCCTAAACCTAGCCAAATTGATCTTTTCCTAAACCTAATGAAGTTGTTTCCTGAAAAGACTGGTCATTCGTATGAAAACACACAAAAAAATTAGGAATAACTTTTCGTAAGATATCATATGAAATGTTTTATAAGAACATGTCAGGTCACGATAACATTTGTGGAAAAAGCAGCTGTAAAATGATGAGTTGGATAGAGAACGATAATAAGGGCCAGCCATGGAAAAGCCAATCACACTTGGATTTAGATGGGAACGTGGAGTGGAGAGGAGTAATTAGGTGTGGAGGAGGTGTGTGGTCTAGCAGAGAAATGCCCATTATGGCCCCGGGATACGCAAGAGTTACTCAATTTGTTGAAATGTTCATTGCTCCTAAATAAATAAATAAACCCCACAAGGGGTAAACTGGAACACCAGGAAGCAAAGAAATAACTGATATAGAAATAATCCCTCAATTATAATCAGTTTGACCATATGCCAGTCAGTCAGTAAGTCACTCAGTCAGTCAAAAAATAAAACCACAGCTTAATCTGTCAGTAAATGTTTTCACTGAAACACCGTCACAGCAAACGTGAACATAATATTCATGTAGCCAACATAAAAAATATGAAAACAATGCAGTATTACTGTTCATGTCAAAGTTTCCCAAAAATGCAGGGTCGCACTGTATGATGAATGAATGGCGTCAGCTGCGTGGACGTCTTGGTGACCGTCTACATGAAGAACCAATCGGTTGAAAGAGTAAAGTATTAAGGCGCAAACAGTTTAAAAGGACTTTACCCTCGTTAAGAAATGATGAACAATAGGATCAAGCAAACGCAGGCCCAAGTGGAGTTGAGAAAAATCTATAATCAACCTACAGTGAGTGAGACTGTCTCCCTAAAAACTAGGACAGTATCAGAAAAACAAACTGCACTGAGGATGAGCCCGGTGGATAATGGCTGGATAAATCTCCTGCAATTCAATTTGATGAAACCACTTATGAGTCATTAGATGATGAGAACACATTTGGTAAAATTGCAAGCCTCTCCCTGACTGTTCCGCATGTGAGGCTAAAAAAAAAAATAAATCCTAATGCTGAGTGAGGATACATGCTGCTGGGTGATTATTTTCATTGATTTGTAAATACACAACAACCGCATTACAACACAAAAATGTGCACTCACAGAAGGTCCGACTTTGCCTTGAGGACCAGCGTCACCGGGGCGTCCAGTCAGGCCCTGTCAGAGGAAAAAATAGAAATCCACATGAGTCATCAGACACCTCTACGCAGGCACACGCTAAAGAAAGGTGGGAACATACGGCACTGTGGGAAACTGAATTTACACCTCTGATTGGCCCAGTGTGCAATGAGCAGCAGTTCAACGCCTGCTGGTGTAACATACAGTATGAATGAGAGCATATTTAAGGTTACTGGTGTTAATATGCTTAGTTCCCTACAGATGCTTTTTTCAAACTGCTGTGTGTTGGGGGGGCAACAAAGTTGTTTTCTCAGCTTGAGTTCAGAGATTTCAAATAGTTAAAGGGGAATACTACCTATTTCAAACATCTAAGTCTGTTTACAGGTCTTGTGGAGTGCTACTGCACATGTGAAACATGTTGTGTAAAGCCTTTTGTGGCTCCAAAGGGAGCTGTGAAAAGTCCGTCAGCGTCAGTTGGGGCCGAAGACTACAAGTCTGAAAGTGAGAAAAATCTGGTGATTTAGAGTTTAAAAGAAGTGAGCTTTATCAGACCTCTGCAGCTCGCTCTTCATCGCCGCTTGGGGCTAGTGGTTCAAGGATACTTTATCCGCTACTATCATGACGAATCTCTGTCGATGGTTGAGTTGCATCGTGGGTACTGTAGGTGGCAGGTTTAACAAGGAAGAAGAATGCGTGGAGCAAAAAAGATGATATATCTGGTTCATCACTTTTATCTTCTTTTTTTTTTTTAACTGTCCATCGCGAGTCTGACAATGTTGTGGTACAATGCTAAATCGATGGAATCCTCTTTTAACAGAAAACCAGTGCTGCAAACAGGAACTTGAAAGATGAGGGTGTTTACCAGGCCGGTAGAATTTAATGGAAAAATGCAGTCAGCTGCTTTGTAGGTTTCAGTGTTTGGAGCACGGGACTAAAACTGAGGATATCTGAGCCTCTGCTGATTCTGTTCTTTAAGGAAGTGCAAAACTAAATCACTGAAACGCCTCTTCACACCTGCAGTAGGCTGAATGTTTTTGGCATCACTGGGCAAAAAAACCATAAAAACCTTTCAGCATATTGTAATTCAAGTATTCTGATAGAAAACTAGACTTCGGCACCTCCTCGTGGTTCTGTTTTCAGGCTTTAAAAGATCTAGCTCGTGATGGGAGACTGGCCAATCACAGGCCATTTCAGAGAGAGCATTGGCTGTGCTCCTGCTGGTGGGCGGTGCTTGGTATTTCCTCAACTGATCTCAACATGGCTGCCAGGTCATAAACTTTCTCATTTTAGTAGTTCACAGTAACTACAAGATGTTTCTGAAAACATCTGAGGAGAGAAATAGTCATTACAGTAACAGAATATTGATTATGAATCAATATTCTGTTACTGTAATGACTATTTGATCAGTGCTGCCTAGTTTGACCATGTCATCAGAGTTCGCCAACGGCAGAATCCAGCTCGGCTCTGATTGGTTGTTTACCTGCAGTCTGTGAAATCTTGCAGATGCCATTAGGAGGACACAGAAGCACGTGATTTATTTTCAGATTACCTGTCTCATTCACTACTGTCAGGGATATAGTGATCGTTTTATAAAAATAACTTTTTAAATCATATCTACTCCAATTCTATTTACTGCAGCTTTAAAAGTTAACCTCTGAGTTGAGAAAATAGTCTTACTTCTTCAGATAAATGAACAATTTAAAAACACATTGGATTATCTAAAAATGCACTGTCACAAAACAGAGAATGGGCTGCTTTTTGCAGATGCATGGTTTCACTGGTATGGTCAACTGTGAATTAAAATACAGTAACAAAACAGAACTGACTCAGGTCTTCAGCTACATAATAGTTTGTTAAATATGACCACAGAATGGATGACACCTGACAGGTTATGTATTGTACTGACACTGGCCTGCATAATAATTACACTACCAGGTGACAAATCCAAACATTTTATTCAAAATGCAAAGATATATTAGGATCCATCTAAAAATCAAAGATTATTTCCTTATTTCACATCGCACATTTCTGCAGGTCATAACCATCCACCTCTGTTGTAGACTACTATGAGTACAAGGAAAGTGCTTACTCTGGCACCGGGTAGACCAGACTCCCCAGGACGGCCGGGGTCACCGTTGGCACCCTTAGGACCACTGGCACCAGAAGGTCCACGCTCACCAGGGGCTCCCTGTGTTAGGAGAGAGAGAGAGAGAGAGAGAGAGAGAGAGAGAGAGAGAGAGAGAGAGAGAGAGAGAGAGAGAGAGAGAGAGAGAGAGAGAGAAAGACAGGGGTTGGTCACTCAGTCAGTCACTGACAAGGGGTTACTTCAAACCCCAGAGGAAATCAGTTTCCCTTTAAACATTATGGAGTTTCATTAACAAGTCTGACAGATTCATTTTGGTATAAATGAAATAGTGTGTGAGGCAGATAACGTTAAATGAGCTGCTGGCTCTGGTGATATAGGACATGACTGGGTGAGCTATGCTGCCATCTTGTGGCCAAAAGGTGGAGTTACATGTATCACTGCTGCCTGTACGTGAGCCTCACATGACCTGATCTGCTGATCTGAGTTCAGTGTGAACCCAAAGAGGTACCTCACTTATTACATTCCTCATTGAACATTTAATACCAGTTTAGTTTGATTTAAGAGTTTATTAGAGTCTAAGAGTTATTGATCTTCCAAAGATTATTGTGGATATCTCAGCCAATAAAATGCACAATGAAATCTTTTGCCAAAATGATGTTAAGTGATGCCACTTACTGTTTTGTTTGTCAGTGACTTATGACTCTTTTAGTAATTCTAGAGAATGAGACAGATCTCAACCTCAGTTTGGTGCTTTTAAATGCTAAATATCTCTAGAAATACCAAAGAGTCAATTAAAGTTCCAGCTGTGAATACTACACTACAACAGTGACACATTATGTTGATAACATTAACGTTTCACAGTAAGACCTTGCTTTTCATTCATGAAAAACTTTACAATAAAATATTGTAGAACTCATATTATTAGCAAATAATACTGTAAACTATATCTATAACTGTCAGAAGTCATAATTTCTAGATTTCTAGCTCTTTGAGAAATACTTGTATTAATTTGAAATGTCTTAATTTTTTTCTGCACACTATTTTACACTGTTTTGTCAGCGTCAGGTATTTCATCGATATATTTCTACATGCATTATTCTAACATATACTGTATTGTTTTTTTTAACACCAAACACCAGATATTCACTAAATTAATATGCCATTTTTGTGTTGTTGTCATTACTGCTTGTATATTAAAGGTGCCTAAAGGTGGAAATATTCTGTTTCGGGGACATTTTGTCCAGTTTGTGTTAAACTGGTGGGTAGGTCACATGCACAGGATCAACTTTAGCTGACAAGAGAAAAGTCCCACCATATTCTGCAGAGGCTCAACACCCATAGAGCTTTAAATTTGTGTGGACATAGACTAATTTTCTGGGAAAAGAGAGAACCTACAGTACTGTAAAAAGGACAGTTTGAACCCAGGAGAGTGCTGACTCTGCTCTCTAGAAAGTACTGCAGTAAAATATTGCCAATTCTCAAATTCTACAATGTCCTTTTTTGCATGTCCTGTATTATGAGCCTCTAAGTTGCATGTTTTTAATGATTTTAATAACTTATTTAAATACATTTTGTTTATAGGGTGACTCTGAAACATCTGCCCAAGAGCTACAGATGAAAAATAGCACTCTGGTGCATTTACAGCTATGTTTATTAATGTGCACTCTCCCTTTTAAATAAACTAATGAATGAAATGTATGACAGATTTGTAAGCTGTGATGCCACTACAGTACTCTACAGTATTAGAATAGTGAGAATAGTAGTAGTAGAATAGAGCCTTATCTTTCCATGGCTGCAATTGAAGGTCACCGTGTGATTTTTAAGCAGTATGCGTCCAACAGTATGGGAGAATATTGTGATTTAGGTGATTCAGATGTGTTATTTTCTCACTGCAGCGGTCGAAAGCAAATGTGGACCAATGAGAATATTGTACCAAGGCAATGTCAACAGCAATTTCTAAATGTAATATGCAGCAGATGGAATATGTTAATTGTCAGTTTCACAGATTTACACCGTGACTACTGATGCATCAGCTGCATAAATTTCCTTATCTCTTCCTTCGTCTGCCTGGTCTGTTTCCTCTAAATGCATCCACGTTCATTTTCTCTTTCAGAGCTGATGCTCTGTTTCAACAGCAGTAATAACAAGATATCTCAGGAACAAGTGGAACTGTGGTGATGCTCACCTTGGGACCAGCCAGACCGTCTTGTCCAGGGAAACCACGGTTACCGGGGGCTCCCTATACACAGAAAACACAAAACCAGAATCAGGGTTATGATTATAACAACATTATCGAAGTCACCGAATCTCATTGTGATCCTTAAACAGGTTCCCAGGTGGTGACCAACATAATAAAGTTTCATTTTATTAAAAATTTAATTTGATTGAAATTATCCTCATTAAAAATGCAAAAACAAGTTTCACTCTCACCAGTATTAGCTCCAAATGTGCAATATACACACCTACACAATTCATCACTTCCGACAAAAACTTTCACGTACAAACTTTGTGGCACAAATCTTCATCAGATTGGGCCACTATGAGTTCTATAACATGAAAACAGTTGACAACCTTGGTCTACACTTGAGACCACTTGTTATTCTGTTATTGATTGAGTGTTGCTAATTGTTTTTAACCAGTTTGATGACACTCACTCTCTCTCCGGGAGGGCCGAGTGGTCCGGCAGCACCAGCCTCACCCCTGGGTCCTCTCTTGCCTTCCTCTCCTTGTGGGCCAGGAGCTCCCTGAACACCAGCCGGTCCCTGGAAAACACACCCACAACACACCATGTCAGTATAGGAAGAAAAAAAGACTCAATGTGAGGAAACCTTTCCTTGAATTTATATGTTTTGTATTTCTCAGACTACACAAGAAGCCCTCAGAGGTATTGGGTCTGTTCAGATCATTTAATTTGAAGTATTATAATCTGCTACTTTCAAATGTAATTATCTTACAAGTTTGTTATCCACACGCATTATTTGTCTTTATACTGTGTATATGGTAGATATCAATGTTTGGATTTTGAACAATCAAGTAAAGACAACAAAAATAAAACTCACAATTTCTCCTTTGGGTCCAGCCTCTCCCTTGAACCCTGGGATACCTGGGTCTCCCTAAACATTAAGGGATAGATAGACAGAGACAGAAAGCAGCAGGTTATCATTTTTTTCTCTGTGCCATGTTATTGGTTAGAAAAGTAATAAACTTGGACCTAAACTGTTTCCACATAACTCCTATGACTCTGCTTAGTATACGTACAGATGTCCCTTTGGGCCCGAGAGGTCCAGTTGCTCCCTGAGGCCCGGGAGGCCCACGAGGTCCAGGGAAACCAGGAGCACCAGCGATACCAGGAGCACCCTACAGAGGGAGAGACACGACGATTTTAATGGCTAAATTACCACTGACTTTACTGTATATGAATAATATGCCAGTGTAACTTTCATAGCGTATTCTCCTTAGCTCTCTCTAACTATGAAGACACTGGCCCATAGTTTGACTGATAAATGTGCACTAAGTATAAAGGCATCAGTGACAACAGTGGCTATAACTGCAGTGTTTAACTCAAACTAAATGGGTTGTACATTAAATAAGATTCTTATCTCAACATGTGACGGAGTGTGTGCTCTTCATTTCCGGTTTTCATAATTTATGCGCCAGACGGTGAATACTCGATTGTGATTGGCTGCAGCCTGTTAGGTCATTCCTGTTAAACTGTCTGTTCAGCGGTAAATTAAATTATTGCGCTGGATACAAAAAACTCTTTACAACACAGTGTAGCTGTCTGTCATCCTCTGAACACCTCGGGATGACGACTGTAACACACAAGCTAGTAAGTTACACTGCCCATCTGAACTGTTACTGTTACATAAGTTATCATCTCACATCCTATTCGCTACACAACACGCTACTTCAGAGTACAACCGACAGTATACATGGCCTCTCATTTGTTCGTGACCTCTTGATATTGGTGGTATTTATGGTATAATGACATGGTTGGGTAGCTAGCTAGTCTTGGTAAACATACAGTCCAATTATATTTACGTTTGTTAACCGTAGGTAGTGCTACAGACTTGAGTCTTGCTAGCATAACGTTAGCTTTACGCTGGCGTTAGTCTGCTAAATCAAGATTTCCTAAAACTGTTTATTGATTTTGGGAAAATAGCATGACTGGATAACTAGCTAGTGTTGTTGTTGAACACATTGACAACTTATATTTACTGCTTTTCATCTGTTCGTAATGTTATTGACTTTGACTCCTGCTAGCACGACGTTAGCGTTATAGCTCATAGCTGCGCCAAATGGTTTTGAGTTGAGCTGATCATTGTCGAGTTTCATCTAAGGTCCATCCTATTTACTGGATCAGTGAACAACGTTTCCATTGCACAAGAACCTTATGGGATGCTACTGATGCTTGTTCCAGGTATTAGCTAACCTCCAGGTGCTGCCGGGAAAACGGCCTGCGAAAAGCTATCGGTTTTGGTTGCAAAACACTTGGGAATATAAATGAATGGTCTTTATTTTTTTTTCTTTGCCATGTAATCATAGTGTAAGCGAGATAATGCGCTTCAAGGTGCACATAATCAGTTAGGATGCAATAGTTCTGACCCGTCTTTTTAGAAACCAACTGTATCAGGCATGAAAATAAGCATACTAACTCACCTGTGGCTGTACCCTACAGGACAGTTGTTATATTGGGAAACACAGTCAGTGGTTGTCAGAGTGAAATGCAGATCAATTATAGTTTTAAACTTACAGCTGATCCTTTGGCTCCAGGGATACCATCAGTACCAGGGTTACCCTGAAGATAAAAAGGGACAAACAAGTGAATGCACCACAATAATCACAACTGGTCCTGATGCAGATATTGTTCCAGGAGTGATTAGTCTGATCAATGTTGGAAATATGTTTTCATTAACAACCATACTACAGCTCAGGTCTCTCAGAGCATTAAAAAGTATCTATCACCTGAAAAAAAGTCCAAATATAGTCGTTGCCTAGAAATTGAGTATCAAGAAATTTAGATGGCAACAGGTATTTCCTCAGTAACTAACACCTTGCTATAGTTAATATAATACTTCTTTTAAATGTTCATATCATCACTTACAGAAGCGCCAGAAGGTCCGGGTGATCCGGGAGTACCAGATTCTCCACGGGGTCCCTGAGCACCCTCAGGTCCACGAGCACCAGTAGGACCAGCTTCTCCCTGGTTAGTAAAAGACAGGAAAGAAGAGATGACATTAAAGTAATATGTAAGCAAAGATCTTGGGATATTTCAGTACATATAATTGGTAATCGGAAAAATAAGACAAACAAATCCTACAGAAAAGCTACAAACAAAGAGCTTGAAATGAATTTCCATTTTTTAAAAAACAAATGGTCACAAGCATGCAGTCAAGGGAAGAGGGTTTTTAGGTTAAAGAACATATTCACAATCCTAAAAGTAGAAGAACACAAAGGTATTGGAAATATGCGTTTCAGGTGAAGAATGTTGCTCAAAAATAGTTTGAAGTGTTTAAAATTTAAGTTAGAAAACAACAGAAACAATTGAAAACCATGACTGTGTAAATGTGTGAAATCTGAAAGAGGAACTCATCTGATAAGATTGATAAATTTAAAAAGATAAAATATGAAGATGGTACTTAATATACATGTAACATTAGAAGCAACTATGCAGAGTCAGAAGGGTGTAAATAGCATAAAATATGAAAATGCTTTCTGAGTAAGATCTAGGATCGACCTCATAATGGGAAAATGACAAGACATAAATAACAGTGCAGAACAGACAGAACTATCATTTTTATCATATCAGTTTAGCAAGGCAACAAATGATAGACAGATGACACATTAAATGCACAATCTAATGTGGAAAGTTATTTAAGTACAATTCTGAGGTACTTGTATTTTACTCAAACATTTTAATTTAATGCCACTTTATACTTATAATGCACTACATTTATCTGACAGCTGCAGTTACTTTGCAGATGAAGACTGTACAAATACAAGGCGCTGTTATACAGTAAAGTAAGTCAATGGAAAGTATATGAAATGAGTAAAGTTAGCTCTGCTGCAGTCAGCTGCAATATTAAGATGGTGTTAATGCAGCGTTAATAATAATAATAATGTAAGGTTCTGAATGCAGGAATTTTACTTGTAACAAAGTGTTTTTAAGTTGTGATATTTCTACTTTTACTTAAGTAAATTGTGATTGCTACTTCCTTTTTTGTAGCTAGCTTACCTCTGATATAAATAGTTATACTAAACTACCCATACACCTGCTCATACAGTGTTTCTCAAGCCAGACAGCCAGCCCATCCATCAGGACGAGGACTAGCTAAATTGAGGGGAAATAAACATGTTTCCTGCGGAGACCACAACTCCGTTCACCACTCTCACATTTGCTATCTATTGTACCTGAAATGCCGCTTCAAGCATTTACATGGGAAGGGAACACAAATATCGACAGGGCCACAAACTTCAGCGCATCACTGGTGTTACCTGAAACTGAGTTTCTCTGTCTGTGTTTACAGTTCGGAGATGCTGCAACTTTGACCAGATGACTCTACGCTCCATGGAGATCTCTGCTTCACTTCACCAGACTAAGTAAGGATGTTTTCTGTTTCTGCTAACATGTATAGTAAGTCATGAGTGAACGCCTGTTGGCTCTGTTTTGCTGGAGTTTGTGTGCTTCTGGCTGCAGATTATACTTTGTGGCGTTTGCTTCTGCTTCTGCTTTTGGCTACTAATATCTGATCTTATGTGGCTGTCTTCTACCTATATGAAGCAGTATTAATTGTGAATTTATTCCTTGTGGTTGCTGAGTTCATTTTTTGGTTGCTGTTGTGTTTGAATATGAGTGTGAGTGCTGTGGGCTGAATTAGTTTGTGGCATGTTTCCTCCTTGTTGCTGTTGTCTTGGAGATTTTAACATCGTCACTGTTGTCTCACACACAGATTTATTCACACATGGCTTTTGTCACGTAAACATTTTCCTCACACAGTTCATATTCAGCTCAATAACAGAGACATATTTCAACTCTAATGTTTAAAGTGGTTTGTGTGACATCTTGCTTTGTTATTCTTCATACACTAATTAGGCCTACATCTAAACTGTGCTGCTCTATGGTTTATGCACAGCATCATTGCTCACCTTAAACTTATATGTATTTTCATCTGCTGCTTTTCATATTAAGAAATTGCCTGCTACTTGATTGTGTAAGTGAATAATTATCTTCATCTGCTGATAAATTTAGGTCCATCTTAATTCACTAAGTATTGTACTGGTCAGGGTTCAACGTTTTTACTTCACCTGACTCAGTTTGTACTTGCCCCTATACAATTGTTTTATTTTTTTAGTGGTTGTAAATAATAAAAATAACAACAAAAACTGAAGATAATTGACATGTGTGTAATATTGAGTTCGAGTTTTACCCAAATCCTCACTTTCCATTTTCTTGCAAGTCCGATTGCTACTGCGCATGTACAACTCTCAAAGGAAGCGAGATGGCTCACTTCTTAGCTTCTTCCATCATCAGACAAGTGCATTGCTAGATTTACTAACCCGACATGGCATTTTACTTACCGTGGGCAAGCTTTATAATGGAGCCCTGCTGATGAGGTCAGAGCATAGACATCAAATATACAGTATATACTCTGTATGTGCATCATTCATATAATACTTCTCTGAATAGGCTGACTAGAATGAATTAATAAATTGTATGTTATCTGGCTTAATTAGAAAATTAACCATTGTTCAGAAACACATTTTTAGAGTTTAATGCTTATGCCATAGTAACATTTAAATCAATAAAATAATCTATTGTCTGTCTTTTCAATGCTGTTTAAAGTGCGCTATCCAAAGCATAATGTTGTGCAGACCTTCTGCTTCAGAATAAGAATAAGTCTTATATAACCTACAGTATGGACACTTACCAGAGGTTTTACCACACAGGTGCTTTGCAGCTTTTCAGCATGTCAGTGAATTGAATTCCTTTGTTATTAATGCAGCTTTGTAGACTTCACAGACTCAATACTATGACATAATAGAGTGTTTGTGAAAAATGGTGATGTAGTCTATTGAATTTTTCTTTTCTCAAAGCCCCGTATCCAGGCCAATATTTTACTGGCTCTTTGAAAAGTGGGACAAAGGAAGGAACATTTACATCTGCCAGAAAAAATTGTCAGCATTTTAGAGGTGATAGCTTGGCTTTCACTAATAATACAATGCCAAAACTGAACAGGAGCTTAGTAGAAGTTGCCTTGGTTAGAGCTTTTCAGTTCAGAAGTGAGGTTTATATTCAGCTGGGGTTCGGATAAGTGTGTTGTTTTTGTCTAGCTGCCTTTTTATTGTGTTATCTTGGGTCCTTTTTAACTGCAAAGCCTTGCTCATAATGCTCAGTGAGGAAAGGACTAAAACGAGGCTGCTTTTCATGAGCTCTCAGGCTCCTGAAGGTACAGCACCATAATGTAATATGAGATTTTTAACATTCCTCACAATGGGACACTTCCTCAAATATTATAAAGTCACACAAAGACACATATTCACACACAGACTTGCCTGCAGACAAACATAAAGTGTTTATGGTTGTAAGTTGATACAAGACATAAAAACACACAGACGCCACACTTTTTCACATCTTGAGCCTCGCTTGCCTTGATTACTTCAAGGCAAAACTCCTGGATTTTGTAATGAGATGCGTTGTAATTCCTAAAAGATTTCCCAAAGTACCAAGAGGCTTAAAGAAAGCAAACCAGCAGCACTGGGCCCTGGAGCACAGAGCTGAGCCTGTCTGCCATGCAGGGGGAATAAATCAGATACAAAGCAGAGAGAAGGAAAAGACAGTAAGAGGGAGTCAGAGAGGGAGAATAACACTTTAAAACCCCCTCCTCCCTGATTTTCCACACAGATGGAGGCTTAAAGCACTTTTCATTGTGGAGCAGCCTTCTCTGATTTCACTTAAGCATTTCAGCTTGTCCCCACAAAATCCTCCCTGAGCTGTGAGCTGCCATTTTCTGAGATATCAGCCTTTTTTATTCTAACGACACAGAATTGACAATCACTCACACACAACTTTGTTTTTCTACCAGAGAAATCCAAAGGAAGTGGGCAGAAGTTCAGTTGTGCTGGTTAGTTTTCTCATAGAAAGGAAGAGACAGACAGTTACTTCATCTCATTCACAGAATAAACTGAAAGTGAACAAAGACGAAGATGATTAGGAAGTGGGGGTGCTTTTCAGGTAACTTGTGTGACTTACCTTTGAACCAGGAGAGCCAGGGAAGCCTGGAGCTCCAGAGGGACCGACAGGGCCCTACAGAGAGGGAGAGACAGTCTGTCAGCTCAGCTATTAATAACTGACACATCCAGGTGTTGAGACTGCCGTTATACTGCAGAGGGGGTCATGTGTGGAGAAGCGGGGATGGATTTCATTCACAGTATTTCTTACTGAATTCATGAAAATTAAATTAAAATGCTGAAAATTTATTAAACAAGACTAAATATGATACTTACAGGGGGACCAGCAGGACCGGGCAAGCCATCATTTCCACGTGCTCCCTGAAATAAACAATACATACTGGTAATCAGTACATGGCAACAAAAACTATGGTCCTAATGTTTTACTAATTACAAGGGCTGTCAGTCAATTAAAATATTTACCGTAATCGTGATTGATCCCAAATTAATCACATTTATTTTATCTGTTCAAAATGTATCTTAAAAGGAGATTTGACAAGTATTTAATTCTTTTATCAATGTGGAAGAGGACAAATAAGATTTCTTTATGCAAATATAGGTGTATATTTATTATTAGAAAGAAGACAGAAAACAGAAGACAATTACAAATGTTGTCCAGAAACCCTCACAGGTACTGCATTTAGCATAAAAGATATGCTGAAATTATAGCATGGCAAATTCAACAGCTGTCAGTGTGTCAGTGTGCTGACTTGACTATGACTTGCCCCAAACTACATGTGATTATTATAAAGTGGGCATGTCTGTAAAGGGGAGACTCATGGGTACCCATACAACCCATTATCATTCACATATCTTGAGGTCAGAGGTCAAGGGAACCCTTTAAACTCTGGCAATGCCAGTTTTGCCTCACCAAAATTTAGCATATCTTTGTAGCGTTATTTGGTGAATGGTAGATGGACTTGCATTTGTGTAGCACTTTTCTAGTCTTTAGAAAACTCAAAGCAATTTACACCACATGTCCACATTCACCCTTTCACTCACACATTCATACACTGATGGCAGAAGCTGCCGTGCAAGCTGCCAACTTTGCCCATATGGATCTAATCTAAGTACTCATTCACACACTGATGGCTGTGCCTTCGGGAGCAATTTGGGGTCCTGTCTTGCACAAGGACACATCGACATGTGACGGGAACAGCCAGCCTTCCGATTGGTGGATGACCTGCTCTACGGTCTGAGCCACAGTGTCCATATTTAAACTCTTTCATGGCAAGCTAGTATGACATGGTTGTTTGGATTCATGATATTTTCTAGTTTGATACCAGTATATTCACTCTAGCTTTAAAACTGAGCCCGCTATAACCTAAAAATTGCAAGTTGCATTAATGTGTTAAAGAAATTAGAGGCATTAAAACAGATTTGCTAAGGCGTTGTTAAGGCGTTATTATTGTGTTAATTTTGACAGCCCTACTATCTACTTATACAAAACTATTCAAACCAGGACACTGGTACAGGGGTGCAAAAAATTACACCTGACACACGGAGCTTCACTCCTCTGAATTACAGTACAATTATTAGCAAGTGCCTATTAACAAATAAAAGAGCTCCTTTGAAATACAGAGATGGGGACTTGGGACTTAGACTCAAGTCACACTTCAGTTGCACACACCGTGACCTGAGACTTGACTTGGACTTACAGAAAATGACTTGTGATCTCTGTGTTTTAAAGATGAGAGGGTTAAATTAAAATAGATTATAAATTGTCATTAGTTGGAAACACAGTACTGTTGTATCCTGAGTGACGTTAGTCTAAATCCATTTTTAGGGGCAAAATACATTTATTTACTTCAAAAGAATGTTTTCATTGTGTATTTTTTGATCATATACCAAACAACTAACCAATGCTGACACTGTATGCTAATAGATGAAGGAGCAATTATACAGAAAATGCTTTCAATTCCTTAGATATAGCTATACTGTGTTCTGAGCAGACCGGATGGCGTGCAGCAGATGATAGAACGTTCATTACAACCATAAGAAATTTGATGAAAAATGACTTGTGACCTCTGTTAGTGTACAGAATACGCTGCGTGACTCTACTGTAGACGCTAATAAAGTAAAATGAATCATCTAATCCATCTGTTGTGAATCAGATTCTACAGCTTAGATAAAAAGGAGACACTTACAGCAACTCCACTGGGTCCAGGACGGCCTCTCTCGCCAGGCAAACCACGAGGTCCCTGTGTAGGTGAGGGAGAGGAGGAGATGACCTTAACCATCAGTTCACCATTATAACTGGCACTGGAGTTGTACATGGTTTTTACATGTTTTCACATATTGTTGTTGTGACGTCCAGAATTACACACCATTGGTCCGGGGGCGCCATTCTCTCCGGGAGCACCAGCCTCACCCTAAAGACGGGAAGAAATATTTGGCTATTCGTACGGTAACTTTAAATAATTAATCTTAATAATAAGTAGTATTAGTAATCTTGGCAACTACTGCTCTTCCTATAGTCTCCCTAGAGTGTATCTTTTTTACAAGACAAACAACCAAACAGTGAAGCGGTGCCTTAATTAAGTGGAAAACAGTGCATACACACAAAGAATAAAATCCTACCTTAGCCCCAACAGCTCCAGTCTCTCCTTTTGCACCATCAAGACCTGGATAGCCCTAAAAGAAGGAGTGGAGAGGTGGTGCACAGTTGGGAAAACAATAAGCAGACACCTAAATTTCCTGGAAATCGTTAATAGGTGACCAACACACTCACTCTGTGTCCCTTGATGCCAGGCAGGCCAGGAGTTCCTGGGAATCCACGAGCTCCCTGTAAGGCAAGAGTAGAAAGGATCCAGGAGGTTAATATGCAGGAGAGGGAAAGAAGGTGAAGCTAAGAGTATAAAATATTTTGCTGTCAAGATTCCTCCACTGAGTTGGAGCCAGATTACATCAGGATATACGCCCCCCCCCATACATTAAACAAGGTTTAAAGCAGGGATTTCCATTAGGGGAGCTACTGAAATGTACTTTCAAAGTCCAGTTTTGGCTCCAACTATAAATACATTTATGGAATCTTCAGACCAAAAAGAAAAAATGCTCTGATTTTTGGCTTGAAATGATGAAAACATAAATATGAAGGCTAATCACAGTCTAGAAAGCCTATACAGTGATCCATCCTTACTGTCAGTTATGGTGCTTTCTTGTATAATCAGATTAAAATGAAATGTAAGTAAAAGTCCATTAGAGTAAATGTTCAGATGAAGGTTGGTTGTAGACCACTACAGTATACCATGTGACATTAAATGTCAACCTTGTCTCTCAGGAAACTGCTTTTCTATCATTGAGTAAACTGACAGCCCCTGACTGAGTCATTTTATGGGTGTTTCATATTCAGTACATAACAATAACAGTACAGAACGCAATAATTGCAGGAAGCTTGTGTAAAACAAGTAATTTGGATGAATTTTGAGAAGATTATTTCCTGTGAATACTGCATCAGAGATGAGTTACGTGTTATTTATAGGAACTTTTAAAACAATTATCTGTACTGTGTTTCTTATTTTTAACTGTCTTGCAGATTGAATCTGTTTAACAGAGAGGGAAGGCGCTGTGAATATAGTTTATACTCAGGTCTTCACTGTGCCCTTATCCTGTGAGATTTGTTCTAAATTTATATTTTGAATATTAATCCAAACTTTAAAAATAACAATTTCATTTAGTTTTCTTTACAGAAATTAACAAAATGCTGGGATATAGGCAAAATGTGTATTTAAATAAAAAAGCTGTCTAACACCCTTAAAAATCAAGAAGGCCTCGCTGGCCCCTGTGAAGCTTTGGTGACCCCTAGAGGGTGTCGGGACCCTGAGGTTGGGAACCAGCGACTCCTCATTACCAAAATGCTCAGTACAGTTGGAGAAATCTCACCTGAGGTCCAGCAGGTCCACGGTCTCCTGATTTGCCAGGTTTGCCAGCCTCACCCTAAAACAGAGACAGAGGGGAAAGGGTGTGTAAAAATTAAAATATGTGAATTCATGACTTTCATTTAAGTGCTCTTTAGCTGACGTGATGGTGAAAATGAGCGCTCCTAGTGGACATATTGGGACATATCATGTCTGCTGCCATCGTGTGGCTAAAAGTAGGAATTACAGGTTGATGTCTGTGAGCCCTGTGTCAGGTAAACAGGCAATATGACAATGTGTTGAAGTATTTCAGGTGTAGCATAACATTAGTTGACTGAAGTGCCCTTTTCAGGTTAAAAAGAGAAGGTAACGTAAGCCTCAATAAAAGATATTAATCACTGTTTCTGTGTCTGATACAGTCTGGTAATCAATATACGCCTGCGGTATAATTCAGTGAATATGTTAAAGGCATTAATGGCACACATGGTTTGTGTCATATAATACTGTCATAGTTAAAACTGTGTTAGTTTAACCCAGAATTACAACGTCCATGGTCTGTGTTGAAACAGTATAGACAGTAAAATGTACTGCACATTTTATATTAATCCTGTAGTAGCATTGGTATTGTTGCAGTGATAGTACAAGTAACACAAGCTGTAATAGTAAAAAAAACAAAAAAATATCAGACACTGTAGGTTTGGCGAAAGACCAACTAGATATTAATAATAATATTCAAATACAAAATGACAGAACATTCAACTAGATTTAGTTGAGTTTGTAATAATACTACATGAAGAGCTAACAGAGGCCAATAACATCAATTTATAATGTTGTGATTTCTACTTTATAATAGCGTCCTTAAATCTAATAACAAATATACAAAAATAAAAATGTGTTTTCATGTAAATATTATGTCAAATGTGAAAGTAATGCTCTGCAGACTTCACCTACAGTTTAGTAATCACGACAGTACAACAGTATTTCTGTCGGTGGAGTCAGAAAAATGACACGAGCATTTATTCCTCCACCTTTTAGGTCTAATTTAGAGGCTGTTCAGCAGAGATGTTGATATTTTACAGAGTGCACCCAGAATAGGTGATATGAGGACAGTAACTCTGTATCAGCCATGTCAGAGTTGCTGCTTGTAGTTAATGTATTTACACTTTTATAAAGTTGAGACAGACACACTTACATCATCTCCAGGTTTTCCAGAAGGTCCAGGGGGGCCGCGGGGACCCATGGGGCCCTGTATTAATAAAGAGAAAACAAACAAAGGTGAGACACAAGCTTCCAGTCATAACCAACAGAGGGCAACATCACGTAGTTCAGACTTAATTCTTGGCATGTGGCGTTAACTGACTTTACAACCTTACTAACACAATAATGTGTTTACTACTATTAATCAAAAATAGCTACGGAAGTTATGGCTCGCATTGGTAAAAAATTACATTATCTTCCTGATCTGAAACATTTAAAGTTGTTTTCAGTACAAAAGCATATAAAAGTAATTACATTCGTAGACAATAATGACAACATTACCATTATTAATGACAGTATTTTTCAATGAGTAGAGGTCAGAATCAGCAGGATTTATAGGAGAGATTAGGCCAAAAAGATGGAACAAATACTTTAATGTCCTATCAAAAACCCTTAGTACGAAGTCCAGATGTTTTTCTTTGTCTGACAGTTTCTTTCTCAGATCTCACACTTAATGTGTGCAGACTATTTTTCCATCTAAATTACCTTTTGCTGTCTTTTTCTTTCCTAATGTTGAATAAATCACTGATCTGCCATAGTGTAAAGGCTGCGTTATAATACCGATCTGATTTAGCTAATTAAAAACATTTCGTCTGTAATTTTCTGCTCTTGTGATTTCAAAGGCTAAAATAATCTCAAGGCTTCAGAAACACTTCTGCAACTTGTCTACAACTGTTACTGTCAAGTGATTTTCTGGAAGGAAGCTTGATTTTAATCACACATAATGATGACAATGCAGAGGCTGCATATCTGAACTCCACAGGAGCAGATTAACGCAGCAGTGGGGAGACCCGGCCTGTGCTGTCGACCTGCTGAGGGAACGGGAAAGATGGGGGGAGGGTGAAACCGAGTTGGGGGTGAGTAAGGATAGAGGGGGTTCAGAGCCGGGCAGCAAGGAGGGAGAAAACTAAAAGTTGGACTTGTAAGAAGAACAGAGAATAAAATAAAGGGTTTGGTCTTCTAGTGGTACAACAAACACTGGAAGCTGTCAGTGGGAAGATGGGTAAAGAAAAAGAGACAAATCATGAGAAAACTGCAGATCTGTTGCACACAAAGAGCAGCAGAAGGCCAGTTCAGGCTCGAGTTTGAGACGGGAGCGTCGACTGAAGAGGGTTAAATGTGGAAACCGAAGGAGCTGGCTCGTCAAATAGAGCAGGTTATATAGAAGATAGTGGTGAGCAATGAAAGGTTAGAAAGTGTTTGGACACTTCATGGAAATGTAGTTTAGCGGCAGTGAGGTGACTGAAGTTTCCACATGAAGAAGAGAAGAGGAGGTTTATAGGCTATAGAGCAAGTATTTATAATAAACCATAAAGAGAGGACTGGAAGGACTGGTACTCTGTGGGATACTTACAGACTGTCCGGGCTCTCCAGCCTCTCCTGGGTTGCCTTGGAAACCTTGTGGGCCCTGGGATGTAGAAAGAAATGAGGCTGTTTGATGAATGGGAAACATTTTCTATACAATGCCTGAGAGGAGGCTAAATAATATTAATAAAAAAACAATCATTGTGGATGCACTTCTGTGGCTCTATTAAACATTTAGCAGATAGATAGAAAATTAATTACTGACTATTTTGATAACCAAATATCCAGTTAAGTCATTTTTTAAAGCAAAAATATCAAAGCATTTACTGGTTCCAGCTTCTTGAATGAGATTTTTTTGGTTTTCTTCATCATCTGTGATAGTAAATTGAATACCTTTAAGTTTTGTATTGTTGGTTGGACAAAATGAGCAATTTGAATATGTGAACTTTGGCATTAGGAACCTATTTTGTAGACCAACCAATCAATTAACCAGTTAATAGTTAATTAATCGGACTATACAGCCACTGGCAATAAAAAATAAATTGTTATTCAGGCCGTAAATCTTGTATTGACAACTGTTATTATGGGACAACAGTTGTACAGTATAAAGGCTATATTATAAATTGGTTATGCAGTAAATCTAATTAATTTATAGCTAATTTAATAGTATTAGTTTAAAATGAAAAGTTAGTTGAATTGCAATACACAGTAGAGCAAAATCGAGTGCATATACACCTGCAGCAGTATTGAGTGAAACTAAACCAATAATTATTTAAAGCTACTTCTTTATAGTGCTCTACACCAGGGACTCTCAAAGTTTTTGGAGCCTGTCGCCCCTTATCATAACACCGATTAAGCATAATGCTTACTACTATGTGTACTCTTAGATGCCATTGGAGCAATTTATATTCTAAAACTTTGCAGCCTAAATACTTCAGACCTGTTTGATAGTGATAAACAGAAATACATTTCAACTTGAATCGTGTTAAGATAAGATAATCTTTTGTTGCTCCCCCAATGGAAAATGAAATTTGCAAAGCTGTTGAATGTTATATATAATAGCATTTATTTACCTTTAAAAAGAGGGTGATTTTTCTTCAAATTGCATTTGTAGTTAGCACTGTGAATTTCCCCACTGTGGGACCAATAAAGGAATATCTTATCTTATCTTATCTTATCTTATTTGGACTCAACTTGACAGTATTCCTTCAACCCCTGGTGGTCCCTGGACCCCACTTTGAGGATCACTGCTGCACACTGTAGTATCTGTACATGTGTTTATCTACACCGTCATACTGCAGCTACTTCCCTACAACAACTACTTTGTTTGAATCCTGTCTAAAAGTAGTGGAAGGAGAAAATTTGCATCTCCAAATGTGGGCTCAGGGTGGTTAAACCATCAAGTCCAGGCATGTCAGCTGGCATTGCCTACAACTTAATAACTTTACTCTGGAGGCTGGGAGGGCTCAGAGGGCTGCAGGTAGATCTTGGTTGTGGGGTGTAAGTCTAGTAGGCTCTGTGGAAGCTAAATTGTCAGGTGTCCTGAGTTGTGAGAGAGGAAAAAGCCCCGCAGCCTGCAGCTGTGAGACTAAAGTATTCTCTGTGTGCACAGAGCCGTGTGTAAACATTTATCTCTGACAGCCTGCGGTACGCTCACCTTGTTGGAATATGCAAAATCAGTAGTCATTTTGGGGTCATTAATATTATTAAATACACTCAGGGGAAGTAGACAATGTGGCATATATATGCATGTACACAGCACTATTACTATTATGAGATTTAGCCTAGCCTGTCTGTGGCCGACCACAGGATCTCTTTTACAGGTGCACATGGGTTGTGGGTTGTCTGGGGCGTACAGGAGGTACTTACAGGTGATCCGGTGGGGCCAGGTGGTCCTCTGGGACCCATAGGGCCCTGAGGGGGACACAAGAGACAAGAGACACAACATCAGGCTAACGACATATAATCACATCCTTCACCAATACACACTGTTTAAACTAACACATAAAACACTAGTGCGCACTTGTTTGTTACATTTTGCAGTTCTGAGTGTAGGAGTTGAGGGGAAAGGACGAGTTTTTGTCTACTTGAATTCTGTCCGAAGCTATAAAAACAATCACCTGCTCAGCCCTGAAGCTACACAAAACCCAACGGCTCCACTTGTCAAATCCATAAATTGTTTGAAATTCCTCAGCTGCATTTGGACTTTCTCTCGCTCTGTATCGCCTCCTTTTTTTTTTTACAGTCAACGCCCCCCTCCGTCTTCTTTCAGCTCTTTTCCCCACCTGTTGCATGTTTCTACAGTTCAGAGGTCACCAGTAGAAGTGCTGTACTCCTAAGAGGAGTGTTTGAACTTTACATGACTTCTTGCACTTTGACACTGACTGAAAAACAACATAAAACTGAACTGCTGCAGAAATGTTTCCTCCCTAAATGTTAGATGTTAGGCATCAAAACAGGAAGTGAGATCTCTTTGACTAACTTCTCTCTGACTGAACCTCAATCTGCTTCGCATCACTGCTCAGCAAGAGAAAATCACATTCTGTGGAGGTGATGAGCCAGATCTCAATAGCTTCTTCTCTCTTTCCTCATCTCTCACACAATCAGCTGTTCAAGGAATGACGGGACTGTAAGTTCAATTCAAAGCTGTTAAGTGAAAACACAACTTGATTCAGATTACTTGTGGCTGCTTTTCCTCTTTGTAAAACAATATATATATATATATATATATATATATATATATATATATATATATATATATATATATATATATATATATAATACAAACATATTCCTCTCAGTAGGCTTGCTTTTATAAACCCACATTTTTGCATCATGGTTATACTTAAAAAAAAAAAAAAAAATCAATGATGGCAGCCAAAGAAAACGTCACAGTGCGGCACAGTGGTCCTCAGAAACGAATGAAAGTGACCTTTCAGTGGGTGTGGGAAGCCTCTAACCACAGCCGGCAGAAACCTATCAATGGGGCTCTATATCTCCGGGACTTTTGAATATGTGTTTGAGAGACATGCTTATGTGTGTGTGCGTGCATACAGTTCAGTGGGAGCGTTGTTTGAGTGTTTGGTATGTAGGAGTACGGATACGAGAAGGTGTGTACTGGATTATAAGCCCGACTTGTGATTTATCATCAGTCCAGTCTGTTTTTTCACCCTGGCAAACGCCAAAGTAAACATGGTCTGGCCTCAAAAGGATGCAGTATTGTGGCGAGCTCTCAGACAGACATGTGGAAGGACAGTCAGAAGGGCTGAAGCCACACAGACTGCTGCTAGCTCTGGGGATCTGACCCCCCCCCCCCGCCTCGTGGCTTCTCAAACCTCTGCTGGGCTGAGACTCTGCCAAGCTTAACTAAAATAGCTCCCAGGGTGCTCCTCGCTCCATCCAGGGCAGGCTGCCATGCCATACCCGACGGCAGCAGCGGCTTTTCATGGGTTTGAAATATAATGATGATCAATGGCTGTTTCCTCAATTTCTGAAATGACCCATCTGTACTCCGTATGAGGTGTTTATTTTCCACCAGGACCCAGAACTTTGTAGTTTCTTTTCTTGACTTTTTATTTCTTTTTCCTCCCAAACCCATTAACAAAGGAGGGGAGTGAAAACATTATTCTTGGGATTATTCTTGAAACGTCTTCCTCTCATCCTTGATGATTTTAAATCCTACATGGGTATCTCCTCTCCTGGTGAAGATGATGATGATCTCCACTTTGTAGTTTTCATATTTCATAACCATGTGATGCTTTTCTGGTTCATGTAAGGAAGTTGCTTGCACTCGCAGAAGTTTCGAAGATGCTACAGGATGGATGCTTTCCAGCAAAGATCTTTAACCTGGATCATTTCTTCCCGCTCCTGACCTCTCCAAGACTATAACATCCAGGCAGATACATAAGCAACCGACAACCGACCAACAACATGGGAGTGGCAACAGGTGTCATCATCGCTCGCTCACCATTGGTCCTTGCATCACACCCATCTGCGCACCGCCAGCCTTCTCGTCGAAACCACCGGCCATCTGAGCTGCAAAGTTCTAGAAAAGGCAAAAAGAAAAGAGAAGTTAAGATTTGAAGAAGGTTGTTTACATGCCTTTTATATGCATTTATCACATATCTGTGAACTAGGCATTAAGGTCACAGAGTCACACTGACTGCAGGGTGAAGCATCTGGTTGGAATATATGAAAGGCCAGGAAGATATACGTCAGATTAGACCAACTTTAACAAGTATTTTATCTCAGAAGCCAAATGTGCTGTTATTTATTTGCATCATTTTGAGTCTGGAGGATGCTGTGTCATTTTGGCAGGGTCAGCTTTTATAGAGTGTGAGTAGCAGTGCGTATTATGTTAATAATCCTGATGCAGACAGAGGAGAGACAGAGGGCATGTGAACAGTTTTCATCTCTCTCCTTCACAAAGAGTCTCCTTGTTTCCCCCCAAAAAGCTCCTTCCCCTCCCCAAGTCTATCATACTACCTCCTGCCCTTCCACCTCCCCACCCCTCCATCCACCTCCTCCCTCCTTTTCTCCTGCAAAGAATGAGAGGCATTCGATCTATTCTCCTTCTCTGCATCTACTCGCTGTTGTCTTGCTACCTCCTCCCAACGGCAACTATTTCCCACATCTTTTGTGCTCTTGGCTCCATTTTCCCTTTCTCTCTGCTTATGTCACCCAGTCAAAGTGGACCCTTTCTTGGCCTTACATCAGTGCTCAACCTGTCAGCCTCTATGTCTGCAGTGAATGCTAACCCACCCCTACTTATCATGGGATACTTACTCCACCGAGGCCAGGGGGTCCATTAGGTCCTGGAGGTCCAGGGGGGCCGGGGTTTCCGGGGGTGCCAGGCTCACCATCTCTGCCGCGGGGACCAGGGCTTCCCTGAAAAAAGATGGATAATTTTAAAATAAATCAATGATTCATACCAAATAATCCATCAGATTCTTACTTAACTTAAATGACCAAATGATGCAAACTCTTCAGAATATAAAATGTGAGAACAGAGTAAAAAAATAAAAAATACTATGTCAAAAAAAATCCATATTCAAATGTTTTGTTTTGTCCAACCAACAGTTCAAAACCAAAATACATTCAGTTTATATCATATAAAACAACAAAAGCCAGCAAATATTCAGATTTGAGAAGCTGTGAGCAGTTGATTAAAGCAATGACAAAGTGTCTGAGTAATTTTGTGTTGCTCAACTTATTCAGACTGGTCTCTTACACTGTTTGTAGGTATACCTACAAAAAGTAATGCACTGCAATTCGTGTATATCCAAGAAATTAATTTTTGTTAAATTCACATAATTAAGAACCAGGAAACATAAAGAGCGGCATGTCGGAAGGAGTTCAGGGTGGACAGGTGGGTCAAAAAATTGCAGTTTCGCTGAGGAGGCCGGTGTTCATACCCCATGTAAAACGGGGTCAACTTTAATTTCTTTGTCATGTAAGTTACTTATTAAATAACGCCACTTCCGGAGTTATTTTAGGCCAAACCACAATCATTTCCTTAACCTAAGTAGCTTTCTAATCCTAAAGAAGTTGTTTCCTGTGAAGATGGAAGTTTATTTTGAAAAGACTGCACGCATATAACAAGCAGAAATTGACGTGTTACTGGACATTCGTATGAAAACACATGAAAAAGGAGAAATAACTTTTTCGGAGGATATTATACAAACCGTTGAATGAGGATGTATTGACTTATTGATTAAACTACTTATATTTTTTGCTCTACTCAAATATTCAGCATATATTTTGCATTTTTTTCTGTGTGCACGGTGCATTTTGACAGTTAAGACCATCAATGTTCTATGAACTGCTAAGGCAAGTTACATATCACTGAATAAAAATCATCCGGTTTTGTACTGTATTAACTTTAAACACACCACTGACTTTCTAAGCATACATGAATGCAGGGAAGTGTTAAATAATAATCGTTGCAAGTCACGGCTGATTAATTTCAGGCCTTTGTGCCAATATTGGAGTAGTACTTTGGATAAATCATTACACAGTTGCTGGCAGACGACACAGAACAGACACTGTTGGCAGAAGCTTAATGCTCAGTTGAATCTTCTCCAAACGGTCTACACGAGTAAACTCGACTACACCTGACCGGCCAGTGGCAAACAGAGATCCCTCAGGACTGAAGGTTGTCTTTTTCAACTGAACCAAACTGGATATTTAAAGGTAAAAGAAAAATCTCAAAAAGAGCTTTGCACCACCAAGATGCAGAGGTTGTGCATAGAGAATGGTGATGTTTTATCAGACCAAATCAGACTACCAGGCATACCTCTGAGCATGTAGTGACAAATTACCCTGCAAGGGGATCCTGAGCAAAGAATGTGCAGAACACCTTAAAAGCTGCTCAACCCTCTGCTCGCCAAAAAACTCAACCCGCAGTGTGCTCTAATCTGCATAAACAAGATAACTACAAGACAAACTCCTCGCCTGCAGCCATTATCACATCCAGGCCTTGTTACGTTAATGCAGCGATCAAAGCCTGGCGAGTGTGTCGTCGTCGATTCCCTACATTGACTGACTCGAGACCTCGGACAGAAGCGGAGGTTTACATTATGAGTCTCTGACAGTCCCACATCTGTTAAACAACCCAGAGCTCAGCAGACCACACAGCCTAATGGAAACGACACATGACTAGTTAGACGGAGCTGCTCAATGAAAGGCTGCCATTCTGCAAACCTGCAAGCTGGAGCCGATACCCCACCCATCCACCCACCCACCCACCTCACCCCCCAAAGACCTAAAGCTATCACATTCAATAGGACATACTGTACTTCTTAAAGGAGCAGAGTTGGGGGTCTAATGTCTGGTCTGAAAACGACAAAGTGGGGAGTGAAATTTTATTTTATCGAAATAAACTGACCTTCTCTCCCTTTTCTCCTCTCGCTCCACGAAGTCCTTGCTCTCCTGGTGGGCCCTGGTGAATGGGAGACAGTGAAGTAGTGGGTAACTTCAGGTGTTATGTCATGTAGATGTAAAACAGCTGTGAACTCTGCTACTGTTATATTTGATCAGATTTCCTGCCACTGCAACTGGTAATACCTGTACTCACACTGTAAATGCAGCCTCCTTTCTATTTTCAATTCTCTTGACATAAAGCAATAATAATCAAAGATAAAAAAAATGTATACATGCAGAAATTGGTGCATACCATTGGGCCAGCTGGTCCTCTTGGTCCTACGACCTGGTCAAGCAAAGGAAAGAAAATGTTATCTTTAGTGTTTGAGGTTGTGTAAATGTAGCACGTGGAGGCCTGTTAGAGTGCTCTTTAAATGTAGACCCACTACTAGCTAAAGCTGACATTCACCAGATGTATTTGCACACGTGAGGTTTAGCTGTCTTCGCACACGGAGGGGAAACATTATCTTTCCTCCATCAGAGCAGGCTTGTTAATTGTTAATCTCTTTGGGCAAAGCATTATAAGGAACATACAATAAACAATGCCTTCTTATTTCCTGCCATGGACTTGTATTCCCTCGGAGGGGTAAAACAGTTCCAGGTGCAGCACTGCAGCACCGCTGGCCTTTGGGGATCTTTATGGAGGATTGTATGGAGGCTTTATTGAGCTTGGCTGTCCTCCTGACGAGTGGGCTCACAGACCAGCCTCCTCTCTCTGACTCAGCCTGCTGCTGCTAATAGTTATATTCTCTTATTACTGACAACTAGCTGTACACTAATCCACAGCCAGATAATATGCTGCCAACAGTGATCCAGTGTAACTAAGTACATTTACTCAAGTACTGTACTTCACTATTAATTTGAGGTACTTAAGTATTTCCACTTCATGCTACTTGGTACTTCTACACCAATACATGTCAGAGTGAAATATTGTACTTTCAGCTCTACTATATTTTCGGAGTGAAATATTGTACTTTCACCTCTACTACATGTCGGAGTCAAATATTGTACTTTCTACTCTACAACATGTCAGAGTGAAATATTGTACTTTCTACTCCACAATATGTCAGAGTGAAATAATATACTTTCTACTCTACTACATGTCAGAGTGAAATACTGTACTTTCTACTCTACTACATGTCAGAGTGAAATACTGTACTTTCAGCTCTTCTACATGTCAGAGTAAAATATTGTACTTTCTACTCTACAACATTTCGGAGTGAAATACTGTACTTTTAGCTCTACTATATGTCAGAGTGAGATATTGTACTTTCTACTCTACTACATGTCAGAGTGAAATATTCTACTTTCTACTCTACAACATGTCAAAGTGAAATATTGTACTTTCTACTCTACTACATGTCAGAGTGAAGTATTGTACTTTCTACTCTACAACATGTCAAAGTGAAATACTGTACTTTCTACTCTACTACATGTCAGAGTGAAGTATTGTACTTTCTGCTCTACAACATGTCAAATTGAAATATTGTACTTTCTACTCTACATGTCAAAGTGAAATATTGTACTTTTTACTCTACTACATGTCAGAGTGAAATATTGTACTTTCTACTCTACAACATGTCAGAGTGAAATATTGTACTTTCTACTCTACAACATGTCAGAGTGAAATATTGTACTTTTTACTCTAGTACATGTCAGAGTGAAATATTTTACTTTCTACTCTACTACATGTCAGAGTGAAATATTGTACTTTCTACTCTACAACATGTCAGAGTGAAATATTGTACTTTCTACTCTACATGTCAAAGTGAAATATTGTACTTTTTACTCTAGTACATGTCAGAGTGAAATATTTTACTTTCTACTCTACTACATGTCAAAGTGAAATATTGTACTTTCTACTCTAGTACATGTCAAAGTGAAATATTGTACTTTCTACTCTACTACATGTCAAAGTGAAATATTGTACTTTTTACTCTAGTACATGTCAGAGTGAAATATTTTACTTTCTACTCTACTACATGTCAAAGTGAAATATTGTACTTTCTACTCTACAACATGTCAAAGTTAAATATTGTACTTTCTACTCTACAACATGTCAAAGTTAAATATTGTACTTTCTACTCTACAACATGTCAAAGTTAAATATTGTACTTTCTACTCTACAACATGTCAAAGTTAAATATTGTACTTTCTACTCTACAACATGTCAAAGTTAAATATTGTACTTTCTACTCGACTATATTTTTGACAGGCTTCAGATTTCACACACGGAGCATACTGTATGATGATTTTGGCTGAGTTGAGTTCAGATTAACAGTGAAATTATACTTACACACTTCAGTAATAATAATCTAATAGTATGATATCTAATAGAGTAACACTCACAGGACCATTTTAACTAAAGGATATTTTCACCTCTGAGTACATTTTTTTTAATAATACTTACACAGGCTTTAAGTATGCTGCAGGACTTTTATAACTTGTAATGGTGTATTTTTATACCCTTTTACTTCAGTGAAAGATCTGAGTACTTCTGCCACCACTGGCTACCAATAAGGGGTTGTAATGTTGTAAAACTCTGGTATAAAACTCCAAAACAATTTACAAATGAACATTTTCAAATGAAAAGTATGGTGCGTTTGTATTTGTAGTGCTGTGTGGTGTTAACTTACATCGGTAATGTCTCCGGGTTCACCTTTCTGACCCTGACGTTGAAAAGACAAAGCATAAAAACAGCAATTAAGATTGGACTAAAAAGAGATCTTTACACATTTTTTACAGTAATTTGACTTTTCCCACCCATATTTTATAGCCCTGCTACTGAGAAACCATTTGAAAAGCACATGAAACTTTGAGATTGGTCAACGACAAAATGTTGAAAATAAGAATCCCCTGCAGTATCATTAGACACATAAATATGGCACACGGTGTCGAGGAGGAAATGACTATTATTCATCTGGCAAAGCTCTTTCACATCAAAGTCTCATCTAAATCCATAAACTACAGGGAAGTCCTGCAGCCCTGATACGAGTCTGGGAGAGATACAGGTTTAATTACAGGCGCTGGACAGCTTCTTTACACAGACACAGCATCATCATAGACACACACACACACACACACACACACACACACACACACACACACACACACACACACACACAGAGCATCTTAATATCCTACGGGGTCTCACCTTGGCTCCAGGTGCTCCTGTTATGTGGTGCAACGGGTTTGAGGGGAAAAACAGATCACAGTTAGCGAATAGATTACACACAAACAATCCATGAGGGTCACACAGTATTTCACCGAAACCCAGGCAATCTAGACGCACTGATTGCCAATTGTACTTTCCTAAATTAAACTACTGTCTAATGTCCACCACCAAATCACATTTGTGGCACCCAAAGAGCCCATCAGGATTGAAAAAGTGTTGGTTGAATCACCATCTCAAGAGCTCAAAGCAGAAGCAAAGTGGCTGCAGGTAAAAGGAAAGAATAATAGGAAGCAAAACAACAGAAATAGCCCATTTCAGAACATTAAATCAGGTGGAAGCCATTGTTTTTGTATTTCAAAGCATTCTAATAAGCACTGTTAAGTAGCAATACTGATAAATTATGAGTTTGCATTATTTTTAGGGCTGGGTATCGTTGAGAATTGTTTTCTAATGCTAGTATGTTACCTACTTTTAACAGTATGTTTCTTTGATATCTTACTTTAAGACAAAACCTATAGTTTTCTACAAAACCCTATTTTCATTTAACAAAAGAAGCCAAACTTCTCAAAAGTTAAATGTTGTCTAACTTCAGGTAGCTGCTGTAAGCCATTTGCCACCATAAATAGACCAATATGGTCAAAATTTAGATGTAATTCAGGAGCTATCAACTCACAAAATAGGTCAACAAGATTATGAATCGGACAGATGTTCAGTGCCAACTTGACAGATGTTCATTAGTCAGTGGAACTGACACATTTCGGTCAGCACAAAAAAAAAACTGAGGTTCGATAGCCAGCCCTATTTTAAGGAGGTTGATAACTTGAAATGATGCTGTACATGTTACGTACTTCTCACTATACACTTAAGTTTGCCTTTTAATGAAAGATAAGTATTTTATAGAGCATTTTAATCCACAAGCATGCATTGCAAACAGTGACGCTTCTGATTTCATGTGTGCTCCTCAATGGACCGTTTATATTTTTCAAAGCTGACCTTGTTTATCAGGTGAAAATGGCTGTCTTTTTTAATATGGTATATAGCTCCTTCAGTAGAGTGTCACAGGATTTTCTTGCCATCAGATCTGCAGAAATCCTCAGAGAGGATATAGAGTAGAAATGCAAGGCTGTATCTGCTTGACTGAGGTATTTCCTTAATGACTCCCACATGTTCTCATGATACTCGGGGACAGAAAGAGTATTCAAACAAGATGGGGCCAAGGTGAGCCAGCTATGGAAAATGGTGTTGAGGTAGCTTTTCACTGAAATCTGGTCAGATGTGTCACTGTTGTTGATTATTTCTCATCATTTGTTTGCTTTGGGGATAGAAAACAGTATTCAAATCAAAGGTTAACATATAGTCAGATTTAATCCATTCAAAAGTGTTAAATGGTCAACCTTTGATTAATAAACTATGTCATTTTCTCCCCAGAATAAACAACATGATCTCATAGAGTAATTTATTTATGAGAGGTGTGAGATAAATAAATTACGACCAATGGGTGGAGGCTGGTCAGCTGCGCAGATGGGGCAACACTCTCCGAATGGGATTTCAGGTTTGGGGCAGTCTTTTAGCTCCTCGCAGACAATTTCATCACACAGGACGGTTCCAGTGTCACACACACAGATGCGACAAGGCTCTGGTTTCCACACATCCTTGTCGCTATAGCGCTGTCCGTCTTGTATACAGCTAAAAACGTCATCCTCTGTGTGAGGTCATAGCGAGGGACACACAGAGGCCCAGGCAGGTGGATGGTGGGAGGAAAGAGGAGATTATGCATCAGGTATGAAAAGCAGTCACTGAAATGTGTTATTCATAAACAACAACCACAGACGTAGTCAAACTTGACAACATAAACATTCTAAATGGCCTCTTTGTGTTTCCTGTTGCAACGACCGATAATGCAGCAGCTGACAGGAAGTAAACTTGGACCAAAGCTGTTGCCCTAGCAACAGAATGGCAAAGGTCTATTATGTTTATTGTACGACATAGCATGTCTTTAAAATCTATAAAACAAAGTAAATAATGTTTTGTTTAGGTTTTTAACACACATGCAGTATGTCAACTGGTATGCCAAAGTGAAAAAAAAAACATGTTGGAAAGCTTAAACCTAAATTTAAAAAAAATGAATCCCAAAACATCTTAATAAAAATTAAATTTGACATTTCATTGAGCTGGATAGGATTGTTCAGTGGCAACAAAGGGACCTCTGTATGATGTATGACAAACAAAGTAAATATCTTTTTATCAACACAATGTCAAAAATATTCCTCTGTATGTGTTACTATTATGGGGTGGGGTGTTACTATTATTTTCATTATTTCTGACAATTATTTTCTTGATCAATTGAGTAATCATTTTATTTATAAAATATCCGAAATTCTAGTGAAAAATGCCGTAATATCTCACAGCTCTAGATGATGTATTCAAGTTGTTTAACAGTCCAAGGTTGAATCAAGCAAATGTTTGTGGCTTTGCTTAAAAATGCATAAATTGCAACTTCCACAGCTTGCATCCAGCTGTTGCCCCCTTTTTCCTTGATTATTGGTTACAGTTATTTTCTCAATCAATTAGTAATTTTGTCTATAAAATGTCACAAAATATATTGGAATATGTCTGCTATAATAGCTCACAGCTCAGGATGATGCATTCAAGTTAACAGTCCAAAACCCAAATATATCCAGTTTATGAGCATCAAATTGTCATATTTGAGATGTTGGAACCAACAAATGTTTTGCCTATAAATGACAAAAACAATTAATCGATTATCAAAATAGTTGCTGATTAATGTTTCGTTAATTGACAAATGGATCATTTGACTACTAATTGTTGAGGCTGTTTTCTGCATAAGCTGCAACTTCCCTCAGTCTGAATCCAGCTGTTGCACCTTTATTGCCTTTATGTCACCACCTCTCTACCATCCACATTTCCTGTCAGCCTCTTGACTATACACTATCAAATACCTGCTAAAATCTCCCAAAAGTCATGTTAAAACAAAAAAAAAAATAATTAATTTATCAATAACCAGCAATGAGTGCAGCAACCTCTCAAATAGCCACCGGGTGGCAGTGTAACATCACAGAATCACAGCTGAGTCAGCTCTGCAGGAAACCTCCAATAACTTCACAGGAGCTGGAGGCCATGTGCCTAAATTCCTCTACAAGTTAAATATAGGGCTTGTTTACATTGCGGGAGACACCCTCAACAGACTTTGCATTCAGTAAATGCAACATGTTTGGATTTTTTTTTTTTTCAGACCACAGCTTGGCAAAGAGAGCCTACTGTAGCTGAACGTGATGGAGGTGTGGCTTGTTTCAATACAGGTACTGTACTTGCTCTCAATCATACCACTCAGGAGAATTTAACAATGAACTCAGTAATTAGCCATATCCCTATAAAGTTTTCCAGTCTGACGGCTTCCGAAAAAGTCAACAGAAGGCCACAGATTTGCTCAAAGAAACGCTATGATTGGAGCCACTGAACCTGCACCGAGGGGTGAAAAGTGGTCAACCCACCAAATGAAAAACCGTAGGGTTCAGACAGAGAGTATGAGAGGGAAAGGAGCAAGTACAGTAGCTATGTTTACTTTTGAGCACGGCTTAAGTCTAGGTAACCTAACGGACCTCAGCAGCAATGAATGAGGTCTTTCTGGAAAGGGACAGAGTGGGCAATTCACAAACGATTGCCTTGTATAAACATGGGGCACATTTTAAACCCCATCTGGAAGCCATAGCTGTGTCAGACGCCAATTCAAACATGCCAGAGGATGAAAAAAGTCAGCTCTCCTGCACATACCTTGCAGGTTTGACATTTAGTTGTACATGCCACTGTCAAAAGATATGCACCTGTCCTTTCCTTGGCTCAAATATGAAAGATTATCCTGATAATGTGGGACAAGAGCTCCTCTGTATACTGCAGGGTCAATAGAAAGCTGGCTTTTCGTCACTGAGGATAATTTCTAAGTCTCCTCTCCTATGTGCTTGGCAGCCATACTGTTTTCCAGGGGAGTAAAATGAACAATGAAAATTGCAAAGTGAACCCAGGTGGTGTACTTCGTGGATAGTAGAGTTAACTCTGTTTTCACTGTTTTTAGTAACTTTTAGACCCTCGATGTGATTAGCTTTACTCACAGTCAGTGGCCACAAAATTGCGAGTTAAATAACTGACCCCTGTCCCTTCTGAGTGATTTGGGGCCATTGAGCCTGCTGTGCTGAGGTCACAATCAGATCTTTTTACCTCTTCAGATACACATCTGCCTCCAGAGGAAAGAAGGGCAATATATCTCTGAAAGGGTAACTTGATACTTGCATTTGCTTTGGGTATTTTTCTCCTTTTTTCCCTCTTTCTTCTTGGAAAATACACCTTTTCTTTGCTTTAAAACCTTGACTTTTTGCATTGTGAGAATAAAGTCCCTTATTATTTTTCCAGTCACCTATCTTTTGCACCTTGGCTCTGTCTCTCTCTGGGCCGACTGTCACAGCTTATGGGTAATCTTTTGCGCAGATGGAAATCCTGAAATCATAGGGAACATTATTTCTGGCTCCAATCTGCTGGCATACCTTCACTCTCAAATGTCCCTTGGGGATGCTAAAATCAATAATGATGAGGAACAATCCTACTACAGAGACAGTATAAAGTCTGCAGATATGAAGAATACTATAAGGGCTATTAAAATCTTAAGGGAGAGAATATTAAAGTAATCACTTTAAAAAACTCTTATTATTGAAATTTCAGGTTATTAGCCCACCTTTCCGCTCCGACAAGCCAGGATTTACCTGGATGCCCTTTGACAGCAGTGGAATGTGAACACTTTTCACTAAAGGCCCTTGAGTCTGACCACTTTTCACTTTCTGCCCATCCCCTCCCCCCTCTCCTCCTCGATATTAAGTGAATCTGCAGCTAAAGGGAGAGCCTGTCAAGGCCTCTAAAGCACCCACAGGTGTCTGGCAGCTTAACCTAAGAAAGAAAGGGGAGGTAACATTTGGCTCCACTGTATGGGATCGAAATCTGAATCTTTATGATTTTTGGTTTCCATAATGTAAAGTTCAAAAACAATAAATTATTAATGCAGTCACAATTTAATTAAAATGACTCCACTGAAGCAAGAGAACAGACCGCTCCTGTTCTGTGTGCGTTATTTTTTGCGTAATCTTGCCACATCTCTCCATCCGTTGCATCACTTTTACGCACGTCCACAACTCTGATATACTGAGCTTTATCACACCTGCAGGCACAGTAAGATCAGCTCTCTCGGTAGACAGACGATCCACAACTATCATCAGTCAGATAACTTTTCACGCAACAGATTATCCAAACATCGAGCTTTCTGTGCGTAAAAGGTGCGAGGGAATAACCAAATCACTCCAAGCACCAACACACGCACTAAACTATTCAAAGCTCAGGTGCTGCGCTTAAAGATAAACCCGCTGCAGAAGAATATGCACCTTATGAGAACTTTTCATTATAGCTCTTTGAGAGAAACAAAACGGTCACTTACGGTCGTCCTCTTGACATCTTACAACGGCTAATAGACAGACTTGGGTTGCTACAAGTAGCAGTACAGTCCTGGAATCCATAAAGCTGAACATGTCTAAATATTAGACATGCAGGGCCCGTGAGGGAGAAAGATATCGGAGGCTTCTCTCAGTATTTAGTGTGTGTGTCCCCAGTTACAAAAGCCGAACCATTCGACATTCACAGTTCCCAAAAAACAGTGGGGGGAATCCAGCGGCAGGACCCGGACCTGCAGCAGAAAGTCAGCACCGACCGCTTCGGGCCAGACGCTGTAGTTTTATGTCCCCGTTGCCTTCAATGAATCTTCGTATATTCCCAAATATCAGCCCGGCCCCTTACCCCCTGTCAGGCTGAAATCTGAGCCCCGTCTCCCTCCCATTCTGTCTCCCAGGTTCCATTATCCCAGTCCCAGACCACTCCTTTCTCCACGCGCTGCTACTGAACCCAAAAAAACCCTCAAACTTCCCTCTAACTTTGGTGCCATCCCCCTTTTTCTCCCCGCCTCGTTTATCGAAAGCATGGCGGTGTCAGAATCACTTCGTCGCGCTAATTGAAGGCGCTTTTTAATTTTGTCGCTCTGTGACCTGTGTGCGATAAATAACCTGCTGCAAAGGCAAGTATTCTAGTTTAACAAGTGCTGTGGGATGCCCAGAAAAGTACAAGACACTGTCATCAGTTTGACAAGTTTACTTCAAGGTGGTGGTTGTAAACATCAGAGTAGATTATGTTGTTGGGATGTGGAAATTCAATAAAATACAAAAAAGGCACCGCAGAGACACATAAAGTCACTATTAGGAATAACGGAAAAACAGTGCCTGTAATTTTGAAATGTTTATGTGGGGGGGGATTCAAACAAGAAATGACATTATACCATAATAACACTTTATGTTAAGCGTATAAAATTAATGTTTAAATACTGTAATGCACAAACAATGCAGGTTTTGCTGCATGTAATAATGTAAGATGTGTTTTGAAGCCCCACAAGAACCCACTATTAATACACATTATTAGTTCATGTGGTACACACTTAAAAGTCCATGGAGTTATGAAAGTTAACTTACAATTACTGAAAGTTATACATTTATTAACATGGTCAAGCTGTAAAATCAGCTTTCTGCACCTGCGATCAGCCTCTCAATAAGACTCCTACACTTGCTCATTCACTAATATGAGCTATACGAATTCATGACTTCCTGCATGGTGGAGGTCAGAGCTGCAGCGATTAGACATTGAATCGAAACTGAATCGGCAACGTTTTCCAGCAACTCATTTTCAATTTGGCAAAAATTGAATCAATGGCAACTGGACTTAGATTTGTCTCTGAAGACGTTTCGCCCCTTATCCAAGTGGCTTCATCAGTTCGAACGCTACAGTCTGACTAGTCCCCGCTAGTCTAGTATGAAGCCACTTGGATAAGGGGCGAAACGTCTTCAGAGACAAATCTAAGTCCAGTTGCCTTCGATTCAATTTTTGCCAGAATAAATATGACCTGGATGAATGAGAACCTTCACAGACTTATAACTCGTTTTTAAGAAAAACTACCAAAAATGTTGCTGGTTCCAGCTTCACAAATGTGAGAATTTGACATTGCTTTTGTCATGTATGACAGTCAATGATTTGGTTTTGGACTGCTGGAAGGACAAAACAAGCAAAAACAAGTCAGTCAGGATGCAAAATTGAAAATTTTCAACTGCCTTTTGACGCTTTTGATTAAGAAAATAAGTGGCAGATTCATCAGTAATGTAATTAATCATTAGTTATTGCCCTAATGGAATTCACTGTGAAGGTAAATGCATTAGATAAACAATATTTGTGTTGCTAGCTTATGAACATTTGTTTCCACACTAATCCTCTGCATAACGCCTTCATCACTCAACATAAGAGCCAAAAATAGTGCATTGATTCAAATGATTGCCTTTTTTTCATTGGCTTGAAAACTGAAGAAGCACCAGGTGTCTCACCTGATTTGTCCTCTGGGCTGTCACTCTCTTCGATGTAGTAAGCTGAGTCGTCTTGTGAGTATAAAGCTCAGTGTGAAGATGAGAGGTGGCGTTCCTGAGAGGACTGTAGGAAAGAACCAACCAGAGTGACCGTGGTTGAGGTTGAGAGCCTGCAGCATGCAGACTGTCACACGTGTACTTTCCTGTCATGGTGGGAAGGACATGTATGATAGCTGGAGTAATGTTGAGTTTTCATATCTCCAGTGTGGACTCTCATCCACGTGGGAGAGCTTTTCTATGTGAGACCCTCTGAGGCCGTTTCCCACTCAGTGGATGAGACGGTCTTAAACAAGGCCAGAATAGTCAGTTTCTCTCAGTGTCATCTTGGTTTGAACTATCTGAAGAGACGATGCCTGTGTGTCTTATTGTCTGTATTTCACCCGTTGCCATGCCGATCAGGTTCTGTCATGGCTCTGGTGTCAGATCGGATGTGGCTTTCAGAACTGAAAGTTTCTCAAACTGTCTGCCGCTCTTACTTTCACATGGATTTTCCATCAAGCACGTGCTTCCAACCGTGATGTCTAACCTGCTCCTTGTAGCTGCTACTTCTACATCTCACAGGCTTGACAACAAGACGGGAAGAGCAGATTTAAAAAAACTTGAGTAAAAAAAAAAAGGAGATAGACACAAACTGTTCTCTGCTTTTCACTTTGTCAAGTACACGTTCCAGTTGCATGATCTAATCCTGCCACCACAGTCAAACAAGCACTAAAAGAGGATTTATGCAGTCTATTATTGTTGGGTGTGCTTATTAATCCAGTGTGGAGAAAAAGACAATGAGCACCAATGTTTTGCTGGTATTGTGCAAAATTAGAGCAAGGGATATTTATTTAAATTTCATTTCAAACACCACTGTGTGTGCATTTTAAAGGAACAGTGTGCAACCTTTCAGGGGATCTATTAGCAAAAATGGTATACAATATTCATAACTATGTGTTCATTAGTTTATAATCACCCGAAGCTAAAAATCATTGTGTTGTTGTTAGATTAGAATGAGTCCTTCATATCTACATAGGGAGCGGGGCCTCTTCATGAAGTCCACCATGTTGCTACAGTAGCCCAGAATGGACAAACAAAACACTGGCTCTATAGAGAGTTTTTTGCATTTTTACATTACCTGAAGGCCACCGTAGTTTTCTGACACGCTTAAAAAAAAAAACTGTGGTAACATGACCTGCAGAGTCCAAAACCGTGGTACCGCCAGCCGCAGTCTGACTTCCATTGCTCCTAAAGTAGCATTACTATTGTAAGGATGACCTCTTAGCAAGTGTTACTGAAGTTTTACAAGTTTTTGCAATCTGCGGCCACCCCACTAGATGCCGCCAAATCCTACACACTGTACCGTTAAAGGACTAGAGCTGTAGGGCAGCAGGATATAGTGGATTTCTGTGACACACAAGCAAAAATACATTTTTAACCATCTATATATTGTTGGTCCAAATACTGGCTGACAAAGTTTGGCTGATGTGTAATGGCCTGTCACAGCTTTAGAGGGGGTTTGAATACTCACTACAAAACATGAGTGATTTTCTAAGAACGAGTTTATGAAGACTTTCCTACACTAAACCATGTGAATTACATAATATTCACACGCTACTCTGACCATAGCTAAATGTTTAATGTTATAATTTAGGGTTGTAATTATAGGTACTTTATAGACTGTCCAGTGTTAATACGCCAACCATAATCACAGCAGTGCTATCCTGAACCATAACATAACTTGTCAAGCTCTATGACACATTAAAGTACAGTAGGCCACTTGACTAAATGTACCTAGTTAGCTTCCACCACTGATCACTATTCTTGTGGTTAAAACAACACTCCCTCTAAATTTAAGATTTAGCACCAACACCCTTTTCTATATTCTCTTTATCACGATAATCTCCAGGACCACTTCTGTTCACAGAGTGAACACATGGCCAAAGCAAACAGGCTTGATCTCCCCATCAGACCATAGTTTGCCCCCGCTCTCACCCTGTCACATGTAGCTGAGGGTATAAATCTCAGCGACTAACTGAGTGCTCATGGAGATGCCACTTGTACTCTGCAGCTACAACTCCAGCTATATATAAATGACAGGTGACAGTTTGGTTGCATCACTGATGCAGGGTCCTCCTCACCCCTCTGCAGGTTGTGACCTGTGAGCTTTGACCTTTGACCCTTCCCCACACACTTTATTGGAAACGGGAGCAGCTGGCGCGTCCTGAGTGTGCAGCATTAGTGCTATTCTCTACCGATCGGCTGTCTAGCAGGTCAGAGAATCATACTGCATGTTAGTTTGTTTGTGAGTGTCATTTATTGAGTCCAGGTTCAAGTGGAGTCACGACTAATCGCTGATCAGCGGAATAACCTGTTGTAAACACCTGCAGACATGCTAATCACTGATACTTGCAGGTAGACATCTGCGAGGAACAGAACAATTATTTGACTTAAATGCACAACTTAAACTATACATGGTCAAAAGTGAAGTAGAGTCATGTTTAATTTTGGTCTTTCACTTTCATCCACTTATAAAAACCATGTAAATGGGTTTGTTTTGCATAATTGTACCTCAGAGTTTTGTTTTTCATGTCATCCCAACTCTGCAATGTTACATGAAAATGTGCAACTTGTAATTTTGCACAGTTTCAAACATTTTCTGCACAAATGGTTGTGTCTGACTATGTATAGCAAAGTTCCAAGCCTTTTGTGATCTAGTGGCGTGCCCGTAAAGCCCACGCAACCCGGGGATCAAAGAGTCTGGATCACCTTAACTACCAATTATCTATTCATAGGCTGCAGGCCTAAAATCAACTGTAGTTACTTGTTTTCTTATTGCTGGTAGTAACTGGCAGTGTGGCTACATCGGCAAGCGCGTTGTGGCCTGAAAATGTGTCAACAGTTGTGAAGCCAATGAAACAGTGTTGCTTGACAGGAATGTATGTGCTGCTTCATGGTCTTTTATATTGTGAGGTGCTGTATGTGTTTTTGATCTCTTTCAGCAAGCAGCCCGTAAATGTCTTTTACAGACTACTCTTTGATATGACACCCTCTGTCCATGAGAAGTTTCTCTACTTTGTTCCTCTCATCTCCATGTCTGTGAGTGTGCACGCAGGGTTTACGTATTAAGGATCGCTGTCATTGAGTCAAGACAGGACTCTGCTTTGTTTCATATCCGCATGCCTCATTTATGTCTGGAAAAGAGACGGACTGCAGCGTCCTGTCGCCTGTTGCTGGATTTTGATTACATCTTCTTCAAAGCTTCACTGTGCTGAACTGACAGACGCGTCCCCCTCCTACATGGTGAGGGGTTAAGGGTGACAGAGTCCCTGATGCTTCAGAAAGTATGAGGAAATAAACACTGGCACTTGAGGTATCAGGTTCTTTGTGTCACGCAAACACCAGAGCCCCACAGATTAGGATTTTATCCTGCCAACATGAGGGCGGGAAAAATTAAAGTTTACGTTATTTAGCATGGGCACACTGCGTACATGTTGGAAGTTTTTTTTTTTCTTTTAAAAATATCAATCTACTTCTAATAATTTGCAATTGTCAGTAAGTGAAATATTTTGTCTGTGAATTTATGATGTTGTGACAAATTACAACTGCAGGAAGCTGAGTCTGCTGAGCCTCTTACAATTCAGGCTTTAAAGAGGCAGAAAATTATGGGAAGAGTCGGTGAATATAGGTCTGAAGTTGTTTAGGAATGAAGTCTGCCTGGAAAGATAATCAGAGAGTATGAGAGAGAGAGAAAGAAAGGGAGCAGACGGAGAAGGGAGGTGCAGAAAAGTATAAAATGAGGGAGAGGTAAGGTGGGTGGGAAAGATGGAATGCAGGAGAGGGAGGGAACAGCTGAAAGAGGAGGAGAGGGTGGGACGCTGAGAGTGGGAAGGAGATTGATGATGAAGAGAGAGAGAGTGAGGTGCACACAGCAGGGAGAGCTTTAACTGAGGCCATGTTGAGATCGCCACTGAAATAACAAAAGCCATGACGTCACCAGCCGGGTTGGATGTGAAAGAGCATACTGTCAGGCTACCTATAGCCATAATAACATTACTTCCATCAGCCTGGTTTCTACTGCGGGGCCAAATGGGGATAGCCAGAATTTACTACCCACACTACTCACATTGTTCAGCCCTCCCATACATTTCATTTAGTTGTCCACATTTCCAAAATATTACACCTGTTAAACATCAACCCTGGGAATATTCTGGAGACTTACTCCAAAGCAACAAAGTCTGTGATACTCAGCATAGACTGTATAGAAGAAGTGGACGTCGTCACCGTGACGTCACCCATTGGTTGGTTGGTTTTAAAACCTTGAATTCTGAATTTTGGCCATCACCATCTTTGTTTTTGACCAACGCCATATTAGTTGTTTGCAACCATAAGTGACACAAGTGCTGAATAAGACATTTAACATTTTTAAATGTTTAACTTTAATGAACTGAAAACACACTGTGAAAGGGTTAAAGTTGTAAGACGAAAACACAGACAACTCCCAGACTGGACATCGTCATGGTAGCGAACTGTCAATCACAAGGTAGCCACGCCCTAAAGCATACCCTGCTTTATGGTCTATTTGCCTCTAAATGGGACCATGATTTACTAAATGAACATCAGGCTGTATTGAAGAAGACTTGAAACGAGCGATTGAGACCATAAACTGATGTTTACAAAGTTTACTGAGGTAATAAATCAAGTGAGAAGTAGGTTCATTTTCTCATAAACTTCTATACAATCAGATGTGTTTTTGCACTCAGAGGAGTCGCCCCCTGCTGGCTGTTAGAAACAATGCCAGTTTAAGACACTTCAGCATTGGCTTCACTTCTCAAACCTGGAGTTGCTCACTGGTACTCAAACCCACTCAGTCCTACTGAAGTCATAAAGCTTTAAAAACAAGTCACAAGTAAATGGTTTTATTCAGAGCTGAAATGACAATGTCAGGCAAATATCCAGAAACCTTTTTAAGCAAAAACACTGCCTCCAGCCTCTCATGTATGAATATAGTGATTTTTTTTAATACTTAACTGCATATCTTCGGGTTCTGGACTGTTCATAGGACACCTAGGAGATTGAGACAGATGTTTGTTTTACTATTTTCTAAACAATTAATACCTGTTTGGTGCTGCGTTAGCTTATTTTTCAAACAGCTGGGCACTGTAGTTTTTAGCAAAAGTCACTGAAACTGTAGTAAATACAGCATTTTGTTTTTGCACAACAATGGAGCTCTAATGGCACAGATGAATAAGACAAATCAGGCTTTAGTAGACAGCACTTGTTAGTAGGAATCAATGCATAATTGGTTTGGTCTTTTTTTGTGGGCAAGAAGAAAAATATCACCATACTTACCATCAAGACTTTAACTCATTACCCTGATGACCTTTTTGGTTTCGGCTCCACACATTACATCACGTCTAAATCAGCCAGCAACCCTGAATATAATTAACGGCAATAAAATCTAAACTCTCATCATATGAACTGTGATGTTTATTGATGGAGCATAAAAAAGAGGCTGGGAACTAGCAGTCTTATGGTTTTCCAGCTTGGATAAATAAACTGTATCCACCAAACAAACTGCGGTTTATTGATGTCGACCATCGCCTTGAGAGTTACTGACTCAAAAGCAAATGGGTTAATTATGTTTGTCAGCAGCGATGGTTTTGCTATGTGTTCTTAGTGTTTTCCTGTTTTGCACAGGATGTTAAAATCCTTCATCCACTTTGATATTAGCGTGTAGCTGAAAGTGTAATATTTTCCCCATATCTAGAATTGCAGGACTAAAATATCACGTCTCCCGCAGATGTCTAAAAGCTCTTTTCTTCAACATAGACGAAGTGCTCTGCAGTGCACAATTGACCCTGACATAAACTCTTTCACCACAATACGCTCTCCAAGTTGCACTTTTAGAGTTAGAAAGACAAAGGTGTGGCAATGGAGAGATGAGGGACAAGAAGTTACATCTTCAATGTTGTTTCATCATATTATGTGACTGAGTGTGAATATGTGTGTTTGAATGGCCACCTCAGTTGTACCTGGTGATTCAGACTGAGAGACAGGCCTCTGTCTGGCTTGAGGCACATCAGTCAACAACACAGCCCAAATGATGTTTACAGAAGTCAATGACAGTCTCGCACAAAGCCCTCCCTATTTGAATTAGCAGCAGTTGACACCAAAGTGTGAGCCCAACTTAAAAAAAACTGAGGAAAGAGTCACACTCGTAGAAAGAGAAACCCCTCTTTTACTTAATTTAAGGTAACGACCGATACAACTGTGAGAAGAAATATATACTAAAAAGAAGAGACAGATATTGACCACATGATCAGTGCAGAATAGTTAGAAAGAGAGATCAGAAAATGAGAGGAAAATAGAGGGAAGCGGGAGAATGTGGCAGCATCTGTGGAAATCTCTTCAAGGAGTCGGGGGTGGGGAGCGCTCTGAAATAGTCCAAATCTCTGGAAGAGCTTGGTTTCAGTGGTCCGGGCATGTGTTTTTGAGAGAGAGAGGAGCGAAGATGATGAGGGAGGAGGGTGGGGGAAAGGAGTGGAAACTTCATGAGCATTTGTGAATGCTGACGTACACATTATTGAACTGCTTCACATATTTTCTAAAAGAAAGTATTTTTTTGAACTATTAAACAGCAGGATATCCTGCCAAATAATTACCCCCAGAAATTATAATGAAATGCTAAGCACTCTCTTAAAGACATGCCCTTGTAGAGTTATTTTATCTGGATTTGTGTGTCTAGTGTAGATCGGAGACACCTCAGGTATGAGAGGAATACAGCTGACACAGAAACATGAAACTTTGATGAATAAGTCCTTCCCCGATTGTATTTCTCTTTAGCACTTATTTTTCTTCCTCCCTGCTCTCTTTCTTTCTTTCTCTAAATGTGTCTGGTTTGTCTATCAGTGTGAGTTCCCACCTCTCTAACCGGTCCAGCTTTGGGATCTGCGAAGGCTTTTCTTTTTGCAGGGTTTTCAGGTTTCCTGCTAGCTGTTTTTTTTAAAATACTTCAGACACATCCACTGTTTTTCATCGGCAAGTTCTCTGAACATTGTATCCTGTCGCAACACTGACTCCACGGGCCAAAGATAACCAACGTGTTTAAGAAATTTAAAACTTTATCGAATTTCTCACTTTCATGTGGTTTATTTTGGCTGTTGCACTGAAAATAATGAAGGCTACAGTAAAGATATGCTTTGTCCTAGAGTTGCACAGTTTTTTCCTAATTTAACAGGTGACAACAGCTTTGGTGGGATGCTGTGTTCGGGAACCATTGTGGTGAATGGTATTAAAGCTACTTGCTGAAAGACTACTTGACAGTTTAAGTGCCCATGAAGTGTCTCACAGTGTCTCACACGTGCGCCAGCCGCTCACATCTGCTCTCCACGGCCTCTTGATGTTTCCAACAGCATCCATCTGAAGAGCTGGCATTATGCCCAACTGTAAACTACCCGCTACTCTTTGCCACTTCTCTTTCTGCTTGACCTTCATCCTGGGTCTAAAATTTTCAAATGGCTTGTTTGATCAAGATTTTTAGACAAATACTAGTCTACTTTTTTATGCACATTTTCAATTATGGCACTAAAAACCAAGTGGAGACACTAGAATTTTTTTTTTTTTAGAAAAATCACAAAACCTGTTTTGGTTTTGTAGGAGAAGTTAAGCAAAGTGCAATGGAAACACACTTAGTGAATAAAGTGTGTGTGTGTGTGTGTGTGTGTGTGTGTGTGTGTGTGTGTGTGTACACCTCTGGTCACCTGCTTGCACCACACCGATTTTCAAACTCAACCTTCAGTTTGGTCCCAACTACACATCTGTAAAGTTTCAGGACTGCATCTTGCACGGTTGTGACGCTATTACGTTGACATTATCTGTCAGCAGACAGACAGACAGAAATTAAACACCTGACAAAGTACTCAAAACCACCTCTGTGACAGTTCCCGCTACAGTAGGTGTCTCCAGGACCACGTTTTGCAAAGACGACTCGCATACGGACTCCCAAGGTGAAAACAATACCAGCGCCACTGTTGCAGCTTGTAATCATTATGTGCATGTGACCTAAACATCAGTTGTTACTGAAGAGATGGAAAATAGAGGCAGATGACATTTTGAGTGATGAGATGACCGTAATGCCGAATTTCAAACAGGCAACAGTGCAGGCCACACTTCACCGCTGCTCTGGTGTGAATTTGGTGTAATGTTCCTCAAATAGATACATGAAACAAATATTTAAGCCATATTTTTGTCACGATTTGATGTTTGACTGCCTCGCTATTAAGTACAAGTCATCTCGCTGCTCCCTCTTCTTCTCAAGTTAACTGTTAATGGAGCCTAACTGGAGAACTGATGCCACCAGGTGTTTATCTCGATGTGCCCAGCTCCTAATATTAATATATTATATTAATAATAATTAATTAATATTCACATTTTCCTTTGTTGATTTTATGGGACTTATGTTAAAATTTGCGCTCCATTTAAGTAGAAACTTTACTTAAGATATAAAGCTGGTTTAGAGAGACAAAATAATGTAAACACACCACGGACAAGGACTTAAATTGCTAACAGTCACAGTTATAAACGTTACAAAGGTGGTTGAATGCCAATTAGCAGAATTTGTTAGCAATAAAAGAGGGCTGACAGTCAGTACTTTGATGTGTGAGTTTTCACATTGGTCATAAATTAGGAAACAGTCATGCAACCAAAACTAATGTAATCCACCTGTGTAGCATTGTTTTCAAATGATGATTCCCTGCTTGAAGCGTTTACTTCATTCACCCCCTGCAGAGTAATACCATTGCTAAACTAAACCTGAAACAAATATAGTGCATGTAAGTATATAAAACTGTAAATGTCACCTCTCAGTGGGTGTGCTCACTGATAGTACCAGGAATATGCAGTATATGCATAGAGACTGATCATCAACAGCTGCGCTAAGATGTGTAATTCTCATCTTAAAAGGCCAAACAAACAAAGACAGCGAGGAGGAGCGAGTGACAAACTTCCTTGTTGTGAACCATGTAGATCCATCTGGGAGTAATTCACTTGCTCTGATTTAATAAGATGCTGGAAGCGCATCGTATTTATTGTCATCATTTATGTCTTTTCTCGCAGGAACAAATTGTTTTCACCCTTCATCTCTTGGAATGTTGTCTTCCCACCAGCTGAAAATTGATTATGAAATTATGTTAAATTTAAAAAAGAACATGGCACAAGTGAATCCAGCCTATTAGGTATTGTTAAGATGATGTTTCACCATGGCAGTCCAAAAAAAAAACAAAAAAACAAAAAAAAACAAAAAAAACAAAAACAATTTAATACATCAAAAACATGTCCTGGTTGATAAGTGTCATAATTGATGGCTGTGACACAGTCAAAACACTGGAGGCCATATTTGAGAGGAGGTACTGTATCGTGGAGTCTCTGTGGCCTGTACGTATGGAGCTCATTTCCTGCATAGATCAGTGTAGGTCAGGCACATGAATAGCCCTATTTATGGGAGCTGAGTGGTCTTGTGGATGAAACCAGGTGCTGAGATGATCTTAAAGGTGCTGAGAAGAGAGGTTTGACCTGAGTAGAAGCAGTTTGTGTTGTTCATTGTGCAAATTCAAGGAACACTGGGAGTTGATTCTGATTATTATGTCAAGAGATTTAGTGAAAATAATTCAATGAAAGTCCATATATGTAAGATCTGAACACTTCAGACTCCTAGTGGTTGCTGAAAAGACACAGGATGACAACAATGCACACTAAATATCATATCCAATACAATCAAATATGCAATGCTGCAGAGAGAAAAAAGACAAAACAAAACTGAGAGATCATTACTTCTTTAACAAGTGACATGCAAAATACATGTCTGATTAAAATCCCTCTTGTACTTATACCCCATCAGCACATATACTAATTCCACTCTTAAATATGTCACATTACAAAAGATCAAGTTGCTTTAACTTAAAGGACAAGCGTGGAACAATTAGGGGGGTAGAAACGTAATATATTCATAACTATGTTTTCTTCAGTGTATAAACACCTGATAATAAGAATCACTGTGTATTGTTAGCTTAGAATAAGGCCACCATGTTGCACTGTCATGTTTCAACAGTAGCCCAGAATGAACAAACCAAACACTGTTAACTTTTGCAGCTTTGGCTGGAATCGATAATGTTACTTGCTCTCATTGCCGCCGCTCTAGCTTCACCACTCACTTCCCATGTATACGCATGCATGCACGCACACACTCACACACACACACACACACACACACACACACACACACACACACACACACACACACACACACACACACACACACACACACACACACACACACACACACACACTGGCTCTGCTCCAAATTGCTTTCAGACACTTTTAGTGCTTCATTTTAAAGGGATAGTTTGGGTGTTTTGAAGTGAAGCTGTTGAGGTACTTATGATCGGTGTCTTACCTACAGTAGATTACGCTTTGGGTGCTCCAACCTGGATACTGCTGCCTAAAAAATGTAATGTCATTTAAGTCTCTGTTATATTTATAATATTCGCCTGGTTTACCTTGTTGTCAGACGGCTGTTTTCATGTTGTATTCATATGTTCTGGCCATTGGAAAAAAAAAAAACTGTAACTTTAATCAGGATTGGTGGCCTACCTCTGCCTTGATTGGTTAGTTTGTTTGCACTATTGTGTGCCTTTGGTGAAACTGAACAAATATTGTAAATATATTCTGTTTTTTTTTTTTTTTTTTTTTTTTTTAAATATGTGTACTTTTAAACTGATATGGACTTTTTTAGGTGAGTCTTTCTTTAAGGTGGCAAAATTTTGTTTTGCTGCCGTTTTGCGGCCCCGTCCATGGCAGTATGTTGCTTTGCTTTACCGACCACCATCTGCTGTAGGTAATACGCTGGCTATGGATAAGTACCTCATACACCTCAAAACACACAAATGAAAGCATTTAATTCCACTGTCTGATATTCAGTGTCCAGGTAGACACAGAAACGACAGCACATGCAGTCTTGTGCTGAACTCAGCACTGTTATTGTGCTCCCTTTCTCCCGTCCACATTCTTGCCCTCAGGAGCCCCCCATAGAAACCAGGCCTGGTCCCTCCCCTCCTTTTTAGGGCAACAGCTGCATAAGCAGACATGGGCATGCTGGGTTTCCCTGACCGATGGTGCACCTTCACACCTTTGACAGGTTGCAGTGATAAACTTCTGACAGGGTCACTCAAAGAAGCTCAGGATCACGGACACACATACGTAGGCAACACAGTGGAGTCTCCATGCCTCTGATAATCTTCTGTGTGGACCCTTCTTCTGCCCTGCTGCTGTGCATCTTTCTGAAGCTATCAATTATGGTGACGAAAAAGAAAAATATCAAAGTGAGACCACCGCCTCTTTAACCAGAAAACTACCCATCAAATGACAGGAAGTCACAGCGACCCGAGCTTTAACTTACCACACCCACATTTGGTAATAATTATAAAGCTGTCAGTCACATTAATTGGTGTCAAGTTGCAGGGAACATACAGTATACAAACATACACACAGATTCACACAGTCCTCCCACCCTCTTTCTTCATCTGTCTCACACTCATGCACACATGCACACACGCATGTACTGTATAAAGGGCCACTTTCTTTTCAGTGTTCACCAAACTTTATTTGAACAGGGAGACCTATAAAAAGCTCCTCAGCCACTGGTACACCAGCCTTTGCATGAGGCAAGTATTCTTGTATATTTTGATAATAGGGTCATGCTGCAGAGCCTACAGTAGGTTGGGTAATCCACCAATCACCAAGCCTCCTTTTTAGTGGGGTAATAGTGGGGTTAAAGCATGCCAAGGCTTCAGACGACAGACATTTGACCGAAAACCTGCCATTAAGTCAAAGAGCGCCTGTTTTTAATCCTTGAAGTTACGTTTCAAGGGGTGTGTATTCAGTTGATGCCAGTCATTCAGTGTTGTAAAATGGGACGGTTGTGGAGACACCTTGGCTCGTGGCGCAGTCATGTACAGTACATGCCAATTTTACATGAGAAACTGAGTTTTGGCAAAAAAAAAAAGGGTTTCCAAAATAATGAGTTAGGCAAAGAAAAAGCAGAAATAGACTGCAAAATGTGATCATTTTGGGAAATGCACTTATTCGCTTTCTTGCAGAAAGTCAGATGAGAGGATTGAGAGCACATGTTTACATGATGAATATGAAGCTACTGTATACCGCCAGCAGCCAGTTAGCTTAGCTGAGTACAAAGACTTTTAACAGGGGCAAACCGCTAGCCTGGCTTTGTGAAAAGGTAAGAAAAACCAGCACCTATAAAGCTCCCAAATTATCGTGCTATGTCTAGTTTGTTTACTCCTTGCAAGTGTAAAAGTTACAAGTTGTGGTTTTTTAGAAATTTTGTGCCAGTTACATGCAGCGAGTTATGTGTCCCACAGCAGTATTTTCTGGAGTCTCCATTGGATGACAGGTGACCTCACAGTGACAATAATGTGTGAATTAGTGAGCTTTAGAGGGCTTTCACAAGCCACAGTCCATTTGGCTTGTCCGAATCAGAGTGAAAATCATACTTTTGGTTTGTTTTCTATTCAGTCTGGTTGGGTTGCACATTTTTCAAATTTAAGTGAACCAAAAAGAAAAAGTAATTAGCTGAGATGTGTGTACGAAGGAATGAATTTATCTTTTTCATCGTGAGAGCTGCCACTTCTATGCAGGAAAGCAGATTGTGACATGTTTTTTATTTCCCACCTTGACTCAGCACTGATGTACTGTGCGCAGTTTATAAACGTCGCTATTTTTGTGGACTTTATTTAGCATTTTCTGTCTGTTCGCTTCAGCCCGGCTGTTGAGCAAATATCAGACTTCTGCAGAAGTCCAGGTCAGTCCTCTCCCGTTCATGTTAACCTGCCGTCTACCTGTGCCTCCATCTCAACAAATGCCTGCAAAGGCAGCCTGCGTTTTGGTTTGCTTGAAAATGGTTGTTTTGGACCGTTCGTGGGTGAGCAGCACCAGATTTCAATTAAAACTGACTAAATGTTGGCTTGTGAAAGCGCCCTCTGGGGTGCTCATGGGTGGGTGGATTTTATTGTCTTCAGAGAGAGCTAGACTATCTGTTTCTGGGATTGACATGAAAGTGCTATCTTTTTCATCAAACATTCAGCAAATCCCGATTCCCAAACTAACTACTAACTCGTCCTTTAAATACATCATATGAAAAGTCTAAAATTTTTCTAAATAAAGGTGTAGGTTTGTAATTATTTGCTGGCATTTTAAATGAATTATCATGTTCCTCTACAACAGTATAAATGTATCAGTAATGCTGATTAGAAATAATGATATTGATTGTTTGAACCCTCAGCTGTGTTGTGGATTATAATAGGGTTGCATAATCACAGAGCAAATAGTGTCAGCTGCTGTAAATGGAATGTTCCACATATAACAGCACTGAAGCTCCCGGCCAAAAACCATGAATGACTGGATCAACATACATCCAGGAGGAAAGAGAGGGAGAGAAAAGGGAAGAGAGAGAGAGACACAGAGAGAGAGAGATAAATGGTAGATCTTTCTTCTTCCTGTTTAAGGTGTTGTGGAAAATAGATAAACTCTTGCCTCAATTTCACCCACAGCAACTTTGAATCTGAGGGCGTTTGTCCAAAAGAAACAGACCCCCTTTTCAAGAAAAGGAGGACAGTTCTCCTCTGGAAAACAAAGACACATTGAATGTGCTGGAAAGATGAACTGATTCCCGGTGCCTCAAGCTGGACTGTGTTAGAGACAGAAAAAAAGGTAACTTCAAGTGTTAATGAAAAACAGAGGACTTGTGGGTTCTGTGTCCTTTTGTGGGACATCCTCAGTGTTGCTGCTCTGGAATGGCTGAAAGGGTTTTGTGATCAGTAAACAAACTATAGTTTATTCTGCAGACACTTTTTTCCCCTCAGTCTTTGTCTTTGCTCGTCTTTCCATTTGTTTCTCTCCCTCTTTCTTGACTTCATGCACACTTTCTACACACCCACATTGAATGGGCAGCAAAGGTTCAAAAGCTCTCCAAGTCTGCGCTGTCATGCCCGTTGAATCTCCCAGCCTCAGCTCATCCTGGCTCCCATCTGGAATCACTCTCTGAATAAACTCCAGCGCGAGCACTCGGCTGCTGTGCCCCTGCAGGTCTGCAGAGAAATATGAAAAAGAATCAAAGGGATCAATGAGAAGAACAAAATAGGAAAAGGTTCCTTAAAGCTAAACCACTTCAGACTTGACCTCAAACAATCTCCCAAGAATACAGCTTTTTCAGCTCCAAGGTCAAAGCAAAAACTGTTTAGTATTATATAATATCTTAGAGGCAACCACTGTGGTCAGTCTGTTCGCATGAAAAGGCGTAGGAACAACACAATAATGTGCAAGGCATTTAGCCTGCAATAAAAATGCCTTTCTGTGGCTCCTGTGACATATGTTGCTCCATGTGACTTATGTTGCAAAGAGTTTCTTCCCACCTGAAACATGAATACGCAGAAAAGCACAGTTATTACAGCGAGCTGCACTTTTTTCGCTGCCTGGTGTGAATTTGCTGTAACTGGTGATTTTGTTGCCTTAACCTAAATCTGGACATTACCGCAGTTTTGTTGGTTGGCATTCAAATGACGCAAAAAGCCGAAAATGCTTCCTCATGACGTCCTCTACATACTATCAGTACAGCGTGTCATGTAGCTGTGTAGAATTGCTGTGTAGTTATTCACAATATCCATCTATGTAATTCTAATGAAGCAGCTTGCCATATCAGTACGAGACACTATACTAGACCTACTCTAACCATGCACAGAATATTGGCATCCATCCATCTGCAACCGCTTATCCCATTAGGGGTCGCGGGGGGGCTGGAGCTGATCCCAGCTGGCATTGGGCGAAGGCGGGGTTCACCCTGGACAGGTTGCCAGTCCATCACAGGGCACATAGAGACAGACAACATATAGACAGACAACCATTCACACCTACGGGCAATTTAGAGTCATCAGTTAACCTAACTTGAATGTGTTTGAACTGTGGGAGGAAACCGGAGTACCTGGAGGAAACCCATGCTAACATAGGGAGAACAAGCAGCCGGATTCAAACCTGCAAATCCTAGTTTTGTAGTTTTAGTTCAGTTTCAAGTTAAGATTTTAGTTATTTATGTTTTTGTTATCCTATTTTCTTATCTGCCTCTTCGTTTTGTGATGTGCTTGCTGCTGTAATGCTGCAATTTCCCTTTGGGGTTACTCTATCTGTCCTATAGATGTTCGATAACAGGGAAATGCAGCCTCCAGGAAGCTGAAACGCTGTTGATCGTCACCTCACTCTTGAGCGGGATATTGGTAATATTTCTTAATCTTTCACACCAACGGCCAGTTGTACAACAGAGGGAGTTTGCGCAGGATGGAGTCTTGCAGTACATTTCGTGGTGGAAGTCCTTTGGACACCGGGCTATCGCACTTCTGACATTTGCAACTCTCTCGTCCCAGCTGAATCAATAAAAGCCAGCACTGTCACAATGCTGCACTCCCAACCCCCCACCACTCACACGCACCCGTGTGCACGTTCACACACACACAAACAAACATATGCTTACTCATAGAGGACACATAGACAAAGACACACACTCACACATACAAGACACCAGACCGTTTCCAAATATGTACATTCCTCACACTGGAATGAGATCCTTGGCTCTTTCCTCGGCTTCGTGCCCTCTTGGACAAGGAGTCTTGTTACGTGAGTCCAGCCGTGCAGTTCTCTAATACGCTTTATGTTTCTACTGAGGAGTGCTGACATCATGTTGTCAGCCCTACTGATGGATGTTTGGCGTCAGCGGCTTTCAGGTTTTACTGATACACAGAGTGAAAAACTAGATGTCTAACTTACATTTTTAATTATTCGTCTAATGTTGTGTCTTAAACAAACAGTGTGTTGCACTTCAGGGGATTTGTTTGCAGAAACAGAATATGTTATTCATCATTATGTTATATTAGTGTATAATCACCTGAAACTAATAATCGTTGTGTTTTTGTTAGCTTAGAACGAGCCCTTCATATCTACAGAGGGAGCTGGTCCTCTTCACAGAGTCCGCCATGTTGCTCTGCCACATTTCTACAGTGGCCCAAAACGGACAAACCAAACACTGGCTCTAGAGAGAGCCTTTCATGATGTGCTTGTGAAACTGTGGTGACGTGAGCTGCAGAGTGCAAAATTGTGGTACGCCAGACGCCGGCTGACTTCTGTTGCTCCTAAAGTAATGTTATTATGGTTAGGATGACCTCTGAGAGAGGCGAGCAGCGTTACAGCGGTTTTGTACCTCATGTTACTGCAGTCTTGGACAAGGGGGAGTGAGGCGAGGGCTATTCAGTTGGTTGCAATCTGCAACCACACCACTAGATGCCACCAAATCCTCCACTCTGTACCTTTAGATGGATTTATGAGCCTAAAACAAGGTTACACTGTATGTAATAAAGATTTTATTAACACCTAGCAGCCATCAGTCCAGTGGCAGGAGCTCATGATCTGGGCTGTTGCTCCCCCCATACCCACGACCCTTACTCACTGGGCACTGTGCAATAGGCAAAACCTCCATGGACTATGTGGTACTTTTTTATTTTTTTGGCACTGAACTTTTGTCTATTTATTTATGTATTTATATGACAACCTTTAAGTAATCTAATCTATATTTATATGCTAATGAGCTTCTGGACACTTGTTTTTTTTTGGTTGGGGAGTTTTTTTAAAGGTTGCATTGTAAAAGAAAGAGGGTGTTGTGTCCTGCACAGATTGTAAAGCCCCTTGAGGCAAAATTGTGAGTTGTGATTTTGGGCTAAACAAACAAACTTGACTTGAATCTCTGTTCTCTAAAAATTCAGCATAGACTGAGCATCAAATCAAAGGTGACGACTCACTTATGCATCACTTGATTTTAGGTTGCCTCGTATCACATTGTCCATGGTTACGAATTACTTGCAGTCACAGGTGACCAGTAGTCATCAGTCAGACCATAACAGTGGAGGAAGCTGTAAAAATCACCACAGGGTTGAATGGAAAAACTTCCTGCAGTAACATTGACAGAAATGTTAATATAAATAGACACACAAGTGCAGAGAAAAATGTGCAGTCATGCTCCAACATCTATGCACACATTTTTTGCATGTTTTGTGCTGCAGAAGAGTGACTGAAGGACCTTTAAACCCTGGGACCATCAGCAGGATTATTGTTTCTTTGTCTTCCCGTCATTCACTTCACAGTGAAATAATTCCTAATTTATAGAAACTTCCATGTAAAAGTGCCATAAAGCCATATGACACTTAATTTTTCCTTATCCAGATACCGATCCCATTTTAAAGCCAGGTGTAAATAAAGTATGTCATATAAGTTCATGCAACATGGAACATTTCCAGACCAGTTGTGTGCTTACATATGTCCATTCAATATGGCGCTCTTTGAAATTGAAAGCAATCGATACAATCACTGTGATTAGACCATTTATATTTACACTCCAATTTAATATCGTCCAGTTCAAATGTTTATGCATTACATAATGCAGATTTAGTTTCCCAGCATGCACTTTAGGGACAGAGGACATGTTAATGCTGCCATGTGTGGTCCAAGAAGCAACCACCATGACTGAGCGGTGAGGCCGATGGCCGGAGCACATTACAGTAATCTGCAGTTCCTCCGACGGTCGCTCTAAGAACAGACTGATGAAGTCACTGGAAGTCAACTTCTCTTTATAGCATCTCAACAGCTAAGTTTACTTAATGTGTGTTTTGGTGGCAATTTTGTACCACAAAGAACATGTATTTTTAGCCTTGTGTGTCCTTGATTGACGTGTGTCAGTCAGTCAGTCAGTTGTCGTGGCTATGTCTTCTCTGACCCCGGTTCCACTGAGGTTTCTTCCCCTTTTAACCAAATTGTGTTTTTCTGGCTCTGGCAAAGATGGCACTGAGCAGTAAATCAAAATCCAAGCTTCAGATCAGCCCTTTAGAAACTTCTTGGTGAAGTCAGAGGTGCTATTTACATATTTTCCCATAGATGGCCCTGCTCTTCTATTCGGTTTCAGTTTTGTTTATCTTGTATTATGTTATGAAATTTAAGTTTAATCTGTTTTGAACACAAAGCCAAGTTTCTATATTTTGAAATTCACCTTGTATTTCATGCAACAACACCACTTTCAAATCAACGATAGAATATGAGCATGAAAACTTAAAACTTTATCCAAATACCCTCTCTGCTGGTGGGACTAACCTCTTTACTGCACATACATGGGACGATATTGGATTTTATCGTGGATCACTGGGAAAAGCAGATTTGTGGGGAATTTCCATAATCGGGATGATCGTGAATATCGTTATGAGTGAATTGAATTTAATTGAAAAAGGTATCTAAGTCCCTATCATGGTAGAGAAATGAAAAATATAGCCTGATTTAAGAAATAGGCCAACAGAAATGATCAGGAAGACCACTACACAATGGTGCTATTTTTACTAATTTTTATTTATTCCTTATTTGTCCTTTACAGTGTTCACTAAAAATGTGTGTCCTATCTGAGATGCAATAAAAATATTTTTTTCTTGACAAAATGTACGCTTAAGTGACTCCAGTATGTTTTAATGCCATTTTAAGAGTTTTAAGCATATTTTGATGATTATCGGGAAGCGGGACAATATCGAGAATTGTAATCTTGGCCATGATAATCATGACATGAAATTTTCATATTGTCCCATACATGTGTATGCTCAGAAGACAACCAGTGGCTTGTTTTGAGAGTGATGAATGAGTCCAGAGAGAGCAGGTTTCAACTTCAGGTATAAAGAAAGAGAATTTCAGAAAACTGAAGCTCTACTATGAGAAGATAGTAAAGGTGTTAGATGTCAAATATTTATTTGAACGCCCTTGTATTTGTTTAGTTTGGATATTTGGCTATGTTGCTAATATATATATATAAATTAAAATCGGCGTGCATTTATCTTTCAATACGTCGCCCTCTATCTCAAACCCTCAGCATAGGATACAGTAAGCTTCAGACATGATAACCTACGATAACAGCGTACACTAATCTGCCTGTTTTTAAAAGTGATACTCGTGTATTTCTGTCTTTCTCCGCTTTTTGTAGTCCTCAGGTCATGGTGAGTGCTCTGGCCGACTTTATAAGCTGGCTGAAAGCAGGCCACATGGCTTTCTATCTCGTGAGGAGATCCCTCTGTGTGGCTGCTCAGTCTTTTCAGCCGGCATTTAAGCCTCTCAGGAATGCTGAACTCTCAGACTCGGACTGAGTGTGCAAAGTGTGCAGAGTTAGACATTGTGCCTTAGCTTGTGTGTGTGTGTGTGTGTGTGTGTGCCAGTAGCATGTGTTTGTGTGTATGCTATGTTCATGAGCCATTCATTATGATTGCATACAGTATATTATAGATTATAGCCCTTTTTCATTGAATTGGAGACAAAGAGCAGGCCTAAGTCTATACTTTTAATCTACAAAGAAACAAGTGCGAGAATATAGCATTTAAAGCTTTTTCGTTGCAAGAAAACAACATTGTTGTTCAGCCTGCTGGCCCTTCTGGACCTTCAGAGTCTTACAGAATTATGTTTCTGACTCACACGTGATAATCTCTCAAATGGGTCCATTTGAACTCATTAACCTTGAGGCTGGTGAACTGGGTCAGTTCTTGCACCACAAAAAGTTTGCACAGACTTGTTGTCGCCCTGAAGGGATTTGAATGCAGTGTGATTTCTACTCTAGAAATAAAATGATAAAAAGAGAAGAAATTAGAGGATGAAAAATTCTACTTTATGTTGCACATGTAATTGCAGTTTGACTTTTTGATTCCATTGTGCTTTTGCAGTTTACTTTGTTGGCTTCCTCTCCATCTTGCCTCAGTCAAGTCCTAGTAGTGCCATCTTTCTAAATGTCATCATCCTCTGACCTCCACAATCTCATTTAACATGATGAAGTACATTCACTTAAAGCTGGAGAGGGGAACTTTTGTCTCCCCTCTCTGGCAGTGAGAGTAATCACACAAACACTGTTGTATGTCTGGATGACTTTGCCACATCTCCCCCGCCCCCAGGAGTGATGATCGTCTTCGTCGTCTATTGCTTTATTTTATTTATTTTTTAAATTTTAATCCTTCTGTTGAACGCTTTGTTTTTGAGAACGCACTCCAGAAGCAATTTCTGGATGTTTCTTAGTATTTTTTTCTATACTCCTAGCTGCTGCTGCGTCGCTATCATCTCCCCCACGTTCCTTCCTCCTTTACCTCTAGCTGTTTGAAACAAAATGCAAAATCACTGGTGTTCTGGTACATTCATCACGTGGCCACGGCCAGGACGCATGTTCGATCAATAACGAACAGAACAATGGTGTCAGAGCTTGAAATTGGTTGCCCCACCAATTGTACACTGGACATGCAAAGATAAAATTTATCTAACAAGTTTCAGGTTTCAGGTTTACTAAATTGTATGCCATGAGATACTGCTTCACAGGGACTTCATCTGAAGTAAAGTGCTGTGGTTAGGAAGTCAGCTAGAAGACATCACATTCACTGCTTAGAGAAGTCTTTGCTCTTCTTAAGCATATTAATGTTGCTTCATGTCTGCTGGACGTGTAAATAAGCAAATTAGTAATTTTCTAATTATAAGGTGATAATGTGTTAATGTTGTGTTGTGTCAACTTTCTTTCTGCTGTCTCCAAGTGGCAGTTTTTAGTCAACCAAAATGTTACAATTAAACCACGAAAATCACAAACAACTCCCAGACAACACTGCAGTAGCGACCTGTCAATCACAAGGTAGCCACACCCTAAAGCATACCCTGCTTTATAGTCTGTTTGACTGTAAATGGGACCATAATTTACTAAATGAACATCACCCTGTCTTAAAGAACACTTGAAAAGAAGTAGGCTCATTTTCTCATAGACTTCTATACAATCAGACTTCTTTTTGCAACCAGAGGAGTCGCCTCCTGCTGGTTATTAGAAATAATGCATTGGCTTCACTTTTCAGACCAGGAGGTTACCCACGTTTATCCTACCAGCAAACACGACATTTTTGATGAAGCTCCTCTTTACCATTATTTTTGACATTCGGCCTTAATGAACTTGGAGGTTTTTACAAAGTGACTTTTAAAGGCCCACAAATGTCTTACAGTGCAAGTTAACTATGTCAGAAGTAAGACTTAGATATGTTATTTTAAGGTATACAAGTGACAATAGAGCCTCTGGTATTTTCACAAAAGTCACATCAAAGTGAGTGAATGGAAACCTTGTTGACAGCATCAGGCCACCGTGGCTTTCTACAATACAGCCTTAAACTGGATCAGACTCCTTCACTTGGCTATTTTCGACCCTGTTTGAGTGTCAGGACAGGGTGGAGGTCTTCACTGAGGCACCTCAGGTATTTTATACAGGAGAGCATGGCCCCTCAAAGTATACCTCCCCTTCATCCCTCCTTCCTTCCTTCCATCCCTCCTCCTCTTACTCAGGGTGTGCTTGCTCTTGCTTTGAAACCAGAGTCTCATCAATAGGCTTTTTGAGCAGCGCTGTTTGGTTATAAACACAGGTTTAAAAAAGGAGGGCGAAGCCTGTTGATGGTGGCTGATTTCCAAAAGCAGTGGAAGTGTGAGCGGAAGAAAAGGGAACGAATGGTGGAACTGGAGATGGAGGAGAGTGACGGAACGAGGCAGGAAATGGTGACAGAGGGGTGTGTGTGAGGGTGTGTGTGTGTGTGTGTGTGTGTGTGTGTGTGTGTGTGTGTGTGTGTGTGTGTGTGTGTGTGTGTGTGTGTGTGTGTGTGTGAAAAGGCTGTACAGTAGTTTGTGGTCTCCTAAGGTGAGTCCAGCAGTAGCACATGGTGAGAGGTTGGACTGTGTGCTCCCTCCCTAACCCACTGACACAATGGGACTCTGTGTGGCAGGCCTGAGGAATGCTGGGAGATGGCAGGGCTTTGGGGAAGAGAAGGGTCGAGGGGGTTTTGGGGAGAGAGGGAGCGAGGGAGGAACTGTGGAGTATGGGTAATGGATAGGGACATGACAATGAAGAAGAACATAATGTGCCTTTGTAGTGTCGGCCACTGTCCTCAACCTTTGTGTCTTTCTACTTTTTTGCTTTCTGTTAACCTTTCATCTACCATATTTTCTATCATGTTTTGTATTTCTAGGCAGTTTTTGTGTGTGTGAATGAACTGATTTTGCGTCGGCAAACCAACATGTCTTGAATTTCCACTTGTGGGATGAATAATGGATGCACATGGGAGAAGTTCACCTGCAGAGCTTACTGACAGAAATCTACTTAGGTTTAGGCAACAAACCTATTTGGTTAGGTTTAGGGAAGATCATGGTTAAGGTTAAAATTTTACTTCCTCCTAACAGGCAGGCCCTTTCTGCTAGTCAACGAAATCCATATTTTTACTTCAAGCAGCATACACATAGAGATTGTGTGGTTTCATCCCTGAACATATTATATTTCCCACTACAGGCAAAACATTTGACATCAAGGGTCATCTAATTACCATCATGTAATATATCATCAAAATGTCTGCTTTTCATTGATCTTGGCCACTGGGGGAAAAAGCACCCACTACGACTGTGGTTCTTACAGTCAAATACCAGTGGGTTGTTTCCGCTCTCTGGTGTCAGGGGGCAGTAATGAGCCAATTACTCTTTGGTGCAGCCCAGTGAGTAAAGGAGGCTTTGCATCAGAAAACTTGCTTTAAGTTATCTTTATCTGAACTTTTCAGTAGTTTCAAACAGGAGAAAGGACTTGAAGGATGAGGATTAACAGGCTGGTTTAATGTCTGGTTACCTGCTTCTTTATTGAGCAGTGCACAGCAGCTTCGCTGAGCCTTCATGTTTGGTGATCGCTGCTCATAGTCACTATCACAAAAATGCAAACCTGTTTGGCCTCTTGTTATCTAAAGTAGTCTTTGCCTTACTTTTTAAAGACTATTTGTACCATAAATTATATTATTTGAACTACTAAAAAACAGAGTTGCGTTGCCGATGATGGAGGTTGGCTTAGGTTACGAATGGAAGTATATTCAAGCAAACTTGAAGCCTGAGGCCTAAAGTGAAGAGAAAATGGGATAGAGAGAGGGGGGCAGAGCAGTGGAAAGCGTGGTATGAGATCTTGGGAGGATAAGAAGAGGACTGGAGAAGAGGAGGGGGTTGAGGAGGGAAGTGAAGAGAGGGTGAGTTAGAGATGGAGTCAGTCGAGCAGGGGGTGGTGAGTGAACGGGTTAGAGATGGGACGAATGGGGAGGAAGACAGCTAACAAGGAGGATCATAGTACATCTGCTTACTAGACTTTTCAGATACTTTCACATTACTTCAGCATTTTCTTTCTGTTCCTTTATACTTCGACTCCACAGCATTTTAGAGGGGAATAATGTAATGTTGACTCCAGTGTATTTATTTTAGAGCCCACAACTTAGTATATGTACATTTTATGGAACATATACTGCAATCAGCATATGAAATAAAATGCATTGTGATAGATTAAACTAACCGACAGAACACAGCGATGTTAGTTTGAACTCCATCTAAACTGATTAAAAAGCCATTTACTCAGAAATAATGATACAATATCATATACTGTAATTTAGCAATTGCCTTTCTGCCAGCTAAGTAGCACTTTACTGTTGATACTTAAGGTATATGTTACTGGTATAACTAACAGACTTACTTAAGTAATACTGTGAATGCAGTGATTTGACTTAATTGATGTAATGGAGTAGTTTTACATTGTGGTGCTTTTACTTACAGTCAAAAAGACAGGAGTACCTCTGTGACTATAAGAAAAGGAGGGCTCCAACTGCAAGAAATATAAGAAGAGATATATTGGTAGGATAGTGGGCCCAATGGAAAAGAGGGCAAAGGAGGAAGACAGAGGATAAGATGAAGTAATGGAGGGTTGAAAGTACAGACTGCAGCAAGGACTGAAGGCAGATCAGAGACGAGACGTAGGAGGTAACTGTAACTGCAGCGTGTGATGTCTGGGTGACCTGAAGGAAGGTGGAGCTGGATTACTGCAGCAGGGCAATAAGTAAGGGAGGAAATATGGAATCAGGGTATGGGTGAATGAAGGATGAGGGAAAAGGAAGAGGAGAGAGAGGTGATGGCAGATTTGTTTACAGACTCCCCCACACTGAGCAGGCTCCAGGGGTGTAAAAGGAGACTGGGACTATGCAGTTGGCTGACCTGCTGAGGGCAGTTTTAAGGTGTTTTTTGAAGCATCAGATAGGAGGGCATTTTGACTGAGCTCTGATTGTGTTGGGGCAAGTTTAATAACCGCCAGCCAAAAATGTGATCTATACCAACTCTGATCTATACAGTGGGAAGGTCAGAAAATTAGATATTTAAGGTGTAATTTTTGGTTTTACATGGTATCCAGTTCATACAAGGACATACTGTATTCACTATCACCATGCACATGTCATTAAATAAGGCTATTTAGGTGTTGGATCGTATAGAAAAAAATGCACCGCATGAGATGAAAATATTTTTAACAAATTTTAACAAAACTATTCAAAATCAGTTAGTCGGGAGGTGAAGGGTATGAATTGTTTCCATTTTGTAGAAGTAACAAAAGACGGTGAAATCCTTCACTCCGTAGATGACTCTCACATGGAAATATAATACAGCATATACTGACCTGAATGATAGCATTAACTCAATAGCTCATTACTGTTTAGGTTATCTGTTATTCATTATTCAGAAATGCACTGCTTTATCTTTACTTTGGGATGAATTTATAGTCCAGCTGACATTTGACAACACTTGAGATTAGAGATTTTATTTTCACCACATGTTCACCAGACTGCACTGCTGCACACTTCTTTTTGCATATGACACATGTGGACTGATGTTTTCGTTTACCGATCAAATGAGAAGTTTTTGGGGGAAGGAAAACTCAGCACTGAAACCAGAGCATTATCTGGGCTGTTGCGTTATCACATTTAGATTTAACCATATACATTTTCTTCTGTGAATATCTCAAAAGACAGACAAACAAGAACAGACCGTATAATATGTTTTAATGCATGGACTATTGCTTTCATTTAGATCCATGAAATGACATGGTTATGTTTCTCCCAGGAAAACGTCTTAATTCAAACCAGTTCATCACAAGGCACTATTTTCTCATGCATTTCTTTTTATTTTTAATGAACTTGAGCCATCAATGGATTGATAGATAAACAGAAATAGACAGGATTGTAAATGAATACCCACAGAGTACCAATACAAAATGTCCCTTACAGCTCCATGAAACAATAATTTTGGTATTAATATTGAACTACAGTTAACAGTTTGTCCAAGAGACTGGTGTTGGTACCTTGTGTGAAACCAGAAGTCAATGTTGATTTATGCTATTTAACTTCCGTACTTACCGTCACACCGCTTCTGTAGTTATTTTAACCCAAACCACAATCTTTTCCTTCATCTAAACAAATTGTTTCCTGTGAAAACGGAAATCACCCCTAAGATGTAATAAAACTGTTGTATGAGGAAACATTGCACATAAACACATATGTATGATTGAGTTCCCACAAATGTACTAAACACATTTATTTATTCATTTAAATTGTGAATTGTGTACATCCATAGGAGCAGCTAGCAGTCTACATCTTCCTTGTCTTCATTGACTCATTTCTATGTTTCTTTGCATGTTAATGCAGTAATGTGTGAAACCTGGCGGTGGAAATGCCATGTCGCTCGCAAGCATGCGCAGTAGGCTACAAACAAAATGGGGATCCCACTTGAATCCTAGAGCGTACCATTAATGTACACATGAAATACTGTGTGTCACTTTCCCATCCAATGGTAAAGCATGTTTTCAGTCTCTCTACGAACTGATTGAGTCCACGTTGTTAATAAATTGTGTTGTACTGCCACCAGAAAGAGCCACCTTGGAGCTCTGCAGGTATCTGTAATCCAGCCCACCTCCAGCTGAGGGGAGAGGCACTTTAGGCCATGAGGGGCTGCTTGGGAAGGCAGGAAGCAGGTCACTGGGCCAACGGAGAGGGCTACCTGCATGGGTGGACAAAAGAACAGTGTTATGTATGGGTTGGAGTTAATGTATGTGGTGGTGATAACTTTTAACAGGTATAAAGAAAACTAAACACACCATGGCATATTTGTCTAGTGGTTGGAGTTATTTGCGATGTGTGTCTGTGAATATGAATCTTTTACACAGAAACGTGTGTGTGAGGGCTGGAAATAGTCAAACATAGTGTTATATTTTTGGTATGCAGTAGGGAAAGATGATGCTGTGTGTGTGAGAGTGCAATTCATAGCCTCCTAAAGAGATACTGTGTGTGTGTGTGTGTGCATGTGCGTGTGTGCGTGTGTGTGTTCAACCAGGGAACATGCATTCATCAACAGGGCCGATCTTCAGTGTGCTGTACAGAATACTGTAACATTGCAAAGCCTCGGATTAAAAGGCCCCCTTGTGGAAGAAATGCGTGTCGACCTTTTCAGCAAAAGAGCAGCAATCCTCTAAGCTGATTATAGTGCACCATTAAACTAAATGAATCAGGAATTAAACTTTCTTGCCAAACGACTCAGAGGTATCTAGAATGGCTGCACTGGCATTACCATCTGTTTTTAATGGGCTTATTTCAGCATAATAAACACACAAAGAGGGTTTAAGTCTTGAAGGAGAGATCTGCAGTTTACAGTTCCTTGTTTTTTCATTGATTCACTAAGGTAATGTTTCTGATGGACAGCTCTACGGGATGAAAGTGCAGCTGTGGTCATGACATATTCGTCTATTAAACCATATTTGTTCACTTTATTTAAAATGTTGAGTGTTTTATATAGCAAACATGTAATGCAATTATCATGCTATTCCCCATCATTGTACCTTAACATGTGGCGATCCAGTCACATCTGTTTAGCACCTTACTGTGCAGGTACAGTATGTTTCAAAGCTCCGGCATCGACCCCCTCAGTGGATTAGGTTGGTAGACCAGTGAGCTCTAATCGGCCAATGGCAGAGGTCCAGTACATAACTTCAGAAATGAGTTGAATGGCTGCTCTGTTCACCTGTGGTGAGTCAGATGGGGCCTTTTCCAGTAACTCACATGAAAACAGACTGGAGAGATCAGAGGGAAGAGCACCCAGTGATTAGAGGAAGGGGCCTGAGTTTTGACACTGGTGTGAAAAATTAGAAGCCAGAAAGAAATGATTTAATCTGTCAAAAGGGGAGCGATCTCTGAGAGGGAAAATGAACCACGCCAGTTATGGAGTTATTTTGTCATCGCTATTTTATTTATTCAAAACTGTATTACTTTAAAATATTTCATTACCCAACACTCAAAAGAAGGTACTGCACAAGCCAGTTTATGAATAAGCAAGTGTTAAAGTTGAAGTTGTAGCATCCTTTGTAACAATGTGCTTCACAACATGCAGATAAACATGTAATGGTTAAAGAAACAGTGTGCAACATTTTGAGGGCTCTATTAGCAGAAATAGTGTAATATTCAGAACCATGTTTTCCTTAGTGTTTAATCACCTGAAACCAAGAATTGATTTTTTGTAGCCTTCATATCTACATAGGGAGCGGATCCTCTTCACGTAGTCCCTCATGATGCTCTGCCATGTTTCTACAGTAGCCCAGGACAAACCAAACACTGGCTCTAGAGAGAGCCTTTCACGTTTTTACCGTACCTGAAGGCCACCTTAGTTCTCTGACATGCTTGTGAAACTGTGGTAATGTGAGCCGCATCGTGCAAAACTATAGTACCGCCAGCCGCCGTCTGACTTCCGTTGCTCCTAAAGTAGCGTTATTATGGTAAGGATGGCCTCTGAGTGAGGCGAACTGCGCTACAAAGGTTTTGCACTCAGCAGCTCACGTTACCGCAGTCTTGGAAAGGATGGAGTGAACGGAGTACTCTAGATGCCACCAAATTCTACACACTGTTGTTGGTTTAGATAGATAATCATGGACTGGAACAATTGTTGAATGTTTGGCAATTATGTGCAGCTCTTGTCCCACTGTGTTGGTAACATCTAGTTCTTCTGGGTGGTCATATGAGTGGCTTATTAGCAGACTAATTAGAGTTTTTCTCTGAGAGATTATTCATGATATCTGGTGTTGATGGACAAGTATGGTTGTGTCCACTTCAGGTGTGGACATTTGAGCTTTTCCAGACATTTTCCAGATGCTTTTCTAATATATATGTACAATAGTCGTCTCAGAAGGGGGAACGCCAGTGCTGCTGAGCCCATATTCAGTTTCCGCTGGGTCATTTTCACGTGTCCTCCGAGGAAGGTGGGTGTAGGGGTGGGGATGTTGGAGTGGAGGGATGACATACATATCCTCCCCATGTTTAGGTTCCAAACAGTGAGGGAAAGTAAAGGAGCCTGTTTGGGATGCCAGTTGTGATGATTCTACCCCCCACTCTGGAAACTTAATCCAACTGCAGGTTTATTGTGGGTGTAGAAAGTCAAATTCCCACTCTGCCAGTCCTATTTTCTTTGAGTGGGCCAGGATTCTGGGATTTAAACAGCCCCTCTCTTTATGATGTTTCCACAGGTAAACTCAGCTCTGGAGCAGAGGTATTTTCTGACGCCGCACAAACTCTGATGGCCGGGAGGGAATGTGGCTTGCCCTAGATGCTCTGTTTGCTCAGCCAAACAGATGAGTTCAGTACAGAAAATGTTGGATGAGAGCCTCAGTTCCAGCAAGGGAAATAAACCATCCTTGGCTGCAGTCATAATACATCTTTCTCTTAAATAAATGTACATTTTTTGCTCCATTAGCGAGGCTATTAGGCTCTGTTTATTCTACTGGCATAGAAAGATTGCATTTGCTACGGAGCAATATGTACAGCTACTGAAATCATTTTGTATACAAGACTAGGCTATACTTTACCTCATGTTTGGAAATTGACCCATTTGCCTCGTTTGTCCAGCCCCACCCTCCGTTGTTACTATTGCTATACCGTTCTCACACATTACATCAATGATACCCTAATGGTGGCAGATTTACCACTCAAAATAAAAAAAAAGCTTCCATGATCTCAGACAGAAATAAATAAAAGTATTTTTTTGTTAGCTGAAATGACTAATTCACTAATTGACTGCTAATTGTTGCTAGCAATAGAGCATGACAGGAATGATCCCTAAAACCAGTAAATATGACACAAAATACATCAATAAATATCCCACTTGTGAATTTTGAGGCGTTTATGTGGGCCTTTAAAAGGTGGTTGGTAATAAGAAGCTAAATGAAACGACTAAACATCATCACGCTGACTTGTCCGCCTTTACAGCCTCGTTGTGTATACTAGCGCTCATGCGACTGTGGTGTTGGTTTTTTTATTGCCTAATTTTAGCTTTTTACTTCTGGCAACTGCATTTACACTTCAAAAATCGTATAAGTGGTGTAAATTTAGGGAGATTATCTTGCTAAACAAAAACGTAAATATCATAAACGTTTGTTTGCAACAGAACTTATTTTCCTTAATAATCCAAAACTTAATGGAGGGAGGGAGTCGAGGGAACCAGGGTGATGCTAACTTCCTGGTTGGCCTACAAAAATACATCGTCCCTGGAGAACTTTATGTTTTTTGCTTTATGTATCTGTAATTAAACTAGCTGGCTCACTAAGATAACGGCAGAAGACATGTAGGCTACATAAACAAACTGTTCTCATATTACAACGTAGAGCTTTGCCCTAGTAGGCTATTATAAATATGATAAGGAAAAATGTAAGATCACTCCATTATTTTTTTCTAACATAACTTTTTTGGATTATTTACTTACATTCTTGGTGACGTAAAACTGAGGCTTTGTGTTCAAAATCACACACTACATACTCAATCAGTATACTACACAGGCCTACTGACGATTAAGTATGACATACCAGCAGACTGTTCACACTGAAGTATCCTCAAGCAAGACGTATCACATGATGTCCAGTCTCTCACAGCTCCATTACATCTCCGAAAAAGTTGCAGCAAATTTCCAAACTGCTATTATTTGGATAAACTGACCACAAATCCAAAATTGAAAAGGTTATTTTTCATTTCAGCCAGTCTCAAGGCACCCAGATGCAATACATTGTGGGGCAATTTAATAAGTCCAATAAGCTCATGTCTCATACTCAAATTCTTGTGAATCTAGTATACATTTGGGTAGTTTTCGCATCCAGAAAATCCACATACTATGCAGCTGGAACGCACTCAATTTGACGTCATAGAGTATAAATAGAGTTAGTATGCAACACACAGAATACAGCCAGAAATTAGATTTATGGGATTTTTTAAACATTAACTGTATCCCACAAAACAATAGTAGTTAGCTGATGATAAGTCTTAGACTTTAAAGTCACGCTGGGTTAGTAGGCTAAGATTAACATGCTAACAGTTGCAGCATACAGAGTTTGAAGTTTATCGCTTCTTTGTTTGGTTCTGTCTCTGCTCTTTGTAAAGTATTATGATCATATCCCTGACTTTGTAGAGAGCGACTCTCCCATTTCAATATTTATTTTGACTACTATACTTATTTGAGGTGTGGTGAAATGGTCTGCACAGGAAATTTGCACAGATTACAGATACAGTTGTGCTTAACCAGTGTGCAGCGCTTTAACACTCAAAGTGCGATATTCAGCCGGAGGAACAGCGTCTCTTAACTGTACCAGTAATGTGACTACCAGGCGATCACTAAAATACATCAATTAGTTTGTGGTCCGCTCAGATTGAACACAGCATTATTTGTCTGATTAAGTCTCATACTGGCAGAGGGTTGCTGTACCAATTAGACTTTGGCTCTCTGTGTCCCACTGAAGTCCTCATGTCTGGGCAGTCACTGCTGGGTTTCATAATGGATCATTTAAAGGGATCACAGCCTAAAATGTCTGGGAATAGAAGCACTGATAAAGAGGCCCTGCTCACGTGTGATTGTTACTGAAAGGTCAGGCAATGAGATGTCACATCCAAGCTTTGATTCATTTAAACTGGGCAGTATACTTAATGAGTGGGGTAAATTGTCTTTTGAATCTTTTCACTCTTAAGCTTATAGACCTTCCAATGTCTTATGTCCAGTGAGTTATATAAATCCTTCACTATGAAAACAGCCTCTCTACAGAGAGCCCTCTATACGTCCTGCTTGTGGGATCCTTTGGTCGTCGAGGTGGAACTAGCAGTGCTCAGGTAGGTAAAAGTCTGGATTGTGAAATGTTCCCCTCGTACAGACAGTGAAAGCTTTTCAAGCAGCGGAGAACAGGCCTGTGTCAATACTGGGCAAGACAAGCTCCTGATTTATCCAAGGGTCTGACGCAGTAGAATTAGCTGAATTACCAGTTTCCAGGCATATATCTGAAATGCCTAACTTTTCCAAGAATGTCTTACAGTGAAATGAAAAAGAAGCCAGTTGCTGCACAAAATTTCCTTAGGTGTTATATGCGGACAGGAATGACAGAGGAGGGAGGGTTGCAGCTCGGAGCTCAGGTACAATAAATAGTAAGGACTTGTGTTTCTCATGGGGCTCCCTTTATAACAACTGCAACATCAGTCAGCCCAAAGTATGTGAAGCAATGACTCTGTTTTTATTTTCCAGCACTGAGGAGAATGGCTTTGAAAGGCTCCCAAAGGAAACAGAGAAGTGTAGTATACTGTATTGAGGGACTCTTTGTGTATAACAATACAACATTCATCCACAAATCTCTCCACACATTTGCTGAAATGACTAAATTAAGTTGCTTGTCTAATTCCAACCCTTGTTTTCAGTTTGTCTTTATCCGGATTTTGGCTCGTCAGTTTAATTGTCAGCCTGCCAAAGAATAACCCAAGATTGGCTGTACTTTGAAGCACAGAAAGCTTTATGAGAAAGTAACTGCCAGGAATCGTTCAGTTTACCTTTCAGTGTTTCCCTCTAAAGTACTGTCTGATTGGAGGCCACATATTTTGTGGCCCATCTGTAGATTGTTTTAGAGTCGTAAAATTATAAACTTTCCTGGCAGACAGTGAGTATTCATCCCATGCGCAAATCGTCACAGTCCACGTCAGGCACAGTAGCAGTTGGCCCTTGTGCAATAGTTGTAAATACTTGTAAAGGTTTGACTTTTCATCGCAAGTATCATTGCAACAAAATGCCCTAATAGTAAAGGCAGGTAAACTTTTTTGAAATGCCAACTTAAAGCTAATTTTAATGTAGATTAAGATTTGTCTTCCAAATATCTGAGCACTTTGTAGACAAGATGAAGTTAAATTCTGCTTGATTGTCGTCCGTGTTTCCTCTTTTAATCCTGTTTTTTTCTTCTCGTGCTGTATCTCTGCACATGGGATTTACTGTAACACTCACGTTTTCACTGGTTTCCTTTTGTGAGCTGCAATATTCTTTGAGAAATCAAAGATTTACAAATTGTTGCATCATTTTCCGTTTGAGACCTGGTCTTTACAAGTTACATTTGTGATATAAATGAATGGCACAGCTTAAATCTGTTGTTACAGTGTGCCTCTTGTTAGACTGTTTTCAGATGAGAGGCTTAGCTGCAGTGGCTTGGCTCCCAAAAACATGATAAAGTTTTAACAAAATTTTTTGTTTACGAGTCTCTGTCAGCTTTTGTTTTAATAGTGAGTGACTAACTATGTTTATGGTAATGAATGGGAAAGTAAGGACAATATTTTGCAGATAATGAACATACACTGATCAGCCATAACATTATGACCACCTGCCTAATATTGAGTAGGTCCAGCACATCCCATAGATGCTCGATTGGATTGACAGCTGGAGAATATGGAGGCCAAGTCAACAGCTCCAACTCGTTGTGTTCTTACCTTCTTCCCATAGTGCATCCTGGTGCCATGTCTTCCCCAGGTTGGCGACGCACACACACTCAGCCATCCACATGATTTAAAAAAAAAAAAAAAAAACATAATTCATCAGACAAGGCCACCTTCTTTAATTGCTCTGGGGTGCAGTTCTGATGCACACGTGCCCATTGTAGGTGCTTTTGGCGATGGACAAGAGTCAACATGGGCACCCTGACCAGTCTGTGGCTATGCAGCCCCATACGCAACAAACTGTGATGAACTGTGTGTTCTGACACCTTTCTATCAGAACCTGCATGAACTTTTTCAGCAATTTGAGCTACAGTAGTCCTTCTATTGGATCGGACAACATGGGCCAGGCTTCGCTCCCCACGTGCATCAATGAGCCTTGGCTAGCCATGACCCTGTCGCTGGCAATTTGGCCCTTGTCACAGACATTCACATCCTTACTTTTGCCCATTTTTCTGCCTCCAACAAATCAGCTTCAAGGACAAAATGTTCACTTGCTGTCCCACCCACTGCCAGGTGCCATTGCAACGAGATTATCATTCACTTCGTCAGTGGTCATAATGTTATGGCTGATCAGTTATAGTTGATATGGTATCCTATAGAAGAAGCACAATAATATGCACCGGAGAACCTTCTCCTGCTTGATCTCTGATGATTAGAAAAGTCAAACAGGATATTGTTGAATTTTTTTTTCCCACACAAAGTATACCACAGAGGCTGATGAAATCTAATGATACCCATTCTTGATGAGAAAGGCCTTCTTTAAAGTAAAAAGCTCATTTTAGGGGCGAGGGAGTAATTAAACTTTTAAATGACTGCAGTGGCAATCAGCAGACGGAAATGTTCATGTATGCAAACAGTTGAATGGGGAGGAAAAAACAGCTCCTCTTCTCACATGCCAGAGATCTCTAGCAAGGCATCAAGGCTTTAGTCTGTATTGGTGTTTCACGATCTTGCTTTTATTTGTAGATCATGAAACACGCACCACGGTTGAGACTACTGTCTGTGTCTGTTTCAGTTTGTGTGATGCTATCTGGGCAGTGATTAGAGGCCTTTGCAAAGCTTTGCATTTGTGTTATTTAGAGAAAACGTTCCCTTCATTCCAGTTCAACACCTACAGCATCTTGGATCATTTCCAAAAATTAATCAAGTGTCTTGTGAAAGAATCACGGACATGCTCTACAGCACAGCAGAAGCTCAGACAAAACACTCTTTCTCTCTTGCTCTCTCCCCCCTCTCTCTTTGGAGCAAAAATAAAAGACATGGAGCTTGAGAGAGGAAACAAATTGTCCTTTTATCGGTCACAGTCTCCACGCTGATTTTGGATGAGCAGCAGAGAAGTTCTTATCCAGACATAGTCCATAATTCAGACAGGGGGGCACAGCATACAGAGAGTGAATGTACTCATATTCTACCCGATATTACAACGTCAGTCATTCCACAAATCCCCAGATCATATTTCCTGTGATGTAAACAGCAAAATTTAGGAGTACTTTTTTTCATTCAAAGTTTATTTTTAATTGACCACGCTAGCAGCATGGCTGTATTGATGTCAGTTGGTCTGTTGGTCTGCCATCATATCTTTTTTGCATGTATTAACTATGCTAATATGGGCGTCTACACCACATTATATTCTTACAATGCCAGTTTTGATGGAATGACAGATCTTACCAAAGGCATGGACAAATACACACAGTTACCAGTGTACACTCAGCAAAAACAAATATAGTCTAATACAACAGTCCTGTAATAAAGCTTTCATGAAGGTTACAGTTTTTATTGAAATTGCTTTATAGAGGTGCTGATTTATGTATACACACTATATTCAAATCCTTCCTTATATTGTATGTCTAGTCACCAAGCTCTCATCTTATAGAGGCTTCATAACCAGTGGGCAGGTCTGGGTCTGAAAAGTGAAGCCGATGCTGAAGTGCCTTAAACTTGCAAGTCTATGTGAAAATGAGTCTATTTCTCACTTTATTAATTTCCTCAGTAAACATTGAAAACCTTCTTCAATACAACATGATGTTCATTTAGTAAATTATGATTCCACTTAAAGCCAAATAGACCATAAAGCAGGGTATGCTTTTGGGGCGTAGCTACTTTGTGATTGACAGGTCGTTACCACGGCATTGTCCAGTCTGGAAGTTGTCCATGTTTCATCTTATAACTTTAACCCTTTTTTTAAGTTCATGAAAGCCAGTTGTAACATTTTGGTCACCTGAAACTGTCTTTCTCAGCGTACGGTTGTACTTAGCTCCACCCTCTTTTGTACGTCTGGTTGCAAAAAACCAAGATGGCGACGGCCAAACTGGCAAATTCAAGGCTTCAGAACGACAGTCCACAACATCACAAGACAAGACATCACAGTGACGACGTCTACTTATTTTACACAGTCTATGTTCATGAGCACCTGACTAAATACTATGCAGAAGTTACTGTACTAACAATTTCAATATGCTGTAGAAGTACTTGTTGAAAGACATCATCCAAAAAAAATACAAATTCAAAGTGTAGAACAAGGTCAGCATATCAAGAGGATTTGTCTTTCTTTATTTTATGGTGTATCAGCAAATCTCTCACTCTGAGAAAACTCATAGAGTAGCTCAATAAAGTGTGGGCTCAAAGTAAACTCAGCCCCGTTTAAATTTCTCTTGCCTTCTTTTGAGGGGCTTGGGTGAATAAAGCACAATAAATAGAAGCCCCCCCCCCCTAAACGTCCACAACAAAAGCAAATAGCCCCAGCCTGGCTATAGCTTTATTAGCGGTCAGCTGGTTCCCATTAGAAAGGCTTTGTGAACTGCTACCTCCTCTCAAGAATCCCAAACAAACTGACCCTCGGCTCTGTTTGTCTCCCACTAACCTCTCTCTGCATCCGTCTTGCTTCTCCCAGTAATACCCCTAGATATCACCGGCCCTCCCACAAACAGGGGTCGGCCTTTGTGACCTCTCTGACCACTGATGCCGATACAAAGCCACTTAGGTGTAGCTGGTGTTGAGTGATTTGTGAAACATCTGTTTCTCTCTTTGCCCCACTGCATCAGAGAAATGGCTCTTTTCTTTCTATTTTAAAATAAGCTATAATCAAATTTTTGACGGAAATTGAATTATTTGTTTTTAAAGGAAATATGTCTATTTGCTTTCTTGCCAATAGTTAGATGAGAGGATTGATACTATTCTCTGTAAGGTAAATATGAAGCTAAAGCCAGCTGCTGGTTAGCTTAGCTTAGCATAGAGACTAGATAGGGGGGAACGGCACACTTGGCTCTGTCCAAAGGTAGAGAAATCCACCAACCAGTACCTCTAAAGCTCACTAATTAACATGGTACATCCATTTTTTAAAATCAGTACAAAGCCTTACAGTAAAGTTGGGGTTGGCAGTATATTTTTGGCATCATTGTTTTCAGGCTTTAAATAATCTGATGGGAGACTTGACTGTGCTCCGGCTGGTGTGCGATGCTTGGTATTTTTTCAACTGACAACAAGATGTTTCTGAAAACATTTGAGGTGAAAAATAGTCACTACAGTAACAGAATATTGATTCATATTTGATCAGCGTTGCCTAGTTTGACCATTTGATCAGAGTTTGTGAGTGATTGACACACAAACTCAGAGACGGCTGGTTCCAGCAAGCCTCTGGTTGGTTGTTTTCCTCCAGTCTGTAAAATCTTGTAGATGCCATTGGGAGTACAGGAGGACAGAATTTGTTTTTTTTTTTCAGATTGCCTGTCTCCTGCACTACTGTCAGGATATAGTGACCGTTTTGTAAAAATTATATCTTTAAATAAGATTTGCTCCAATTCTACCCACTGTAGCTTTACAGATAAAATCAGCATCGTGGTTTATGGGAGTTTTGTGTTGGACTCTTTCTTCTTGGGCGCCATAACCTCCTGGAGTATCCTCTAATTTCCTGGGAAAAAAAAGAAGAAAAGACTCCGAGAGGTGACTTTGACCTTTTCCTTTAATATCAACCTTTAAAGGTGTTAGTATGCTAACATTTCCTAATGTACACTAATTAGCCTGGAAATGTCATTAGTTTTTAAATTTCAGTATTTAGTTATAAACCAAAATGCGGGCAAATTGGAATTTGACCCGATGATGGCAATAGATTAAAAGTCAGAGGATCACTGAAGTTAATACAATTCATCCTGATGGGTACATGGATGTTTGTACCAAATTTCATGACAATCCATCCAACAATTGTGTAGACATTTCACTCAAACCCACATATCAACCTCATGGTGGTGCTATAGGAGGGGGATCATTAGGATTCATGGTCCAGGGAACCAACCTGTTTTCATTCCCAACGTGTGACATACCAGTGTTTGGTCAGGGCTCTTTGACGTCACTTTCTAATGAACTAGGTAGCCCTGTGCATCAAACTATGAAGCTTGGTCGCAGTAAACACAATGTTAACGTTGTGAATTCAAACAAAAAAAAACTTGCTTAGGTTTAGGCAACAAAAGCACTTAGGTTTAGAAAAAGACTGTGGTTTGGGTTCAATTTATTAAGTTTATAAAGTGAAATATTTCAGTTTAGACCAAAGAGGCTAAATTTTAGCCAAAGCACATTTAACACTATTTAACACACATTTTTATCTGTGGAAAGGACTTTGGCTACTGAGGGCTTGAGGCATCAGTTGTGAGACTGTGTATATACTCTGCATTTAAGATTAAATCAAATGAGACTCTCTTAGTAAAGAATGTGCTGAAGTTGACATATGGGAGATGAAAACATAGATTCTTTTCTTCATCAAATAAAGTTGGTCAGGTCTGCATCACTAAGCATCCTTTGTTGAGCCCCAGCTCTTAGGTCTTACTCATGCTCTCAGACGGCCTCATCTGGATCAAAGCTCCATCAGTCCCGCCCTGTACTTCTTACTTCCTGTGATCCCAAAAAGACATAAACAGAGATCGGTTGAAAGAAAGAGATATAAATATTTACACATTTCTTATATCAAGAGGACAAATGAAGAAAACATGGTAAGAGAGGGATAGTTATAATGAGTTTTGGGGGTGTGCAGTGGTGGTGGTCGTAGGGGGGGGCTTCAAAGACTTCACCAATCCAACATGAAGACCAGCCAACAAGGCTACCATTCATGCTCTTTCCCCAGAAATGGAAAACGATTCCACCCCGATGCTGAAAACAGAGCAAAGGGGCAAATCTGCAAAGACAACAGACAGGGAGAGGTCCCTGCCGCTGTGGATTAGGATCTGCTTGCTGTGAGCCACATTCAGATCTCCACACCGGCGAAATGAACCAGGCATCTGCACCACAGAGTGCCGAGCAGAGAGGAAATGAAAGGCCCGATCTTATTCCTCCGTGGGCAGAGGGATCATATGACCTTGGAGGCCAAGGGGACCTGGTCTAGATCTTGAGCCTGCTCAGACTGCTACCCATGATGCTGATATGAAGTGAATAACTGCTTCTCTTCATCCACCTTTAAATTTAGTGTGATCAAATCCCAAAAATCACAGGAGATAGATTCCACTTCTCTGTCATGTAAAGAAAACTCAAAGTACATGCACAGGCCAAGTCTGATCACCAGACTGATTGCAGGATGTTTAAAATGTACTTCTTATTTTTTTTTTTATCAAAGCATACTCCCTCTTCATCTCATAAATGAGTTTGCTGAACGGCTGTTTAACTTGGAACCGACTCTGCTTCTGAGAAAACATAGATGACAGGATGATCAAAAAGTTGAAACAGCTTTGGGTGGCCACAGAGCTTCCGATTGCCCCATATTGTGTTTTGGAAAAGACGTTATTTTGTTTGAGGGTCTGCTGAGGGCGGCAGTGTGAGTCGGGACATCCTGTTTCCTGAGGGCAAGATGTTTCTCTCTTTCCTTGTCTGTCCCGGGGTGCTGCCCACAGCGCTGGAGAAACTTGAAGGACATTGAATGTTGATGCTTTTGTTTAAAAAGTGTGTGTGTGTTGATGTGAGCTCAAACAGCCAAGCACTAATTAGATCAATCTATCTTAGTCACTGTCAGTGTGTGAAATCCTGGGATTGTAAAGATTCATTTGAACTGTTTTTTTCGATATGACACCACTGTTCCGTAAATATTATGTTTAAAAAGTCAAAATAAATGCTTCTGTGCATTGCCGATTTTTTGAAATTTAGGTTTACTTGAGATCTAACCCCAAAAAAATAATTATCAAACTGTCTGACACCTGCTGGCTATCCCGACATTACTGTCTTTAAGAGGCTGTAGCGGTTCAGTCTTAAAGCTAGAGGGCAGATATTGGTATGAAACTAGAGAACCCAAGAAAGACATTATATTAATGATGTCATGTTGTTGTTGCTAAATTATGCGCCAAGGTTTGGCTTCATTTTGGGAAAACTGGCATGGCAATTTTAGAAAGGGTCCCTTGACTTGTCACCTCAAGACATAATGGCATTTCCATCATAAATTGACGCAGAAAAGGCAGAAATAGCAGCATAAAAATTCACCAGAATGCAGGAAATGCAGTGTTTGAGGCTCAAATATCCCTGGAGGAGGACCTCCTGACTTCACAGTTAATGTCCCCCACCCAATGTGGAAACAAAACATATGATTTCTGTCACTTATCAGGGCGACATTGCTTTAAGTTTGACAGGGAAATACAAATGGTGACAATTGGCAGCCAACAATATAACCAAACTATCTCAACCACTTTATTTTGAAACTTTTGTGTGTGCAAAATTGCACAAAAATCTACCAGAAGGCTGGTCTGTGAACTTGATGGATGTTTACAGCTGTCATTTTCCATAATAAGCACATAGTTTGTTAGTTGAGTTAGTTTTCTTTCTTGAATAGGTCTAACCAGCCTGCTTCATCAACATTGTTCCCAGCAGTCCAAATGCTGTGTTAAACCCACTGTACGCTACCTGGCCAGCACAGACAGACAGACACAGTTAGACTATAGCTGGTGAACACAGTGGAACATTGAGCAGCTAAAGAGCCAAATATTTGACCCAGGAGCTAGTGGAGTGCAAAAACAGTCCTACAATGAGGGGGATATTTGATGTAGAATCATACAAACACAACTCCAAATAAATGTTTTTCTGTGTGTACTTGGTGTGTAAACAATCTCTTGTTTGCTACCACATACAGTATATACTATGACATACAGTGTGTCATATAAATAATATGTCAACCTTTGGTTTACAGCTTGTTGCACTGTGCCCAGGTAGTAGTATATAAGTAGTATAATGCGATTAATACCGATAGGGATAATGGAATATGCAATCTGTCAGTTCAATAATATAATATACATGGCAGGTATAAAACCTGATAGTATAAAAACAGTATTTAATTTTGATTTTCTAAACATGAGGAAAGTAGAATGTACTCCTGAGCTTTGTCCACAGCACAATGACTATACAGTATTACTCTGTAGCATCAGTGCTTTTTTGGTCTGTTGCAGGTTTGAACTGTACTGAACTTCCTCTAAAACACTCAGTGCCATGTCTCTCCTCTGTGCAGGTATTTTCTGTGCAGAGTATGTGTGCTTCCCTAAAAGATGTCTCCTCGGGCATCCTTTTCCATTCACTTTTAGGCTCTAAAGAGCAGGTTAGGCAGAAAGGAATGTGGTAATTTGAGTTAATAGTGGTGGGGATGGAGGGGGAAGTGCAGCTGGGCTGGGTCTGTGGAATTACCTGAGGAATGGTGGAACATATTTGTACGCTTCGTAGCCGACAGACGTTATTCTACAGACGTTAGTATGGAAGCGGCCCATCTTTTAGTGTTTTTAGGGAAAACACCGACCTGATTGAATTGAATTTCTAGAATGGGAAAAGTTAGATACAGGTTATGAAAGTGAAAATTTCAACCTTTTCAACCTTTTTCTAGCCAAGAGCGTAGGGAGAGAGTTTGCTGTATAAAACGTTGACAACAGAGCTGGTTTGTGTCTCATTCTGAGGTTCTTGGTACTTGGTTAGGTTTAGGCAATAAAATACTGGTTAAATACTGAAAACCTTCTCCAGCTCCACAATCTTTCTACCAGGTGCTTTGACTGCCTAATCATAACTGTAAAACATGAATATGTTGTGGAAGATAGTAAAAAAAATGAACTCAATCAATGTTTCTCAGGTAGCTTCAGTATGAACATTCTGCAACTTTGCAAATAAGCTCATGTTGTTCAAAATTTCAGACAAAATTTTGTTCCTTTCAGGACGTATTTGCTCTTACAAATTAGAAATGTAATTTGTAGGAGACAGGGAATATGTATTAAAGCTAGGATTAGTGTTAGCTTGACAGCTGTTAGTGCTAACAATGGCCATGTTTGTTGTTTACCTTCATGGTGATAATTTTGGGGGAGTGGCTTTGGACTGAGGCTGGTAGGGACGGAGTGTTGCAGACATAGCAACTTTCACGCTTGGTGCATATTGATCATCACACTCATAATCACAGAAAGCTTTGCAGTTCTTGCATTGCTCAACAATTGTTGCTAACGTTAGCCACATTCAGCCAGCCAAAGCATTAAATAGCTTCGTTTTAGCCACCAACATAAATTCATTCAGCTGTCTCGCAATGCATTTTATAAATAAAACACACATTTTAAAAACCAGTTGAGGAGGAAGAGGGACAATTTAGGACTGGTTTTGAATCCTTCTCAATGCTACAGTTCTCTCCATCTGTTGAACGACCGTTCGAGGTTAGCTCTTATTTTCGCCCATGCTTTATCACTGTTATTTTTAGCATTTTTTTTGTTCTTCAGTCAATCTTTTTTTTTTTCTTTTTGCTGATCCTAACCCACTATCATCCTTAACCACAAGATTTAATCTCCTGCTTCCTTTTAACTGGCTAACATATTGCATGCTGTGATTCGTTTTGTCTAATTTTGCGGGTGTCAGATCCGATGGCAGGCATTAAAAATGAACTATATAGAAATAGCCAGTATTCTCACTGAAGGTCTCGTTTGCTTAGGTAGACCATATAGAGACTGTTTCATAACCACTTAAAAACTCCTTGTGGTAGCTTTAATGCACGTCACTCGGCGTTTCCATGGAGACCAGAGAGGACAGAGATCTCCCAGCCTGACAGACACAATTACTTTGTTATTCGTCACCTTCCTCGTGCAGCAGCCTCTTCAGCTGCAATCCCTGTGTAATGACAGGTTAATACACACCTTGCTTGACCTTCAGCTCACTAGCTGACCTGTCACCTGTCAGGGGGAGTGAGTTACCATGGAAACAGATAGATACCCTTGTCAGCTGTTCATTATACACTGACAGAAGACCAAATATGTAATTATTGTATGAGATTAAAGGAGGTATTTCCACCTGGACACATGGCGAACGGACAGTCTCTCCACTCATCTGCTATTGTATCACCTTGATACTATTATGTGAGTTGAAATAATTACTGATGCAGCCTCTTTGTGAGATTATTTTCATTATTTACAGTGCAATCTGTGAGCACATTACAGGCAAGTAAGTGGCAGTAAATCACAGGGGGCGCTGAGAGATGATGAGGCTATAAGTGTGTTGAGGTCTGTGTTTGGTGTAATTAGGGCAGAGACAGTAAAACATAGAGAGTAGAGGATGGAGTGGGCGGTAACTGGAGGGAGAAGAAAAAACAGAAATGGAAGGAGAGAGACCAGTCGGGGGGAGCAGAGCAGAGTTTTCAGCCGGCCGCTATGAGCTCTCATTCATGGGCGGTTGGACGTGAACACTGGGCGCTCTGTCTGTGGAGGTGATGTCCACTGAGAGATGCTATCTTTACCTCATTGATACAATGGCCTCATAGACAGCAGACAGCGGGCCAGAGCCACAGGTCTCCATACTGAGCTTCACTGCTCAGACACAGCTTCTGCCAGGAAGAGTGCGCCACCTACAGGTGTTGACAGAGTGTGGAGTCAAAGAAAGGTTTTTGTGCCTACTCTCACCAGTCTCTGTGGTATAATATTGTGGTTCCTTGCTTGGGGCTGCAAATATTTGCTTTGTGAATTCATGGATAGTTTTACCTTTTAAAATAATTCAAATAAAAGATGGGGAAAAGTCACTCTTTGTTATTATGAGGAGACAGGAAGACATTACTACATTTCAAAAGACAAGGCTGGAGTTATTGTATATTTTCTACCGTACATTTTTATTCTACAGTCTGTAATCTTTCTGACTTCCCAGTTGCGATGCACAGCTCTGACTTTTTTTAGTTCTGATTGCAGGTATCAGCTGATATCAAATACCAGACACCAGTGATTAATTTATAAACTGTATGCCTCACTGTGTGGAAGATAAGATAAGATAAGATAAGATAAGATGAACCTTTATTAATCCCCGGAGGGAAATTCGGGAAAACAAAAAGTTGGTAGGTGGCATGTTCGAATAACTAAGTGAAGAAAATGCGGAAACTTCGACAAACTATTTACAGTGGTGTGTAGTTCTATCGTTAAGAGAGAGCTACACCCAATAACAATGGTAAAAAGCTGCCAAAAGTTACGAAAAAAGGACAAGAAAGTGTGAACAAAGAGAGAGCTGCTAAGACGTGCTGACACTCCGAAGGAGGCGCAATGGTACAATGTGACTGGAAGTGACTGGGCTCGTTCTGTTCTGCGTAAGGAAAAATCAGGCTTGACTTAAACGTTGCTTTCCTAATTTTGTAAAACAAAATGTAACAAAGAAATACACTGATATAAATTTACTGAATTAATTATTATTAGAATAAAAAATCGGTCACCAGCAACTTGTGAAAACACAAGTTAAAAGGAACTGCAATTCAAGTGGAAACCTTTTAAATGCAAAAACAAAGAGTTAAACTTCAAGTATATAATGTAAATAGTAAACGTAGAATTGGACTGAATAGATTGGCCCCATTCTCACCGATATCAGATACAGTTATTGAGTCAATATCGGTCCAATATCCTATCCAGTATCAGTATTGGTGCATCGCCACTTCTCTAACCTGTCTGTGGTTCTCAGCATCAAGCCCAATGTTCCCACTAACTTCTTAGATTGGGTAACAGATGTAGGTATAGTTTTATTTTTTTTTAACTTCTTGGAAGGAGTAACATTTATAATGTTTGGGATTGATTACAGCTGTTCTGATAATTGTTGCCCACTTTTAATGCTGAATCTAATATGCAAGGCTAGCGTACATTCAGTTTGCATTACTGATGAGAAGAAAAAAAACAAGAGCCGGTTAACTCTGCATAAATGCATTTATTTGCTCTCATTTCTGAATTATGTGGGGCGGCAGTAGCTCAGTCTGTAGGGAGTTGGCTTGGGAACCGGAGGGTCACCGGTTCAAGTCCCGCCATGGACCAAGAACTGAGTGTGAACTGGTAGCTGGAGAGGTGCCAGTTTACCTCTTGGGCACTGCCGAGGTGCCCCTGAGCAAGGCACCAAACCCCCAACTGCTCGGGGCGCTTGTCAGGAGCAGCCCCCTCACTCTGACATCTCTCCATTGTTGCATGTTTGTGCATGTGTGTGTTCGGGTCTGCATGTACCGTGTATAAGTTAACAACAGAGTGAAAAAATTGAATTTCCCCTCGTGGGACTAATAAAGGAATATCTTCTTCTTCTTCTTATTTAACATGTGTTTACAAACGGTACAGTTTAAAAATGGTGCGTGCAAATTTGCTCTTCTCACAATTTATAGATAAGGCCTGTTGTGAATTGGGTCGTGATGGTTTGTCATTTGTAAAAAGAGGGTTTAAAACAGTTTGGAAAAAAGTGGTGTAGTTAGAATTGGCAGCAGGGCTGCATACTGTATGTGGGATTGCCTCAAAATAAACTACAGTGCCCATGTTCATTGAAATGAAGAGTGTGGCATATTAATGTATTTATAATAGTTTGTGGGCAACAATGAAGGTTTATGGCACTGACTTTGGATACACAGAAAATGTGTTAGTAAGATCAATTCATTGTTCTTTTGGTGGCTAAGAAAACTATAGACTAGCATCAGACTTATCCATTAAGGCATGATGGAGAGATGGGAAAGACGACAAAATGTGAAAGTCACATGTAATATGAAAAGTTGAAATTTAACAAGTGTCAGGAGAGTTGAAGGTTTCTATAAAAATGAAAACATGAAGAAGCGCCAACTCTGCCACCTTTTAAAGACCGTTTTGCTGCCATTTAGCACAACACCATTCTCTGCACAGACATTTTTAGCTTTTAAAAAAAAAAAAAAAAAAAAATTGAAAGAAGGGCACCTCACTGCTGCAGCTCTCAGTAGGTTTGGATGCATGACTGCTGGAGCTATTTCCCTTTGGCACACCTTAACTCTGCTCTCATGACAAGACGTCCTGGCAGGCAGGAGGGGAAGAAGAGAGGAGGCAGAATGGAACATTTGGCTTTTTTCAAAATGAACAGATGTCAGGTGTCATTAAAAAACACATACGAAGGTGCACACATCCACAATGGGTTGCAAACGCTCCCTCAGTCTCTTGTTACATTCCTTGTTCAGAAAGTTTTGTCAGGAAGGAAACATCACATCAGTGAAGGAATTTCTCTTCACCTCCTCTTTTTCTCCTCCTCCCTGTCACCTACTTTCCCCCCTTTTCCCACCATCTCACTCTTTACATTCCTCTTTTCACCTTTCTCACCCTCCCCTGGCCCAGTCGTTTCTCACCCTTTATTTTTATCCTGTCAACTCCTCCCGCTCTGATCATTTTTTTATCAGCTAGTGTTGAGTGAGCCCTTAATCAGTTTAAAGGAGTGTACAGTCTTTCAGAAAAATGATTTGTGCAACAGCTTTTGTTGCTTTTGTAGTTTTTGTTACCTGGTGCAAAACACAAACCTACATATAAGGTGCTTCATTAGCAAAAGGAAATCTTATAAGACATGGTGATAATATTTTACTGATAACACTTCTTCAGAGAAACCACAACCCACGAATGCTATGCAACTCTGTCAAATCCAAAATTATGACCCATGCCCTCTCTGCTGCAAAGTCTTTCTTTCTATGCTTGAACCGTCACTGCAGTGCAAATGAAATCACCTGTTATTTAATCTGTGTTACCAGCTGAGCGGCTGGCAGACAGCTGACCGGACGTCTGTGAGCAATTAGCATTCTTTTCACTGAGAGTTTGGCAATTTTTTGCCACCTTGTTAATGAAAATAAACCAGCCTCAGAGGCACTTGACAGTGTGGCCAAAAGCTGTGACTAGTACTTATAAAAGTGTTTTTTTTTATGGTAACTGAAATATATTTAGTTCTTTTTAAGCACAACACTGCTCCTTTTTCCTCTGAATTTGAGCTTGAGTTATTGTATACTTTAGCATTTGGGCATTCACAACATTATCTTGGTGACTAAACTGAGACAAAGTAGGTGGAAAATATAAAGAGGTGGGAGAAGCTGGTCCATTAATATAGCTCCAATTTGTCTTTGAAAATTGTAATGTGCAGTGAAAGGACACGCCCCGACTAAATGAGCCCTGACAGGCTCTCAGAGAAGCCAGAGCAGAGCAGGGTAGAGGGGAAAAAGACTTTTGTGAAATGGAAAACAAACCTTGAGAGAGTTTTCACCCGGAGCATAGCACAGCTTTATAAAGATGTTTACATGTGTGTGCAGTTTTCTTATATAACTCAGTTGTTAATATGAATTGTGTATATTGTTCTAATCAAGAGAAGGGCCTAAAATGTGGTCGTCTCGCGCTCTGTGTAATCATGCATACAGAGGGCCCACATGACCAGCAAAAGCAGCTATCACACACACTTCTGTTGTATTTTGGAAAACCTTGCAGAGTTGATAGCCTTACCATCTGTACAGTGGGAACCATTGAGTAATTCCGCACATTTCACAGCTTCTGCTATGAATATGCTCCAGCTATCACCTTTGTTGATTTACCAGTCCTTTGCTGTATAAACACCTTTTCATCTATCATCTCTAATAACTTTGTGTCTGTGTGAGTTCTGACCAGACTTTACAGGTCACTTTCCCAGACAGAATCTGAAACAAACAGTTGGAAGCTGAACCCGCGGGCCAGGTGAAGGGATTACTGTCTAACTCCATCCTTCAAGAGGCCCTACCACCTCCCCCCTTCCCTTCATTTCAGTCCCCTGACCTGCATTTCCACCTCTAATGTCTTTCTGTCTGTGTGCCTGCTTCTGTCAGTCTCTCAGCTGTCTCTGTGAAGTCGTGCCAGGTTATTGGATTTACAAGTCTGTGAATGTCTCTCTGTCATGCATTTACTAGAGCTGCCCACTGGCACACCCTGTAGTGTGTGAGCGTCAGACTGTACTTGCATGCACCTATGCCACGTTTCTCGTCATAATTCGCAGAGTCGCTCCACCCTACCTCGGTTCACTTTGTAATTATCAGACAAAGTAGGAGGGCAGTTCCTGCGCTCCTTCTGAGGAAACCAGCCTCGGGTCATTTAGGGCATTTGGTCACACTTTCTCTCTCTTTTTGCATCCCTCTTCCAGCTGTAGGATCTTTGCTGTCTCATATGATCCTCAGTTTGAATCTCTCTCACCCTGCTGTCATCCAGCCTTCTCTGGAGTTAGTAAGCTACTACATTCCACCATCTGTTTAACATGAAAACATGAGGGGAGAAAACTACTGACTCAACATGGAAATACCTTATGTGAAAGTGACAACATACAGGAAACTACTGTAAATAACAGTATGTAGTAAAGGATTCATTTCCTTTAAATTCTATGTACATTTAAATTATGTGCCAATTATTAATCCAGCAGCACTGTTACAGGACTCTGATACTCCAACCATAAGTACTGACCTTGGCATTAATAAATGGCATGAGTTGAAGAAGGACATGCATACTTGTTTTTCACAGCCTTGGATCATGTTTAAAAGCTGATCAATGGTGGCAACAAGTACATTTTTCAAGCACTAGACTTAGAGTAAGTACAATTGTGACATAGTTTACTTGGATATTTTCATTTTATGCTTCGCTGCTTCTATATTTCTTCTTTATACTCCTGACATTATAGTCACTAGTTACTCTGCAGATTTGACATATATGGTCATTTTACAAAATAAAGTGCATTATTATAGATTAAACTGCCCAAACAAATTGTTTAAAATTAGCTGAATGAGCAATTCTGCACATTGAGTACTTCTACCATTAACATGTTTTGCTAACAATACTTCTGTGTTAATTTTGCCCACATTTTGCTTGTAATGTTTTAATTACAGTATATCTTCCTTTACCTAAGTAAGAGATCTGAGTGCTTCTCCTGTTACTCTGATCTGCTGATACAGATGCATATTTTCCTCTGAAGCATTAGAAAGTTTGTCACTACATGGTTTATTAGTAGGCTACACTAATAGAAAAAAATACTGTGTTTCAACAAAGTAGGTACGAGACTAAACAACTTAACTCCTACCAGCTGAAAAGAGCACAGACTTCAGTCCCCTTCGGCGATGGAGCAGTGAAGCAGAAATCCAGCCAGCGTACAGAAAAAGTGACTTTGAAAAAGCCTGTTTCCTTTGTGATTTATAGCAAATAAAGCAACGTCTGATTCTGAAGAGATAATCATCAGTCATGTTTATTTGAACTTCACTCATCACATACATTCCCCTGCTGCCTGTAAGCAGTAAAAGTGTTAAGATTTAATGTTGGTGTTGTTGCTGCATGCCAGTGGTGTGAAAGTCTTTTCATCAGGGTTGTATATTATCCCCGCTGTCTTGTTTTCCTTTCTGTCTCCGTACCGTGTCCCAACGTGCCAGGGAAGAATGTCATCTCTTTTAACTCCTCAATATGTTTAACCATTTAGATATGTAATTACATGCTGTGCAGGATGTCAAAATCGGGTGCCAAATTTACCACAATTTTCTTAAAAAGAGTAAATGCCAAATCCTTTAATAAGTTAAAAGGCCAAAGGTGGAGAAAGTTAAAGATAGTTGCAGACCTAGAACAGTTGTTTGTTTAACAGTGGTAGCCATGTAAACTGTCATACATGATACATACATATTAAAAAAAAAAACAATAGTCCTTGATTGTTTGGCGTTCAAAGCCATCGTAAAATACTCTTTATACTCTCGTATAAACACACAGCTGTGAGCACATTACTTCAGTATCACTGTGCCAATTAGTCACCTGTTGTTTCAAAATGTCAGAGACATTTGGACATTAATGTTGAAATTAATGAAAGAGAAACTGAAAAGCTGAAAAGTCAAACAAAGCCGGGACAGTCGGACATCCAATGTGGCCCATTCGCTGTTTTTCCAACACGTAAAAACTACACCAGCTGTCTATGGTTAGTCAACGATAGCCCGCTACGCTCACTTTTCTCTATGTTGCCAGTGCTTGTGATATAATTTTCGCTGCAGTGAGGTTGTTTAGTGCTACACTTTAACTAAGTTATGTGTTTATGCTGGAGAAACATGCTTCTGGCACCGACAATTAAAACATTCCTTTCTAGACTCAAACAGCCTTTACCAGCAAAGATGAATGCTAACATTATCACTATTTCAAAGATTTCACAATTAATGGTGATATACAGATAAATGTTAACAACCAAGCCAGTGCTTTCCACTGTCTGTATGTTGCTTGGCAACAGTTACACTAAATGTCACTCAGGAACTACATTGATTGGTTGAAGAATGATTAAGTAGTGAGTAAATCAATAAATTATTGTATTTTCTTATTGCTTTGTTTGTTGCTTATTGTTTACGAAACCTTGCTAGTAATACCATTTCATAAACTCTGCTCCACATCGTGCCTAACAATGAGCTTGTATTCTACCACCAAGCATTGGTTTAACTTGACATTATCTTGCCATAATATATATATATATATATATATATATATATATATATATATATATATATATATATATATATATATATATATATATATATACTATCGTATATAGCAGTCCTGTGGATCTGATGCCCATTAATTATGCAGAGGAAAATAACTCTGGATTTGGCTATTTGTGAATTTTACATCTTTTAGGACATAATAATTTAAATGAGGGCTATTTAAGTGTTCATACTCTGAAATTGATTTACCTAAAAAGTATATCCTCTGATTTACAGATGTCTCTTCATAAGTTCATGGCTATGGACTTATTGGTGTTTTCTGTCCGAAATGGCATCAGTGCAAAATTACAAAAGCTTGCAAAAGCTTTCGCAAGACTCGCTGCACCACCACCTATCATAACATATTTGAGCTCAATGCCTAACCATAACCATCTTGCGAGAGTTTTGTTTTAGACACGACTAAGCCAAAATTAGTCTTGCATAGCCAGACCTAAAGTTATCTCCACAGCGCTGTGTCAGTGCTAACGAAAAGTCTGACTCTACACATTATCATTCTGCTAGAGGAGAAAAAACAGTCTGGCTTGTTTGTATTTCTTTAAACCAATCACAGTTGCCTTGGCCAGCACTAAGCACACGATGCAGCGACGGAGCCATCGCAAAATAGATAGCACAGATAGATGAACCAAAACCATAATGAGCTGAAAAATGCTAAAACACTAGAACTGAGGGGAACTGGAGAATAATAATGTAAAAGTATTGATTATTGCTGCTTAAAGCATGTAAATCAAATATATCTAAAGTGCATCAATCTAATCTGAACAGATAGTCGAATAATTCTGCTTATAAGGGTGACACTCATACCGCAGCAGCCTATATCATACTTGCCTATGTTGTATTTATTAGACAGGCCCATGTGCTTTGCCAACTCTCTTGACATCTGGGTTGCAGCCGGAGTTGTGTGCACTTCCTCAAACCCTTCCTCTATCATTACCCTTACCTCCTCCTGCAGCTCTACTCACAGACTGCAATGAATACGCCGTTGTATTTAGTGTCTAATGCCATTTTATCATCTCTGTTTCTCATCGTGCATGTACACAAATCTATACTGATTCTGTCACTCTTGTTAGTTAGCCCTTTCCCTATTCATTTTCTCTGAAGTCTTTGGGAGGAATATCCAGCCAGGCCATCCATTTTAAAAATGTATATCCAGTAGTTGATCGTTGTGATCAGTGATGCAGTGGAAGAATCGTCAGTCATCTTAATCATGTGTATAACTCTTCTGTAGATCTTCTGTGATCTTCAATGTGGTTTTTCTGGAATTTGCCTCGAGTACATTGAAAAAAATGAACTTTTGCGGCAGATTTCGGACACACCGTATACACAGTGTGCCACTGGAAGTTGGCATTTTATGCTAACTAACTATACTTCCTGTGGAATTAGCAAATTATTAACTAATTGGTGAATACAGCTCTCTTTATACTTTTTTCTCACTGAAAAGTTGCTTTTCACCAGGGGCGTCCACTGTATAATATACAGAGTTACGGACACAAACGAGGGATAACAGATTCAATGATACAGGAACTTAAATGTTTATCTGCTTCCTGTGCTGCAGTTTTAATGTTGCTCTTTTCAAAAACGTTGTGACCTGTTAAGTAAGTCAGTATACAGTGCACAGGGAAGATTAAGCCATCCATCCATCCATTTTCAACTGCTTATCACGTAAGGGGTTGCGAGGGGGCTGGAGCCGATCCCAGCTTGGGCGAAGGAGGGTACACCCTGGACAGGTTGCCAGTCCATCGCAGGCACATGGGATGATTAATATAGGCCTAAATTGATTTGGTAATGAGAAGTGTTGAGCTTCTGTAGCACACTGTATAGTTTTACAAATCATGTTTCAGACCCATGACCTGTCTCTTTGTCTTATACTTCAAACTCAATCCATCCTACATAACCAACCTGGGTCACCCCAGTGGTCTTACAGTAGCTCTAATCTCAGTTTTTTGTATCCATTGCTCTATTCTGTTTGACACTATAACCCTGTTCAGGTTGTTCCTGGTTTCACCAATTATTGGAGTAGGGAAGCCAAACGGCTTTACACCTACTCTCTTTTTCAGGTAAGAATCCACATCTTTTACTTGATTCCTGGAGGATAAGAGGGTTATAAACCAAGCCTCATCCCCTGCACCCCTCTCTCCTCCCACAGCCACATCCTCCTGTCTGCTTTCCCAGACAGCCTTGTTAACATGTCTACCACTCTCTGAGCTTCTGCCAGTAGGGAAATAATAAACAGATTATTTCTTCGAGTCCACTTAACATCAATCATCATTTTGCTTAGTGCCGCGCTTGCTTTGGTTGTTTTTGTGGCTCTCATTAAGATAATGACTCTCTCTAAGCTCTTTGCTGCACTCAAAGTTTACACTTTACCCAACCTGTTACTAAACTCCAAGAGGAGTTATTGGGGAAAAACAGAAAACAACACTTGGCTGCTGAATAACTGTGGGCCTTTCTAGTTTACATGACAAAGTCATTAGTCTCAGTAATTATGCTTAACGTGAGAATAGCCTGATGTGGAAGTAATGTGACCGTGCGGCTGCTTTCTACATATATCAGAGGCTTCTATAAATGCTTAAACACAAAAACAGATTCATAAGAGACAAATTCAGATTATGTTATTTCTTAGGAGCCAAATTGCAGAGAAAAAGTCTGAACTTTAGCAAGATTTACAAGCCTTTTAAACCCATCTGTGTGCCCAGGAAGCAAGCAAGACCACAGCACAGACTGCACCATGAAAACAATGTTCTTACCACAAAGTTATGAGGCCTTATGATCCCCTGAGGTAACAACAAAGGGTCGTCAATCTTTTGTGACTGTGAACCTTCTGTCTATAACACAATGTGTGGTTATTTTACAGCCAATCTCAGTATTGGAACCGAGTGCTCAGCATTAGTTTTTCCACATTTACAGTATGAGCCAGATTCTACTGGACAGATGATATTGGATAGATAAAAATGTATTGTTACCTTTAAACGCTCACAGAGCAGACCTCTGTGTACAAATACATATATACACTAAATAAAGTTCGCCTGTCCTGTCCAGGCCCATTCTATCGCATCATGCAGGTCTGTCATGTGTTGGCAGCCTGTGTGGGTTAAGGTGTTTTTTTGTGATTCACTTTGTTGCATAATTGATCCCCCATTCATTCAGGAAACACAGTCACTTAGTAAATACTGCCATCTTGTGGTTTTTAAACAGGTATTAAAAATCATCCCTGTTCCTGGTTTTCTTTACTGGCTGCTGGTTAGGTTATACTGAAATTTAAAAAGTATTACATTCAGTGCTGTCACATGAGTAACATAATTATGATTTATACATTTCTGCTATTTCCCCTTTACAGGAGTCCTTTTACTGAGTGAGAGGAAGTAGCTCAAACTGGGCACAACAATAGAGGTAGTTTAACAGAGGAAACATTGACATTAATTTGCATAACAATATAGATTCTAAGTACCGTAATGTGTTTTTTTTCTCCAGCTTCATCACATCAAAATGTTGAGTGATAGAACTGTGTAGATTAAAGTTTCTAAAATGTGACTGAAAATCCAAAGGTACCAAAGTATTTCAAAAATACTTCTGCCAACTTTTTGTAATTTTATGTAATTTTAAAATTTTTCTTTTCTTAAAAAAAAAAAAAAAAAAAAAAAGAATGGCCGATTTTAACCCTCAGCTCACGGCTCCACCCACGAGCCCCATGTGACCTAGTGTCAGGGTGAGGCTCTGGGTGCACTTGTTTCCGAGGGTTCGAACGCTACACGGCACCAGGAGGCCAAGGCTCAAACGGAGTGAGAGGTGCAGTGTTTTTGGAGCAATGGACTACCAACAGAAACTGGCCGAAAAACTCACCATCCTCAATGACAGAGGGAACGGGGTGTTAATACGCATGAACTACATTAAGAAGGTGAGGGAGAGTAGGAAGAGGCAAGCTGTCTGTGTAACACAAATAAGGAACTTCACTTTCATCTTGTACTCTTACGCCTTGGTAGTTTTCTCAAAAGTTGTGCCTGTGTACAGTTATTACACAATACAAAGACATATCTAAGAGTAAACTAAAATATGTATATAGATATTTACTGCTCAGGAATAAGCTGGAAGTGAAACATATTCAAGATTGTATACAGTTTTTTCTATTGTCAGTTTACATAGATCTGTTAAGAGGGGATAAGAGCTCGACTGTACAGATAACAGTCTACATTTGATTCTACAATGCAGTTGTATTTACAATACAAGTAATGAGTGTAGGTAAGGAAAACAAGTACTTTATCTGTAATGCACAAAAGTACTTATAGTCATAAAGATGTAAATCACCAGTAATAACCCAGTAATGCACTGTTTCTCAAAATCAGCTCAAAACTGCAGTAATGAAATGATGTGAGATAAATGTAACAACAGTGTACATAGTTATTTAGGCGGCGCTGTCTTCCAACTGCAGCTGAGCTTGTTTCTCCAAAGAGGAAGTGCAAACAGGAAGTCAGTCTGAGCTGTCAGTCACCTCAAATTTCAGTTACTCTCAACTGAATGCTGTGAAACTCACATCAGATTAGACTTAAAGAGGCCAGTGAAAAATAATGGAGAAATCGGAGATTGCAGTTAGCTAATCTAACTCTGGAGAGAGTTTAATTGGTTTGTTTTGACAACGCAGACATTTCTGGAGCTGATAATACAGGAAGTGATACTCTCCTCATGAGAAAATGTTTTGTGTGCTGTGCACATGTGCTAACATCCCTGTTTCTGTAACCTTGTTGTGTGTGCACACACTTTAGGACTGAATTTATCAGAAGTCTGATTTTGAGCCCAGTGAAGATGTGCTGAGCATGCATGCGTTTTTTTTTTTTTTTTTTATTTTCACAGTCAGACTTCACACTCGGGAGCTGCTACACAGTCGTCTTCTGTCAGCTGCTTAACAGCCTCACAGGAGCAGCTCACTGTTAACTATCCTGCTCAAGGTCACCTTGAGGGTGGTTGTTAATGGAAATGGGGAGAGCATATTACTGCTCACAATCTTCACAGCTAGTCTGTGGATTCGTCTTCAGACAAACCCGTATTTTTAAACAGTGTCTGGATGTCATTTAGCATGTAAAATAATACAAACAATTTAATCCTGTCAAAAAAAACCTGCAGAGCATAACTGCCAGTACCTCCCAAGTGAAATATGACCAAAATCTGTCTGAGCATTACAGTATGATGTGCAAACTCCTCACATCCTCACATCTTTATCTTTTTCTGCACCTGCGTTACAGACCTGTGCGGACCCCAAGATGCGGCCATCCCTCCTGACCGATAAAGCCATGGAGCCCGCCATCAAATACATCAACAAGAAATTCCCCAACATTGACTTCAGAGGAAACATTGTACGTACCACTGCAACCCTTTTTATCTCACTTACTTTCTACACAAGGACATGCTGGTACATATTTTTCATGCTTTGTAGTGCTGTCATGATGAAATTATTATTTTGGGATCTTGGCACAGAAAGGTTTGTTTGTCCTGTCGGTAAGTAATTATTGTGTGATCCAATGAAAACGTGACATGTTGACTTGACAAGAAACCTGTTTAACAGTTATTTATTTTGTCATCACAAAGCGACTGTCTTCTGATCTCAAGAAAACAAATGTCTTATCATGAAACTGACTTGTGAAAACAAAGCGTTACACTGCAAGTCATCTCTGGGCTTCTAAGACTCTCTAACACAATCTCTGCTAGAAGTAGGAGAGAGTGGGGTTGGTTGGGATTTATGAAAATATGATAATTTTACTATTTATTTCTTTTTCTCAAATACGGTACATGTGTGAACATAAGACACTGTAAATATAATTGCTCAAATTTAGACATTACATTTTTTAAAATTTAAATTATATATTTTTTTAGCCCAGAACAAGGCAGCTCAACTGGCCTTCCCAATGTCCCAACCAGCCCGGGAAATTTTGGGACATACACTCCTTGAATATTTAACAACATTGTGCCTTTCAAGTTTGGGTTGGGACCTAAGATACTTGAGAAATTTTTAGCAGACACCTGTATCTGTTCAGGTATTACATTATGTTCATTACTACTGAAATAATCTCTGAGTAATTTAATGACTATTAGGCGTCGACACAAAAGTGTCAACCTTGCTCTCCCCTATATATGATATGCCTCACACATTTGTTAGGCTGTGGTGATATATTGCGTGATATTTGCTGTACAGTATAATATACAATTATCTGTTGCTGTGTTCATACTATGTGTATATATTTGTTTATTTCATGTAAACATATGCTTACAGTATGGCTGATGATTTAATCAAATAGCAAGTGAAGCTAACTTCAAGAAATGCTTTACTTTTCACACAATATGACACTATATACCAGTAATAATGAAAAGATCTCATTATTGTTTTTTGCAGCAAAATCTGACCAGCATACAGCGACAAAAATCTGAAGTGTTGGCCGCTGCATCAAGCTACTACGACTCTTTCTTGGATGTCATAGAGTTCAGGGTGATTGTCTTTCTCTGCTTATTTTCTTTCTTATCAAGTTTTAACTATTTGCTTTTTTCACATTATATGACAAGGATGTACATAACAGCAGAGCAAGAAATGTTAATTAAAAACAATGAAAAACAAATGGAAACAAATCTGATAATAGAGGACAAAAATTGTGTTTGCATTATTTTCTCTCTTTCCTTCTGATGTTGTGGATTGCAGAATAAATTTACATATAGAGTGGTTTATTCTTATATCGGAAAATAATTGACTTTATTTCAAATACCAGCTGTCGTTTGGTACAGTTTGCTGCACCTCCCTTCACATTATCATGTTTCTGTGATGGAGGTCACAGACAGGCAGATGTATCATCTGTATCTGTAAGACTGAGAATAACTCAATCATGACATTGTAGAAATATGCAAGTGTATATTGACTATTAGATTATAGGATCTATAAAAATGATAATGTGTTTAGGAGAATCACTTTAGAGGCTTAACATGTTGCTTTTTGTTGTTTTTGTCTGTTTTCTAACCTAATTCTTCTCTGTTCTTCATTCAGGACCACGTTTATGAGTTACTGAACACCATTGATGCCTGTCAGTGCTTCTTTGATATTGTAAGCATTCACAATATATTTATATTTATAAGTAATGCACAAGGTCTGCTGATTTCTGACAAGCTGTCACTCATTTCTCCTCTTCCTATTCAGTCTGCTGTGATGCTGTTTACTCCTTCCTTCTATACTGCAGGTTACATTTTCTCTCCTCCTCATCGCCCACAGCCTCCTCCTGTTCACGTTGTCTGTTTTTTTTATTATCATAATTAAAGTGGCACCTCTTCTCTTGTACATTATGTATATCCCACTTTAAATTTCAGCGATGCATGTCTCCTGTGACCTGATCTTCGTAGTTAACGTGGGCATTTTAAGCACCACACAATGCTTTGACTTATTTGGGGAGCATCTCTCTCAGCGCTGGACCTTTCTATTAACCAAATATAACTGCAGACTCATTTGTCACAACAAATAGTGACGTCTCTTTCAATGAACTGTTATTATTGCAGTCGTAACACATTTTGCATTCACCTTTGAACACCCATTAATTTCCCCACTGTGCGACTAATAAAGGAATATCTTTCTTTCTTCTTTCTTTAAAAAAGGATCAGTCATGTAATTTCTTTTCAATCTGACAAATATTCAACCCAAATCTCTCATAATCTATCATTACCCTCCGGCTTGAAAGGTGACCGTGGTTTGCGTAGTGGGGGAGAACAGTGGCTGTGGTCATGAATTTGAATTCAGTCAGTTATAGTGGATACCAGTGGAGAAAGGTTTTCAGGTTTGAATAAACAAAAGATCTAAATCACTCAAACTACTCCCCCAGTATAACCCACCTCTGTCGGTGTGCCTGGTATGTTAACATAAACACTAAATATAACTTGGTCAACCATTCTTCATTGTAGGTGCAGGGTATGTGTTTTATCCAAAGATTTCAGCTGATCCTTATAAATATATATGCTGACAAATGCCTCAGACAATACGTAATGTTTTTTTCAACCAAAAAAACGTAAAACCCAGATTTTGATATTTTCAAACCTACAGTTAATAATTGTCTCCATTCCTGATGTTCAATAAAAATGTCTTTTTTTTAGTTTAGAGTTGAACATGTAGATGTGTTGCTTAGTGAGACTAGTTTCAATACTTTCAGAGCCACTGACTACACTAAAATTGCACCTGATTCGACTGTTATCAGCTCATTAAATGTGCGTTATTAGTCGTTATGAGCCTCATAGATGTGGGTTAGTAGGGACTTGTTGCGCCTTTAGGTTTAGGCAGCAAATCGCATAGTTAAGTTTAGGAGAAAAGTGTTTTGGTTTAAAATAACTACATTTGAAAAGTGAAAGTGGTTGTGAACACCAAGACAACACATTGTTGGTTTCACATGGGATGCGAGCCCCGTCCTCCTGGGTACTAGGTATGTAAGCACTATTTTGTGTCCCATCTATCATACCCCCCCCCCGAATTGATAATGAAACCTACTAGTGGGTGTAGCAGGCCTCTTCTCAACAACAAGTGAGGCTAACCACTGATAACACCACATAACAGTCTAACTGGCACGACATTTTGATTTCAGGCAATCAACTTTGACTTCACCAAGAACTACCTGGATCTGATCATCACCTACACGTCTGTTATCATTACGCTCTCTCGCATCGATGATAAGAAGGCACTGGTGGGCATGTTCAACTGTGCCCATGAGATGACCAATGGGAGCAGGTGAGAACAGATGAAACTGCTTGATGGTAGCAACATCATACATGGAGTGCACAGTAATTTTATGGATGGATGTGTTTTTACTCACCCTGTTGATCAAGATAGCATTCAGTGAGGTTGTATTTCTATCTATGACACACACTTCATTTAAGCTCTGTAAGTAAAGCCATTATGAGTTTCCACATCCAGCAATACGACTATCTCTCTAATCCTCATAATTAGTATCTTAATTGCCACAAACATCAACAACCACCGCAAACCTTCTCTGAGTGCCAAGTGGTATTCTGACATTTAGAGTCAGCCCACTTTGCATATTTATTTATACACTGCAGATGGAGGCTTATCTCAATTTGAGACATGAGCAGGGAACACACATTGTCCATTTTAATGTCACATTTGACTTGCACACCACACTCCCCCCTTGAGAGGGAACAGTCTCAGCCCTTCATTATATTTCAGCCACCTGAAAACCAAGCTGTAGAAATTATGTAATTTCTGAAATTTAACACTTTTATTACCAGTAAAATCCCTGTAGGCAAGGATGGACTGGCACCGTTTTGGCAGTGCTGTATCATTATGATGCCCTACTTCTTTCCCTTCGTCTTGATTAATTGCATGCTGTAATGAATCCCACAGTGACCCCTCCTACCCGCGGCTCGGCCAGATGTTTGTGGAGTATGAGCATCCTTGGAAGAAGCTCACTGAGGAGTTTGGCCCTCACACGAGGGTAAGTGGACAGCACAGTACAAAGCTACATAAACAGTTGATAATTTGCTTTAGTTAAAATGTAGATGGTGGCACAGTAAAGTAAACTAAATATTCAGCTTAATTCTACTTTCTTTAAGCATTAATGCATAATTAAACACAGAACATAAATGCTAAATAATGCACACTTCTGTTTTTTCTTGTTACACCACTACACCTTAGGGTGTAAGTACTGTACAAGATGGCCACCCAAAAATCGCACCCATACTGAATGTGAGTGTTTAACATCACATTCCGACACCATTATTACTGACTCGTGACTTAAACAGCATCCACAGGCTTTCCACACAGTATTGGGATCTGGCTGCTGGGATTGTTCGCATTCAGTCATAAAAGCCGTGCAGCCCAGTCGCAAGGAAAGGCATATGACTGACGTGATAGTGCTGTTCTTGCTTTTGCCGTGTCATTTGTACACCATGTAGTCTGTACTGACTGCAGTGTAAATGTATCCACGGGGAGTCCAACAAACACTGGACTTCCAACCACGAGATCAGTGTTTAGTTTTGTAAGTTTGTGACATGTTTTCAATTCTTATGTTTCATTGTTTTTGTACATATTGTACTTACATACTTATTTTAAGGCCAATCATGACTGTTTTCCTAAATTGAAATAAGTGCTTTTATTGTCCCCTGCTGGCACTGACCCTTCATACATACACACGTGTAATAGTCACGTCTCAGTGAGGCAAAACGTGACACTGACACGCTATTCTCTGGTGGACAGGTGGTCTATCACACATTTTAGAGCGATACCGGGTTGCAAGAACATACGGAGGTTGGGCACTGATGTTGGGTGATGTCAAGATGTTCCCATCCCAACTCATCCTAAACTGACACTTTGTCAGATCTCTCGGTGTCACGGTAAACAAGTACAGTGTTGTGAAGTAAAAAAAAACACGTGCTTAGGTTCAGGCAATAAAACCACTTTAGTTAGGTTTAGGAAAAAACAACATAGTTGGCCTTAAAACTATTGTGTTTGTAAAATGAATATGACACCGAACGTTGTGAACATGGGGAATGAACGAACAGCTGATTGTAAAAAAAAATGCACAGGAGATGAACAGCAGTCTCCTAGATGAAAGCCTTGTGTTTGCTGAATCCATCCACCTCCCCTCCCGCTCTCCCCATGTGTCTGTTTTCGCTCTTAAAGCTGCATCACCACTAGAGCAGATTGTTAATATTGACGCAAATGGGTTTACATTGAAATTAATAGAAAGTCTGCTACGTGTCATGCCGTCACTAAAGCGTGCCTTGTGTGATAGCTGTGACAAAGTTTCGGTATTTAATGACCTGGGAATGAGAACAGGACGGTGATAAAGTCTGGCTGGCAGTCGATGCTCCAGCTCATCCCAAGTGTGTTACATAAGGTTGAGGTCTTGACTCTGTGCATGCCAGTCAAAGTAGTCACTTGTATGTGGATGCTGTACCTTGCAAGTGCTTTACACATAACTAACACAATATAATATAAATTACACATTAATAATATAAATGATTCATCACTTCTTATTACTTCTTTAACACCGGCAGTTACACGGGTCTGTGTGGTGGATCATGAAATATGCCTGTGTGCAAAAATACAATCCCCTGAGCCTGCAGCTTGATTTGCTATAATTTGATGTGAAGTGTTGCCGTCTGCCTATACATCGCTGTTATTTTGCGTGTCTCTGCCTCTCTCCAGCTTCCTCACTCACTGTTTCCCTCTCCTTCTCCTGTCCCTCTCCCAGTCTGTGACGGCGGCGTTGCTGTCTCTGAAGATGGTCTACCCACGCAGGAACCTGCCAGCAGAGCAGTGGCGGAGCGCCCAGCTCCTCAGCCTGCTCAGTGCTCCAGCTGCCATGCTGGACCCAGCGTGCTGTGACACAGTGAGTCCGCCCTCCTGTCACCTCTCCTCCTATATTTGTCTCTGACAGAGGGAGAAAGAGAGAGTAATGTTTTTTCCAGTGACGTCAGGCGCAGAAATGAGAGAAAATGCCACAGCAAAATGATGCAATAACAGTAAATATGTGTGTCTTGAAGGCCAGAAACACTAACTACTAAAGTAGCTCTATGTCCCATTATAGAGCTAGAAAATGATTTATTTTATTGACTTCTCTGCTCCTCCCTGAACTGTTGTTTCTACTCATCTCCCTTTTCATCTTCACTACTGTCTTGGAACATGGCCATTACAACCACTTTGATGTAATGTTATGATTCCTGTTGTCTGTGACCTCCTCATATACTGTACATATAAGAGCTACTAGTTCAGCCAAGACAGGGACCTCCAGGCAACAATTGCTCTTGAAAAGATACCACACTGAACATCTGAAAGATGGCCCTCATTTAAAGTCGATAGAGGTTACTGATAGCTACAATAGCTACAAAGAGAAAATGCTGTGCATCACACAGAGATTTCTATGGTGTAGAATTTCCTAAAGCTATTGCTTTTCTTGTTAAGGTGAAACAAGGACAGTTTAGCAGTGAAGATGCTGATGGCTACTACAGGATTTCCTTCATCACACAGTAGGCTTAGTACATAAGGCTGTAGTGAATGTGTCTGTATTGGCAGTTAATAAGCTTGTTTTTCACCACAGATGGCCTGTGAATACCTGTCTATGGAGGTGATGGAGCGGTGGATCATTAGTAAGTATTACTCATCCTTAATGATAACTTCCTCTAACTATTCATTTTATATAAATACATAAATATTAAATAAATTAAGATATTTGCCCTGTTGTAGCTTAGACACATTTCACATATCTTGCTCAATAGGACTTTCGAACTGTTACTTGTGAAAGATGCTATCTTCAGACGCATTGCCAGTTAACATTGTACATAAATGACTACTGGCATGACTTGGCAGAACTTTGTTGTTAGTTTTACAATCCAAAACATTTCCAACAGCGTCCATGTTGGTTATGCCCATGTAATATTGTGAAAACTTTGACATGTAAAAATAAAAAAATGCCTAAAAATCTCACACTACAGTTGTCTGCAAAAGATTCTTAAACCCAATTAATGACTATGTAAATTCATGCAGAACTAGGGTATCAACCCCACAGGTTGCATCATAAATGTTGTTCTTCTTGTAGTCGGCTTCCTGTTGTGCCACAGCAGCCTGAATACAAACCAGGCCTCCCAGGAGCTGTGGAAGATGGCTCTGCGGAGCGGCCTCAACCTTGTCCTCACCAGAGATGAGGTACTCAACATACACAAGGTCTCCGAGGACCTCTTCGACAGCATTAAAGGGTACGTACGCTGTACTGCTACAGTGCGAGTAGTAGTCCTTTAATTGGAATTACTGCCTTAAGGTTGTATGCCTCCGCCAACCAGTCATCACTTCATCTGAGATATCATGAAAATAGGACAGACGTGAGGTCACAGTGACCTTTAATCACCAAAATCTAATCAGTTCATCCTTGACTCCAAGTGGGCATTTGTGACAAATTTGTAGGAATTCCCTCCAGACGTTCCTGAGATATTGTGTTTACAATAATGGACTGGACAGACAGACAACCTGAAAACATGATGCCTTCAGCCATGGCTGTCACTGGCGCGAAGGCATAAAAAGCAATAATAGGCAATGGATGCAAGATAATGCTCCCTCATATTGTTGAACTGTTTAGGACCTCACGTCTGGTCTTTTGATTGCTCATTAATTCTGGACATAAAGAACTGGGCTGTGTCTATATCGGCAGCAGATATACTATACAGGTATATAACAATTTAGGTATGAGTTTTAGGAGGAATTTACAAGAAAATTACGTTTTAAAACAATCTTTTGTTAGTGGTACAAGGTTCAGTGTATTGCAAGGCACTGTTTTTGAAATATGTAATATAAAATTCTAGTACCGGTAAGTTTTGTGGAGAATTTTTAACACATCCAGTAAAAAGTAAACACGCATGCATACATGGAACTGCTTGATATGCAGCTGGATCAATTTAAAATGAGTATGGCAATAAAATAATTAAAAATCATCCTTCAACAATTTCAAAACCACAAAGTAATAACAAGCATGACGTTTGGGATATTAGTGTCTTTATATTTAGAGATGATGAGCCTGAATTATAGATTAAAAGTTGGAGAGAAAAAGTGATGAAGCTGATTTAATGTACAGTATACAGATTACAGTACTTACAGATGACAGTGTTAGACCTGTTTTATTGGAAACAGAAACTGATTCCAAGTAAGCGATAATGTACAGCGAGACGATCATTGTTGTGAAATAAACTGTGACAGGGCGTTGCTGCACCCCAATGTGAAGTGGGTTTATTTCACAACAATGACTGGCTCGTTCTACAGGGTCCCACTTATACTTATAGGCTACTTTCTTTAGAAATCAGTAATTCAAAATAAAAACAGTCCACCAGAGTTTGGCATCAGAACTGCACTCATAGCAGCAGTCTGCTATAAAGAAATAACCAACCATAGAACACCGTGATTGACCAATCACAACAATCAAGTATCCAACAGAGCTGTGTAATGATGCAAATATAATACATGCCAAGACAAAGGTTATGTATATTTGAAAAAGGTCCATTCCCTGACCCCTGGAATGAATCCATCTATAATTGCTTTAAATGTTTAGATTATTAATTAGCTTCTCATCACATTTGTTTATTTTTTTCCTCTATCAGATATAGCAAACGAGTTGCAGACATCAAGGAATGTCGTGAGTACGTCTTACTCAACAGGTGAGACTGGAATCAAGAAGCTAAAGAAAGCTCTTAAAACTTTTCTGTCATAAATCTTCACTGATACGTATTTACTTTGAAATGAGCCGTGGGAACCAGATGTCTATGTCTATTACCTGTGTTATTACCAGTGGAGCCTTGCACAGAGAGAGGAGGCACTTTCTGAGAGGAGCGCTGAAGGAATTATTTAAAGTTCTGGAGGATGAACCTGGACTTCTGGGACCAAAGGTAACGAGCATAACCGCTGTGCTCGAGGAATTTAAATGAGTTCATTACTGCAAGTTATAAGTCCAAAATGAAATTCTGGTCACATGACTTATGAAAAACAGCATGTTTGAGCCAGCTTCTGTCCTGAAGTTATCTTGGACTCTGGGGTATATTTGGACAGGAGGGGGGAATTCTTTTGAATGACCCTGCGTCTCACAGTAATCATGACCTTTACCAATCTTAGCTGAGACTCTTTCCTAACATTCCCCTCTCTTCTCTGTTCTGTGTGCCAATCAAATCCCCAAGGCCCTGTTTGTCTTCATGGCTCTGTCATTTTCCCGTGACGAGGTCCTGTGGCTTGTCAGACACTCTGAGAATATGCCAAAGATAAAAACGCCCGAGGACTACATTGACAAGTAGGTCATAGGTGCAGAGGAAGCAAACCACTGTTCGCTGTATTGTTTTAGTGTGCAAAAATCTGGCGAGTTCTCCCTCACTGCTACTAAAGATGTCTCTCCGCAGAGCAGCAGCTTTGTAGGTTTAATAGTTGTGCAGTTATTTTAAAGTGTGCACAAGAGATTTTACAACGGCTTAATTTTGCAAAGTTTAATTATGAAAGGTAATAAAATGTGAAAGTTTGGTGTTAATTAGCTTTTTCTGTTTTTCCAGTCAGATGGCTGAGCTGCTGTTCCACATGGAGAAGTTAAGAGGTCTGATGACAAAGTACAACCATGTAGTACAGCGCTACCACATTCAGTACCTGTCACAGTTTGATGCCTTGGTTCTCAACGACACCATACAGGTACCTGCAGTGGTGGATGAAGTACCTGAAAGCCACACTTCAGTAACAGTACAAATATCTAACCAGAAAATGACTTTAGTACAAATTAAAGCCACATATTAGAATAACAGTCTTAAAGTATCTGATATTTACTTTACTTAAATATCTGATATTAAACAGTAGTACTAAAATTAAAGTAAAGCACGTCAGAATTTTGAGTGTTATGAAGTTTATTGTGCATTGTCCTTCCCTTACACATGCACAAAATTATTATTCGCCTCTCATGTACTTCCATTTTACAGTGAAAGTGCAAAAAAACATTCACTTCCGGTTGCGAAGCAAATTTGCATTTTACATTCGAAATGCAGTAACTTTAGTGAACTTTCAGGCTGAATATCACCTCAGCAGGTGATGGTCACTTGCCTGCATTCGCACGTGACTGTGCCCTTATTACTGCAATTAACACTTACACCACCTTTAAAAACTGTGGCTATATTAGCGTACACTTGAAGGAAAATTAGGTCTTTACAGGTTTAAGGATTTAAAAAGCAAAATCCATTTTTTCTTCCCTCATAGTTGTAAGTAGCATCAACTGACACGCAGCCTGCCAGGACTTAACTTTGGCTTTTACAGCACTTTGTTTGCACTGGTCCATCACATGAATGATGTAACTTGCATGCTAGGACCACTGATTCGCCAAACCTGCTTGCTTGCAGTAGTAACGAGTAACAAAGATGCAAGATGGAAATGCATCTGAGTGACAGTACAAATTTTATGTAGGAATGTATTGGAGTAAAAGTCTACAGAAATATGAAAACTCAAGAAAAGTACAGATACTTCCAAAAAATACATAAGTACCATAATGTAAGTAATGTTGCTTCGTAGATATAAATGTATTATACATTATAAGGAGCAACATAGTACCCTGTGCATTTTTCTTTTAACTGTGGTGCCAACAGTAACAGAAATGGGAAAACCAACAATGTTTTAATCGCTGAAAGCATCCTTTACTCACCTTCGACAGCATGAATTTAGCAATCTTCTTCTCCTCTGCAGAACATGTACGTGTGTCCAGAAGAGGAGTCAGTGCTGATGACTTCATTCGTCTCAACCCTCTCCGCTTTGTCAGTCAAACAAGGTGATCACAAAAACAGAGTATTTCAACTTGTGTACACCCAACGTTGTTCTTTTTTAAAATGCAACATAAGACATTTTTATAATGATTTGATTTTACTCTGCAGTGGAAAACAAAGAGGAGTTTGATTTCAGAGCACTTAGACTGGACTGGTTGAGATTGCAGGTATATTTGCTGCAACGTATCACAAGTGACACAATATTCAGTTGTCACTGTAAAACTCAGTGAATGCTGCCCTAAGGTTTACTTCTGTTTTAGGCCTACACAAGTGTGAACAAAGCCCCTCTTCCAATTAAGGAATACCCCGACTTAGCGAAGGTGATGAACATGATTCAGTTTCACACCAGGATGGTGGACAGCATGGAAGAACTTCTGGAGGACACATCTGAGCTGTCCATACTCGGGTAGGTCTCTCCTCTCCTCTCCTCTCCTCTCCTCTCCTCTCCTCTCCTCTGTTTATTCTCCTGTTTCTTTTCCCAGTTACTACCCGCGTGTCTTTGAGAAGATGTTTTGCCAGAGCAGTGAGGAGGTGACCATGAAGCGTTACCTCATGGCCTTCCCATCTGTCTGTTCTCAGTTCAACCAGTGTGGACACCCTCTCTGCCCAGAGGAGGTCAGTGTTCAGTCTTTTGCTTACCAGACAATTACGTAATCATCAGCTGAGAAGCATTGAAGGCACTGGTTACACTCTGCATGAAGTTTGAATTCTAATACACTTCACCAGCTGCATCATGGCACCAACTTGTTTTTTTTTTTTTAATAAATTAATAATAATTTAAAACTTTTGCCAAGTTAGGGAGTCAGAGCTAAACAGTAGACTCAATGTATAGACAGTTTTTATGTGTTCAGGATTTTCTGTGCCTTCCTACATGCCTAACTGTGTCGTTGTACACATGCACACTCACACATACTGCACTTGTCTGTGTATCTAGACGGAGGCAATGGAGAAGAGGAGTCTGCGCCTGTGTGTGACCTTCCTGGAGCAGATAGCTAAGCAGACCAGCAGTGTTGTGTTAGAGATATGTGCTGAGCAGTACAACCTCAATGACCAGGTGAAGTCTATTTCAGGTTTAAAAGAAAAAAAAAAGTAGTGCAGATTGATTCTGCCAAACACCATTATCCAAATATAATCACACCAGTCTCAGCTTGGCATCAGTGCATTTAGCTGGAAGCAGTGGACAGAATAAAATCTCTAAATCTCTGGAGTTAATTAATGCGGTGTTGTTTCTCTAATCCCCTGAGGAAAATATGAGGAAAGTGTTTACTTCTTGACATGAATGCAAAACTCCCATAGTTGTCTTTGAGCATGTTACACAATATTTGCTTGGCTGAATTCTTCCTTTCTCTGTCTGTCTTTCTCTTGCTCCCTCCTTCTTCTCTCCTTCCCTGCATTCATCTCTTTCCACTTGATAAACCTTTAGCTGCAGCCCAAGCACTGTGCTGAGACCATCAGCGCAGCTCGCCATAGAAAGCAAAAGAAGCCGGTGCCAAAGAAGGGAGAGGTCCAGAAAGAGAAACCAGGCGCTGAAAGCCTGAGGAAAGACCGGACCGTTGTTACCAAGTCAGCTTTTCTTTTTTGTTTCCCCCACTTTCCCAACTTATAATTCTCTGCCAGATCTCTGCAAGTGCAGTGAGTTGGCAGAAGTTTAGAAAAGTGATTCCCATTCCTGATTCCTGGAGACATGTAGCATTATCAGCAGCACTTGTTCTGACCAAAGTGCAGTTAAATAAACATTTGACATTGTGCAATTCTGCCAAGGTTGGAAGTATGTTAATGTACTTCATGCTGGCACAAATATTTAAATATCTGCTAATATTTTCAAATGATTTCCTTCATCCCATGATGCATTTCTTTCCTGAAGTTATCAGGAAGACAGGATTAAAATGCTCTTGCCTACAAGGCTTTATATGTTCTGAACTTTATCACTCTTCAAGTTGAACCAGTCAGGGTTGACAGACACTGAATCAAACTATTGAAAAATAAGAAACAAAATGTCTCAGTGCATTAAAAAAGCACATTTCATGTTGGTGTTCTCATTGTTTTGATCATATTCTGTATGTAGCTCCCTAATTAAGTCTAAAGAGTTGTAATCCTGCCTCTCTCCCTCCTCTCAGTTTTCCTCCCCGATGCCTCAGTTTGGAGATGTTTTACAATTCTCTAACGTGTTTATGACCTTATTTGTCTGAGAAAAACACACCATACTACAGTCATTGTCAAAATATTTGTCCTAAAGACTTCTGTCCTCCCTTCTCTCCCTCTTCTCCTAGTGTGGACAAGATGCATCTGATGCTGACAGAGCTCTGCTCCTCCTACAGCCTCAGCAGTGACTTTATTGTCTTCGACCACATCGTCGTTCCCACAGAGTTCCTCCTTTCCCATCTGGAGACACGCCTCTCTGAGTACGCTGAGTGGGGATGTGGGCATTATTATGTTCTCTGAAAAAAATGTGGACTATGTGATGAGTCCTGTGGGTGTATAAAAAGTCCCTGAGGTGACAGTTGCAATTTTCTCTTCACCTCATAACCCATGTGCAGTAGAAGCGTTTGGATTTTTTTTTTTTTTTTTTGCATGTGTCACTTCAGCAGCTCCGTAAACAATTAGTGTCAGAAATATGCTAATGACTGACATGAGCGCTGCTTTCATTGTGAAAGGAACACATTGTAATATTGTTTCCTCAGCCAGTGCATAAATGTGCTGTACAATTGTATCTTGGTGTACTAACATAAATTCGTCATTTCACTGTTTTTAACTGCTGACCGGGATGTGACAGAGAACTGGGAAAACTCAAAAGCATCTCAGATTTACACCATTTTTTTTTTTTGTCCTCCTGACAATTAGGGAAACATTTCGAGCTTGTCTCTTGTAAAATGTCTCCTCCATCACTATAATGAACACTGCTTTTCTGTCTGATTCCTTTGTGGCAGGCTGTGCTGCACCCACTTAAAAATCTGAGTAGAGATCCATCATGTTGCTCCCTCGCTCTGTGTCATTTCAGTGCTAACTGTTATTTAGATTAGGGATTGGTACCAGGGCAACCTAATGTTTCTGTATATATGATCTGCTTAGTCTCTCTGTTTTAGCTGATGATTATCTCCCCTGTCACCCTAAAATTAGCTAACCCTTGAGTAGCAGCATGCTCGCAGTGATTGGTCCTTCCACAGCCAATATTTAAATACAGTCTAGTCAGGGAGAGGAAGAGAGAGACTAAAGGGCCCTGTCAAAAAATAAATACAACTGCAGTGAAGCCCTGGAGCGGTGAATGTGCTGACCTAATGAGAGTATAGTACCATGCCACTATGGCTCGTTTAACCCGTTTTAAAGTCCCATCTGTCCGCCCTCGGCCCAATCTGGCCTGGTGATAAGTGACGTTGGTTAAACGTGTTTCTCCAGGATCATCGTGAGAATGGCCAATTACAATCAGACCACCCAGGAGATAGCTCGTCCCTCGGACCTGCTAGCGGGGATAAGAGCCTATACAGCCAGCCTGCACAGCCTCTCCAGCTACATCAATGTGGACGTCACCCGGCTGGTGAAGAACGTCCTGCTGCAGCAAACACAGCCATTGGACTCACGTGGAGGGCAGACCATCACGACCCTCTACACAAACTGGTGTGTGTAATATATACTGTATATAGGTGTATCTACTGTGTGCTGCAGGCAAGAGTCCATTTAAATCATACAAACAAGCACATCCTCTTGGTTTCTCTTTCTCACTCTCACTCTCTTCAATTCAAACATCTGTTGAAGGCTGAGGACATTTTGTTTGTTTATTTTCTGCCCCTCAGGTTCCTGGAGAGTCTCTTGCGTCAGGCCAGCAACTCCCTCATCGTTCACTGTCCCACGATGCACTGCTTCATCAACCAGGCTACTGACAACGAGCCAAGTTTCAGAGCAGAGGAGTTTTCAGATATATCAGGTAGGGCCCTGAATTTAATTACAGATATTTAATATCTGTAGCATTAGTCAATATGATCCTTAAGATAGAAGATCTGAACTTACTAGACTGTTCTATTATTTATTTTTACCCACAGATGATTATTTATCAAAAATTTCATTATGCAAGTATTTTGTAAAAGCACCACTGGTCAACCCTACAATATCGCAACGCTGAGGTATTTGGTCAAAAGTATTGTAATATTTGACTTTTTCCATATTGCTAAGCCTTAAGGTAGATCTTTCATTTAATCTGGATAAATACTCCTAGCTCTATTAACAACCTATACTGTACTTTTATAAAGGAGAAGATAAAGTAAATCAGAGACAAATAAACCAAAGCTTAATATAAAGTTTAGAGTTATTCACTGACTTTCATTACTATGTCGCATATAGGATAAAGTAATCCAGATGACAAGTAGAGCTTTGCATCCACAGCAACAAATCTCACTTTGATTTTATTTCTTTATGGACTTGTCCATGTTGTACACTAAATTCATGTAGATTATGAAGTTACTGGAGAATTTCAGTCATGTCGGTATAATCTCAGAAGTTTGCCAAAACACCTTGCTGCAGATTTTAATGTATTAATTATATGAGAGCGTTTGCATGATAAGCAAAAAGGTGTTGGTGAGACAGATATTTTCCCCCCTCTATTTTCACTTTTTGCAGACACATGCTTTTACACATGACAGAATCAAAAAGTCCTCCATACTCTGTTTAATGATCATGGGCCCACAGATCCAAGACATGACTCACGCTTTTCCAAATCTTGAGATCTTGTTCATTCCTCTGACACCACATGCAGACGGGATGTGGAGCTTGTTATTGTGCTGGTGTGCGGTGTTCTTCATGCTGCCTATCATCCAGTGTATTCTGGTGCTGCCTAGCTAATGTAAAGTTCAATATTGCTTACCATCTCCCCCGCTCTTCCGTCCTTGCATCCTACATACCCCAGCATCACTTGTCTCTCCTCCACACAGCCTCCTGTTCTGCCTGCACGCTGCCTTGTGGGAGCAGTGGAAGTCCTTACGACTATATTAAGGCTATATTCACTCCACTACAGTCCTTGGCTCATGCAAACATTAGATGCCTACATAAGGCATGCACACACACAGTACCTTGGAGACCGCTGCACTTCAATAGACGCCCCCGCACAATGTCATCATCATTGTCTATATTTACTCCATAGTGAGGTATCTGTGCCTCAGTGACTCACTCCCGGATCCATTAACCACCTCCAATTTTAACCACACACGTCCTTATCCATCCATATTCAAGCGGAGATGTTGAGCTGAGTGAAAGGTCTAATAGCTGCAGTTTTCTCTCTCTCATTGATTCAGCCACACTCACAAATCTAATCTTTATTATTTGGGTCACTGGTAGAGAGCCAAGCTTTGTATTAGCCTGGAAGCAAACACTACGTTTCCACCTGAGCCTGTTTCTGTTGTGCATTTTTGTAAACAACATCAGTTTAAGCTTCTGTTGACTCCTCATCTCCCTCCAATCACAACCCTTAAATCATTCATATCGCCTTCTGAACAGAGTTACAGGCCCTGGCGGAGCTCATTGGTCCATATGGGCTGAAGTTTCTGAGCGAGAACCTGATGTGGCACATCACCTCTCAGATCAGCGAGCTGAAGGTACAGTATGATGCAACGGGCTTCTGTTAAGGATGTAGATCAGTGGCCTGCTGAATTACCTGGGCAACTCTGATGAGTATTATTAGTATGTAGTAGTAGGGAGACTATGCTAATGCTAAGCAACATCAGAGGCAGCGTAGCTGAGATTAAAACAGCCTTCAGTTTATGCCTTAATTATTTTACCTCCCCAAAAACAATTGCCATTGACCCTAAATAATACCTAAAATCTGCAGATAGGTTACTGCACTCTGCCTTTGGATGGTCTTAAAGGAATGCAAGAGAAAAATGCAACATCTACCATAAATTTATTGTGGTCTCTTAGCTTTCCATTAAAAAAAAATAATTTAATTTACAATCTATAGCTATTTTTTTGTGCTTAAAAGCTATTATCTTCTCAAACTCAAGGGACATGTCATGAAAAACTATTTTTTTCTTTGCTTGTACATACATTTGGATATCTGGAGTGTCTACCAACCCCCAAACTGTGAAATAAGACAACCCAGTCAGTTTTTTGTCATCTCATTTGAATATGCCGCCCACAGCTTGAGAACCATCCATGGATGTATAATAAGAACAGGATCCCGGAGATGGCACCATTCATTCCAATGACAATTGTTCTCCGGGTTATGAGGCCCATTGATTATGCGCTGTAGTGTTTCTCCCGCTGGCCACACCTGCAAACTCCCATTTGGCTTTACATTGTGATGACATCACAGATGTTTAAATCGCTTTTCACAGCTCGATTATAAAATTATAAAATCCCCATGGATCAAAAAATCTGAATAGAAAGAGTCCTAACCAACCTTGTTTGCAGTTCGAGGTGTCCTATCAACACTTCTACAGATGTCTCTTTTACAGTGGTCTATAAGGAAATTGCTTTTTGGGCCACAGGGGGATTTTATGCTGCAGTACCACGAGTGGCTACTGAAAAAAACTGGAAGCAAGGCTGAGTGGCGGCACCGTATCTGGGTCTTATTATATATCCATGGAACTACCTTTGCAAAAGTGCAACATATTTTTCTCACAAGCCAGTCAGAGCAGACTGGGCTTTTTCAGGCAGGGGTCTTAAAGAGACAGGTGCTAAAACAGAGCGTTTCAGACAGCGGTTGAATACAGGTGGACAGATAGTATGGGAGAAATAATGTGTTTTTTGAACATTAAAGCATGCAAACATGTTTTAGTAGAAACCCAAAATACAAGTATGCACCTGATAATGAGCATGATATGTCCCCTTTAAAAGACTTGATTGTGTGCCGCGTCAGGCTCCTCTCTTTGACACCTATGATTGAATTGAGGAGCTCTGAACTTACTGAGCGACAGATCTGTCACAGTTATGACCTCTCTCCAACAGGACTCCCACCTGAAGGTGGTTTTATCACTTATCTCACTTCCTTCTATTCTGTCAGAAACTGGTGATTGAGAATATGGACGTCCTGGTACAGATGAGGAACAACTTCGATAAGCCAGAGGAAATGGCCAATCTGAAGAAGAGACTGACAGGTGAGCAGTGGAGAGAGGTATGTGAGAGGACACTGAAGGAAGAGGTAGGGGATTGAAAAGGAAAGGAATGACTAAAAGGTGTAGGTGTGGAAAAGGCAAAGAGGAGATCAGGTGGTACACGAAGTACAAAGGAGCACAATAGGTGAATCACTATAAGCAGAAATCCTCATCATTTCTATACTGACTGAATTCACATACAATATATGACTTTGGCTTACCAGCAGATCTGAAGTATGTCGGGTTCACAATGGCCAGGTGCAAGACAAACAAACAGACTAAATAAATGAAAAAATAAATAAAAACATAGACAGCAATAGTCTCTACTCAGTGTTTTTATATCTTTATGTAAGGACTCGCAAATTATCTTCTTGCATTTTGCATTTTATTAAACCATTAGAAACAGTGTATGAGGATGCTGAAGAAGGCAGAACCGGAAACGTCTAGGTGTAGCTGCTAATAATTTGATCAAAAGAAAGAAAAATAATTAAATGAATAGATCAATGTTTATCTCTACTAAATTCCTGTACTTTAGTGCTCTTCTTTTCTAGATCTAGAGCTAATAAAAATGGGATGATTCAAGCTGATCACTTGGTCACCTTTTCTGAAGACGTTTTGTTTTCTTAGAGCCCCGAATGTAATTAAAGTAAATAAACAGATGAGCTGTCAGACACTTCAGAATGATGATCTCATTAGCGCAATGATTTCTCATTAATCACAACAGCAACTAGTCGCACATTCACCCAAAGTGTTGTACTGAAGGTCACTGCTTTTCTGCTTCACAGGCAGCAGCGAGCCTCTGATCTCTTTCATATGCTCTTCTAGGTGGAGAGAACATGCTGAAGAGGATGACCATCGTCGGGGTGATCCTGTCCTTCAGGATGATGGCACAGACCTGTCTGAAAGACGTAATGTCCAACAAGATTTTGTGATAAGATGGTTGATATGCTGAAACTGTTTCTAGTAGGCGCAACAGACCAGATGATGTGATACTTTTAAAATTAAGACTGAAAGTTCATGCTTTACCTTGGGAATAGTGGTTTGAAAATGTATCTTTTTTTTAAGTCTCAAGGTTCACTTACTAGCTTTTCCTGAGCATTCAACTGCATCTCACGGTCTTCAGCAGCAGTTGGAATTTCTTCAGTAGTCATATACAAGTTATATGTGATATATAGACGTAATATTCAACCACCTGTTAACATTTGACTACAGTTCCCTTCCTACGTAGGTCATGTGGAGACAAATGAGCAAACTCTGTGAGGTGCAGTTGAAAGCTCTGGAAAAAAGGGAGGAAGGGGAAATAAAGTTTTTTTTTTTTTTTTTATAAAAAGGAAAAAAATTTTAATTAAAAAAAAAAAAAAAAAAAAAAAAAAACAGGTTATTGTCCGATAAACTTTATTTCTAATGATGCATGTTATTGTCCTGTAGTGTCTCTGTTTAACTTATTAATTTTTAAAATAACAGATCAGCACCTTTCAATGAAAAATGCTTTACAAATATAAATAATGAAAAAAAAATCACAGGTGATTATGGCTCCATGCACTGCAACTATTATTATATAAAGCTGGAAGAAAACTGACCTTAACCGCTTACTACAGTATACATGTATAAATGTCTTTTCTCCGTCATGTATGATCTCAGTAGTATTGTGTCATATAATCCTATAATCCAGGTCCTGAATAAGCATTGTCCGTTCCTGATCGGTCCCATAGAGTGCCTGAGAGACTTCATCTCTCCTGAAACTGACATCAAGGTAAAACACTGCTCATATACCACAGCTACACTGTAAAAACAGCATCCATATGTTGAGATCTCACAGAGGACTTGATGTGCAATCATCATTCACTGTGCATGAATCATCCCATCACAGTTTATCAACAGTTTGTTAACAGTTTGTTTTCACTGGGCCGACATATTGTGGGAGAATTTAGGTTGAAGGCATATTGTATTTATATTAATCCAAACATATTTACATTTGAGACTATGAGGAATCGACTGATTTCCATCTGAGGTTAAGAATGCAAAATATACTGTAGCACAATAGGCAGCGTGCAACAGTGGATATGAGAGTTGCAGAGGAAATATTTTCTTCTTTTCTCTCGTACCAACCAAATTAAATTCTTTATCTCCCTCTGGAGTTATCTGTGTGCCTGTGACTCATGAACTCCCCCTCCCTCACTTACGTCTGGTCTCTGATTGAGGCATGACAGCCGTGCCACAGCCGAGGCCAGGATAACCCCAAAGACGTCAGAGCCCCCTCATGCCTCCGTGAGAGAGACTCTGATCGCTGCTGCAGCTCTGCAGTCTAAACCACATGAGTGGAAACATTCTGCCCAGACAGGCCAACCATGCATGCAACTACAAATAGGGCATGATCAGAACCTGTGTGTCATGACAAAGGCACCCACCACTGATTTAGTGTCATTACACAGGATGTCGCTTTTGTGGCTGCAACATAAAATGCAAAGCACACATCAGCATCCTACTGGTTGTGTTACTGGTGTTTTTTCAGCAATAAAATGCAATATGATGAATATTTAAACGGTGCATTAAATTTGAATTCACTTCATTGCTGCATTATGCATCTCTTTGCTGCAGAGGCTTTAAACTGCCTATTTCAGCTGCACTTCATTTAATTCTTTACAACGTTACAGGTGACTCTAAGTGTTTTTGAGCTGGCTTCAGCTGCAGGGTTGTCATGCGATATTGATCCTGCCCTCGTTGCAGCCATCGGCAATATGCAGACAGGTAACTCTAAAACTATTAGTGCCACTTCTGCAGACAGCAGTGTTCTTTCATCTCTTAATGTTTTCTATTAAAAAAAAAAAAACTGCAGATAACACATCAGTTGATGAGGAGTACAAGCTGTCGTGTCTGCTGCTGGTCTACGTCGCCGTAACCCTTCCCACCCTGGCCCTGGACCCCAACTCTTTCTACAGCCAAGAGCATGGAGGTGCATATCGATTCATTCATATTCAGCTGCGACAAACTACTTAGCCTCAACCAAATGCTAATCGCTACTTCTTCCAGCCATTATTTACCAGCTGCTGATAGAGTATAAGAAAGGTACTCCACCCTGAAACATTAGGCTTATTAGCATCTCTGTGCATCATACTTTCCAGTCCGACTGACGTGTTTCGAAGCAAAGTATGTTGGTTAATGAGAAGCACGTTTCTGTTGCGAGACATTTGTTTACAGATAAGTTCGGCTGACGTGCATCAATACAGTTACTCTTGGCATGTGGCCCTGCTGAGCCTAAGCGCTTGGCTTCAAGCCTGGGCTGCAACATTAAGAGCAGCAAATAGCCGAGATTTCTATCAAATTGTGGCGTTTGTCTCAGATTATTTGCTTTGTCTCTATTTTCCATTGGCATGTTGGAAATAGATTTCCCCTGTGAGCCCGAGGAAGTACGCTCCATATACTTCCTCTTAAGTGTTACAGATCATCGAGTAAATTTCCCTAGTTGTCGGGCCATGAAAACATCCTCTCTGTGGCCAAGGTTACAGGACATGTTGCTGCTGTTGAATTTTGTATTTTTATTTCCTCAGGCCACAACAACAACATCCACTGTTTAGCTACAGCTATCAACCAGCTGGCTGCTGCCATGTTCACTGTTCAGAACAAGAACATTGAGCAGCACCTCAAAGAGTTTCTCCTGGTGAGTGGCAAATATTTGAAGTTTCTTACTGTTCAAATAAAAAAAGGTCGGATTTTATAAAATGTTCTGGCTTCACAAATCAGTAAATTAACTCAGAGGTTACAAGGTGAACCTTGGTAGGAAATGGGAAAGTTCTTCTATACAAAAAATATTTTGTTTTTTTGTGTGAAATGCTGGATAGTTTAACCTCTTCAGGTCTCTAAAAGAAGCCTCAGGTGGGAAAATTAGTCTTCAGTTGAACACTGCACCCTGTAACAAGGGGTCTTAGACATACAATAGCTTTGTATTACGATCAAGGAGCACTGACTGAAATCAGAGATTATCATGCCATGGTCAAAATAATCTTAGGAAAGCCATAAACATAATAGGTATATGGTGAGGGACAAATGGTTTCTTGGGCACACTACTGAAAATATTTCAGTTTAAGAGCTTTCTCAAGACACTGCCAACCTTTGCCCCAGTTGAGGTTGAGTGCAACAGTGTAAAAACGTTCCAGTTGTTTGATCTGCCTCTTTTTTGACTTTGTTATTCCACAGCTGGCCTCCTCCACTCTGCTTCAGTTGGGACAAAACATGGAAAGAATGGAGAGCAAAAACCGAGAGTCCATCTACGTGCTCCTACACCAGGTACAATAATCACATACTTTCAAATTTACAATAAGACTTAAGCGGGTTTACAAATTGACTAGTGGGAAAACCTATGACCCTTCATTAATTAGGTTTTTCTCTTTACAATAAGCCAACACACCTGCAGTGTTTTCTATAATGGCTTTACTCCTTATCTTTAAATGAATGATTAACAATAATGTCATTAAGGACATTTTATGTACCCTATATAATAAGCATGCATATTTTAACGTGGAAGTAAAATTTCAAATGAATAGAGAATACAGAAATCTCAGTACAGTAAGTGCAGAATAAATTATCAACAACCTTATCAAATCCTCAACATGGTCATTTTGTGTCATTACAGTGGGAATGTATTTATTATCACAAGTCTGGTGGTAATCAATACTTTTTTGTATTGTCAACAAATTCCATGAAAAAATATATATATATGTATGAATTGATCCCACCAGCAATTTTTCTGTGAGATAGACGTCCGTTTTTGTTCCACAACAATTAAAAATACATCAGCGAACCACGCTGTTGCACTGGATGACACGTCCCTTCATCACAGTGAACATGGGAACTTTAGTTTGAATCAATCAAACATTCACCATCTTAGTGCCTTAAACACTCACTGGCACACCAAATGTGTATTAATCATCGCTGAAAATAGTCCCAAAAAATGCACATTTTTTACCGTTTGAGTAACATTTGCTGAAAACTACAGTCCCCAGCTGTTTTAGCAAATTACTTATGGGAGACCATAATACATACAGTATATACTGTACATATATGCATATACGGTATATTAATATTACTGACCAGATTGTGGTGTTTTAATGGAATTTGTTAACAATAAGAAAAATATGAAGTAGCCACAGTTTTAACACTTTCAACACTGATTCTCTCAGATCGTAGAGGAGTCTCCGTTCTTGAGCCAAGACATGCTGGAGAGCTGCTTCCCATATGTTCTGCTCCGAAACGCCTACAGAGAGGTGTACAGGTCCTTTATCGTCACTCTGGGCTGAGGACTTACTTACAAGTTAAATACTTGTAATGTAACCTTTATTTACTCAAGGTACTATTTTAATGTGCACGCATGTTTTGTTTCTGTTACTGTTTAGTGTCTTATCCATGCAGGTCTGCACATTCCCACCAGGTTTGGATGTTAGTTGATGCTTCCTGTGTGTACCCACTTTACAAAAGGTCCTCCCTCATTATACAAACTGGAGACTTGCTTGTATGGTGCTTAACTGCCAGTATTATAGCATAGATTTACGACTGCTGTACATTACGAATATAAGCTTGAATAATTCAACGATATATATTGTAACATCCCTTCTTATATTTTACACAAAAAACATGTTGGTTGAATGAAACCACATTTGTGAAGATTTTAATAGATTATTGAAGATGATGATAATATGCTAATTGTTTTCTTTTTGGTCTTTATTCAACAAGTGTACCTCATCTATTTCCAGTCTGTCCTACCCACCCATCTGTCCTTCTTGGATCACTCATTTTTCATGTACAATTTAAATGATGCACTCCAGTTTTGCAGAGCCAAAAGTGCGTGTTGCTAATTTTAGACGCGCCTTTAGTGATTTTATTTTGCAACCAGCAGTCCCTCTTTTCTACCTTTTTCCTCCTCCTCTCCCCCTATTCTGCAGCTACATCTGTTTGTGTGTATATGCAAGGGTAAAGAGTAATTTATGGAGGAACACGACCCCCTCAATGACTTTTTTTGGACACACTACTGTTTTTTTCGACGTACTATACTAAGTTTTTTTTTTTTTTTTTTTTTTTTTTGCGATACTATACTATGACTGTTTTTTGACATACTGGTGTGGTTACACGTGGTCTGTGGTTGTTAGGCTGGTAGGATGAACTGCCAAATTCTCTGAAACGCCTTTGGAGATGCTGATGGCAACAGCTCTGGTGGACATTCCTGCAGTCAGCATGCCCATTGCACACTCCCTCAAAACTTGCAACATCTGTGGCATTGTGCTGTGTGATAAAACTGAACATTTTAGAGTGGACTTTTATTGTGACCAGTCTAAGACACACCTGTGCAATAGTCATGCTGTCTACTCAGCATCTTGATATGCTACACCTGGGAGGTGGATGGATTATTTTGGAGGAGAAGTGCTCACTGACAGGTTTAGACAAAATTGTGAACAATATGTGAGAAATAGGCCTTTTGTGTACATTGAAAAATTCTTAGCTGTTTGACTTCAGCACATAAAAAATGGGAGCAATGGGAGTGTTGCGTTTATATTTTTCTTCAGTATACTATGACTTTTATTTTGACAAACTATGCTATGACTTTTTCCTCAACATACTATACTATGACTTCTTTTTCGACATAATATACAATGACATTTTTTAATTTTCCGTCATACTACAGTATGACTTTTATCAACGTACTATACTATGACGTTTTTTCAACATACTATATTATATATTATATTTTTCTGACATAAACTGTCTTCAACATACTGTACTATGACTTTTTTTGACATATACAATACTTTTTTTATCAACATACTATACCATTACTTTTTTTTTTTACATACTATGCTATGCCGTTTATTTCGATAAAATATACCATGACATTTTTCAATTTTCCATCATACCACAGTAATACATTTTGCAGCATACTTTACTATGACTTATTTTTCAACATACTATACTATGACTTTTTAGATATACTATAATATGACTTTTTTTTTTCCAACATACTATACTAGTACTTTTGTCGACAAGATTTTTTTTTTCAACATACTATACTATACTATACCTATTTTTCAAAGTACCATATTATGACGTTTTTGACATACTATTATGTTAACTACTTTTTTTTCGACATACTATACCATGACTTTTTTTTCCGACATAATATATCATGACTTTTTCGGGACACTTACTTTTTTCAGGATACTATAATATGACTTTTTTCAAATTTTCATCAAACCTTAGAATGACTTTTTTTCAAGATACTATACCATGGCTTTTTTTCGACACGCTATACTAAGACTTTTTTTCAACATACTGCAACAATACTTTTTTGTCGACATACTGTACCATGACTTTTTGTTTGACATAATATCCATCACTTTTTTTTTGGGAAACTATGCTACAGCTGTTTTCTACTTACTATACTATGTCTTTCTTTTCAACATACTATACTATGACTTTTTACCAGCATACAATACTATGACGTTTTTTTGAATGCTATACTGTGACTTTTTTTGACAAACTAAACTGACTCTTTTTGACATACTATATTATGACTTTTTCTCAACATACTATACTATGACATTTTTCTGACATAATATACGATGATTATTTTTAAAATACCATACTATGACATTTTTGCAACAATATACCATGACTTTTACCGACATACTATACTATGACTTTTTTCACTTACCATATTATGACTGACGTTTTTGCGACACACTATATCATGACGGGATTCTGTGCTATGATCTTAATTGCATACTTTATTATGACTTTTTTCAATTTTACGTCATACAACAGTATGACCTCTCCGGGAACCATCACCTTAACGTGGTGGAGAGGTTTGTGTGTCCCTATGACCCTGAGGGCTGTGTTGTCTGGAGCCTTGTGCTCCTGGTAGGGTCTCCCATGGCAAATTGGTCTCAGGTGAGGGGCCAGACAAAGAATGGTTCAAAAGGACCCTATGAGTAATCAAGGCAAAAGAGAAGTGACCCGGCCCGGAGGAAGCCTGGGGCCCCTGTCTGGAGCCAGGCCCAGGCGAAGGGCCCGTAAGCGAGCGCCTGGTGGCCGGGCTTGCCACGGAGCCCGGCCGGGCTCAGCCCGGAAAAGCTATGTGGGAACCCCCTTCTCTCCATCCTGTGGGCCCACCACCTGCAGGAGGAACCGCTGGGGTCGGGTGCACTTCGACGGACCAGACCCGGGGGGCATGGGCTGGCTCTGGGGACGTGGAACGTCACCTCTCTGTGGGGGAAGGAGCCGGAGCTTGTGCGGGAGTTGGAGCGCTATCAGTTAGATCTGGTGGGGCTTACCTCTACGCACAGCCTCGGCTCTGGAACCGTTCTCCTGGATAGGGGTTGGACTCTATTCTTCTCTGGAGTTGCCCAAGGTGTGAGGCGCCAAGCGGGTGTGGGGATACTCACAAATCCCCGATTGAGTGCTTCTACGTTGGGGTTTACCCCAGTGGACGAGAGGGTTGCCTCCCGGCGCCTTTGGGTTGTGGGGGGGGGGAAACTCTGACTGTTGTGTGTGCATATGCACCAAACAGCAGTTCAGAGTATTCAACCTTCTTGGAGACCCTGAATGGAGTCCTGTATGGGGCCCCAGTAGGGGACTCCATTGTTCTGCTAGGGGACTTCAACGCGCACATAGGCAATGATGGAGGCACCTGGAGAGGAGTGATTGGGAGGAATGGCCTCCCTGATCTGAACCCGAGCGGTCGTTTGTTATTGGACTTCTGTGCTAGCCATGGGTTGTCCATAACAAATACTATGTTTGAACATAAGGATGCTCATAAGTGTACTTACGTGCACCCTAGGTCGAAGATCGACGATCGATTTTGTGATTGTATCGTCTGATCTGAGGCCGCATGTTTTGGACACTCGGGTGAAGAGAGGGGCAGAGCTGTCAACTGATCACCATCTGGTGGTGAGTTGGATCAGAGGGTGGGGGAAGACTCTGGACAGACCTTGCAAACCCAAACGTGTAGTGCGGGTGAACTGGGAACGTCTGGAGGAGGCCCTATCTGAGAGATCTTCAACTCACACCTCCGGTGGAGCTTTTCTAGCATCCCTGTGGAAGCTGGGGGCATTGAACCTGAGTGGGCGTTGTTCAAAGCTTCCATTGCTGAAGCTGCGGCGGTGAGCTGTGGCCTGAGGGTCTTACGTGCCTCAAGGGGCGGTAACCCTCAAACACCATGGTCAGGGAAGCTGTCCGACTGAAGAAGGAGTCCTTCTGGGATATGTTATCTCGGAGGACTCCGGAGGCAGTTGCAAGGTACCGACAGGCCCGTAGGGCAGCAGCCGCTGCCGTAAAGGAGGCAAAGCAGCGGGTGTGGGAGGAGTTTGGAGCAGCCATGGAGAAGGACTTTCGGTCGGCACCAAGGTGCTTCTGGAAAACTGTCCGGCACCTCAGGAGGGGGAAACGGGGACCCATCCAAGCTGTATACAGTAAGGATGGGACACTGTTGACCTCAACTGAGGAGGTAACCGGGCGGTGGAGGGAGCACTTTGAGGAACGCCTGAACCCGACTGATATGCCCTCTTTTGTAGAGGCAGAGCTGGAAGCTGATGGGGGATCGTCGTCAATTTCCCAGGTGGAGGTCACTGAGGTAGTTAAACAGCTCTGCAGTGGCAAGGCCCCGGGGATTGACGAAATCCGTCCAGAAATGCTGAAGGCTCTGGGCTCTTCAACATTGCATGGAAGTCGGGGACAGTGCCTAAAGAGTGGCAGACCGGGTTGGTGGTTCCCCTGTTCAAAATGGCGGACCAGAGAGTGTGTGCCAATTACAGGGGTATCACACTACTCAGCCTCCCTGGTAAAGTCTACTCTAGGGTGCTGGAAAGGAGGGTTCGGCCGATAGCCAAACCTCGGATTGAAGAGGAACAATGTGGATTTCGTCCTGGCCGTGGAACAACGGACCAGCTCTTCACTCTCGCAAGGATCCTTGAGGGGGCCTGGGAATATGCCAATCCAGTCTACATGTGTTTTGTAGACTTGGAGAAGGCGTCAATTCGGGTCCCATGGGGTTTACTGTGGGAGGTGCTGCGGGAGTATGGGGTGATTGGGTCACTTCTCAGGGCCATCCAATCTCTGTACTCCCAAAGCGAGAGCTTTGTCCGGGTTCTCGGCAGTAAGTTGGACTCGTTTCCGGTGGGGGTTGGCCTCCACCAGGGTTGCGCCTTGCGCCTTATTCATGGACAGGATATCGAGGCGTAGTCGGGGGGAGGAGGGTGTGCTGAGGATCTCATCGCTGCTTTTTGCAGATGATGTGGTTCTGCTGGCATCATCGGTCTGCAACCTCCAGCACTCACTGGATCGGTTTTCAGCCGAGTGTGAAGCGGCTGGGATGAGGATCAGCACCTCAAAATCGGAGGCCATGGTTCTCAGCAGGAAACCTATGGATTGTCTACTCTGGGTAGGGAATGAGTCTTTACCCCAAGTGAAGGAGTTCAAGTACCTCGGGGTCTTGTTCGCGAGTGAGGGAACAATGGAACGTGAGATTGGCCGGAGAATCGGAGCAGCAGGGGCGGTATTGCAGTCGCTGTACCGCACCGTTGTGACGAAGAGAGAGTTGAGCCAGAAGGCAAAGCTCTCTATCTACCGGTCAATCTTCGTTCCTACTCTCACCTATGGTCATAACTGAAAGAACTAGATCGCAAGTACAAACGGCCGAAATGGGTTTTCTCAGGAAGGTGGCTGGCATCTCCCTTAGAGATAAGGTGAGAAGCGCAGTCATCCACGAGGGACTCGGAGTAGAGCCGCTGCTCCTTTGTGTTGAAAGGAGCAGGTTGAGGTGGTTCGGGCATCTGGTAAGGATGCCTCCTGGGCGCCTCCCTAGGGAGGTGTTCCAGGCATGACCAGCTGGGAAGAGACCCCGGTGACGACCCAGGACGAGATGGAGAGATTATATCTCCACACTGGCCTGGGAACGACCTTGGGATCCCCCAGTCAGAGCTGGTTAATGTGGCCCACGAAAGGGAAGTTTGGGGTCCCCTGCTGGAGCTGTTGCCCCCACGACCCGACCCCGGATAAGCGGATGAAGATGAAGAAGATGAAGACAACAGTATGACTTTTTTTTTTGACATACAAGATGACTTTTTTTTCCGACATACTACACTATGACTTTTTTTTTTGACATGCTATGAGTTTTTTTGCGACATAATACAGTATGACTTATTTTCACCATACTGTACTTTTTTTCGACATACTATACTATGACTTTTTTTTTGACATACTATACTATGACATTTTTTCACATACCATGACTTTTTTCAAGAAAATATACTATGACATTTTTCTGAAATAATATACTATGACTTTTTTCAATTTTACGCCATACAACAGTATGACTTTTTTTGTCGACATAATATACCATGACTTTTTTCAGCATACTTTACTTTGACTTTTTTTAAAAACACTACTGTGACTTTTTTCAACATACTATGACTTTTTCAATACACTATAATATGACTTTTTTCAACATACTATACTGATGTTTATTCAACAAACTATACTATGACTTTTTAGACAAACTATACCATGACTTTTTTTGACATACTACACTAAGACGTTTTTATCAACATACTATACTATGACTATTTTTCGACATACTACACTATGACTTCTTTTGCGACATGATATACTATGACTTTTTGTCGACATACAACACTATGACTTTTTTTTGACATACTATAATAAGACTTTTTGTTCGACATAAGATACCATGACTTTTTTTGGGATACTGTATATAATGTTTTTCTCGGCATACTATACTATGACTTTTTTTCAATTTTACGTTATACTACAGTATGACTTTTTTTTGATATGCTATACTATTACTTTTTTTTCGATGACTTTTTTTGCCACATAACATACCATGACTTCTGTGGGATAATGTGCTATGACTGTTTTCGGCACGCTATACTATGACTTTTTTTCGACATAATACACCATGACTATTGTCGGGATACTGTGCTATGATTTTTTTCGGTGTACTATACTATGACTTTTTTCAATTCAAACAATAGTATGACATTTTTTCGACATACTGTACTATGGCGTTTTTTTTTTTTTTACATACTATACCATGACTTTTTTTTTCGACATATTATACCATGACTTTTGCTGGAATACTCTATGATTTTTTTCAGCATACTATTTTATGCCTTTCAACATTATGACTTATTTTGGACATGCTATACTATGACTTTTTTTTTTGACGTTATCGTCTGACTTTTTTTCGACAAACTATACTATGACTTTTTATCAACATACTGTACAATTACTTTTTTTTCAACATACTACACTTTGATATTTTTTTTGACACACTATACTATAACTTTTTTTTCGACATACTACACCTTGACTTTTGTTGCGACATATGATGACTTGTCGACATACTACACTAAGACTAAGCTATACCATGACATTTTTCGGGATACTGCGCTATGATTTTTTTCGTCATACTATACTATGACTTTTTTCAATTTTATGCCACACAACAGTATGACATTGTTTGACATACTGTACTATGGCATTTTTTTGACATACTATACTATGACTTTTTTCGACATATACCATGACTTTTGCTGGAATACTCTGATTTTTTTCAGCATACTATACTGACTGTTTTCAATTATAAGCATTAAGCATTTTCTGACATGCTATCCTTTGACTTTTTTTCGACATACTATATTATGACTTTTTTTAAACAAACTATACTATATCTTTTTTCATGAAAATATTCATCACGTTATGCCATGAATTTTTTATGAAAATTTTCGACATACTATACTATTACTTTTTTCATGAAATTTTTCAACATACAATACTATGACCTTTTTTTCAACATACTATTCTGTCTTTTTTCATGAAAATTGTAAACATATTATACTATGACGTTATTCATGACAATTTTCGAAATACTATTCTATGACTATTTTCATGAAAATTTTCGACATACTATACTTTGACTTTTCTCATGAAAATTTCCGACATACTTTACGATGATGTTTTTAATGAAATTTTTTTACTTACAATACTATGACATTTTTTATGAAATTTGTCAACAAACTATACAATGATACAATTTTTTAACATAATATACTATGTCTTTTTTTAAGAAAATTTTCATCATGCTATACTATGACCTTTTTTATGAAATTTTTCGACATACTATACTGACTTTTTTATTGAAGATTTTCGACATACTATACTATGACTTTTTTAATGAAAATTTTCATCATGCTATGACTTTTATCATGAAAATTTTTGACATACTAATAGAGTTTTTATGAAAATTTTAAAAAAAAAAAAAAAAACTTTTTAAAAAAAAAAATTAAATTTTTAAAAAAAAATAAAATAAAAAAAAAAATTTAATAAAAAAAATTTTTAAAAAAAAAAAAAAAAAATTTTAAAAAAATAAAAAAAAAAAAAAAAAAAAAAATTTTAAAAAAAATTAAAAAAAAAAAAATTAAAAAAATTTTAAAAAAAAAAAAAAATTTAAAAAAATTAAAAAAAAAAAAAATAAAAAAAAAAATAAATATTTTAAAAAAAAAATTTTTTAAAAAAAAAAATTATTAAAAAAAAAAAATATAAAAAAAAAAAATATATATAAAAAAAAAAAATATAAAAAAAAAAAATTTTTTATTTAATATTAAAAAATATAAAATAAAAAAAAAATTTTTTTTTATTTTTTAAATAAATAAATTATTATTAAAATTTTCAAAAAAATAAACTTAATTTTTAACATAATTATTATAATTTTTTTATAAAATTTATACTATACTCTGACTTTTTCATGAAAATTTTCATCATGCTATACTATGACTTTTTTCATGAAATTTGTCGACAAACTATACTATGACATTTTTTAAACAAACTATACTATGTCTTTTATAAAATTTTGAAATAAATACTATGACTTTTTTTATAAAATTTTTTTAATTAAAAAAATGCTTTTTTTTTAACTTACTTTGACTTTTGTCATGAAAATTTTCGACATACTATACTATGACTTTTCTCATGAAAATTTTCGACATACTATGATGACTTTTTTCATGAAAATTTTCGACATATATGATCTTTTCATGAAATTTTTCGAGTTACTATACTATGATTTTTTTCGTTTTCTATACTATGACTTTTTTCATGAAATTTTTCGACATACTATACTATGACTTTTTTCATGAAATTTTTCGACATACTATACTATGACGTTTTTTGATGAAATTTGCAAAAACTTCGACTATGTTTTTTCATGAAAATTTTACAATACTATGACTTTTTTTCATGAAATTTGTCGACAAACTATACTATGACTTTTCATGAAATTTTTCAACATACTACACTGCTTTTTTCATGAAAATTTTTAACATACTATACTCAGACTTTTTTTAAAAATTTCCAAAAAATAAAAAAATTATTTTTTTTTTTTTTATATAATATTTTTTTTTCATGAAAATTTTCATCATACTATACTATGACTTTTTTCATGAAATTTGTCGAGAAACTATACTATGACTTTTTCTATGAAATTTTTCGTCATACTATACTATGACTTTTTTATGAAAATTTTCGACATACTATACTATGACATTTTTCATGAACATTTTCAACATACTGTTTTTTTCATGAAATTTTTCAACATACAATACTATGACTTTTCTCATGAAATTTTTGTTAAATATCTTTTTCGACATTATACTATGACTTTTTTGACATACTATACTATGTCTTTTTTCATGAAAATTTTCATCATACTATACTATGACTTTTTTCATGAAATTTTTCGATATACTATACTGTGACTTTCTTCATGAAAATTTTCGACATACTGTACTATGACTTTTTTCATGAAAATTTTCGACATACTATACTATGACTTTTTTCGTTATACTATACTATGACTTTTCTCATGAAAATTTTCGACATACTATACTATGACTTTTTTCATGAAATTTGTCAACAAACTATACTATGACTTTTTTCATCATACTATACTGACTTTTTTCATGAAATTTTTCGTCATACTATACTATGACTTTTTATGAAATTGTTCGACATAGTATACTATGACTTTTTTCGTCATACTATACTATGACTTTTCTCATGAAATTTTTCGACATACTATACTATTACTTTTTTCATGAGTCCTCATTAGTATAGTGGACAGTATCTACCTGTCACGCGGAAGCCCGGGGTTCGATTCCCCGACGGGGAGAAAATTGTTTTGTGAATTTCTCCACTGTGGGACCAATAAAGGAATATCTTATCTTATCTTAAAATTTTCATCATGCTATACTATGACTTTTTTCATGACTCTCTTCTGACTTCTCTTCTTTGTCTCTTGTGGCTCTCAACGAAGGCGGACGCTTTTTCTCTGCTCCCTCCCTGCCCTTATCTGCCCCGCTTGCTGCTCTTTGTCTTGTGCTGTCTTGGTCTGATCTTTCGGAGCCTCTCTCTGCATTTCTCTCCGAATACCTAAAGTCATGGAATTGATCAGCTGGTCTCTCAAAGCATTTGACCAAATTTTCTCGACAAAGAGACCGGGCGAAGGAGAGCCCTCCTGCCCTGACGGAACGTTTCCAGCCGGATACACGATGGACTCCTGGGGGAAGTGGAGGGTCGTGTGCCTGTTGATCCTTTCCGTTGAGGATGTTGAAGATGTGTACATAATTGGATGTACGATAACAGGCATTCTGCTGATTGGAGGTAGCAGCTTCCTGGTCTATCGCAAAAGTAAGAAGACGTTGGCAATGGGGAAGCTGCCCGTCATGATTGAGGGAATGTGCAGGGCTGCCAACACTCAAGACTCAAGCGACATGTGAGCTCAATCACAAGCTGGATGCGATTCTTGATCAAAATTGCAGGCTGGCTGAGATTTCTGAACTCTGTCGTAAGATGGATACCAACTTGGAGAAGTTGCCAGCTCGGCTCGGCTGAATTTGACCATCGAATTTGGCTCTATTGGATCTTAGCCACTTGGAGACTCAGAGAGACTTAAGGCAGACGGAAAATTACAGTGTCTTCCTGACCCAAAACAATTGTTATCTTCATTGGCTCCCCGAGACAACCAGCCTTCCCAAGGCCGGTTATCTCTCCATTCTCCTGGATGTTATGTCGACAAGATGCCCCCCCCCCCCCACCCTACCCCCTTTTTAACATACTATACTAAGTCTTTTTTCATAAAAATTTTCGAGACACTATACTATTACTTTTTTCATGAAAAATTTCGACTTTCTATACTATGACTTTTTAAAAAAAAAAATTTTTTATGAAAATTTTCGACATACTATACTATTACTTTCTTCATGAAATTTTTCAAAATACTACACTGACTTTTTCCATGAAAATTTTCGACATACTATACTATGACTTTTCATGAATTTTTTCAAAATACTACGCTGACTTTTTTCATGAAAATTTTCGACATACTATACTGACTTTTTTCATGAAAATTTTCGACATACTATACTATGACTTTTTGAACATACTATACTTGTCTTTTCTCATGAAAATGTTCGACATACTATTCTATGACATTTTTTAATGAAAATTTTCGACATACTATTCTATGACTTTTTTCATGATAGTTTTTCGACATACTAAACTATGACTTTTTACATGAAAATTTTCCACTTAAAATACTAGCTTGCAATACTTGACTTTTTTCATAAAATTTGTCGACATACTATACTATGACTTTTTTCGTCATACTATACTGTGACTTTTCTCATGAAAATTTTCGATATATTATACTATGACTTTTTTGATGAAAATTTTCGACACGCTATACTATTACTTTTTTCATGAAAATTTTCGACATACTATACTATGACTTTTTTCGTCATAATATACTGACTTTTCTCATGAAAATTCTCGACATACTATACTGTGACTTTTCATGAAATTTTTCAACATACTACACTGACTTTTTCCATGAAAATTTTCGACATACCATACTATGACTTTTTTCGTCATACTATACTATGACTTTTCTCATGAAAATTTTCGACATACTATACTGTGACTTTTCATGAAATTTTTCAAAACACTACACTGACTTTTTCATGAAAATTTTTGACATACTATACTCTGACTTTTTGAACATACTATACTATGTCTTTTTTCATGAAAATTTTCATCATACTATACTATGACTTTTTTCATGAAATTTTTCAACATACTATACTATGACTTTTTTCATGAAATTTTTGGACTTACTATACTATGACTTTTTTCATGAAAATTTTCATCATACTATACTATGACTTTTTTCATGAAATTTTTCGACATACTATACTATGACTTTTTTCATGAAATTTTTGGACTTACTATACTATAACTTTTTTTATGAAAATTTTCGATATACTACACTATTACTTTTTTCATGAAATTTTTCAACATACTATACTATGACTTTTTTCATCATACTATACTATGACTTTTCTCCTGGAAAGTTTCGCCATATTATACTATGACTTTTTTTGACATGCTATACTCTGTCGTTTTTCATGAAATTTTTCAACTTACGATACTATGACTTTCATCATGAAAATTTTCGCCATACTATACTATGACATTTTTGATTAAATATTTCAACTTACAATACTATGACTTTTTTCATGAAATTTGTCAACAAACTATACTATGACTTTTTTCGTGATACTATACTCTTACTTTTCTCATGAAAATTTTCGGCATACTATACTATGACTTTTTCATGAAATTTTTAGACATACTACACTCACTTTTTTCATGAAGATTTTCGACAAACTATACTAGTACTTTTTTCATGAGTCCTCGTTAGTATAGTGGACAGTATCTCCGCCTGTCACGCGGAAGACCGGGGTTCGATTCCCCGACGGGGAGAAAAATTATTTTGTGAATTTCTCCACTGTGGGACCAATAAAGGAATATCTTATCTTATCTTATCTTAAAATTTTCATCATGCTATACTATGACTTTTTTTCGTGATACTATACTCTTACTTTTCTCATGAAAATTTTTGACATACTATACTATGTCTTTTTTCATGAAAAATTTCACTATGCTACACTGTGACTTTTTTCATGAAAATTTTCGACACACTATCCTATGACTTTTCGTGATACTATACTAATACTTTCGTCATGAAAATTTTCTTTTTTCATGAGTCCTCGTTAGTATAGTGGACAGTATCTCCGCCTGTCACGCGGAAGACCGGGGTTCGATTCCCCGACGGAGAGAAAAATTATTTTGTGAATTTCTTCACTGTGGGACCAATAAAGGAATATCTTAACTTATCTTAAAATTTTCATCATGCTATACTATGACTTTTTTCGTGAAGTTTTTCAACACACTACACTGTGACTTTTTTCATGAAAATTTTCGACATAATGTACTATGACTTTTTTCATGAAATTTTTCTACTTACTGTACTATGACTTTTTTCATCATAATATACTACGACTTTTCGCATGAAAATTTTCGACATACTATACGCTGACTTTTTTTCATGAAAATTTTCGACACTATACTATGACTTTTTTCATGAAAATTTTCGACGTAACGTACTATGACGTTTCATAAAATTTGTCGACAAATTATACGATGACTTTTTTAACATACTATACTAAGTCTTTTTTCATGAAAATTTTCATTATGCTATACTATGACTTTTTTCATGAAAATTTTCGACACACTATACTATTACTTTTTTCACGAAAAATTTCGACATACTATACTATGACTTTTTTCGTCATACTATACTATGACTTTTCTCATGAAAATTTTCGACTTACTATACTATGACTTTTTTTCATGAAAATTTTCGACACACTATACTATGACTTTTTTCATGAAAATTTTCGACATAACGTACTATGACTTTTTTCATAAAATTTGTCGACAAATTATACAATGACTTTTTTTAACATACTATACTAAGTCTTTTTTCATGAAAATTTTCATTATGCTATACTATGACTTTTTTCATGAAAATTTTCGACACACTATACTATGACTTTTTTCGTGATACTATACTCTTACTTTTCTCATGAAAAATTTCGACATACTATACTATGACTTTTTTATAATTTTTTGTCATAATATACTATGACTTTTCTCATGAAAATGTTCGACATACTATACTATGACTTTTCATGAAATTTTTCGTCATACTATACTATGACTTTTCTCATGAAAATTTTCGACTTACTATACTATGACTTTTTTTATGAAAATTTTCGACATACTATAATATGACTTTTTCCATGAAATTTTTCAACATACTATACTATGACGTTTTTTTCATGAAAATTTTCAACACACTACTATTTCTTTTTTCATGAGTCCTCGTTAGTATAGTGGACAGTATCTCCACCTGTCACGCGGAAGACTGGGGTTCGATTCCCAGATGGGGAGAAAAATTATTTTGTGAATTTCTCCACTGTGGGACCAATAAAGGAATGAAAATTTTCGACATAATGTACTATGACTTTTTTCATGAAATTTTTCGACTTACTATACTATGACTTTTTTTCGTGATACTATACTCTTAATTTTCGACATACTATACTATGACTTTTCATGAAATTTTGCAACATACTACACTCACTTCTTTCATGAAGATTTTCGACAAACTATACTAGTACTTTTTTCATGAGTCCTCGTTAGTATAGTGGACAGTATCTCCGCCTGTCACGCGCAAGACAGGGGTTCGATTCCCCGACGGGGAGAAAAATTATTTTGTGAATTTCTCCACTGTGGGATCAATAAAGGAATATCTTATCTTATCTTATCTTAAAATTTTCATCATGCTATACTATGATTTTTTTCATGAAGTTTTTCGACACACTACACTATTACTTTTTTCACGAAAAATTTCGACATACTATACTATGACTTTTCTCATGAAAATTTTCGACTTACTATACTATGACTTTTTTTATGAAAATTTTTGACATACTATACTAAGTCTTTTTTCATGAAAATTTTCATTATGCTATATTATGACTTTTTTCATGAAAATTTTCGACACACTATACTATGACTTTTTTCATGATACTATACTCTTACTTTTCTCATGAAAATTTTCATCATACTATACTATGACTTTTTTCATGAAATTTTTCAACATACTATACTATGACTTTTTTCATGAAATTTTTGGACTTACTATACTATGACTTTTTTCATGAAAATTTTCATCATACTATACTATGACTTTTTTCATGAAATTTTTCGACATACTATACTATGACTTTTTTCATGAAATTTTTGGACTTACTATACTATAACTTTTTTTATGAAAATTTTCGATATACTACACTATTACTTTTTTCATGAAATTTTTCAACATACTATACTATGACTTTTTTCATCATACTATACTATGACTTTTCTCCTGGAAAGTTTCGCCATATTATACTATGACTTTTTTTGACATGCTATACTCTGTCGTTATTCATGAAATTTTTCAACTTACGATACTATGACTTTCATCATGAAAATTTTCGCCATACTATACTATGACATTTTTGATTAAATATTTCAACTTACAATACTATGACTTTTTTCATGAAATTTGTCAACAAACTATACTATGACTTTTTTCGTGATACTATACTCTTACTTTTCTCATGAAAATTTTTCGGCATACTATACTATGACTTTTTCATGAAATTTTTAGACATACTACACTCACTTTTTTCATGAAGATTTTCGACAAACTATACTAGTACTTTTTTCATGAGTCCTCGTTAGTATAGTGGACAGTATCTCCGCCTGTCACGCGGAAGACCGGGGTTCGATTCCCCGACGGGGAGAAAAATTATTTTGTGAATTTCTCCACTGTGGGACCAATAAAGGAATATCTTATCTTATCTTATCTTAAAATTTTCATCATGCTATACTATGACTTTTTTTTCGTGATACTATACTCTTACTTTTCTCATGAAAATTTTTGACATACTATACTATGTCTTTTTTCATGAAAAATTTCACTATGCTACACTATGACTTTTTTCATGAAAATTTTCGACACACTATCCTATGACTTTTTTCGTGATACTATACTAATACTTTCGTCATGAAAATTTTCTTTTTTCATGAGTCCTCGTTAGTATAGTGGACAGTATCTCCGCCTGTCACGCGGAAGACCGGGGTTCGATTCCCCGACGGAGAGAAAAATTATTTTGTGAATTTCTTCACTGTGGGACCAATAAAGGAATATCTTAACTTATCTTAAAATTTTCATCATGCTATACTATGACTTTTTTCGTGAAATTTTTCAACACACTACACTGTGACTTTTTTCATGAAAATTTTCGACATAATGTACTATGACTTTTTTCATGAAATTTTTCGACTTACTGTACTATGACTTTTTTCATCATAATATACTACGACTTTTCGCATGAAAATTTTCGACATACTATACGCTGACTTTTTTTCATGAAAATTTTCGACTTACTATACTATGACTTTTTTCATGAAAATTTTCGACGTAACGTACTATGACGTTTCATAAAATTTGTCGACAAATTATACGATGACTTTTTTAACATACTATACTAAGTCTTTTTTCATGAAAATTTTCATTATGCTATACTATGACTTTTTTCATGAAAATTTTCGACACACTATACTATTACTTTTTTCACGAAAAATTTCGACATACTATACTATGACTTTTTTCGTCATACTATACTATGACTTTTCTCATGAAAATTTTCGACTTACTATACTATGACTTTTTTTCATGAAAATTTTCGACATAACGTACTATGACTTTTCATAAAATTTGTCGACAAATTATACAATGAATTTTTTTAACATACTATACTAAGTCTTTTTTCATGAAAATTTTCATTATGCTATACTATGACTTTTTTCATGAAAATTTTCGACATACTATACTATGACTTTTTTCGTGATACTATACTCTTACTTTTCTCATGAAAAATTTCGACATACTATACTATGACTTTTTTTGTCATAATATACTATGACTTTTCTCATGAAAATTTTCGACATACTATACTATGACTTTTTTCATGAAATTTTTCGTCATACTATACTATGACTTTTCTCATGAAAATTTTCGACTTACTATACTATGACTTTTTTTATGAAAATTTTCGACATACTATAATATGACTTTTTCCATGAAATTTTTCAACATACTATACTATGACGTTTTTTTCATGAAAATTTTCAACACACTACTATTTCTTTTTTCATGAGTCCTCGTTAGTATAGTGGACAGTATCTCCACCTGTCACGCGGAAGACTGGGGTTCGATTCCCAGATGGGGAGAAAAATTATTTTGTGAATTTCTCCACTGTGGGACCAATAAAGGAATATCTTACTTATCTGAAAATTTTCGACATAATGTACTATGACTTTTTTCATGAAATTTTTCGACTTACTATACTATGACTTTTTTTCGTGATACTATACTCTTAATTTTCGACATACTATACTATGACTTTTTACATGAAAATTTTCCACTTAAAATACTACGACTTTTTTCATAAAATTTGTCGACATACTATACTATGACTTTTTTCGTCATACTATACTATGACTTTTCTCATGAAAATTTTCGATATATTATACTATGACTTTTTTGATGAAAATTTTCGACACGCTATACTATTACTTTTTTCATGAAAATTTTCGACATACTATACTGACTTTTTTCGTCATAATATACCGACTTTTCTCATGAAAATTCTCGACATACTATACTGTGACTTTTCATGAAATTTTTCAACATACTACACTCACTTCTTTCATGAAGATTTTCGACAAACTATACTAGTACTTTTTTCATGAGTCCTCGTTAGTATAGTGGACAGTATCTCCGCCTGTCACGCGGAAGACAGGGGTTCGATTCCCCGACGGGGAGAAAAATTATTTTGTGAATTTCTCCACTGTGGGATCAATAAAGGAATATCTTATCTTATCTTATCTTAAAATTTTCATCATGCTATACTATGATTTTTTTCATGAAGTTTTTCGACACACTACACTATTACTTTTTTCACGAAAAATTTCGACATACTATACTATGACTTTTCTCATGAAAATTTTCGACTTACTATACTATGACTTTTTTTATGAAAATTTTTGACATACTATACTAAGTCTTTTTTCATGAAAATTTTCATTATGCTATATTATGACTTTTTTCATGAAAATTTTCGACACACTATACTATGACTTTTTTCATGATACTATACTCTTACTTTTCTCATGAAAATTTTCAACATACTATACTATGACTTTTTTCATGAAATTTTTCAACATACTATACTATGACTTTTTTCATGAAATTTTTGGACTTACTATACTATGACTTTTTTCATGAAAATTTTCATCATACTATACTATGACTTTTTTCATGAAATTTTTCGACATACTATACTATGACTTTTTTCATGAAATTTTTGGACTTACTATACTATAACTTTTTTTATGAAAATTTTCGATATACTACACTATTACTTTTTTCATGAAATTTTTCAACATACTATACTATGACTTTTTTCATCATACTATACTATGACTTTTCTCCTGGAAAGTTTCGCCATATTATACTATGACTTTTTTTTTGACATGCTATACTCTGTCGTTATTCATGAAATTTTTCAACTTACGATACTATGACTTTCATCATGAAAATTTTCGCCATACTATACTATGACATTTTTGATTAAATATTTCAACTTACAATACTATGACTTTTTTCATGAAATTTGTCAACAAACTATACTATGACTTTTTTCGTGATACTATACTCTTACTTTTCTCATGAAAATTTTCGGCATACTATACTATGACTTTTTTCATGAAATTTTTAGACATACTACACTCACTTTTTTCATGAAGATTTTCGACAAACTATACTAGTACTTTTTTCATGAGTCCTCGTTAGTATAGTGGACAGTATCTCCGCCTGTCACGCGGAAGACCGGGGTTCGATTCCCCGACGGGGAGAAAAATTATTTTGTGAATTTCTCCACTGTGGGACCAATAAAGGAATATCTTATCTTATCTTATCTTAAAATTTTCATCATGCTATACTATGACTTTTTTTTCGTGATACTATACTCTTACTTTTCTCATGAAAATTTTTGACATACTATACTATGTCTTTTTTCATGAAAAATTTCACTATGCTACACTGTGACTTTTTTCATGAAAATTTTCGTGATACTATACTAATACTTTCGTCATGAAAATTTTCCTTACCATATTCTTTTTTTAATTTTTTTCTTTTTTCATGAGTCCTCGTTAGTATAGTGGACAGTATCTCCGCCTGTCACGCGGAAGACCGGGGTTCGATTCCCCGACGGAGAGAAAAATTATTTTGTGAATTTCTTCACTGTGGGACCAATAAAGGAATATCTTAACTTATCTTAAAATTTTCATCATGCTATACTATGACTTTTTTCGTGAAGTTTTTCGACACACTACACTGTGACTTTTTTCATGAAAATTTTCGACATAATGTACTATGACTTTTTTCATGAAATTTTTCTACTTACTGTACTATGACTTTTTTCATCATAATATACTACGACTTTTCGCATGAAAATTTTCGACATACTATACGCTGACTTTTTTTCATGAAAATTTTCGACACTATACTATGACTTTTTTCATGAAAATTTTCGACGTAACGTACTATGACGTTTCATAAAATTTGTCGACAAATTATACGATGACTTTTTTAACATACTATACTAAGTTTTTTTCATGAAATTTTCATTTGCTATACTATGACTTTTTTCATGAAAATTTTCGACACACTATACGATTACTTTTTTCACGAAAAATTTCGACATACTATACTATGATTTTTTTCGTCATACTATACTATGACTTTTCTCATGAAAATTTTCGACTTACTATACTATGACTTTTTTTCATGAAAATTTTCGACACACTATACTATGACTTTTTTCATGAAAATTTTCCATATATATGATTTTCATAAAATTTTCGAAATTTATGATTTTTTACATACTATACTAAGTCTTTTTTCATGAAAATTTTCATTATGCTATACTATGACTTTTTTCATGAAAATTTTCGACACACTATACTATGACTTTTTTCGTGATACTATACTCTTACTTTTCTCATGAAAATTTCGACATACTATACTATGACTTTTTTTGTCATAATATACTATGACTTTTCTCATGAAAATTTTCGACATACTATACTATGACTTTTCATGAAATTTTTCGTCATACTATACTATGACTTTTCTCATGAAAATTTTCGACTTACTATACTATGACTTTTTTTATGAAAATTTTCGACATACTATAATATGACTTTTTCCATGAAATTTTTCAACATACTATACTATGACGTTTTTTTCATGAAAATTTTCAACACACTACTATTTCTTTTTTCATGAGTCCTCGTTAGTATAGTGGACAGTATCTCCACCTGTCACGCGGAAGCTGGGGTTCGATTCCCAGATGGGGAGAAAAATAATTTTGTGAATTTCTCCACTGTGGGACCAATAAAGGAATGAAAATTTTCGACATAATGTACTATGACTTTTTTCATGAAATTTTTCGACTTACTATACTATGACTTTTTTTCGTGATACTATACTCTTCTAATTTTCGACATACTATACTATGACTTTTCATGAAATTTTGCAACATACTACACTCACTTTTTTCATGAAGATTTTCGACAAACTATACTAGTACTTTTTTCATGAGTCCTCGTTAGTATAGTGGACAGTATCTCCGCCTGTCACGCGGAAGACAGGGGTTCGATTCCCCGACGGGGAGAAAAATTATTTTGTGAATTTCTCCACTGTGGGATCAATAAAGGAATATCTTATCTTATCTTATCTTAAAATTTTCATCATGCTATACTATGACTTTTTTCATGAAGTTTTTCGACACACTACACTATTACTTTTTTCACGAAAAATTTCGACATACTATACTATGACTTTTCTCATGAAAATTTTCGACTTACTATACTGTGACTTTTTTTATGAAAATTTTTGACATACTATACTAAGTCTTTTTTCATGAAAATTTTCATTATGCTATATTATGACTTTTTTCATGAAAATTTTCGACACACTATACTATGACTTTTTTCGTGATACTATACTCTTACTTTTCTCATGAAAATTTTCGACATACTATACTATGACTTTTTTCATGAAATTTTTCAACATAATATACTGACTTTTTTCATGAAATTTTTCAACATAATGTACTGACTTTTTTCATGAAATTTTTCGACTTAATATACTATGACTTTTTTCGTGATACTATACTCTTACTTTTCTCATGAAAATTTTCGACATACTATACTATGACTTTTTTTATGAAAATTTTTGACATACTATACTAAGTCTTTTTTCATGAAAATTTTCATTATGATATACTATGACTTTTTTCATGAAATTTTTCGACATACTATACTATGACTTTTTTCGTGATACTATACTCTTACTTTTCTCATGAAAATTTTCGACATACTATACTATGACTTTTTTCATGAAATTTTTCGACTTAATATACTATGACTTTTTTCGTGATACTATACTCTTACTTTTCTCATGAAAATTTTCGACATACTATACTATGACTTTTTCATGAAATTTTTCGACATACTACACTTGACTTTTTTCATGAAGATTTTCGACAAACTATACTAGTACTTTTTTCATGAGTCCTCGTTAGTTAGTGGCAGTATCTCCGCCTGTCACGCGGAAGATCGGGTTCGATTGGGGGGAAAATTTTTTGTGATTTTTGTGGGCAATAAAGATATTTATCTTATCTTATCTTAAAATTTTCATCATGCTATACTATGACTTTTTTTCGTGATACTATACTCTTACTTTTCTCATGAAAATTTTTGACATACTATACTATGTCTTTTTTCATGAAAAATTTCACTATGCTACACTGTGACTTTTTTCATGAAAATTTTCGACACACTATACTATGACTTTTCGTGATACTATACTAATACTTTCGTCATGAAAATTTTCTTTTTTCATGAGTCCTCGTTAGTATAGTGGACAGTATCTCCGCCTGTCACGCGGAAGACCGGGGTTCGATTCCCCGACGGAGAGAAAAATTATTTTGTGAATTTCTTCACTGTGGGACCAATAAAGGAATATCTTAACTTATCTTAAAATTTTCATCATGCTATACTATGACTTTTTTCGTGAAGTTTTTCAACACACTACACTGTGACTTTTTTCATGAAAATTTTCGACATAATGTACTATGACTTTTTTCATGAAATTTTTCTACTTACTGTACTATGACTTTTTTCATCATAATATACTACGACTTTTCGCATGAAAATTTTCGACATACTATACGCTGACTTTTTTTCATGAAAATTTTCGACACTATACTATGACTTTTTTCATGAAAATTTTCGACGTGACGTACTATGACTTTTTTCATAAAATTTGTCGACAAATTATACGATGACTTTTTTAACATACTATACTAAGTCTTTTTTCATGAAAATTTTCATTATGCTATACTATGACTTTTTTCATGAAAATTTTCGACACACTATACTATTACTTTTTTCATGAAAAATTTCGACATACTATACTATGACTTTTTTCGTCATACTATACTATGACTTTTCTCATGAAAATTTTCGACTTACTATACTATGACTTTTTTTCATGAAAATTTTCGACACACTATACTATGACTTTTTTCATGAAAATTTTCGACATTACGCTTACTATGACTTTTTTCATGAAAATTTGTCGACAAATTATACAATGACTTTTTTATAAATTTTTAACATACTATACTAAGTCTTTTTTCATGAAAATTTTCATTATGCTATACTATGACTTTTTTCATGAAAATTTTCGACACACTATACTATGACTTTTTTCGTGATACTATACTCTTACTTTTCTCATGAAAAATTTCGACATACTATACTATGACTTTTTTTGTCAAACTTTTACACTATACTATGACTTTTCTCATGATCCTCGATATGTATTCGACATACTTCGGAGAAGCGGGGGAAAATTCGAATACTATGACTTTTCATGAAATTTTTCGTCATACTATACTATGACTTTTCTCATGAAAATTTTCGACTTACTATACTATGACTTTTTTTATGAAAATTTTCGACATACTATACTATGACTTTTTCCATGAAATTTTTTTTTTTTCAACATACTATACTATGACGTTTTTTTCATGAAAATTTTCAACACACTACTATTTGCTTTTTTCATGAGTCCTCGTTAGTATAGTGGACAGTATCTCCACCTGTCACGCGGAAGACTGGGGTTCGATTCCCAGATGGGGAGAAAAATAATTTTGTGAATTTCTCCACTGTGGGACCAATAAAGGAATGAAAATTTTCGACATAATGTACTATGACTTTTTTCATGAAAATTTTCGACATACTGTACTATACGATGACTTTTTTTCGTGATACTATACTCTTAATTTTCGACATACTATACTATGACTTTTCATGAAATTTTGCAACATACTACACTCACTTTTTTCATGAAATTTTTCGACAAACTATACTATGTACTTTTTTCATGAGTCCTCGTTAGTATAGTGGACAGTATCTCCGCCTGTCACGCGCAAGACAGGGGTTCGTTTCGTCCGACGGGGAGAAAAATTATTTTATGAAATTTCTCCACTGTGGGATCAATACAATGAATATCTTATCTTTTCTTATCTGAAAATTTTCATCATGCTATATTATGATTTTTTTCATGAAGTTTTTCGACATACTACACTATGACTTTTTTCATGAAAAATTTCGACATACTATACTATGACTTTTCTCATGAAAATTTTCGACTTACTATACTATGACTTTTTTTATGAAAATTTTTGACATACTATACTATGTCTTTTTTCATGAAAATTTTCATTATGTTATATTATGACTTATGACTATGCTACACTATGACTTTTTTCATGAAAATTTTCAACACACTATACTATGACTTTTCGTCATACTATACTATGACTTTCGTCATGAAAATTTTCTTTTCTCATGAGTCCTCGTTAGTATAGTGGACAGTATCTCCGCCTGTCACGCGGAAGACCGGGGTTCGATTCCCTGACGGGGAGAAAAATTATTTTGTGAATTTCTTCACTGTGGGACCAATAAAGGAATATCTTAACTTATCTTAAAATTTTCATTATGCTATACTATGACTTTTTTCGTGAAGTTTTTCAACACACTACACTGTGACTTTTTTCATGAAAATTTTCGACATAATGTACTATGACTTTTTTCATGAAAATTTTCGACATAATGTACTATGACTTTTCATGAAATTTTTCTACTTACTGTACTATGACTTTTTTCATCATAATATACTACGACTTTTCGCATGAAAATTTTCGACATACTATACTCTGACTTTTTTTCATGAAAATTTTCGACACACTATACTATGACTTTTTTCATGAAAATTTTCGACATAACGTACTATGACTTTTCATAAAATTTGTCAACAAATTATACAATGACTTTTTTTTTAACATACTATACTGAGTCTTTTTTCATGAAAATTTTCATTATGCTATACTATGACTTTTTTCATGAAAATTTTCATTACACTACACTATTACTTTTTTCACGAAAAATTTCGACATACTATACTATGACTTTTTTCATCATGCTATACTATGACTTTTCTCATGAAAATTTTCGACTTACTATACTATGAGTTTTTTTCATGAAATTTGTCGACAAACTATACGATGACTTTTTTTAACATACTATACTATGAGTTTTCTCATGAAAATTTTCGACATACTGGACTATACGATGACGTTTTTCATGAAATTTTTCGAGTTACTATACTATGACTTTTTTCATGAAATTTTTCAACATACTACACTCACTTTTTTCATGAAGATTTTCGACAAACTATACTAGTACTTTTTTCATGAGTCCTCGTTAGTATAGTGGACAGTATCTCCGCCTGTCACGCGGAAGACCGGGGTTCGATTCCCCGACGGGGAGAAAAATTATTTTGTGAATTTCTCCACTGTGGGACCAATAAAGGAATATCTTATCTTATCTTATCTTAAAATTTTCATCATGCTATACTATGACTTTTTTTCGTGATACTATACTCTTAATTTTCGACATACTATACTATGACTTTTTCATGAAATTTTGCAACATACTACACTACTTTTTTCATGAAGATTTTCGACAAACTATACTATTCCTTTTTTCATGAGTCCTCGTTAGTATAGTGGACAGTATCTCCGCCTGTCACGCGGAAGACCGGGGTTCGACATCATACTATACTATGACTTAAATGAAATTTTTCATCATACTATACTATGATTTTTTTCATGAAAATTTTCCACTTACAACACTATGAGTTTTTTTCATGAAATTTGTCGACAAACTATACGATGACTTTTTTTAACATACTATACTATGAGTTTTCTCATGAAAATTTTCGACATACTGGACTATACGATGACGTTTTTCATGAAATTTTTCGAGTTACTATACTATGATTTTTTTCATGTAAAAATTTTTCGACTTACTATACTATGACTTTTTTTATGAAAATTTTCGACATACTATACTATGACTTTTTCCATGAAATTTTTCAACATACTATACTATGACGTTTTTTCATGAAATTTTTCAACATACTATACTATGACTTTTTTCTTCATACGAGTACTGACTTATTCTACTGGAAAGTTTCGCCACCTGTTATACGGATGACTGGGTTTCTTTTCCCATACTGGGGAGTAATATGTTTTTTTCATGAAAATTTCTCATCATACTATGGGACCAATAAAGGACTTTTTTATGAAAGTTTTTCGACATACTGTACTATGACTTTTTTCATGAAATTTTTCGACTTAATATACTATGACTTTTTTTCGTGATACTATACTCTTACTTTTCTCATGAAAATTTTCGACATACTATACTATGACTTTTCATGAAATTTTTCAACATGCTACACTCACTTTTTTCATGAAGATTTTCGACAAACTATACTAGTACTTTTTTCATGAGTCCTCGTTAGTATAGTGGACAGTATCTCCGCCTGTCACGCGGAAGACCGGGGTTCGATTCCCCGACGGGGAGAAAAATTATTTTGTGAATTTCTCAACTGTGGGACCAATAAAGGAATATCTTATCTTATCTTATCTTAAAATTTTCATCATGCTATACTATGATTTTTTTCATGAAGTTTTTCGACACACTACACTATTACTTTTTTCACGAAAAATTTCGACATACTATACTATGACTTTTCTCATGAAAATTTTCGACTTACTATACTATGACTTTTTTTATGAAAATTTTTGACATACTATACTAAGTCTTTTTTCATGAAAATTTTCATTATGCTATATTATGACTTTTTTCATGAAAATTTTCGACTCACTATACTATGACTTTTTTCATGATACTATACTCTTACTTTTCTCATGAAAATTTTCGACATACTATACTATGACTTTTTTCATGAAATTTTTCGACATACTATACTATGACTTTTTTCATGAAATTTTTCGACTTAATATACTATGACTTTTTTCGTGATACTATACTCTTACTTTTCTCATGAAAATTTTTGACATACTATACTATGACTTTTTTCATGAAATTTTTCGATTTAATATACTATGACTTTTTTCATGAAAATTTTCGACATACTATACTATGACTTTTTTCGTGATACTATACTCTGACTTTTCTCATGAAAATTTTCTTTTTTCATGAGTCCTCGTTAGTATAGTGGACAGTATTTCCGCCTGTCACGCGGAAACCGGGGTTCGATTCCCCGACGGGGAGAAAAATTATTTTATGAATTTCTTCACTGTGGGACCAATAAAGGAATATCTTAACTTATCTTGAAAATTTTCATCATACTATACTATGACTTTTTTCATGAAATTTTTCAACACACTACACTATGACTTTTTTCATGAAAATTTTCGACATAATGTACTATGACTTTTTTCATGAAAATTTTCGATATAATGTACTATGACTTTTTTCATGAAGTTTTTCTACTTACTATACTATGACTTTTTTCATCATAATATACTATGACTTTTTTCATGAAAATTTTCGACATAACGTACTATGACTTTTCATAAAATTTGTCGACAAATTATACGATGACTTTTTTTTTAACATACTATACTAAGTCTTTTTTCATGAAAATTTTCATTATGCTATACTATGACTTTTTTCATGAAAATTTTTGACATACTATACGAAGTCTTTTTTCATGAAAAATTTCGACATACTATACTATGACTTTTTTCGTCATGCTATACTATGACTTTTCTCATGAAAATTTTCGACTTACTATACTATGACTTTTTTTATGAAAATTTTTGACATACTATACTAAGTCTTTTTTCATGAAAATTTTCATTATGCTATATTATGACTTTTTTCATGAAAATTTTCATCATACTATACTATGACTTTTTTTATGAAGTTTTTCGACATACTATACTCTGACTTTTCTCATGAAAATTTTCGACTTAATATACTATGACTTTTTTCGTATACTATACCTGACTTTTTTCATGAAAATTTTCGACATACTATACTGACTTTTTTCATGAAATTTTTCGACTTACTATACTATGACTTTTTTCGTGATACTATACTATGACTTTTCTCATGAAAATTTTCGACTTACTATACTATGACTTTTTTTATGAAAATTTTTGACATACTATACTAAGTCTTTTTTCATGAAAATTTTCATTATGCTATATTATGACTTTTTTCATGAAAATTTTCGACTTACTATACTATGACTTTTTTCATGAAAATTTTTGACATACTATACTATGACTTTTTTCATGAAATTTTTCAACATAATGTATTATGACTTTTTTCATGAAATTTTTCGACTTACTATACTATGACTTTTTTCGTGATACTATACTCTGACTTTTCTCATGAAAATTTTCGACATACTATACTATGACTTTTTCATGAAATTTTTCAACATACTACACTCACTTTTTTCATGAAGATTTTCGACAAACTATACTAGTACTTTTTTCATGAGTCCTCGTTAGTATAGTGGACAGTATCTCCGCCTGTCACGCGGAAGACCGGGGTTTGATTCCCCGACGGGGAGAAAAATTATTTTGTGAATTTCTTCACTGTGGGACCAATAAAGGAATATCTTATCTTATCTTATCTTAAAATTTTCATCATGCTATACTATGACTTTTTTTCGTGATACTATACTCTTAATTTTCGACACACTACTTACTATGACTTTTCATGAAATTTTGCAACATACTACACACTTTTTTCATGAAGATTTTCGACAAACTATACTAATGTACTATGACTTTTTTCATGAAGTCCTGTTAGTATAGTGGACAGTATCTCCGCCTGTCACGGGAAGACGGGGTTGGAAATAATTTTATACTATGACTTAAATGAAATTTTTCATCATACTATACTATGATTTTTTTCATGAAAATTTTCCACTTACAACACTATGAGTTTTTTTCATGAAATTTGTCGACAAACTATACGATGACTTTTTTTTAACATACTATACTATGAGTTTTCTCATGAAAATTTTCGACATACTGGACTATACGATGACGTTTTTCATGAAATTTTTCGAGTTACTATACTATGATTTTTTTTTCATGAAAATTTTCGACTTACTATACTATGACTTTTTTCATGAAATTTTTCGACATACTATACTAGGACTTTTTTCATCATACTATACTATGACTTCTTTCATGAAATTTTTTGACTTACTATAGTGTGACTTTTTTTATGAAGTTTTTCGACATAATGTACGATGACTTTTTTCATGAAATTTTTCGACTTACTATACTATGACTTTTTTCGTGATACTATACTCTTACTTTTCTCATGAAAATTTTCGACATACTATACTATGACTTTTTTCATGAAATTTTTCGACATACTATACTATGACTTTTTTCATGAAAATTTTCGACATACTGTACTATGACTTTTTTCATGAAATTTTTCTACTTACTATACTTGACTTTTTTCATCATAATATACTACGAATTTTCTCATGAAAATTTTCGACATACTATACTATGACTTTTCATGAAATTTTTCAACATACTACACTGACTTTTTTCATGAAAATTTTCGACATACCATACTTTGACTTTTTTTCATGAAATTATCGACACACTATACTATGACTTTTTTCATGAAAATTTTCGACATACCATACTTTGACTTTTTTTCATGAAATTATCGACACTATACTATGACTTTTTTCATGAAAATTTTCGACTTACAATACTATGACTTATTTTTCCTTAAAATTTTACATATACTATACTATGTCTTTTTTCATGAAAATTTTCATCATATTATACTATGTCTTTTTTCATGAAATTTTTCGTCATACTATACTGTCTTTTTTCATGAAAATTTTCATCATAGTATACTATGACGATTTTGGTCATACTATACTATGACTTTTTTTCATGAAAATTTTCGACATAACGTACTATGACTTTTCATAAAATTTGTCGATAAATTATACAATGACTTTTTTAACATACTATACTAAGTCTTTTTTCATGAAAATTTTCATTATGCTATACGATGACTTTTTTCATGAAAATTTTTGACACACTATACTATGACTTTTTTCGTGATACTATACTCTTACTTTTCTCATGAAAATTTTCGACATACTATACTATGACTTTTTTCATGAAATTTTTCGACACACTATACTATTACTTTTTTCACGAAAATTTTCGACATACTGTACTATGACTTTTTTCATGAAATTTTTCGACTTACTATACTTTTATGACTTTTTTCATCATAATATACTACGAATTTTCTCATGAAAATTTTCGACATACTATACTATGACTTTTTCATGAAATTTTTCAACATACTACACTGACTTTTTTCATGAAAATTTTTGACATACCATACTTTGACTTTTTTTCATGAAATTATCGACACACTATACTACGACTTTTTCATGAAAATTTTATACATACCATACTTTGACTTTTTTTCATGAAATTATCGACACTATACTATGACTTTTTTCATGAAAATTTTCGACTTACAATACTATGACTTTTTTCATTAAAATTTTAGACATAATATACTATGTCTTTTTTCATGAAAATTTTCATCATATTATACTATGAATTTTTTCATGAAATTTTTCATCATACTATACTGTCTTTTTTCATGAAAATTTTCATCATACTATACTATGACGATTTTGGTCATACTATACTATGACTTTTTTTCATGAAAATTTTCGACACACTATACTATGACTTTTTTCATGAAAATTTTCGACATAACGTACTATGACTTTTCATAAAATTTGTCGATAAATTATACAATGACTTTTTTTAACATACTATACTAAGTCTTTTTTCATGAAAATTTTCATTATGCTATACTATGACTTTTTTCATGAAAATTTTTGACACACTATACTATGACTTTTTTCGTGATACTATACTCTTACTTTTCTCATGAAAATTTTCGACACACTATACTATGACTTTTTTCGTGATACTATACTCTTACTTTTTTTCACGAAAATTTTCGACATACTATACTATGACTTTTTTCGTCATAATATACTATGACTTTTCTCATGAAAATGTTCGACATACTATACTATGACTTTTCATGAAATTTTTCGACACACTATGCTATGACTTTTTTCATGAAAATTTTCGACTGACAATACTATGACTTTTTTCATGAAATTTTTCATCATGCTATGCCATGACTTTTGACATGAAATTTTTCATCATATTACACTATGATTTTTTTTTGATGAAAATTTTCATCATGCTATACTATGACTTTTTTTTCATGAAAATTATCGACACACTATACTATGACTTTTTTCGTCATACTATACTATGACTTTTCTCATGAAAATTTTCGACTTACTATACTATGACTTTTTTTATGAAAATTTTCGAGATACTATAATATGACTTTTTCCATGAAATTTTTCAACATACTATACTATGACGTTTTTTCATGAAAATTTTCAACACACTATACTATTTCTTTTTTCATGAGTCCTCGTTAGTATAGTGGACAGTATCTCCACCTGTCACGTGGAAGACTGGGGTTCGATTCCCAGATGGGGAGAAAAATATATTTTGTGAATTTCTCCACTGTGGGACCAATAAAGGAATGAAAATTTTCGACATAATGTACTATGACTTTTTTCATGAAATTTTTCGACTTACTATACTATGACTTTTTTTCGTGATACTATACTCTTTAAATTTTCGACATACTATACTATGACTTTTCATGAAATTTTGCAACATACTACACTCACTTTTTTCATGAAGTTTTTCGACAAACTATACTAGTACTTTTTTCATGAGTCCTCGTTAGTATAGTGGACAGTATCTCCGCCTGTCACGCGGAAGACCGGGGTTCGATTCCCCGACGGGGAGAAAAATTATTTTGTGAATTTCTCCACTGTGGGACCAATAAAGGAATATCTTATCTTATCTTATAATTTTCATCATGCTATACTATGACTTTTTTCATGAAGTTTTTCGACACACTACACTATTACTTTTTTCACGAAAAATTTCGACATACTATATTATGACTTTTCTCATGAAAATTTTCGACTTACTATACTATGACTTTTTTTATGAAAATTTTTGACATACTATACTATTACTTTTTTCGTGATACTATACTCTTACTTTTCTCATGAAAATTTTCGACATACTATACTATGACTTTTTTCATGAAATTTTTCATTATGCTATATTATGACTTTTTTCATGAAAATTTTCGACACACTATACTATGACTTTTTTCGTGATACTATACTCTTACTTTTCTCATGAAAATTTTCGACATACTATACTATGACTTTTTCATGAAATTTTTCAACATACTACACTCACTTTTTTCATGAAGATTTTCGACAAACTATACTAGTACTTTTTTCATGAGTCCTCGTTAGTATAGTGGACAGTATCTCCGCCTGTCACGCGGAAGACCGGGGTTCGATTCCCCGACGGGGAGAAAAATTATTTTTGTGAATTTCTCCACTGTGGGACCAATAAAGGAATATCTTATCTTATCTTATCTTAAAATGTTCATCATGCTATACTATGACTTTTTTTCGTGATACTATACTCTTAATTTTCGACATACTATACTATGACTTTTCATGAAATTTTGCAACATACTACACACTTTTTTCATGAAGATTTTCGACAAACTATACTACTCCTTTTTTTCATGAGTCCTCGTTAGTATAGTGGACAGTATCTCCGCCTGTCACGCGGAAGACCGGGGTTCGACATCATACTATACTATGACTTAAATGAAATTTTTCATCATACTATACTATGATTTTTTTCATGAAAATTTTCCACTTACAACACTATGAGTTTTTTTCATGAAATTTGTCGACAAACTATACGATGACTTTTTTTTAACAAACTATACTATGAGTTTTCTCATGAAAATTTTCGACTTACTGTACTATACGATGACGTTTTTCATGAAATTTTTCGAGTTACTATACTTTGATTTTTTTCGTCATACTATACTCTGACTTTTCTCATGAAAATTTTTGACATACTATACTATGTCTTTTTTCATGAAAAATTTCACTATGCTACACTATGACTTTTTTCATGAAAATTTTCGACATGAATTTTCATGAAATTATTCAACACATTACACTGACTTTTTTCAAGAAAATGTTTGACATAATATACTCTTACTTTTCTCACGAAAATTTTCGACATACTATACTATGACTTTTTCCATGAAATTTTTCATCATATTATACTATGACTTTAATGAAATTTTTCATCATACTATACTATGATTTTTTTCATGAAAATTTTCCACTTACAATACTATGAGTTTTTTTCATGAAATTTGTCGACAAACTATACGATGACTTTTTTTTCACACACTATACTATGACTTTTCTCATGAAAATTTTCGACATACTGTACTATACGATGACGTTTTGGAGTTACTATACTATGATTTTTTTCGTCATACTATGACTTTTATCATAAAATTTTTCGACATACTATACTATGACTTTTTTCATGAAATTTGTCGACAAACTATACTATTACTTTTTTCGTCATACTATACTATGACTTTTTTATGAAAATTTTCGACATACTATACTATTACTGTTTTCATGAAATTTTTCAACATACTATACTATGACTTTTTTCGTCATACTATACTATGACTTTTCTCCTGAAAATTTTCGACATATTATACTTTGACTTTTTGGACATACTATACTATGTCTTTTTTCATGAAAATTTTCATCATACTATATTATGACTTTTTTCATGAAGTTTTTCGACATACTACACTATGACTTTTTTCATGAAAATTTACGACATAATGTACTATGACTTTTTTCATGAAATTTTTTGACTTACTATACTATGACTTTTTTCGTGATACTATACTCTTACTTTTCTCATGAAAATTTTTGACATACTATACTATGTCTTTTTTCATGAACATTTTTGACATACTATACTATGACTTTTCATGAAATTTTTCATCATACTATACTGTCTTTTTTCATGAAAATTTTCATCATACTATACTATGACTTTTGTCATGAAAATTTTCGACATACTATACGATGACGTTTTTCAAGAAATTTTTCGAGTTACTATACTATGATTTATTCTGTCATACTATACTAGGACTTTTTTCATAAAATTTTTCGACATACTATACTAGGACTTTTTTTCATCATACTATACTATGACTTCTTTCATGAAAATTTTCGACATACTATACTATGACTTTTTTCATGAAATTTTTCGACATAATGTACTATGACTTTTTTCATGAAATTTTTCGACTTACTATACTATGACTTTATTCGACATACTATACTATGACTTTTTTTCATGAAAATTTTCGACACGCTATACCATTACTTTTTTCATGAAAATTTTCGACAAACTATACTATGACTTTTTTCATCATAATATACTACGACTTTTCTCATGAAAATTTTCGACATACTATACTATGACTTTTCATGAAATTTTTCAACATACTACACTGACTTTTTTCATGAAAATTTTCGACATACCATACTTTGACTTTTTTTCATGAAATTATCTACACTATACTATGACTTTTTTCATGAAAATTTTCGACTATACAATACTAATGTCTTTTTTCATGAAAATTTTCATCATATTATACTATGACTTTTTTCATCATACTATACTATGAATTTTTTCATGAAATTTTTCGACTTACTATACTATGCCTTTTTTTATGAAAATTTTAGACATACTGTACTATTTAATTTTTCATGAAATTTTTCAACATACTATACTATGACTTTTTTCATCATACTATACTGACTTTTCTCCTGAAAATTTTCGCCATATTATACTATGCCTTTTTTTTTAACATACTATACTATGTCTTTTTTCATGAAAATTTTCATCATACTATACTATGACTTTTTTTATGAAATGTTTTTCGACATAATGTACTATGATTTTTTCATGAAATTTTTCGACATACTATACTATGACTTTTTTCATGAAATTTGTCGACAAACTATACTATGACTTTTTTCGTCATACTATACTATGACTTTTTTTATGAAAATTTTCGACATACTATACTATGACTTTTTTCATGAAATTTTTCAACATACTATACTATGACTTTTTTCGTCATACTATACTATGACTTTTCTCCTGAAAATTTTCGACATATTATACTTTGACTTTTTGGACATACTATACTATGTCTTTTTTCATGAAAATTTTCATCATACTATATTATGACTTTTTTCATGAAGTATTTCGACATACTACACCATGACTTTTTTCATGAAAATTTACGACATAATATACTATGACTTTTTTCATGAAATTTTTTGACTTACTATACTATGACTTTTTTCGTGATACTATACTCTGACTTTTCTCATGAAAATTTTTGACATACTATACTATGTCTTTTTTCATGAACATTTTTGACATACTATACTATGACTTTTCATGAAATTTTTCATCATACTATACTGTCTTTTTTCATGAAAATTTTCATCATACTATACTATGACTTTTGTCATGAAAATTTTCGACATACTATACGATGACGTTTTTCAAGAAATTTTTCGAGTTACTATACTATGATTTATTCTGTCATACTATACTAGGACTTTTTTCATAAAATTTTTCGACATACTATACTAGGACTTTTTTCATCATACTATACTATGACTTCTTTCATGAAATTTTTTGACTTACTATAGTATGACTTTTTTCATGAAATTTTTCGACATAATGTACTATGACTTTTTTCATGAAATTTTTCGACTTACTATACTATGACTTTATTCAACATACTATACTATGACTTTTTTTCATGAAAATTTTCGACATGCTATACCATTACTTTTTTCATGAAAATTTTTCGACAAACTATACTATGACTTTTTTCATCATAATATACTACGACTTTTCTCATGAAAATTTTCGACATACTATACTATGACTTTTCATGAAATTTTTCAACATACTACACTGACTTTTTTCATGAAAATTTTCGACATACTATACTTTGACTTTTTTTCATGAAATTATCTACACTATACTATGACTTTTTTCATGAAAATTTTCGACTTACAATACTAAGTCTTTTTTCATGAAAATTTTCATCATATTATACTATGACTTTTTTCATCATACTATACTATGAATTTTTTCATGAAATTTTTCGACTTACTATACTATGCCTTTTTTTATGAAAATTTTAGACATACTGTACTATTTAATTTTTCATGAAATTTTTCAACATACTATACTATGACTTTTTTCATCATACTATACTGACTTTTCTCCTGAAAATTTTCGCCATATTATACTATGCCTTTTTTTTTAACATACTATACTATGTCTTTTTTCATGAAAATTTTCATCATACTATACTATGACTTTTTTTATGAAATTTTTCGACATAATGTACTATGATTTTTTCATGAAATTTTTCGACTTATTATACTATGACTTTTTTCGTGATACTATACTCTGAATTTTCTCATGAAAATTTTCGACATACTATACTATGACTTTTCATGAAATTTTTCAACATACTACACTCACTTTTTTCATGAACATTTTCGACATACTATACTCTGACTTTTTTCATTAAATTTTTAGGCATAATGTACTATGACTTTTTTCATGAAATTTTTCGACTTACTATACTATGAGTTTTTTCATGAAAATTTTAGACCTACAATACTGTGAGTTTTTTCATGAAATTTGTCGACAAACTATACGATGACTTTTTTAACATACTATACTATGACTTTTCTCCTGAAAATTTTTGACATATTATACTTTTTTAATTTTTGACTTTTTTGACATACTATACTGTTTTGGGGGATCTGGGAAAGACGGTTATGTCGGCTGGGGATGGTGTGGGAGGTGGCAGTTTCCTCTTGGGCACTGCCGAGGTGCCCCTGAGCAAGTCACCATACTACCCAACTCTCGGGCCTTGTCAGAGAGCCCCTACTGACATCTCTCATATACATTATTGTGTTTCAGGCTATGTACATGTATGTTTTCAGAGTGTAAATTGAATTTCATCACTTACTAATAAATAGATCTTTCTTCGTCTTTTTTCATGAAAATTTTCATCATACTATACTATGACTTTTTTCATGAAAATTTTCGACACGCTATACTATTACTTTTTTTTAACATACTATACTATGTCTTTTGTCATGAAAATTTTCGCCATTTTATACTATGACTTTTTTTTTAACATACTATACTATGTCTTTTTTCATGAAAATTTTCATCATACTATACTATGATTTTTTTCATGAAGTTTTTCGACATAATGTACACTGACTTTTTTCATGAAAATTTTCGACTTACAATACTATGACTTTTTCATGAAATTTGTCCACAAACTATATGATGACTTTTTTTTAAACATACTATACTTTTTTCAGCATACTATACTATGACTTCTTTCATCATACTATACAATGACTTTTCTCATGAAAATTTTCGACATGCTATACTGACTTTTTTTATGAAAATTTTCGACATACTATACTCTGACATTTTTCATGAAAATTTTCGACACACTATACTATTACTTTTTTCATGAAAATTTTCGACATACTATACTCTGACACTTTTTTCATGAAAATTTTCGACATACTATACTCTTACTTTTTTCATGAAAATTTTCGACACACTATACTATTACTTTTTTAGAAAATTTATACTATACTGACTGTCATGACCGAAAGAACTAGATCGCGAGTACAAGCGGCCGAAATGGGTTTTCTCAGGAGGGTGGCTGGCATCTCCCTTAGAGATAAGGTGAGAAGCTCGGTCATCCGTGAGGGACTCGGAGTAGAGCCGCTGCTCCTTTGCGTTGAAAGGAGCCAGTTGAGGTGGTTCGGGCATCTGGTAAGGATGCCTCCTGGGCGCCTCCCTAGGGAGGTGTTCCAGGCATGACCAGCTGGGAGGAGGCCCTGGGGACGACCCAGGACTAGATGGAGAGATTATATCTCCCAAATGGCTTGGGAACGCCTCGGGATCCCCCAGTCAGAGCTGGTTAATGTGGCCCGGGAAAGGGAGTTTGGGGTCCCCTGCTGGCTGTTGCCCCCGCGACCCGACCCCGGATAAGCGGTTGAAGATGAAGATGAAGATGATGAAGACTATACTGACTTTTTTTTAACATACTATACGAGGTCTTTTTTCATGAAAATTTTCATCATACTATATTATGACTGTTTTCATGAAATTTTTGGACTTACTACACTATGTCTTTTTTCGTCATACCATACTCTGACTTTTCTCATGAAAATTTTCAACATACTATACTATGACTATTTTCATGAAATTTTTCATCATACTATACTGTGACTTTTTCCATGAAATTTTTCATCATACTATACTATGACTTTTTTCGTCATACTATACTGACTTTTTCTCATGAAAATTTTCTCATATTATACTATGACTTTTTTTTAACATACTATACTATGTCTTTTTCCATGAAAATTTTCATCATAATATACTATGACTTTTTTTATGAAGTTTTTCGACATAATGTCTATCATTTTTTTCATGAAAATTTTCGATTAAATACTATGAGTTTTTTTATGAAATTTGTAAAATAAAATGACTTTTTTTAACATACTATACTATGACTTTTCTCATGAAAATTTTCAATATACTGTACTATAGATGAGTTAATATACTATGATTTTTTTTGTCATATATGACTTTTAACCTAAAATTTTTCAACATACTTCTTGCCTTTTTATGAAAATTTTCGAATACTGTACTATTTAATTTTTCATGAAATTTTTCAACGTATATACTATGAATTTTTTCGTCATACTATACTGACTTTTTTCATGACAAATTTTCAACAAACTATACTATGACTTTTTTTTAACATACTGTACTATGTCTTTTTTAAAATTTTAAAAAATGCTATACTATGACTTTTTAATAAAAAATTTTGACAGACTATACTATGACTTTTTTCATGAAAATTTTCATCAATAATAGATTTAAAAAAAAAAAAAAAAATATGCATAACAAATGTTGACAAACTATACTATGACTTTTATCATGAAAATTTTTGCCATACTATACTATGACGTTGTTAATTAAATTTTTCAACTTACTACTAATAATACTCTGACTTTTTTTTCATGAAATTTGTCAACAAACTATACTATGACTTTTTTCGTCATACTATACTGTCTTTTTTCATGAAAATTTTTAACATACTATACTCAGAGTTTTTTCATGAATTTTTTTGACTTACTATCCTATGACTTTTTATGGAAATTTTCGACATACTATACAATTACTTTTTTCATGAAATTTTTCAACATGCTATACTATGACTTTTTTCATCATATTATACTATGACTTTTCTCATGAAAATTTTCGACATACTATACTATGACTTTTCATGAAATTTTTCAACATACTACACTATGATTTTTTTCTTGAAAATTTTTAACATACTATACTCTGAGTTTTTTCATGAAAATATTCATCATGCTATACTATGACTTTTTTCATGAAATTTTTTGACATTGTATACTATGACTTTTTTTAACATACTATACTACGACTTTTTTCATGAAAATATTCATCATGCTATACTATGACTTTTTAATAAAAAATTTTGACATACTATACTATGACTTTTTTCATCATACTATACAATGACTTTTCTCATGAAAATTTTCGAAATAATATAAGAGGAGGTTTTTAAAAAATTTTTTGGGGTTACTATATAAATTTTTCAGCATACTATACTATGACTTTTTTCAAAAATTTTTCGACATACTATAAAATGACTTTTTTCATTACTATACTATGACTTCTTTCATGAAATTTTTTGACTTACTATAGTATGACTTTTTTCATGAAGTTTTTGACATAATGTACTATGACTTTTTTCATGAAATTTTTCGACTTACTATACTATGACTTTTTTTATACTATACTCTGACATTTTTCATGAAAATTTTCGACACACTATACTATGACTTTTTTCATGAAATTTTTTGACATAATGTACTATGACTTTTCTCATGAAAATTTTCTACTGACTATACTTCTTTTCTATGACTTTTCATGAAATTTTCAACATACTACACTGACTTTTTTCTTGAAAATTTTTGACATACTCATACTTTGAGTTTTTTCATGAAATTATTCGACATGCTATACTATGACTTTTTTCATGAAATTTTTCGACATACTATACTATGAATTTTTTTTTAAACATATATACTATTATTCATTCATTCATTCATCCAACTTATCAAGGGGGGGGGGAGGGGGAGCAACCGGAAAGGGGGAAGGAGGGACAGGAAGGGGCCACAGAGGGGAAAAAAAGAAAAAAAACAAATCAAAACAAAACCAAAAAAAGGAAAAAAAAAAAAAAAAAAAAAACAAAAAATGGAGGGGGGAGGGGAAGGGAAAAAAAAAAAGGAAAAAAAAAAAACCAAAAAAAGAAACGAAAGGAACCAACCCCCCCCCCCCGTGGGCGGGGCGACAGCCCCACCCCCCACCCCCCTATACTATGTATTTTTTCATGAAAATTTTCATCATACTATATTACGACTTTTTTCATGAAAATATTCATCATGCTATACTATGACTTTTTAATAAAAGATTTTGACATACTATACTATTACTTTTTTCATTAAATTTTTCAGCATACTATACTGACTTTTTTCATCATACTATACAATGACTTTTCTCATGAAAATTTTCGCACTATACGATGACTTTTTTCATGAAAATTTTCGACACACTATACTCTTACTTTTTTCATGAAAATTTTCGACATACTATACTATGACTTTTTTCATGAAATTTTTTTACTTACTATACTATGACTTTTTATGGAAATTTTCGACATACTATAAAATTACTTTTTTCATGAAATTTTTCAACATGCTATACTATGACTTTTTTCATCATATTATACTATGACTTTTCTCATGAAAATTTTCGACATACTATACTTGCTTTTCTGAAATTTTTCAACATACTACACTATGATTTTTTTCTTGAAAATTTTTAACATACTATACTCTGAGTTTTTTCATGAAAATATTCATCATGCTATACTATGACTTTTTTCATGAAATTTTTTGACATTGTATACTATGACTTTTTTTTAACATACTATACTATGTATTTTTTCATGAAAATTTTCATCATACTATACTACGACTTTTTAATAAAAAATTTTGACATACTATACTATTACTTTTTTCATTAAATTTTTCAGCATACTATACTATGACTTTTTTCATCATACTATACAATGACTTTTCTCATGAAAATTTTCGACATACTATACTGTCTTTTTTCATGAAAATTTTCGACATACTATACTATTACTTTTTTCACGAAAAATTTGAATACTATACTATGACTTTTTTCGTCATATTATACTATGAATTTTCTCATGAAAATTTTCGACATACTATACTATGACTTTTTTCGTCATATTATACTATGAATTTTCTCATGAAAATTTTCGACATTCTTTACTATGACTTTTCATGAAATTTTCAACATACTACACTATGATTTTGTTCTTGAAAATTTTTAACATACTATACTCTTAGTTTTTTCATGAAAATATTCATCATGCTATACTATGACTTTTTTCATGAAATTTTTCGACATACTATACTATGACTTTTTTTTAAGCATACTAGACTATGTATTTTTTCATGAAAATTTTCATCATACTATATTACGACTTTTTTCATGAAAATATTCATCATGCTATACTATGACTTTTTAATAAAAGATTTTGACATACTATACTATTACTTTTTTCATTAAATTTTTCAGAATACTATACTATGACTTTTTTCATCATACTATACAATGACTTTTCTCATGAAAATTTTCGACATACTATACGATGACGTTTTTCATGAAAATTTTCGACACACTATACTATTACTTTTTTCATGAAAATTTTCGACATACTATACTCTGACTTTTTTCATGAAAATTTTCGACATACTATACTATGACTTTTTTCATGAAATTTTTTTACTTACTATACTATGACTTTTTATGGAAATTTTCGACATACTATAAAATTACTTTTTTCATGAAATTTTTGACACGCTTTGCTTTTTTTTTTCTTGCTTTTCTCATGAAAATTTTCGCATACTATCTATGACTTTTCATGAAATTTTTCAACATACTACACTATGATTTTTTTCTTGAAAATTTTTAACATACTATACTCTGAGTTTTTTCATGAAAATATTCATCATGCTATACTATGACTTTTTTCATGAAATTTTTCGACATACTATACTATGACTTTTTTTTAACATACTATACTATGTATTTTTTCATGAAAATTTTCATCATACTATACTACGACTTTTTTCATGAAAATATTCATCATGCTATACTCTGACTTTTTAATAAAAAATTTTGACATACTATACTATTACTTTTTTCATTAAATTTTTCAGCATACTATACTATGACTTCTTTCATCATACTATACAATGACTTTTCTCATGAAAATTTTCGACATGCTATACTGACTTTTTTCATGAAAATTTTCGACATACTATACTCTGACATTTTTCCTGAAAATTTTCGACACACTATACTATTACTTTTTTCATGAAAATTTTCGACATACTATACTATGACTTTTTTCGTCATACTATACTATGACTTTTCTCATGAAAATTTTCGACATACTATACTCTGACTTTTTTCATGAAAATTTTCGACATACTATACTATGACTTTTTCGTCTCACTATACTGTCTTTTTTCATGAAAATTTTTAACATACTATACTCTGAGTATTTTCATGAAAATATTCATCATGCTATACTATGACTTTTTTATGAAATTGTTCAACGTACTATACTATGACATTTTTCATGAAAATTTTCGACATAATATACCATGACTTTTTTCATGAAATTTTTCGACTTACTATACTGACTTATGAAAATTTTCGACATACTATACAATTACTTTTTTCATTAAATTTTTCAACATACTATGACTTTTCATGAAATTTTTAAACATGCTATACTATGACTTTTTTCATGAAATTTTTCATCATACTATACTATGACTTTTTCATGAAAATTTTTGACCTACAATACTATGACTTTTTTCATGAAATTTGTCGACAAACTATACGATGACTTTTTTTTTAACATACTATACTGTCTTTTTTCATGAAAATTTTCATCATGCTATACTATGACTTTTCATGAAAATTTTCGACATAGTATACTATGATTTTCATGAAATTTTTACATACTACGCTGACTTTTTTCATGAAAAATTTCGACATACTATACTATGACTTTTTTTACATACTATACTCTGTCTTTTTTCATGAAAATTTTCATCATACTATACTAAGACTTTTTTCATGAAATTTTTCGACATACTAAACTATGACTTTTTTCATGAAAATTTTCAACATACTATACTATGACTTTTTTTAACATAATACACCATGAGTTTTATCGAGATACTGTGTAGTAACTTTTTTGGCATACTATTCTATGATTCTTTTTTCCGACATATTATGACTTTTTTGACATACATATGACATATGACTTTTTCAATTTTCTTTTGTGCTACAGCATGACTTTTATTGGCATACTATACTATCACCATTTTTAACATATTATACTCATAATATGCTAGGACTTTTCTTCAACATACTACATTCAACATAATACACTATGACTTTTATCGGGATACTGTGCTACAACTTTTTTCGGTATTTCAACATACTATACTAGGACTTTTATTTTGACGTCCTATGCTGACTTTTGTTTCGAGATAGTGTTCTATGAATTTTTTTTTTCACATACTATATTGACTTTTTGATATACTATAATATTTTTGTTCAATATAAAATTCTATAATTTTGTTTTCTACATACTATACCATGACTTTCTTTTGACATATTATACTGTGACATTTTTTCAACATACTATACTTTGACTTTTTTTCGTCATACTATACTATGATTTTTTTTCGACATACTATACTATTGACCTTTTTCGACATACTATACTATGACATTTTTGACATACTATGCTGACTTTTGTCGACATACTATACTGTGGCTTTTTTCGACATACAATACTATGAATTTTTTTTTTACATACTACAATAGCTTTTTTCGAGATAGTATTCTAGTTTTTTTTTACATAGTATACTGACTTTTTTCAACATACTATACATATACTTTTTTCGACATAATATACTATGACATTTTTTTCACCATGCCATACTATCACATTTTTTTTTCGACATACCATACAATGACATTTTTTCAAAATACAGTTCAGTGATTTTGTTATCGACATTATATACTATAACTTTTGTCAACATACTATACTTTGACTTTTTTTGACATAGTATACTATGACTTTTTTTCCCAACATACTATACTATGACTTTTTTAATTGAAAAAAAATACAATAAATTTTGTAAGAATAGTGTAAAATAAAATTTTTTGAAAAAATATAATATTTTTTTTTTCCAACAGACTATACTTTGGCTTTTTTACATGCTATGATGTGTTTTTTGGCATAATATACCATTACTTTTTTTTGGGAAACTGTGCTATGACTTTCTTCGGTATACTATACGATGGCGTTTTTAAATTTTCCATTATACTACAGTATGATTTGTTTTCGACATGCTACAACTATGAATTAATCGACATATTCAACATGACTTTTATCAGTATATTGTACTACAACTTTTTTTTGGCACACACACACACACACACACACACACACACACACACACACACACACACACACACACACACACACACACACACACACACACACACATATATATATATATATATATATATATATATATGTCACTATATATGACATTTGTTCTTAATAATATAATATGACTTTTTTGACATACTATAAAGTGACCTTTTTGTAACATACTATACTATGACTCTTTTTTGACAAATTATACTATGACTTATTTCAATTTTCTGTCTTAATACTATATGACTTTTTTTGACATGCTATACCATGATTTTTTTATACCATACCATGACTTTTTTTCCAACATACTATACCATGACTTTTTTTTTTTTTCGAAATACTATGCTATGACTTTTTTCGTCATACTATACTACGACTTTTTTTTCTGACGTCCTGTACTGTGACTCCTTTTAACATACGATACTGTGACATTTTTTCGACATACTATGACTTTTTTAAAATTTTCCATCATACTAGAATATGACTTTTTAACGACATACTATACCATGACTCTATTTTCAACATACTATACCATGGCTGTTTTTCGACATACTACACACAATGACATTTTTTCGACAAACTATATTATGACTTTTTTTTTTTTCTACTTACTATAATTTGACTTTTTTTTTCGGCATACTATGATCACTTTTTTGTCGGCATACTACACTGACTTTTATTCAACACACTTTACTATGACCTTTTTGTCATACCATATTATGACTTTTTCAACATACTACACTTTCAACATACTCTATGACATTTTTTGACATAATATGCTATTTTTACAATTCTAATTTTTACATACTATACTGACTTCTTTTTCAATATACACCTATTTCATTCCTGTTTTGACATACTGTACCATGAATTTTTTTTTACATTTTTTGATGTTTATTTATCATGTTTTTTGACATACTAAATATGAATGCTATATTATGACTTTTTTCATGATTTTTTTGACAAACTAGACTATATTTTGATACTTTTGACTTTTTAGTCAGATACTGTAACATGACATTTTTATGGCATACTATACCTATGCCTTTATCTATATAAATATATCTAAATATATATGTAAATTAGCATTTTATTACTTTTTATTGCACACTATAGGATGGCATTTTTATGATATTTTTGTGACTTTTTCATGACATACTGTATTATTGATCTTTTTAAATTACATATACAGTATTATAACAGTAAAGACCTTTTCCTCATAGATTATGATTAGATGGTGCTCTAGAATTTACAGAGGCCCAACATAAAATCCCCCATGAGCATGCACTAGAGCAAATGTGGCAAGAAAAAACTTCCCTTTAACAGGCCAAAACCTCGGGCAGAACAAGGCTCTGGATGGGTGGCATCTGGTTCGACCATCTGGGTTGAGAGAGAGAGAGCGAGATGCACATCAACAACAATGAGCACATTGCACAAGAGCTATCATAAAAATAACATAAATAGGACTAATAGTGGTGTGTACAATAGCATGGTAATAGTAACTTCAGTAATAATAATAACAGAAATAGGACTACTAATAATATTAATAGTAGTAATAGTAGCAGGAATAATAATAGAAATATGGCTGACAATAATGATAGCAGCAGTGGGTGTCAAGTAGGGCCACGGCAGCAGGCGTTTTCACAGTCCAGGTGTAACCCTGATCCATGGATACCTGAGAGAACAGAAAGCACAAAGACTCTAAGCAAGTCTCCAAGTTAGTAACATGCATTAATGTGACATGAATGCAAAGGATGAAGAGGAGAGAGGAGCTCAGTGCAGACATATTCTTCAGCCATGTTTCAGTGAGACAAAATAAATCATTATGATTATCCAATATTAAACAATTTTCTAGTTTTAGATGACAGATTTAAGAGTCCACATTTTATTATCCTGTTTCATTACATCATTGTGGTGGTGGTGTTAATTTTTATCATGTATAAAAGTAAACTCCACCTGTTTACTTTTGATTTAATTAACTGAAGTGGTTGTGGGGCGGACACAGTCTCTGTGAGGTTTTGGGTGGATAACTGTACTAATGGAAGTGCAGAGAAGCATGTAGGACTGCAACTCTGCTGACTGGTTTCAAATCTGGGTTGTCATGGATTAGGTCCACTAATGAACTCAGTCAGATTCCTACATATGAGAGCCGCTTCATCCAAAGTGGTACTGAATGCCATCTCTCCCAATCAGACCAGGTCTTCCCCAGAAGGTCCGCCAATTACCTAGGAAGCCCACATCCTTTGTTGGACACCATCTCGACAGCCAGCGGTGGAATGATGACAAGCAGCTCAACATTCAGCTCAGCACTCTCCAATTGGCATAATCAGGGGTCATTACTGCTGGCGTGAATAACAATTTTACTGTATTTACGCTTATGCCTAGCTAGCAGTTTTAAACAGGATTCACAGTCGCCCGCTCTGGCCCCATGAATACATGTGACTATGGCCTATGGTGTCGCCAACTTCACATTTCTCAGAGCTATACTATGATATTTTTAATTCAGTTTTTATGTCATACTATACTACTTACTTTTTTAAGGCATACTATATCACTAATCCTTTTTTTGACCTTTTTTATGACATACATTTAAAGTCAATTCAATTTTATTTTCTGTATATGGTCCAATTTCACATATCTGTCTCAGGGGACTTTACAATCTATCCAGCATACAACGGATGAGGAAAAACTTTTTATGCAAAATATGACTCACAACATTCAACCAACAGACAGATAAACCCTGAGCACCACAAGAACACTATGATATTTTTATGACATTTTTATGTTATAATACACTATAATATTTTTTGATTTTCTTATGTCTTGTTTATGGCATACTATACTAGGGTATTTCTATGACATTTTATGGCCTGTTGAAATACCTTTAACCTCTTAGGACCTGGCGTACACATGCGATGACATCACATTTTGGGTTATATGAACATAATACTTAATTTTATTTAACTGGGGTCTTGTGTACACGTACGAGGATACGTACACTGCCATCTAGTAGTCCTGCAACTGTTTGCAGCACTTCAAATGAGCCATACTGTTGCTATGACTGTCCAAAAGGGGAAAAAATTTTCATTTTGTTAAATTGTACTGTGATGTTCCAAAACGTTTAAAAAAAAAAAACATGTTTGCAAGTGTTATTAATAAATGCAAAAGCAGTCAGGAAAAACACTGCTGTGTTCAGAGTGGACATATAGAGGTTTGCACTATTACACAATGGTGACTTTATTGTGTTTTATGGAAATTCAGAACGAGTGTCCGCATATGTGGACATAATTTTTCTCTAAAACTACATTATGTCAAAAGATGATGCTTAGTTTTTACACTTATCAGGTTCCAATAAGCCCAAATAGCAAAGAGACATCAAAAATGCATATCAAAAAAAGAGCTCAGGTCTTAAGAGGCTATAGGGCCAATACAACCCATAACATGCAGATTCCACTTACCAAAGGAAAGGACTTGGTGGGCTATAACCCTCATGATTGAAACCAAGTCATTATGAGACATAATAACCTTTAAGTGACATGCTAGGAGCTGTAATCAATTTCTGGCAAGTGGAAAACTGCATTTTATGGGTTGTAGAACTGTTATAGCTTTATCTATAGCTTATAGATATTTAAACTGAAAAAGCTAAAAAAAAAAAAAAAAAAAAAAAGCCTACCGTTTTGTGGCTTCGCAGTTGAGGACCAAAAAAAACAAAACAAAAAACGATCTATTGAAAATAGCTACAAAATGTGTAATAATCAAATCACATAAATTACTGAGATACTTTGTGTACTTATATAAACTGAATGGAGAGTATAAAAATAAGAATAACTTAAAAACTACAAGGAATTTCAAAAATATAATAATATAAAATCTTCAAAAGTACTAACAGTATATATTATACTGTAGTATAGCTTAAACATTGTAAGAGGAGATACATTTTGAAATCTTGACCTTCATGGGGTTCAATAGAATTGACATTTTATTTTGTATATATCTCCAAAAGTTTAAGAGAGATTTAAAAACAGTTTATTAGGATTATATACTTTTTGTGTATTAACTTGAAAAGATTTTACTCCTCACGTTACACATTTTGCTTTACTGCGCCACTTTTGTTTTTGTACATTTCTTAATCAATGTGATGCTCTGAACTGTGGAAAATTAACTGTCTTTTGTGTGTGTGTGTGTGTGTGTGTGTGTGTGTGTGTGTGTGTGTGTGTGTGTGTGTGTGTGTGTGTGTGTGTGTGTGTGTGTGTGTGTGTGTGTGTGTGTGTCGTCAGCATCTAGGGCCGATGGGACTCAGCCATCTCACAAGAGCACAAGAGGTTCAATTCCCACTACAGGCAACACTTACATGAATACACACTTGAACATTCAGGAATAAACAAATGACAGATCCTTAAAGCAGCACATTACCAAATCACATCCTTGATGCAAAGTTACAAACACAAATAAACAGTACGAGTGTGTTTATAACAAACGGGCCTTATTGAGATAATGAAGCACACAATGTGCTACAGAGGGGAAAAAAACATAATGTTCAAAACTGCAAAAATAAGATCCAGTTTGTAAAAAATATACTTTTCTTTCACTTATAATTTGTGTTATGAGCAGAGGGAACAGCCAGACCTCAGTTGGGAGGTTTGCTCGTTCTTATTTCATCATGCTGCCCATAGGCACCAACCAGACTTGTAAACTGTCCCCTTCTGGTGAGATCTTCCTTTCCCTACCTGCTATGGTGCAACATGCACTATGCATTCCCTTATTTAGAATTAATAAAGCTGTATAAACTTTAAATTATAATCCTCCCATGGACACCGATAAATGGAGGTTGGTGTATAAACAGATAATGAATGACATTATGGTAAAACAGTTGTATGAAATGTTATGTCTTCTTAGGAAGAGTTGTAATTGTTGTCAAATGCTGTACATTGAACACATGTCCTTATAAATACTTACAACTAAATGTATAATGCGTTATGTATTAAATGTCTATATAGTGCCTAGAAATGCTAACAACTGGTGTTTGTTACTGATTTGATCGATTTGAATGCGAATGAACAGTGGATCCTGCCCCGAGACCCTGAGGACAGTTAATGGTGGAAACTCTGGTCCTGATATAAAGACTCTCAGCTGATTGTGCTGGTGACACAGAGCCTCTCTGCTGACACTGAGGATTACACACACACACACAGACACACACACACAGACACACACACATAGACACACACACACATAGACACACACACACACACACAAACACAAACACACACACACAAACACACAAACACACACTTTTCAGCAGTGTTCAGAGCCACAGGTCATGACACCAACCTGCAAGGTACACAGAGCGGCTGATAGACATCTCAGTCTTGTGACATGGAGGACCACACTGGAACGGTAAGGCTGCCTTTAATGGTTTATGTTTCTTACTCTACGTTTCACTACAGCTTTCAGTGGCATTCTCGGGTTGTTGTGGACCATAAAGATGCAGTTTGTTCGGTGAGGTGTCACTGTATTTTCTTTGCAGCATGCATACTTTGTATGCTTCTCATCCATGATAAGACATTTAAAATACAGTGTGTAGGATGTCTTTTCATATTCAGTTTGATGATCTTATTGGGCTAGTTACCCTTACCTCTACTGATGTCACGTTGTTTCTTTATGTGTAAATTGTACAACAGAAATAACACATTAGAAAGATGGAAGCAAACAGGTGGGAAGCTAACAAAGCAGCCATCCTGGATATATTAAAGAGTCAGTCCACCTAAATTACAGAAACTTTTGTCCTGCTGATATTTAGCCATGTACATTTTTGGGGTCTAATTTCTCAAGGTTTTGAGATAACTGTCTCTGAGGTTTCAATCTTCACCCCCATTACAAATAAAAAATTGAACTGTTTTTGTCGTACGAGAGTCTTCATTCATATCAACTCTGCTAGGCTGTACGTAAGAACAGCAGTGCTAAATGCTAAATTGTTATGCTAGGAATTATAATATGCTCACAACATATTCTGTAAATTATTCAGAACAAGGAGACAGTTCATAGAAAGAGAGATGACACTGAAGGTTCAAATGTGAGTTTTCATTGCGAGCACCACAAATATAATTCATTCATATTATTTACTCTGTATTGGGGCGGTGGCAGAAAACGCTCTTTAATGAAACCAAGATGGTTGATTGTGTATGTGGTTCATCTCAGAGCAACTTGAGATGATAAACTGTTGACCCTTTGGCCACTGTATTCAGTCAAAAAAAAAAAAAAAAAAAACCTTTGGGTGACTTGGGTGAAATCCATTTGATTCCACTCTCCGTGCCCCTCAGCACCCTCAGTCTCTTGAACATCTAGTTCCCATACAGAGACAGGTCACATTTAAATGATTTATGGTGGCACAGAGTCAGATTTCTCTCTCTGAAGTGTAGGACGCAGTGAGGAAGAACTGGCTGAAGTCACTGAGTGGACGGAGAAGAGATCAGAGGGCTCGTCATCATCAGAGAGAGACAGAGGATCACGGACGAACGGAGAAAAAAATAAATAAAACAGTTTAGTGTAAAGCAAGAAGCTGGCAAGCGCACAAAGGGAATACAGAAAGATTATAAGTGACACTTGATGAATTACTCGTCTGTAGTTTTTAATTTACATTTTTAATTGACATCACAGTATGAATAAACTGTGCAAGTCTATCAGGAGCATCATTCTCTGGCATTGTTGATTCTCTTTTTCCTCGACATTAAAACTTTTGGTCAAAACAAAACAGCTCATAGTGACACAGGAGATGAGAGTCATGTGTCGTAATGTTACTTCTCTTCATTTTTTGCAATATGTAGAGCCATGTCAAAGAGCATGGGAGCATGAGAGTCAGCCTGACCCAGCAGCCAAAGCAGGACAAGCAAGGAGGGAGGCGGGCAGCAGGCATGGGGTTTTCCCATGCAAGCCACGTTGTCACACAGCTCTCACAATACTCTATAAATAAAGACTAGTAATGGATTTAGGACCCAGAACTATGAAAGTGTTTAGGGACGGCGTTCATTGTCTCGTCTGATCTCATAGGTTTGTGTGCTTTCCTTTTTTTGTGTGTTTCAATGGGCAGAAAATAGTTTTTCTTTCTCTCTTTAGCTGACTTTTATTGTTGTGGCATTTTCAATAAAAATATTTTGAATGTGCTGTTAAAGTAAACTACTGATTTGACCTTAATAATGATTTGAGCCTCTGTGCTGCTGATTTAAGCTGCAGTTTTTGCACCTTGTAAAAAAAAAAAGAAAATCTGACAGTATTTATTTTCTTTTTACACAACAAATTCTGTTAATCAACTTCAGCTAAAACAGATCAGTAAAACCTGTCAAACCAGTCAAAGCTAATTTAATTTAAATGTAAGGGTGTCTGTTTTCTGTGCACTGCAGTATCGACAACAGCAGTTAACCTATCTGGCTGTTGTGGGTGGCTTTCGAGGACAAGCTTTGTTTATGTATTTTGGTTCGGGTGACTCTGGTGGGTTTCACTGAAAGGCTCTCTGTGTAGTTCCCTAATTTGCGGCTGCGGTGGAAAATTCTCATTGGGGATTTGAGTACACGCGGCTTGAAAGCCTCGCAGTCAACACTTCATCAGCGAGTGAGGTCAACTCACTCACACTTCACACAACCTGTGTACACATAGACGCAAACACTCAGTCGCTGACAAAGACACTCACACACACAGACACACACACATATACTGACACAGTTTGGGCCTGCCTAGCCAATCAGAGCGAAGTGGAGTAGGTCCCCCCAGAAGTGGGTGGGAGAGCTGTTGAAACAGAAGTCTGTCTCAGGACACACAAAGTTTGCGTTGGTGGTTTGGAGAACTTTTCTGCTCACAACTTCACTGCAATAATTTTCCTTTTTTCAGCCTGTTATTGTTTTTTTTTTTTTATTGAACTCTGGGGCCCATTAGGGCAGAGTTTGGAATGGCTGAACTGGTGCGAATCCGTAAGAAACGGCTGCAGATCCCCATCTCTAGGTAAGACAGGGGCTAAAATTAGTACAGATGGTATTATAGTTACTTAACCTGTTCTGTGACTGCATAAATAAGGCTGGATGACTTAATCAAACACCTTCAAATTTAACACGACTGATCACTGTTGGGTGCATGTGAAGTTGTCTGGATCACATTCTGATGTGGGAGCTTTCTTGTTTTGCAATAATGGAAATATGTGAGTCAAAAATACATCCTGCACAGCAACAGTGATGAGTGATAATGCAGCAGCCCTCACTACAAAGGCTTACTCTTACCTTAAAAAGTCTCCTTTTTAAAAAGACTGTTGCCCTCATGTTTTTAATTTGCAGGAGATTTGTCGGATTTCATGCCTTCATCAAGGTTTTCTCTGACTATACTTGGCAGCATGAGAGCAAACACTTGTCTCTCCAAGTGGTTGCATGCACACTGATCTTACTCATGCTTTTTCTGTGGGAGGAAATGCGCCGCAGAGGTGATGGGTCATGTGGTTTTGTTTTGGTTAACACATCGATGTATTAGTGTCTGCAGGGTTCAGAGCACAAAACCTTGTTGGGAGTTTTGGAGTTATTTTTTGCCATAAATTCACATATTTCTCCTGTCATGACGGCCAATAACTCAGCACGTCTATGGTGATATGAGATATGACCTGATGTGGGTTGAAGCTTTTGTTTGCTTCTTTTTTTTTCTCAATTACATTTACACAGTCACAGAAGTCTACCTAGAGATTTGTGCTGACAAAGCTGATACCATTCAAACTCTTCCACACTGCTGTGGCCCTAGTGAGGACGACACTACGCTGTGTGTAGATTCAACAAAGTCTAAGCCAAAGGAGCATTTGTCATTTCTCTCTATAAACAAAGTTTCACGAGTGCACTTGACGAGTAATTTCCTGTAAACGTCCTGTCAGAGGCTCTTCTACTGCAAACAGTTGAAACAAAAAAGACTGTGTTATCACAAAAGATTACTTGAGATTGAAAGTGAGCGGTGGCATTCAGATGCATGCTATTTTTATGACTCAACAGCTTTTGAAAGCCCTTGCCAGCGTGATAAACACTTGAAAAGCTGTGAGCGTCTCATCCCCAGGAGTTGGCTCCTCGGCGGGGCCTGGAACAGTTTGAACACAATCATCCTGGTCACGGCGCGTGCACGCAGCACGGCGAAATGATTTCAGAGAAATGATCTGTGGCACAAATGTGTAATCAGATCAAATGAAACTCTCTTTCGAATGGCCACAGAGAAAATAGACTCCAATCAAAATAGAAAGATTCCCCCACTATAAACTGAGGGCGAGATTTTTCGTCAGAGCTTTATTATGCTGTGAAAGCTTTTGGATACATTACCACGATGAGATTACATTAACACGTGGCAGGTGGGTAACACTGGAGGTGACGTGCTCCAGCATTTGCTTTTTATTACGCTGCAGGAGATTAATTCTGCTCCACCAGCTCTCTATCGTAATTCGATTAAAAGTTTCAAATTGAGCAACATGTTCTCAGACAAGATCAGAATGTGGCCAAGACTTAAAATCTCCAAAACATCATTTTTCATGGAGCCCACTTTGACAAAATGTGGGTTACATAAGACCTCAACCATGGGAAGTTTTCCTCTCATGGAAAATTTGGCACTAATGATGCCCTTTTGCCACTGGCTTTCTTTGGACAGCTTGGCATTTAAATCACTTCCAAATGAACTCTCTTTTCAGGAGGATTTCTCAACCTGTGAGAGCGCTCCTCGTACCTTCTTTCACTCACTCAAGATGACAATTGCTGTCAATTTATAAAGCCGTGCTGAAAAAGCTTGGATCGCAAAAGTGCTCATTTTGTTAAAACTGACCTTTCTTCTGGAGCTATAACTTTTATTGCTGTGCCGGTGTGATTTAATGTGAACACTTTGATGCCAAGCTGCTGTAACCTTCAACCATGTTCACACCGCTATTATATCTCAGTGATTCCAGTATTTTTAAAAAGGGCATCTACCATTTTATTTTGTTGTGTTCACATCTAAATAAATGGTCGTGTTTCCTTCCAGGCTGAGGAGCATGCTGAAGCAGCTGGAGGAGAAAGATGTAGACTTTGAAGAAATCAAAAAGAATCTGGATTTCACAGCGTCGTTACTGGAGGCAGTTTATCTCGATGGAACAAGGTAGGATATAGTACAATAATATGATGATCTTTTATCTCTTTCAAGAAACACTTCATTACTTTGAACTTGCATTGTAAAGGCCCCAAAAAAGGCCCAAAAGGGTGTAAATACATTCTAACTAAAATGCTTTTGGTATTCCTGTTCATTATCCAGATTAATCTGTAGGCCATCAGATATCAAATATCATGGTGGTTTTATTATGGCAATATTACATTTGTGTACATTTTGATTTGTATCACTACATAAAAACATTTTATTGAGTGAATATTATTAAATGTACAAACAGTGTACTGTAGTATGTAGGCCTAATGTATGTAATGGAATGGTTACATACATACATTTGAAGTGGGATATATTACCAAGATATATGTATAAATATAAACATATCCAAGACACATGCAAGGATCATGTAATGCAATTGAATCAGGGTACTGGTACCTTTTTCGGTCCTATTCAGGCACTGCCAGTGAAGCTAACCCGCATGACTTTGGACTGTGAGAGAAAACCGGAGCACCCTATGGAAAGTCAAGTAGAGGGTTGTGAGGGGACACCCCATACTGAACTATTTTTATTTATTTATCTTTTAAATTAGGGCTGTCAAAGTTTACACACATTTTTTAATGCCTCTAATTTCCTTCATGCATTAACACAATTTTTGATCTTCAGGTTGTTGCGGGCTCAGTTTAAAAGCTAAGTGATGATACTGACATCATATGAAACTTGAAAAAAAAAAACATTAGTACCAACCATGTCATACTGTTTTTTCACAAAGGAGTTTAAATAACGCTCCAAACAGTACATTTTGGGAGGAAGAACTGTCACAGTCATTTTCAAAATGGGTCCCTTGACCTCTGACCTCGAGGTAAGTGAATGAAAAAGAGATCCATGAGTACCCACAAGTCTCCCCTTTTCAGACATGCCCACTAAAAAAAGAAGATTGATGAAAAATTAAAGCACCCTTTGCGTGGGGCCCTCAAATCCCCACTTACATCTACAGATAACATCAGGTGCCAAAATGCCAAAAAAAGTTACAAATCTTTCACAAATGCTCATTCAAAGGAAAGAGTAAAACACCTACATTAAGTCACTTTTAAAATTTCAAGAAAACAGCCCCTATGAACCGTCATTGTTCTTTAATGTGACGGTTGCACATGTACAAACTGTAAACAGACAGGATCTGTGTCCTACTGTAAGTCACACTCTCATATGGTGATCAATACTGTCAGTATTGGCACATATTTTTGCAGCTTCCACAAGTTTTAGTTACCTTAGGTTCAACTCTGGATCTTAAGAGATAACAAGAGAGAATTGTACAAATCTTTTCCTGTACATTTCTGTGATTTTTGTTTTTCTTTAATGCTTTGTTTTCCTTTTAAAAGTCACTGGATGTCAGCAACACCACTGCTACATGGTATAGTCTGGAAATGAGATGATGAGATTATGTATATAACATCATTTTAAGTCACATGATGGTGGCAGAAACTACAATACATGCCATGGACTGGACACTACTTTGTGGATGCTATATAGTGCACTCTCAAATTAAGTCTCCCACTTCTCAAACATTCAAACAATGTTGTTAAATATAGTGCGTCATACATAGGGAGTGACTGATCCTATAGAGCTTTAATCCAGTATTCATCCACGACTCTGGGTTTTCGTACCATTTAATCCCTGACTGTGTGTATGTGTGTTGCCTCTCTCAGGCAGTGTCTGGAGTCAGAGGATGACCTTCAGCAGCTGCAGTCAGACGGCGTGCCTTCAGAAGTCACCGATTGGCTGGCGTCAACCTTCACCCAGAGGGTTCGGCGGCCCGTACGTCGCTCAGACGAAAAGCCCAAGTTCCGCAGCATTGTGCATGCAGTGCAGGCTGGGATATTTGTGGAGAGGTAAAATAACACATACGCTAAATTTATCTCAGCATTATGAGGTTTTTTTAGACGAGGCCTTTGTGATTCATCTGATTCATCTTACTCGTCTGTCACAGTACAGCTGCTGCAGAACAGAAACCAGCCCATCATACAGCTATACATTTATTTATGAGACTTAAATACAATAAAATAAGGAAACTATAATCTCATACTATAAAACTCCCATTGTAAATGACTGATTTCCACATGCGTACTATAACTCTAATATAAGCTCATACAGTGTTCTTACTATCACAGCCACAGAAAACACAGACAGCTGCACTGGGCTGTGAAACATTAGCCTCCTTTTCTCTTTAAAACATCCTTCCAAAGGGGACAGGGACTTTGGAGGATTTATATAAACAGCTCCTGAGACGAGTTCGCTGCACAGTGTCAACTTGTGAACTTTAACTGAACTCAACATAAACATTGCATTATTTCAGGATGTTCAAGAGGGCCTACACAGCAGCCATGCCAGACCAACCTGCAGCGGTTGTGAACTGCCTCAGGGTAAGCCTCCACTGATCATACATATCTTTGCATGTCAGGTGTTTGTGTAATAAATCAGACATCACGAAAGGAATCCTAAGCACACCATAAGCATGCATCAATAACAAACGTAGTCACTTTCCCCTCCTTCCCTTCAGGATGTTGACCGCTGGAGCTTCGACGTGTTTGCTCTGAACTCAGCCAGCTCTGATCACGCTCTACGAACTCTGTTCTTTGAGTTGATCACCAGATATGGCCTCAACAGCCGTTTTAAGGTCTTTTAACTTTGGATTCCATTGCAAAACATAGATATTGCACTTCCCATACAATGTCTGCCAGTGCCAGTGCTTTGGGTGAAACATTTTATAGCAATATGATCATTACTGCCCTTGCAACCTCTGTTTTAGTGGGAAATGTCTGATGTAATTGCAGATATAATCAGACATATGGCTTTTATTATCAATTTGGAACAACTGGATGCCAAATTATGTGTGTAAGACCTGACAACCCTAGCCACAACTGTATTACAACATTCAGGTTGATTTAGTCTTTATTGTTGACACAAACTTTGTGAACCTTGGATTTTCAAACACAGCTTTGACTTTAATGATTATATACTCCACTTTGCAGATCCCGATCTCATGCTTGACAGAGTTCCTGTCTGCACTGGAGAGAGGTTACTGCCAACACAACAACCCCTATCACAGCCATGTTCACGCCGCTGATGTGACTCAGACGCTGCACTGCCTGCTGCTGCGCTCTGGACTTGTGGTACGCTGGGCTCACTTGAGTATTCTTATTTTTGGTGCTGCATCCCATTTTTAAAGGATGGTGTTTTTATATCCAATGAAAAGACAAACACAAACAATGTGTTGGGTTGTCAGTACGCTTCTTCAAACCTGCTTGTCAGACAGTCGATAGTTTCTGAAACCCCCTCCACTCTCGCTTACCCAATATCAGACTGGGGGGCTGTGTCCAACTATTTCATTGTTTCTATCACTTTTCACATGAATAACCAAGTGCAATAGTATGAAGTCTTCCAGGAGAAACTGTCCATTCAGAGCAACTATACACTTTTGATTTCCACCATGAGCAGACAACAAAAGGTATTTTACAAACTAGTTCTGTTCGAACATAACCCAACCCAAACTCTGTCTCTTAAAACATTTAGACTTCATTCATATCCCCCCTTCAGGATAAATCATCTCTTATCTTTACCATCATCAAGTCAAGATGTTAATTTGTCCAGTACTATAATTTATGACCAAATACCTGCAAAATTAATGACAGTCCCATCAGCCCCGGCTGTACTTTGTGTTTAGTGCTAATTAGCAAATGTTAGCAGGCTGAAATATTGAGGATGCAAAAACCAATCCCTAAAAAACAGAGATATGGTACAAACTGAACCGTGGGCATGTTGAACCGTTGCACCACTATTTAACACAGGCCTAAAAATTATTTGATGAGGTGCCAGAGACATAGAAGATGAGGCAATTATCCGACGATAGGCCTACTTGACCATTAGGTTCCCTGACTAATTTCATTTATAAAATCAGTGATTCATCATTCATTGATATCGCTCGATCAATCTACTTATATTTTGTTTGAAGATCAAACAAACTGAAAATTGTTGTTATTCTTCCTGATGTGAAAACACACCGAATCAAAACTGTGACCCCAAAAAACGCAATTATAAACCAAATAGCTTGTTGAACTGTTGTGCTACTATAAGATACTATGATAGTAACCATAGTAAACATTTTACCTGCTAGCTAAACATCTTCGCGGGCCACATCAGCAGCATGGTTGCCCTCAAAGGGCCGGTTGTAATTGACTATACAAATACATCTACTCTTGATCATATTACAGAATTGTCTCTGCATTTGATTATCATTACTTTTAGTCATAATTTATGTAATAACTAGCTCGAAGAGCAGAAGTCTAGGAAAAATAATTACAAGCGGAAATACTGTACAATTTATTTTAAAAATTAGTTCAGTAACCAAAACACATGCTTGTTCATCAATATATATGCATGCACATAGACACAAACATACTGTATGTAGGCACACACTCGCATTTCTATGTGTTATTATAACATAAATCCCATGAATTTATGAGATTAAAAAACCCTCGTCATTACTCATCCATCAAAGATAGATGAGATGAGATGAGATTACATTAATTTTGTTTAACTTAGAGGTCAGAGTTGGCAGAACTATAGTGCAACAAATCAATCATGTGCTCTGATCTAACGTGCAGTTTGTGGCATATACCGGTACAGTAAATTGTTTGTGTTCCAGCAGCTGATCCGTTGAGATCATGTGTGGTAGATAACAGTGGTTTGACGTACTCAGCTCCGTGTTTGGTGCTGAAGTGCTGCCGTAAATTGTATTCCTTGGGCGCTGCCACTGCCTCGTAGCAAAGACGACATACCGGCTTGTCTCCATTAAGCACAAACATGTATTTGCTTTCCCGTCTCTCATTAAGTTTCCTTCCCTCTGCATCTACATTTCTTTTCTTGGACATTTTGGTGCTAATCATATTTTTTTGATGACCCCATCACCCGGCTAGAGCACCGCTGCTGGAAACCGCTGATACTGAGACGCATAACAAAATCGAGATGCATTGTGGGTGTTCTGTAAAGCTGCATAGAATTGTATGATAAGAACAATATATTCTTTGCAATTATTCTTCGCACATAAAATAAGGTGCCGGGCCTAAATTGGCCCACGGGCCTCGAGTTGGACTTGTTTTAGAGCCTCGCAGAGCTGATAGTAGAGAGGAATAAGGTATATCAAGGTTCGGCTACTTGTTAGTAGGATCAATTCATTGTTGGGTTTGGTCTTTTCATAGGATTTGTAAACAATAAGAGAATAAGTGATTCAAGGACATAAGAACTGTTCATCTCATAGTACTGTATGTACATCTGCTACTCATACAGCATGCTGTTATGTGCATTTGTTTTGTCCCTTGTGTCTATGAAGCACTGGCTGACAGAGCTCGAGGTGATGGCGTCACTATTTGCTGCAGCCATCCATGACTATGAACACACAGGAACCACAAACAACTTTCACATCCACACAAAGTAAGCCCTTTTTCTGAAACATATTTTGTTAACCCTGTCTTATAAAGCACCGTCTATATAACCTATATATACGCCACATCCTGTTTTGACGTTTGTAAAATATGGTAAGGGGTGTCAGGGTATGTAGGAATAGTAAGGTAGTGTTTCTTAGATGCAATTTTAGAAAAAGGGGAGGAGAGAGAGCGAGAGAGAGCACTCTAAAGCAAACATCTTCACGGAGGGAACGCAGTATTTTTAGATGTCGATTTTCCACATAGGAGGGCTGAAGAACGCAGTCTCCTGGCACCCATCATCATCATCATGCTTTATTTTGGGAATAATAAACTTCCACAATAAGAAGAACATGTCTTTCAGTATCTACACACAGTCTATCTTAAAGTTGTACTCCACCCAAAATATACCTTCTGAGTCCGGTAGGCTGGAAATACTAGCTTACTTCTTACTTCTACAATCCTCCACTGTCCACCTGTAAGTGCTAAACACTGAACATTTCACCAAAGTATGACTAAATAAACAGCTTCATGTTGTGCAGCTTGGGGCTCCTCACAGCTTTGAAGCTCTGATTGAACCTGTTCTGCTGCAGGGCCAGACTGGACTGCATTTGAAGTCTCTATATATGTCCACCAAAAAGGGGAATTCATTTCAAGAGGAAGGCTTTCTTACAGTGTTTTCTATGTGTTTGTTACTGTAATGCTTTATTTCATGGGAACTATAGTTTCCTAAAATTTCCTAATAAGGAAATGATAAATGACAGTTAATAAATTTGAACGTTCCTCAAAAGTACCATTCAATTTGGTGGTGATTACAGGATAAAAGAACAGTGTTCGACTGGTACATTTCCAATTATCTTAAATTAAGCAGTTATTTGATTTTGAGTTATTTCCTCTAGAAATCAGTGACTTTTACTAGTCCTACTCCAGATCAGATGAGGTGATAATAAAGCTTTTTAATGCTAAAAAGGTGCAACAACTCCTGCTTCAACATAAAGAATGTCTTCTTCAGACTAAGAGGAGGTGGTGGCAACGTACTGCAGATATTTGGCAGCTGTGTATCACAGCATGGACAGGCTCTGGTGTTGCTTATGCCATATTGCCATATTGTATATCAAAGGTTCCCAACCTTTTTCCATTACGAGACCCCCTTTCTATTATTATTAGTATAGTATAGTATAGTATAGTAAAGTATAGTATAGTATACAGAGCAACTGATAAACTGTACATTAACCCAAAAAGTGAATGCATCGTTTGTGTAAAACCAGGGATTTGGATAAATTTTAGGCAATCCCCTACTGGGGGTCAGGTCGTTCAGGTTGGGAACCAGTGGCATAATATATAGTAATATTATAATACAGATAATAATATATACATAATAAAAAACATCACAGAAACCATCAAGTGTACTAGAAAACATTGTAAAAGACAAGATAAATCCATTTCCAGTATAATTACAGCCAAATTACAGAGTTTTTACCAGGACACTACCTTCCTAGGAAATTAAATGTATCTGGAAATTGCGGCTCCGTAAAATAAAGTGTTAAATGAGTTTTTTTTTCCACCATGAAATCTCATTATTAAAAACAATTATAACCATCATGAATGACTGCAGCCACACACTGTGTGGGTGAAGGATGAAACAACAGACCATTAAAAGCCCCCAAAGACCACTTTAACATGCAGCTCAATGTTTTCTTTGAAGACATTTTCACAAGTGTTTTATTTTATGTTTGGTTTAGCAAAATAATCACTAATTGGAAAACGTTGTGTGCACTTTGTTAACCATTTTAACAGGCTCATAAAATGAGATAATGCAAATGAGTGGACACAGGATGCCTGATTGAGAAATTGGTTAATTAGCTTGCTATCCTAAGTCATTAATAGCCACATGGTGCCAGTTATTATCACATCCCACTCCCTCTTCAGCACTTCAAATTCATCATTACAGTTATAATGCTTAAATTACTCCCTGAGGACTCTTTTTATCTCCTCCTCCTCCTCCCACTACAGAATCAAACAACTACACTTTAACACATACTCACACTCTGTAAACTCTCTTTTCTTCTCTTGCTCTTTCACTGTCTGTCTCCCAGGTCAGAGTTTGCATTGATCTACAATGATCGGTCAGTGCAGGAAAGCCATCACCTGAGTGCAGCATTTCGCCTTCTCCAGGACGACCAAATGAACATCTTCACCAATCTGACAAGAGAGGAATGGATGTAAGATGACTATGTTTTCACCATCTAAAATTGTGTTGCTGACAAGTTGAGGGACTGACCATTTATGGACAACAGCTACACAGATTTGGCAGAAAAAAAGCTCTCAAAGAATCTGTACAGCAACAAGTCTGCTGGGAGAGTTACACCTCCTAATTAACACATTAAAGCTTAGATAAACAGGACAAACCATGAAAAACTCACTTTTTCAGTGCTTGTACACATACATTTGTGTATCGGGTGTACCTACCAGCCCACAAACTGTGAAATAAGACAACCCAGTCGGTGTTTTTGTGGGCAGCTTAGATTAGAAAACATGTGATTCAACAAGCCATTCAGTTTTGGCTCCACTTCCTATGTTACATGCAGGCTCAGTATCTACTCAGTTGAATGTCTGAGGGTAATCTGAGAACTCTGAAATAAAAAAAGATGAGAAATGTTGGCCAGAAGGAGAAGAAGAAAGTACATCCTGATACTTGCTGCAGTGAGCACAATGGAGGAGATTTGACAAACTCCAAGCACATACTATTTTTAAAAGATAAAGCTCTAAAATATGCTGTTTTTCTTGTTCTTATTGCCAACAAATCTTATAAAAAGACAAAAACATACAAAGAACTGATCCCACTAACAAGTACTGCCTGCGTAGCCAAAGTATATTGTATTCTTTTGAGCCATTGACCTCCATTGTCCTGCTCCTTAACTACCATGAACATGGCCACTGTGGTTTACTTTCTATCAAACATACAGTACACTGTCCTGCTGCTGTACAGTCAACACGCACGAGAGCACCAAATGTGTATTCATCCGCAGCTGAAAATAGTTCCCAGAAAATTAACTATGTACTCCTGTGTAACTTTTGCTAAAAACTACAGTCCCAAGTACTTTAGTTAAAGCCCCTTGAGGCAAAGTTGTAGTTTGTGATTACGGGCGATATAAATAAATAAATAAATAAATAAATGGACCTAAATTTTGTAAAATATGTATCATTTTTTAAAATAAAATTGTGCATTTCTAACTATACTTTTCCATTTAAAGATTTACAACTTCAGAATTAAAGACTGAAATGAAAGATTTGTCACAAACACAGTAGGGAAGTCTGAAAATAGGGATGTCATCAATCGACCTAGAAATGTGACGGTACTCGTTTTTCTTTTACCGTGGTGTCGATTTGGTATCGAGAACCGTGAAATTTAACTGATAATGGAATCAGTTACTAAATTTCTGGTATCTTAACATTTTATCAGAATATATCGAGGTCACATTGCTGGTTTGGGTCTTTTCATGAGATTGCTTGATAATAAGAAAAAACTAATACTGGCAGCCTTATTGTCTGGAATATAATGAGTTGAGAGGTGTAACTGTGTTGGTGGATTTAAAATGGCTACAGGGTGACATATTGACAGAGGGAGGGCAGAAGGGGGTTGCATGAGGACAACTATCTGTGCTGCATGAACTGTCCTTAAATGAGACTTTGAGTCCTTACCAGCTGCAAGGCTGCCCCTCTAGCTGACCATGACCTCTGACCTCTTAAGATAAAATGTCCATAGTAAAGGACTTGGTTACTACTTCTGTTTGGTAACTCATTCAGTATTCAGCAGTGGAATCACTGTGTACTTCTTCAGTATAACTAACAATCAGAGCTGTTAAATCAAAGTATTTTGTAACTCACTTTAATAATGTGATATTTAGCCTTATGAAAAATAAACTGAACAAAAAATGAACAATGATGGATGATGGATATTGGCATCAACTCACTCTCTCCATGTGTCTATAGCATAATCTGAGTGTAAACAATCTACTCCTGCATTGAAACACAGTTTGTGTATGAAGAGTTTTACACTGATGGAGGCTGATGCTTCATCTATCACAGATACAGTATGTGGCTGTTTTATTCATGGAAACGCTCTGCAGAAATCACCAAAGATAAACACCAGCAGAATACGGTGGTGGGCTTTACTAGCAGTCAGCGTTACCATGGGAACAAGAAAATCCATCAGGAAATCTGAAAAGGTTGCCCCCATTGAGTCGGCCGTTTTTACCATCTACAGTTACCTCCCATAATGCAAGGTCAACTAGTAAACTATGTGTTTTTGTTTAAAGGGAGCTGCGATCGCTTGTTATAGAGATGGTGTTGTCCACTGACATGTCCTCCCACCTGCTCCAAGTCAAAGGGATGAAATCCTGTCTACAACAACAAGAACGGTAATGCTAATAGACTGAGCTGTTTGTTTACGCTGGGGCGCACTATCAGCTGCTCATTAAATAAAATGTTCAGATTCAGAGCAGATTCAGCTGATTCAAACATCCTGCCAAAAAGAGGCAAACAGACAAATAAGTGTCACACCAGCTGGTGTCAAGTCTGCTTTTTTTTAAAGACATGTCTGACAAACAACAGCAAAAACAACATGTGCATCATGCTTTCTCCAACAGGATTGACAAGCCCAAAGCCTTGTCTCTGCTGCTCCACACGGCTGACATAAGCCATCCGTCCAAGCCCTGGCAGCTGCACTCTCGCTGGACAAAAGCCCTGATGGAGGAGTTCTTCAGGCAGGTAGAAACTCTAATAAACCCAAACTTCTCTCATCTCATCAAAGTATTGAAATAATTTACTTAAGTAAAAGTAGCAACACTGCAGTATAAACATACTCAAAACAAGTTAAAGGATTCAAAATTCAAAGTGACTGTATAGAAGTATCAGCAACAAAATGAACTTAAAATCATCAAAATTATTTATAAAGCAGAATGACAACTGTCAGTGTACTGTAATATTATTGGATAATGTGTAAGCGGTACTTTTTGGTTGTAGTTGATCAAGATGGAGCTAATCTTAACTACATCGTATTCTTGTGGTAGTTTAATCTGTAAAGGATAATATTTTGTACACTGAGCATGTTTTTGTAAAGTATTAATTTGAAACAAACTAATAGCCCTTAAATACATGAAGTGAAATGAAAAGTACAATATTTCTGAAATATAGTGAAATGCAAGTATGTAATAGCATAAAATGGAAATTAAGTACCTCAAAATTGCAGGTACAGTATTTGTATTTTTCCACCACAGCTTAGATTATTGTTATATTGGCCAAACGAAAGCGGCTTGAATGCTACTATGCATAATAATTGGTCTTTTTAAAAGGACAAGGGGTACTAAGAGGGGATAATATTATCTTGCGCTGTCTTTCTTTTGTACTAGAAAGGCTTTTGATTTATTGTGTTTTTCGTCTTATCGTCTCAAATCTTATGTGTGACATTTTCTCTGAAGCATGGATACAGTATATTACCGTCACATATGCTCAGATCCTTTCTTCTTTTATGTCCTAAATCTATCTGTAATTATATTAACATAGATAAATCAAAAGGCTTGACACCTAATTTGAAACTGACTCTGAATCTGAGAGGGAGAGTGGGAAACCTTCGAAGAGTTTTATTACGTCAGAGCTAAAGGAAACGTCATATATAGCACCTCAGGTATGAGATGATCAGAGTGGGAAGTGTCCTTGAAGTTTATTCAAACTTTGTGTACATGAAGCCATTTTACAAGTTCAGATTTTAGACAAGATTTAAGTCTTTACAAAAAAATCCACCAGAATGAATTGAGCCAGATATCAAACCACTTGATCTTGTTGAAGTGGTGATGTCGCCTTTCCGAAACCTCACAAAAAAACGAAACACAAAACCTTGAACCTTGAAGTTCAGTCTGGAGCTCTGGTAGAAATATGTGTAACAACACATTTCACTGTGAAGGTTTGACCTCTGAGGTTAGATTCATCTCACTCAGAGCCAAAATGAACTATAATAATAGACTTGAATTTGTTATTATGTGCATGGTGTTATGAAGGACTGAGAACTGAACTGTTAGGATAACTGATTATTTATTTGCTGTTTGGACAGCAGGAAATACATTTAGATGTATATCATATTAAGACTTCACATTTGCATTTGCAAGAGTGGAACAAAAAGCTCATTGAAAGTCCATTTAATAGCTGTTTTGGAGCTTTTGATGATATAACACTTCATCACAACGTCTTCATCAGCAGATGAGCTGCCATTCATGTTTTACTGTTTACAACACTTTAAGGCTTTGATGAGAAGTCCACACACATCTACAGGAAATGGCGATTTTAAAAAATAAAAAACAATTTCGTGATTATAGGAAAAACTCTAATAAGGACCGCGTGATATAACTGAAAGCTCCAGAACAGCCACTAGACGGACCTTGTGATGATTGTTTGACAACTTATTTAGACTAGATATATCAAATGAAGCAGCTTCCAGGATGATTTTGGTTTATTGGTCAGGAAAAATTTGTCAAACATAACCAGAACTGTTGGTCTGAGATTCAGTCACCATCTGAGTCTGAGTCTGTACGAAGTTTAGCTCAGCAGTTTGCGCAGTAATATTTATTAATATATATTCCTACCGTAATTTCGGGACCGTGCGCCCGTCTAACCTCCTCCACACTGGGGCTGCAGTTGCGTCCTCTCCTCCACGGAGAGTCAATCTGCTCCTCTGCAACAAATGTTGTTTTACTTCAGTTTTCAGACTTAAAAATGGCAGAAATCACCCGCGTTTACCTGATCTTATCTCGCGAGGTGCGCCGCGTGACCGTCACCTTTCACGTTTGGGCGAGCCCCCTAACGCGATGACGTAAGCGACTGACACTTAATAGTGTTAAGTATCTTTACTGAAAATAATATTATTGACCATTGCTGGTGGTATATAAGGTGATTCGTCATAGCACAGACTACTTACTCAGATAAAGAAAATCAGATACTTTACACTGAGCCAAAGAAGATTATACATTCAGTATATTACCATGCTCATTTCCATTTATATGAAAGAATCAATATGTTAATAATTCATTCACTCATATATATATATATATATATATATATATATATATATATATATATATATATATATATATATATATATATATATATATATATATATATATATATATATATATATATATATTTATATTTATTTTTTCTAGGTGCCCCTGAGCAAGGCACCAAACCCCCAACTGCTCGGGGCGCTTGCGGGAGCAGCCCCTCACTCTGACACCTCTCCATTGTTGCATGTATATGGGTCCTGTTTGTGCATGTGTGTGTCTCGGGTCTGTATATACCGTGTATAAAAAAAAAAAAAAGAGAGTAAAAAAAGAATTTCCCCAGGGGGGGGGGAAGAAAAAAATATTTTTTTTTCTTTTTCTTCTTTTTCTTATAAAACCTATAAAACTATATTTTGAAATTGGAACAGTATTATAAGTACGGATAGGCTAAATTAATAACAGAAAGGAAAAATATAAAGAAATGAAATGAAAATAATGGTAAAATAAATCTAAATCTAAGAATAGCAAAATTGATTTCTACCTTTATCTAGCCTTTGGTCCAAGTCTCTATAATTACACTAGACCTAATCTATTTATACCAGAGGTTTTCTTAAAATAGAGTTAGTACTTTTTAGAAAAAGATGTAACCTCTGGATCACTGGCGATTCAAAATCCTCCTACTATTCTGATTTGCATTCATCGCTCACAGCATTTACGAAAGCCTCCCCTAAACTTGGGGTGACGGGGTCAACTGCCTAAAACTGCCTGAAATTAAAAGTCCACATCGTTTTTTTAAGTTTTCTGTGCTGCCAACAAATTCCTGTCATTAACATGGACATCCACAGTAATTTACTTTGCTGCTTGCTGACAAAAACCTGTCAATCATGTAGTCTTATAACTCACACAAAAACCTACCGAGCCTTAGCTGACAACGAAGCCAGTATTGTGAGGTTGGTACTTTGACTGAGTGGGTTTCCAGTAAATGCAGCAATATAGCTCTGTGTCTATTTTCACTGTCTGGACTAGAGGAAAAAAATAGCAGGTAGAGGAGGTGTCGGGCAGCCCTACGCTCTTTGAAAAGATGTGAGAAACTTCTCTTTGAAAAGGCTCTGTAATGTTTCTTGTGCTAGTTTAAAAGCAAACTATTCTCAGAAATATCTAAAAGTCTCAAGCGGTGAATGTGTTTCAGTGAAATAACCTTTAAAAAGTTATTCTCGAGTGAGGTGTGGGATGCCCTTTAAGATATCTTCTCTCTCTCTTTCTCTCTTTGTGAGGGTGATAGAGAGGCAGAGCTCGGCCTTCCCTTCTCTCCACTGTGTGATCGCAAAAGCACCCTGGTAGCTGAGTCTCAGATCGGTACGTCTCACAAAACACTTTCCAAACCTGTTTCACTCAGTCAGCCCTCTTCTCAGTGATTCTGTAACATTGATTTAGTTCCTGTCTGCACTTCTGTTTGGTGAAGTCATGAAACTGCTGTAAAATATGACGTCTCACACCTTATCAGTCACTGAATTACATTAACATTTCTTCACCATATTAAGAAAAACATATGTTTTAACAGCACAGACACTTTTTATTTTAACGTTAACAAGGCGACATTTTCTTCTTTCTTGCAGGTTTCATAGACTTCATTGTGTATCCGACGTTCTCTCTGCTGACAGACATGGCTGAGAAGATTGTTATTCCTTTGGTGGAGGAGAATCCAGGTCCACCAGACCCCTGTAACAGACACAGGTAACACACAGAGAAGGACAAGGTTGGCCAAGTACATTGTACTACTGTTTTTGGTTTGTTTTTAACATAAAACCTGGAAGCCATGGATGCATTAAGAGAGCTGGATGGCGGCGCCACTCAGCCTTGCAACCAGTTTGTCCCAGTGGTCACTTTGTGGTGATGTTGCAACTAAAAGCTCCCTGAGGCCCGAGGAGCGCTGTCTCCATAGACTACCATTATAAAAGCGACATCTGGCAAATTGTTGACACACCTCCAACTGCCAAAAATATCTATTATTATTATGTGTAATACCAAAATAAAGTATATGGGCTGAGTGCAGGTGGGGCCAGCAGGAGAAACACTAATGCAGACGGTAAAAAAATCTCTTTTGATGCACAGCAAGCATTTTTCATTAAAATGCATGGGGCACCATCTTGGAGGTCTTATAACACAGCCATGCTGGAAACAGGGGGAAACTGCTACTGACTCTGTCCATTTAAAAAAATATACATCTGCCTACCAGCACCTCTAAAGATCACAAATTAACACCTTATATCTCATTTATTAAAGACTGAAGTATGAAAACAATAAATTGTGGTTTTACAGGTGGTAATACTGTAGTTCTCAGTCATGTAAAGTGACTTCTTGGCTTCTTGGCTTTATTATACCTTTAGATGAAGTTGGGCTAGCTGTTTCCCCCTGTTTCCAGTCTTTATACTAAGCTAAGCTAACTGGCTGTAGCTTCTTATTTAACAGACAGACACTATCAATCTTGTCATCTAACTCTGAGCTAGATATAAATAAGTGTAATTTCCCATTTTGATCTTTAAAGGTTTAATGTGGATTTGGCGACACCTCGTGGGGAGGTTGCTGATTGCAACTAACTGAAACTTCTCCCATGTGCCAAGCATGTAGAAACACTATGGTGGCTGACACAAAATGTGAATGGCCCAATCTAGAGCCAGCATTTGGTTTGTCCGTTCTGGGCTTTTGTTAAAACATGGCTGGCCAAGGACCAGCTCTGTATGTAGATACAAACAGCTCATTCTAAGGAAACAAAAACAAGATTTACAGTAAGTCTTATGTTCAGGTGATTATATATTAATGAAAACATAACTATTATGTTCCTTTTCTGCCCATAGATCCCCTAAATGTTACACAACGAACCTTTAAATAAAAACAAGAATAGAGAAACTCACAACTATCTGAACTTGACAGGAAGAAAGAAAGAAAGAAAGGAGAATACGGGTAAAGCTGGACAACAAAAGTAAAAACTACAGCTATGAGAGCTCTGTTATTTCTCACCAGTAATGTGTGGAAGGAGAGCTCCAGAGGTCTGCAGTGGAGTCTCGCTCATATCACAGCTGAGCTGGTGAGTTTCCGCTCCATTTGGACACGACACACTGAAGACAACAAGGTGAAATGGAAGGAGAGCGGCTCCAATGGTATGTTGTATTTTCATTATCATACATAATCATTACTTTAACATAATCTATGTTAAGGCAAAATACTAAAGAAATAAACAACCTGTGTAATTTTATTTTTATCCTTCATTTAATATTGTACGCCTGGATTCTATCAAATTCACAGCAGGACTCACCACGTAATAATCCTGACATTTTTCTACCATCATCTTTTGCAGCAATTTAAATGCTCACCTATGAAAAGTTTGACCTTTGTGCTAGCTGTGTGGCTCATTTGGCAGAGACAAAGCCACTCTGCTCCATAAATTTCCCCTGATCTGATTTATCTGCACTCATTTCACAGTGATCTCATGAGGAAATTAACAAATGCAGATCCTGTTTCCCGTTCAGTTTAACAAAATTTTCCAATGCCTTTTCCAATCTCTTTCATCCTCCAGGGTTTTCAGACCCCGGTGTGACAAAAGGGCAGAGATCCAGACAAGATGAGCTCTCAGAAAAATCCCTGCAAGACCCCACTACAGATTAAAAACAGTAGACAGGACTTCATTTATGATATGTGCTTTTGTCATAGACTATCTGCAAGGTTAACTGAGGTTAATGTTGAGTCACAATGCCTTCTTATATGATGACTGAGGGGGCTAAAGAGGAGGTTTAAGGGTAACAACATCTTCCCAAGGTAAGATGCACTATATTCACAGAAATGTCCTCATGTCTTATTTCAAAGGTAGTATACTGTGATAATTTAAATGCAAAGTGTACATGCTGGCCATGTTATACAGTATCGTGCATGTTATTTAATTTGCCACCTAAACACTTATAAGGGACATTTTACCTTTAATAGTTTGACCTGTACACAAATCACTTAATCATGCAATAAACCTTGAAAACATGTCAATGTGTGTCATTTCTGAAGTATTAATTCCTCATAAGGCTGGTATTGTGCCTGATTATTCATTAAAACATTTAATAAATGATGCAACTGCAAGGTCAAAGAACAGTAATATTTGATTAAATTAAAGCTGCTGGCCATCATTTTAACAGTTATTTTATTCAGCACCACATCTGCAAAAATGAATTACAACATTTTCAGTGGCTTATTCAGCAAACCCCTAACTGTAGAATACAAGTAGATTATGTTCTGCACAAAACCTAGTGCACATTTTGACTTAAAAGGTCAAGTCAAGTGATATCTTCACTGTTTTCTAATATGAAATCCCTTTTAAAAACACTTGCAGTCAGTTGAAATAGTATGATTGTAAAAAAAAATGTTTGTAGCATGTAAAATATTATCCATTTGGATTGAATAAATCTGCAGGAGGCAGAATATTTTTGGTATCATTGGGCAAAAATAACATAATAACCTTTCAGCATGTTGTAATTCAAGTGTTTTGAGAAAAAATAGACTTCTGCACCACCTTGTAGCTCTGTTTAAAAAAAAAAAAATCTCATCACTGATGGGAGACTGTTCATTCAACAGAGGCAGCTGTTAATCACTTGCTGTCTGAAAAACGAAAAACGGTCAAACTAGGCAGCACTGATCAAATATGAATCAATATTCTGTTACTGTGACACTTATCCTGTCTGCAGATTAACCATAACTGAGCCTGGAGGCATCAATCACATAGCCAATAGGTAAACATACCTTTTTAATATAGCCACTACATCTTAATAACTTCAGAACAACTTTTTGCAGTTTATTATAAACATAATCAAACATTAAAGTGTCTCTCTCCAGCTATTTAATATTGCATTTCCATAGAATTGGGGCTATATGGTGGTGCTACCTCACAGCAAGGGGGTCACAGGTTCAAGCTCGGCTTGGGGCCCTCCTCTGTTGTTACTGTATGTTCTCCCATGTTAGCCTGGGTTGTCTCTGGTTCTTCGACTTCCTCCCACAGTCCAAAGACATGCAGGTGAATTGTTGACGCTAAATTGCCCGTACGTGCAAATGTGAGCGTGAATGGTTGTCTGTCTTTATGTGTCAGCTCTGTGATAGTCTGGTGACCTGCCCAGGTTGTACCCCACCTTCGCCCAGTGTCATCTGGGATCGGCTCCAGCCCCCCGTGACCCCGAATAGGTTAAGTTGTAACAGATAATGGCTCATTGACACTTGCAAGTTTTTTTCAAAATAAAATAGCTATTATGATTGCTAATATGATTGCTTTTATTCCTTAATATGTTGAGTTCCAAATCCATCCAAAACATTGATCTCATTTCTCTCATAATGCAACTAAAAAGTGTCTTCTGTTAGACCCTGCATTGACTTTAACATGAACAATAAACAGTGTTTGTGTCTTACCTGGTAACTCAACCCTCTCCCAGCTGGAGGGGCTGTAGAGCCAAGTGAGAGAAGTGGCTCCAGGGTTGCCCAGAGGGTTCAGCTTCAAACCCAGTTTCTTATTTTAACTATTGTCACTTAGGCAGTGTGCAACTGCATCTTCAGCATTCTTCATCTTATAGTAGGACAGTAAGGACAAATAAAGCTGTTTACATCCAAATCAACTGGGTGACTAAAATGATCAAATACCACAAGGATTGAAGACACAGCTCTGATACTTCTGCTAAATGAACAGTGTACAAACCCCAAGCTACACACACACACATACACACACACATGCACGCACGCACGCACACGCGCGCGCCACACACACACACACACACACACACACACACACACACACACACACACACACACACACAGTATAAATGCAGAACAGTAAAAACTGTGACTTTACACATGTACTGTACTGCACATATCATGTGACATATCGCTACAAAACATATTTACTGCATGACATCCTACATTTTCATGTACATTCTTTCACTGAGCCAATTCAAATGTTATGATTACAGTGTCTTTCACCCTGATACAGAAAATCAATAACTGCAATTTTGTTCTTTTGCTCTCAAGAGATCCTGCAGCACATCCACCTGCAATATGCTTTCACAGCAAAACCTTGCAATAGAAGTGATCAATCTCACACAGGCCTCTAAAAAGGCAACTTGAAGTGTCTGTATAGATGTCACATGTAGCTTAAATTGCTGCCGAGGTACAAAATATTTTTGTGAGTATGAAAAATGTATGTGTTTTTATGCTTCCAGCTCTGAGTACATTGAATTATTTATTTGCAGAGTGCCTATTTTTAGGATATAGTCAAAGTCAAACTCGACTACGCACATGACCAGTGGTGCAGTGAGGTCAGACACTGTAAGCTGAACTTGACATTTTTGGAGACCTTAATATCGTTGACATTTTAATGGGAAAGCAGATCCTGGTTTATATGGTGTGAACATTCAAGACATACTAGATTCTCTTTGACTGGCTGTCAAACACATTTTTAACTTGACTGGATGCAAAATTCACAGACTGTGCCCAGATAAGTGTGAAAGAAAAACCAGCCAATCACCAATTTAAACATTTTATTGTATCAAACAAATTTAGATTACAGATGTAATCATCAATCAATTCAAGTAAAACTGGAACAAAGCTCCCCAGATTAAATCCATGTAAAGCACACTATTACCATCCAGAAACAGAACAAACATTACATGTTCCATAAATACACGGCAGAAGAAAAAACAAAAGCTTGCACAGGAATGTTTTTCGTCTTTCTTGTTCATTGTGGTCATTGTTCTCAACACTAGGGTGGCTTTAGTTTACTGTTTCAGTTCTATTTCTTGTCAAGTAATGTGAAGGTCATGGAAGGATTGTCACATAATATACACAATAATGCCACTTCAGTGATACAAACAGATGAAATAACATTTGAGAGTGCGGTGATGACTTCATAATGTCCTTGTTTCATACAAAACTAAAATGAAAAGGGATTGCAGGCAATTGTTTGAAGTTTTGTTTCTGTTTTTAATGTTTGATTCGTGGCTGAAATTAGTTCCCATACAAAATTAACTACAGTCAAGAAGAGTCACTGTACATTCAGTGTCATACAGGAAAATGTGTTATGAGCAGGATTTAGATTCTCCAAATGCATTCAAGTGTCAAATATGAGGCAATTTGCTCACTGGAGAAGGGGTTTTCTTTGTTAAATCAAAATATCTAAATGCATCTGCAGACACAACCCTCTATGATGTCCCATGCTTCGTCTTCTAGAGACGTACAAACACACTGATAAGCTAGCAGAGGTCTGGTGGTTTTTAGTGTATTTCTGTAACCAGACATGATATCGCAACAGGTTCTCATCCCAACTTGTTACATAGCGCTGCTTTGTCGTGCCCTTAGCATCACTTTAGGACTTTAGGAAAGAACTACACGGTTGGGCTTAAATCTACTATGTTTGTACAGTGAAAATGACACTGATCGTTGTAAACAGGGGACATGAACGAGCAGCTGACTGTAACTTCACACCCATGAACTGTGGCCTCGTGTATGAAAACCTTGTGTTTGTTCGACTCGTCCACCTCCGATTCAGCCCACTTTGTGTACCGTATGCCTTTTCGCTCTTTAAACACTCCTGGCACACTTTCTTTGAGCATTTACTGTTGCCACAGACGGGTTTACATTATAGTTAATGGAAAACCTGGTGCGTTTCATACTTGTGCTAGAGTGCCATGAGCTGTGGTAACACACTCTGACAGCCGTGACAAAGCATCTGCATTTAACGCCCTGAGAATGAGAATAGGCTGGATATCACTGTTGCTTAACAAATCAGCAGCAATTGCTTAGGATTTTGAAGTCCAACTGAAATCACATTTAGTTATCCCTTTTTGTGGTCAAAAATAATGTCAATTTGTTTTTTTTATGTGTTCTTAGATTTTTTTTATTATTAAACTGAAGAAATAAAATGTTAGTAATACTCCTTCTCTACCTGGGGATGTGTCTGTGTTGGACTGACAGCAGCTAGCAGGTGACCTCTGTAGCCTACATGTCAGTGTGTTGTTAGCAGTGGTATTGAATAGTATAGACCACACCAGCATCTAACTGGAGAGTTGCAGGTGAGTTTACATGCTGTTCAAAGTGCCACAGCTGAGCAGCTAATGAGCCATCTAGCCTGCAAACTGATGCTGCCAGTGCACTTATTCCTCTGTGAATCTTTATTTGGTCACTCATCCAACAAGCTAATGTGCAGGACAAGAGGTGCATTCATGTTTGTTAGATAAGAAAGAGACTAATGCAGGAAAGCTAATGTGGGTTGTTGCTTTAAGTTTGTGGCTCTTGTGCTGAAGGCTGCGGTCTGGCCGTTATAATGACGAGGTGACAGCTTTACGCAACAGGGATTCTAAATGAAGCGATTTGATTGTCCCCATCTACATAGGTGGACCCCAACAGTAATCTAACAAATTAATGCAAAGATAATGGGCGGCATCATGAAACCAACAAATTTAAAATGTAAAGTTCTCCATTTTAGTTTAATTTCTTACTATCTTTCTATTTTTTTTTTTTCTCAAAGTTGAACTCAGGGCAAGTAATTTACTGAGAGTATGAGTGTTATTTAGAGCTACAACTGGTGATCATTTTCATTAATGAATGTGCTGATTATTCCCTCAATGCATCGCTTTGTCTATAAAATATCAGAAAATAGTGAAAAATGTCCCTCAGAGTTTCCCAGATGTCTTGTTTTGTCTGACCAAAAGTCCATAACCCCAAAATATTTCATTTATAATAGTATAGTGGAAGACTGAGGAAACCAGCAAATCCTCACACTGGAGAAGTTGGAACCAGCGAATTAATTAATGGATTATCAAATAGTTGCTCATAAATTATCTGTCAATCAATGAATTGACTTATCGTTGCAGCTATACATGCTGTAGCAGAAACATAACTTTTTGAATTTATTTGTAGATGTCAAATCCAGTGGTGGAAACAAACATGAGTGTAGTTTTAATTTAAAGTGTCAATCAACCCAGATCAGATGTGCTTTCCACTCATTCAAGATGCAGCATCTAACTCGCTAAAATTATTCTAATTTAAAAGTGAAGTACAAATACATTTTTATTGCTTTGAGATGGAACGATGATTGCAGGAATCATGGCACATATTTAATGCTAAAAATGGTCTAAAAGGATTATTGATAGAATATGTGTTGCCTTTGAACATTAAAGGGGACATCATGCATGTAGTTTCAGTGATGGTAGTTAATGATAATGATTGTGTTTCCCATTACCTAGATAGTAACTCCCAGTCTGGTTCACACTTACAGTAAACTAGATTTACTTCATCGCAGGGGAAGCTATAGAAAAGAAGTATATTATAAATCAATAATTTACACAAGATTTTTTTGACATAAAATAAGTGTAGAAACCTTTGTTGCTGTTGTTCTCGGGTGGTAACTAAGGCCTGACTGTAGAGGAACGTAGATGCCCTGATGTATCTAAAAAGTGGATCTGCAGACACAATCTTCTGTCATTGTGTTTGGCTGGCTGAGCAGATGGAGCAGCTTTGTGTTGTGCAGAAGACCGCTCTATTTCTCTTTGTCCAGGCTGCATTTCTTTGTCTTCTCCTCCGCAGGCTGACTCGCACTGGATGCTGCTGCTTTTGTGTCTGCAAAATATAGACATGAAATACTGAGGGACAATAAGAGAAAGAGAAGAGGCTGACTCGCTGGGATTTTAATGGACTGCTGGGAACACTATTCATTATTCCAAAGTAGGGATGGTTATTTCTCCAAATGGAGAGTACCCTCTGTTTTCTGTTGCTTGGTGTTAAACTATACAGAAACAAAAGGTCATTATGATTTACGGAAGAAGGTAGTGGTTCAGTAATTCAATTCACCCACAAGTCTTTTTGTGTTTTCTGATATCACATGAGATATGATAGATATGATGGTGAGAGCAAATATGAATAACTGAGCATTCGTTAAACCTCTCGACCAAAGTTTTGGTCCAATCATAATGTAGCAACCGTAACTAAGCACAGCAGGCCTGTGTAGCATTAGATCTCTTAACATGCCAATGCGGTGTGCACGGAGCTCGATTAACCCATTAAGGATGCTACATTTGTGTGTTCATACCTTTAAGACCCGGTGCAACGTGGACACATTTTAAATATTTTCAGCTCAGTAAGATAATGGAATATAGTGACTATAAATTACAGGCCCAATGTTTTTATACATTACTATTTAAGTTCTTGCATTACAACCCCCCTTTTTTTTATCACAGTGCCACTTTTTGTTTTACACTGACACAAAAACACATCATTATAAAATGGGTCAGAATTTTATCATTTTTGCGGTTTTGTAATTTAAATTAATCGTAATGCTTTTTAGGACAGAGCCAACAGGTTCTCATCAAAGCCCAAAGTCTAAGCTGTCAAATGGTTTTTATTTCATGTTTCTATCTGCTACAGAGGCTGAGAAATGAAGGTTTCAATTGATAATTCTGTCAGATGTCCTCAGGGTTTAGGAGATTGTTTTCAGGTCAGCTCAGGTTTTAGAGTGTGTTTTAGGCAGACCCTCCAGTCTACATGCGTTAGGAGTAACACATGGCATTGTAAGAGGTTAATGTGTTTTTTTTTTTTTTTACTTTGTCCAAAACCAGAAATACAAGAGCAACAGTGTAATGGATTCTGAGATGTATTAAACAGTGTGTTTATCTGCTCTAATGGCTGAAATCTTTAGCATGTCCGGCAAAGTCGCTTTCTACCGTTTAGTGATGTGCAATCTGACGGGTCAGGTCATAAAAATGTACATTCTGATTAATTGCAGATGGGTTGGGGGAGAGTTTTAATTAAATTCTTTCAGATGTGAGCTGAGCAGAGAGCAGAGCTGCTGTCTTCTTCAGCAGACAGCGCAATTTTTCATCTGACAACTGCATCCCTATAGAGTAACGCTGTGGACATTTACACACGAGGAACAGCAGCATAACTTCATTATTTCAGAAACTAAAAGTTTAGTTCTGTTTCCTCTGTCAAGTTTACAGCTGCAGGTTTTTGTTTTGCTGCTTAGTTGAACTCCACCTCAAATGTGAAGATGCAAAATTGTTGCACCACCGGAAGCAAATATTTTTTCGCCTCTTTGCTCGCATGCATAGAGTGGAAATGAAGGAGGAGAATGTTAATTTCCAGCATGTGTGATCATGCTTTAACACCTCTTCCTAACTGGACGTGATGCGAACAAGAGAACTTCAGATCGTTTCAGTTTTTCCCAAAGATGTCCTGACCTGCTCTGTGCGTCAGTAAATGGGCTAAGCGATGTGTTGCTTGTTTGAAAAAACGCTCACCATGGCTCACCCTGGAGCAGGTGCAACGTTTTGCACACCTGCGCCACCTTCAACCTTCACTGGTCAATAACAATGCTCACAGCAACTGACAACGAATCACTAGCTCTCTCTATGTAATAGAGCGTGACATCGCTGGTAGTACATCTGGACAATTTTTTGTAGTCTGTTTGCTCGCTTCCTGTATGTTAGGAAGAGGTGTTATACGTACATGCAGATTCACAGCAGATTTGTGTCTACTACCTACAGTAGGAAGCTAGAATTACTACCAAGGCCAAGGAGCTCATCATTAACTGCCTGACTTTAAAAGAAAAGCTGGTCCTGAATGCTACTATATCAGAGTTTAGGCTAACGTCAGTGGCTCTGACCTACTTTTTATCTGATTTGGGCAGTTTAGACTCCAGTAAGAATAAAGCATACTCATTGGAAATATGAGTAATGAAGAAAAAAATCTATAATTAAGTCGACCGGAAACATTCAAATCAGTTGAAGTTGTTAACATTTTGGCCCTGAACCTAATCCGGGTTCTTCGAAATCTGATCTGATACTTAAATATATTTACTTAAATGTTCATTTCATCCTTCAAAGGCCCTTGAGGTTTTGTTTTCACCAGTGCTTGTTTGTCTGACTGTTAGCAGGATTACTTCAAAAGTTTGTGATAGATTTGAAAGAATTTTTTTGGAGCAGAGGGTTGTGGCACAGTGAACAACCCATTACATTTTGGTGGCGATTAAAGGATTCCGATCAGCCAGGGTGGACAAATGTAGAGTTGCCATATTTTCACATCACATTCAATGAAATTAGAGATGAGTTCAACCAAAGCAGACTTAGTGATTGTTGGAGAAAGTAACGCTGACAGTTTAGATGAGTTTCAATTAGTTTCTGTCCAGTTTGAATAAAGTACAACTGATCTCAGCATGAACAAAAATAAACATGGATGATGCCGCAACGGCGAGGGGGGACCAGTCGTACTCGGCACCTCGCTGGAGGTCTGTGCTCTCCGAGTGATACTATACTTAATATTTATCTGACATATTGAAATATCAGCTGTAGTCTACCAAATTTGGCAAATGTTATTTTTTTTTTTGAGCTACTTGATCCAAATACTGAAGATCCTGAATCAGTTAATGAGCTGAAATTAAAGAAAGAAAGAATAACTGGAAGAAAGTGAGTCCAGAAATTGACACAATGACAAGGTCCACCAGAGAGAAGACGTCTCACACTTATAACCCACTCAAACGAGACTTTATGGGTTCAGTCTTGTCTTTCCATTGACTGTTTGAGCGCACAGCAAGACGTCATAAAGCATGATGAAAGTCTATAGCAACAATTATGTGTTATAAACAATATACACTGTCCAAGCAGCCATTTCTTGCAACAAGCTACATTTTCTTGATTAACTGTTCCACATAGATCAAGATAGAGAGAAAGAAATAAAGAACCAAACAAACAAATAACATCTACAGTAATAACAGAACACCCACAGACTCAACAAACCCATCGTTCCACGTTCATCTGAGCTGCCTACCAGGGTATTTCTGCCACAGCAGCGCTCTGTGAAGTGTGGATCAAAGCCACCTCACAGATGTTTGTTGAGGAGCCATGATTACATGACGCCAAGCCAAGCCTGTTGAACTGTTAACGTATCTAAATAAACCCTGCCTAGTGAACGGCTGATGACGAGTCCCCTGAGGGAAAGGATTCCTGTGTAAAAGGGGGTCTTTTGACTCTACCTGGTTGTGCGTTGTTTTGTTGCGATGAGGGATCTGCTACGTTGGCAACGCTGGAACAATCCTCTTTCTCCTTGGAGAGGGGGCACTCGAGTCCACCGGCATCTTCTAATAGACTCTCCCTGGAGAACTCTGTAGGGGGCACAGTGACAAATAGAGGTTGACAGGAAGGTGAAGAGACAAGAAAAATACACAATCCATCATACAGCAGGGTGGATAAAATACCCTATTCCTATATTTTCTGTTAAATTATGTCAGAGTACAGAAGTTCACCACCTCATCTCATCAATCAGTGTCACCTGACATTTAACAGTTGCTTGTTTTGTTGTCACGCTGAGTGAATTCAAAAGGTTGATCTTCAAGTGAAGCCACCCTTGACAAACTGATGTTAATGGTCATCGATCTGTTTCCCCCAGCTCCCACTTTGCTCCTTTCTTCTGTGCTGACAACTTAATTAGCAGCTCCTCCTGAACACGTGAGCAATCCATTAAAACAGGAATTACATCGTGTGTCCCAGTGAATTAAAAGGAAAATAGATAACATTAACAAAATTTGAATTTTGCCACTTCAGAAAGGCAGCCCTCGTGGTGCATTAGTGCCAAGCAATTACTGAATGTGTGCACAGTATGTGCTGTGCTCTGTGACCATCTACTCACCTGCCATTAAAGTGAATTATTTGGCCAAAGCTGAAAAGCTGATTCTTTGTTTTTTCTCATCAGCTGTTAAAGTATTTGGCACAGAAAGGAGACTGTAGCTGCCAAGGAGGCACTCTGAACCATGCAAGTGTTTTCATTTAAGGAATAGTTCAATTATTCATTGCAGACACGGTCAGATGAGAAGGTCAATACCACTCTCATATTTATATGCTAAACATGAGGTTACAGCTGGTTAGCTTGCTTAGAAGACTTAGAAGACTTAGAAGCTTAGCCAAAGACTGATAACACCTAACTTGGCTCTGTCCAAAGATAATAAAATCCACGTACCGGCTCCTGTGAAACTCCCTAATTATAAAAATGTTACATTGCATTTGTTTAATCCCTACAGAAATGTAAAAATGGCACACACACACACAAACATACAAATACAACAAATATAACACTGGCATTGTAATTTTATGAGCAACAGTGTTTCTTTTCATTTCCTCTTTTCTCCAATCCCTTTGTTTCACTTCTTCTAATGCCCTCTAACTCCATAACCCTATTATGCATTTTACATTCATCCCTTCCAGCCATTTTTTTCCACTTTCTGGCTCATTTTCTGCTTTACTGTTCCCACTTTCTCCCAACTGTACACCCTACCTTAACATTAATAAGCTGTATATGGCTTCATCCGTCCCATACTATTATTCCTCATTATCTTCTCTGTCTCTTCTTGTCCCTCCATCTGCTCTGCTCTCATTTAATCATACCATCCATTTTTCAGAGGCCACAGCGGCGACCTCCTTATCTATCTCATCTGTCCTTCCTCCACTTTAGCATCCTCATGATGTCCTCTTGTGTCCAACCTTTCATTCTTTTTCTACACCTTTTCTTGTGCCAGACACATTTTGACAGACTCCCTTTTGGCCTTCTTCATGCATTCATTCATGTTCTTTATTCATATTACAAGCTGACACTGACTTAAATGCAGAGGTGAAAAGTACATTTACTCAAGCACTATGCTTATAATAAGTAAAATTTTTACTTGTACTGTCCACATTGACAAATACTTGCTCTATTTCATTCCTATGATCACTTTAAATTGTCTGTTGGAACTAGAATCACTGCTTTGCATTTGTATCCCTCTGCCAACCAGTCAAGTTGTGGTTTACATCCAAATCTGTCCAAGATGTCCTTTGACCTTGATCATTGACCACCAAAATCTTCTTAGATCATTACTGAGTCCAAGTGGACGTTTGTGCCAATTTTGATGAAATTTCCGCCAGCTGTTATTGAGATGTAGTGTTCAGAAGAACGGACTGATGTATGTACATACAGACGACTCAAAAACATAATACCTCCGGCCATAGTTGTCACCAGCATGGACACAGAGGCATAAAAACACATGAAGATAAACATGGAAACTTCATACGACTCCATACATTTACAGGAAGGGTTTCATTTTACAAAGTGTTGATTTACTCCTGTTTGCGCCTAAGCCAGTACAGTAATTTGTGTAGCCCAATATGCGGTTGAAATGCAGTAAGCATGCAAATAATATCTTCTTCACAGTCTCCAAACATACCCTCCATTTGGCAGCGCAGTTTCTCAAAAGCCTCTGCAGTGGCCTCATCGTCGTGCGGGAGCTCCTCCCCGGTGGCAACAGAGTCGGGGCTGGGCCGGTCCGACAGGCAGCTCTCTGAGGAGCACTCATCCCCGGCTCCCTGCTGCTGCCTGTACAGGTGATGCTCGACCATGAACTGCAGCTCTGGGAGGAGGGAGTGGAGATACGAGGAGAAAAGTTGATTAAGAGACAAGAGTTAGCACGGGAAGGAGAGGGAAGATGAGAGGGGCAAAGGGGTGGGTTGGAAGAAATAGTGGAAAAGCAGAAATTGTCTGGGGAAATTTTGGAAGGAGGACAAGCAAGAAAGGAAAGTGGAGTGAGATGAAGGCAATGAGAGGAAATAACAGTACACAGGACAGAGATATGAAGGTGGAGACTCAACGAGAAATCCGGCACTTCAAAAGAATATTGTAGGTTAAGCATATTTAATAAACTAGACAAGATTTAATTAAAATCCAGCCGAGTTTGGAGAGAGGGCGCAAGTAAAGACACATCAGAGTTGGGAGATGATTAGTTTAATCGCCTTCTTCGACCTCCTTCATCCACGGTTTTATTACTATAATCTCCCTGTAGTGGGAAACTAAAGCGGACAGATTACCGCCTGGGTTTCCTCCAGGAAGTGACTCATCACACTTGGAGCTGTTTAGCTGTGAAACTAATTGAAGAATAAACAACCTAGAGCACCAAATTCAACTTATTCTCATCATTATTCCCTTGGCTTTTCTGTCGTTGGAACATTGTGCTGCATAAATCATTACATAATGCATTTGTGTTTAATTGGATATTGACACCTAACATTTGCATTGCAGTAATAAAAACAGCCAATAATTATTACTTTAATTTTCATTTCTCGGACTCTGTGGCTGCAATTTTGTTTGTTCTTTAGGCTTTTAGGTGGTGCAGGAACCCAAATGCCCTTATCTCACACAGACCCACTTTTTAGCTAAAAAAAATGGAAATTGGAAGAAATTCTGGTAAAAAAAAAAGGGGGATAATGAGTCCTCACTTGGCTCCGAGGTTGATATAGGACACTTAAGTCAGACCAAACTTCCATCATTAGCTCAGCTATTTCACCAAGTAAGTTCACATTAGCTGACATCTGACATGCTGTATCAGACATACGAATAGCTTTGTCCAATTAAAAGACAGTTTGGCATTTTTTAAAGTTTGTCTTAAAACAACACTGACACTGAAATATGTAAATTGAAACCATTGTTGTCTCTTGTCGATATTTGTCTTTCTAACACGATTCAAATGTACAATTCTTGTTCTGAGAAAAAATGCTTTCTAAAGTTCAACTAAAGTTGATGTGAGGCTTCAGCAGTCTGAGTTAGACACATAAAGCCAGTATCTTCCAAACTTTTTAGTAGAAACTTCTCTTTCTGTGTTTGCCTGGACGGTTTCCTTCCTGAGCTCTGATGAAAACATAGTAACATTAAAGTGACAGTAGGCAGAATGTTTTAGGGATCATTACTCAAAGATAACTCGACTCGTGGCTCTGTTTCAGCTGAAAATCACTTGCAAACTTTGATCAAATGGTGAAACTCGGCAGTGAGACAGTGTGCTCCAGCTGGTGGGCGATGCTTGGTATTTCCTCAACAGATCTCAACATGGCTGCCGGGTCACAAACTTTCTTATTTTACAGCTAAACAGTAACAAGATGTTTCTGAAAACATTTGAGGTGAGAAATAGTCATTACAGTAACAGAATATTGATTCATATTTGATCAGCGCTGCCTAGTCTGACTGTTTGATCAGACTTTGTCAGTGACTGACAGCTGCTCAGAGACGGCAGGCTCCAGCTCAGCTCTGATTGGTTGTTTTCCTCCAGTCTGTGAAATCCTGCAGAGCACCGGAGGACACAGAGGAACATGATTTGTTTTTCAGATAACCTGTCTCATGCACTACTGTTAGGATATAGTGACTGTTTTATAAAAAATATTTCTAACAATAAAATCATAAGCAAAACTGTTTAAATGTACATATTGATGGTGATGCATGTGTTCCATCCTTTAAACTTCAGTACATTCATATTGATTGTGCATTATTATTGGACTTTTGATATCATCATTGCTGGATTATAAACAATTGGATGATGTACTTCTTAGCTTCTTATTGCACATCCAGCTAGTTGTACACATTTTGTTGTTGTTGTTGTTTTTTTAATGCCTCTTCCCAGTTTGTTTTTAACATTCTGCAGCAATGCTAGGTCGGACACATTTGATGAAGGTTTGAACTCACTATTCATACATTTGATTTAACATCACTCTTGTGGCTACATGCCACACAGGTACGCTGTAAGAATAGTTTAGTTTTGCTAACTCACAAATTGTTCTAACTCACAAAGAACAACCTATTAAAACCCCTCAATGGGAAATTCAATTTACACTCTGCTTCACTTGTACATGGTACATGCACACAAACACACACACATGCAGTACTGGAGAGATGTCAGAGTGATGGGGTGCTCCTGAAAGCGCCCGGGTGGTTTAGTTTTGCTGGGAACTCGCATCCCAAATTGTACTGACCTCTGCACTACAGTTCACACTCATTTTTGTCCATGTCGGGACTTGAACCGGTGACCCTCCGGTTCCCAAGCCAACTCCCTACAGACTGAGCTACTGCCCCCCCAATACAGCTATGATCAACTGTACCCTTCTTCACCATGAATGAATAGTGACAACATCACTGTTTTCTAACCTTAGTAGCAATAAGTAGCAATAAGACGAGAGGAAATTTGGATTTATAAGTTATTAGATGGTACAAATTACAAGACAAGGCCTTATTTTAGCCTCTGTACAGTCACAATGCATTGTTAGAAGGTGAATATTAATGTAAGTATTTTAATTTCAATTAGTCTGATAATAAGACTGAATTAAAGAATAGCTGGACAAATTGGAGATGTAGATGGTGATTCAGAAGTGTGGAAACAGGCCAGTATAGAAAGCAGTGAAAACTTGTGACTTCTACTGTTGTTTCATGGCTACCAGCATCGTGAGCTAACACATTAAATGCCAAAAGCACACATACAACTAGATAACCAACTCCACCTTTCATCGTAGGTGTTCCTTTTTGCCCTTTTCGCCGTTGTCGAGGGGAGTTCAGCAAGGCTGCCTGCAAAACATCAACGGCCCATCATCAGGGGGGCAAAAGGCAACAAGATTGCGGGGATTGTTTTAATACAATTTGTTCATCATTCTATTCTGTAATCTTATTTCAATAAAATGTTTGTATTAGATTACCTTGTACAACTGGTTTGGGAGACGATCTTCATCTATTTCTGCAAGAAAGCAAATAAATCAGTTAAGCACTGCACACACACAGAAAAATGAAAACAAGGTCTTAAAGCAAATACAGAATGAACAGACAAACATTGTGCAGCCTTGATATTGCTCATAATAGCAGCACAATCACTGTACTGTAGCTAAGAGTGCTTCTGTGTCTCCAGACAGCAGAGTGGATATAAGGTGACCTCCGGCCAGATGGTTATCTGACACACTACAAGCCAGTGCAGTGTTTGAGCCATTATCTTTATAAAGCATGGTGGACAGACATTTTATTTTTTGTATTCTCCATTCTCATATATGAATAAAAACAGACACCAGACACTGCATGATTTTGCAAACAAAGGGGATGCTAATCCACTCTCATCTTCTTCCTAATAGACCCCCACATTTAGCCAACTGCTGATGATATGCAGATAAACAGTAAAACACTGTTGATCCAAAATCCCTTAAGGGAAGTAAATGTGTAGCATACTCGAGTGTAGTCAGGAGCTGAGTGGATTTACAATTAGTTGGCAGTATTTTAGGTACATGCAGCTAAAACTAATGCAGTCTTCAGTTAAATATGAGATGGTTCATCATCAGGGGTTTATCCCTCTAATAATAAATGTATCTAAATACAACAGTACTGCAATAAATCCAACTGCAATTTGTGTTTCTAATATTTTGTCCACCCCATTTATATCAATGTGTGTAGGCTGAATAACAGAAACACCTCTCTGTATGATGCAGTTCAACAGCACCACAAACACCATCATAGATTTGAATCAACACCTCTCTGAAACAGTTTCAACAAATACTAAACATTATAACCTTCATGAAAGTTGGATTTATTACACTGTTCTGCATTAGTTTCAGCACGGTGTACCTAATAAACTGGCAACTGAGTGTATATTACTACAGTAAAATTACTGCAATGTGTGCATACACGTAGCTGTAGCGATTATATTTGTTTAGGAAAACCAGGAAACTCCAACATGATACTACCACTAAGCAACTCCAGGTCTGAGAAGTGAAGCCAAAGCTGAAGTGTCTTAAACCTGCATCCTTTCTAATAACCAGCAGGGGGCGACTCCTCTGGTTGCAAAAAGATGTCTGATTGTATAGAAGTCTATGAGAAAATGAGCCTACTTCTCACTTGATTTATACCTCAGTAAACATTGTAAACATGAGTTAATGGTCTCAATCACTAGTTTCAAGTCTTCTTCAATACAGCATGATGTTCATTTAATAAATTATGGTCCCATTTAGAGTCAAATAGATCATAAAGAAGGGGATGCTTTACAGGGGGCTATGTTGTGATTGACAGGTCGCTACCATGGCGTCTGGGAATTGTGTTTTGGTCTTATAACTTTTAGCCTTTCACAGTGTGTTTTCAGTTCATGAAACTAATTAAAACCTTTTTGGGTGCCTAAAAATTTCTTAGGATACTTTCACATCAAGGACCTGGGCCAAGATCTGAGTATACTTGACCCCAAAGTCCAGTTCGTTTGATTAGTGTGAACGCTCTGTACAGTACTCAGGCAGAGTTTGTTGATCCATACTCAAATCTACTAGAAAAGGTGGTCTCGAGTAGGGTTTATGTGTACTCGGGTATGGTTTGCATCAGGTGTAAAAGCCAACTGTACAAAACATGGGAGTGGACTGCTATTCAATGTGAGTAACATTAGCAGTCAGTAAGTAGTTTTACAAGGGGGGGGGGCTTTTTTCAATGCTCCTGTCTCCTTCAAACTGTATATTCTCGCAGCATGCGCCGATCCCATCATCTGAACTGTACAACCATGGGTGATGAAAGGGGAAGGCAGGCGGGAGGTCCTTAAAATACAGGCAATAGTAGGCGATGGGGTTGGGCAATGGTTTGCCTTGGAAGAATGAGAGCCGCTCAGCTGCTCACTGGGCAGAGAGAGAGAGACAGTAGGGGAAACAACATGTAGAGCTGGCATATCTTCACATCAAATTTGGTGAAATAAGAGTTTGAAAGACCAATGACGACAGTGTTTTATCTCAACATAAACAAATACACATGAATGATGACGCTCAGGTAAGGAACAGCTTTCCTAATGTGAAAGCTGAGTGGCGAGGGCTCATACTCATAAATCAGTCATACCTAATATGATTCAGTGTTGGGTTCTACTCACCCACCCTCTCGAGTCACCTGTGGTTGCAAATAACCAACATAGGAGGCCAACATAGGCCAAAATGCTGAAACCAAGGCTTCAAAATGGCAGTCCGCAAACCAATGGGTGACGTCACGATGACTGTGCCCACTTCTTATGTACAGTCTATGGATACTACACTCACGTGAAGCTCATGTGACTCCCAATGGATAGAGATTTATTATCTGTAGTCAATAAGTGAAACCGGACTCTGTGGTCACTATATGAAAGGACAGAAATAGAAATCAGTTGAGTGGAGTACAGTGAAACCATTAACTGTGATCAATAATGAGTGCGTTGAACCCCAAGCCAACTCTGAGACTCCAGCCTTGGAACTTTTTTTTCTAGGACACCACCTTGTTGCTTGGCAACCTATGCATCCCTAGGCAATAGAAAGGCACTGTGTGTGTGTATGCATGTGTGCTTGTGCGTGTGTGTGAGCATGTGCATATATTATTCCTACTTAAAAGTATACGCTAGGCTGTTCAAAATGCCAGCGACGTGCCTGTTTCTTTATTCATCACTCTCTCTCTTGCCATTTCTCTCGGCACCAAACACAAACCCAGTGGTGTATAAAAACCTGACACGAAAGCTATTAAATTTCATTTCAGGAGGGATTCATCTTTATGCTGTGCGTGTTTACAGCGATGCTTGAAACTGAATCGTATTTTTAGCATCTCCCAGGAGTTTGAGACGGTTCATAGAACCATTATGGATTTTGTTTCAAATCAATCACAGGAAATGGGCCAGTCTTGGATCGTCCTTCAAGTTACAGAGTAAAGCTTGAGATTTACAAACTGGTGTTTGACAGACAGCTGTCAAACCATATCAGTCTAAAATTAGAGATTCACCCCACCTGTGCAAAATATAATAAACAATATGAACATTTTGTGCAACCATAAGAAAGTTATAAAGATGTTTGCAAAATGAGCCTGCAGATATCATCTTAAAGCAGTGGTTCCCAAGCAGGCCAGTGCAGAACCATGCATCATTAATATTTAGCCTCACCCCCTTGAGGGTCCTGCCCCCTAGTTTGCAAACCACTATCTTAAAGGAGTATGTATGTTCAAAACATCCAAAAAAGAAATGTATTTCAATAAAAGGGCTGAACCTCTGGAAAAATCTTGAGGATTATTAAAGGGATGTCTCAACATGTATTGCACCTTTTTTTGTGATCAGTGTAGGTGTAATAAACTCTGGTTACAGCCTACACCTTTTCGTCATTGCTATAACCTGTTTTTGACTTTTCCACATGATTTTGTTGCTGTTTAAGCTGTTTGTTGTATGCTTTTTTTAAGTTTTATCCTCACTATTATTATATTGTAATGTCTTGTTAACAGGTTAGAACAGCCACACAGCCTGCATGAGTAGTACAGTTCGGGTATGGCTTGGCTGCATGTCAGCTGTATCTCTTCCAGAGATTCGAAGTCAGTGTTTTAGAAAATGCAGTGGCTTGTAGGGCTCCATGAATGAATAAAGTTGCAGGTTTAAATTGTGAATCATTACTATTATTTTACAAATGAGCACATGCATCTCAACCTTTTTCTGTCTAAAATAAATATAAATAACATTAATAATGACATGAAATAGCCATTATGAAAGGACAGAAAAAAAGAAAGGGCACATGTCAGACGAGCAGCACTTCAGTGAGGCAGCAATCAAGGACTGCTCCTGCACCCTGTTTGTCCTGGCCTTTAAAGGTTCTCTATTCAATATTAAGAGCATTAATATATCAGCAAACATGTATTTGCTATGTAAAGCCATAAAGGTGTAATGTCTACCTGAACAGAGTCACACTCCCTCTGTGTATTTTGTAATCAGAGCTTCTCTGTGCTGTGTTTACATAGCCGGGCTGGTCGCACCTGACCAACGGCGCGGTTAGGGTTGCATAGCACCCACCGTCCAGTTCACCCTCAGGTAAACATGATGGCCTTGTATGCACTGTTAGCACCGTTAGCTGCAAGCCGTCGACTCAGCTGTTGCCATGTTGAGAGCTGTACGGAGGTAATCAAAATGCTCTGAATTCAATATTTAGCACCTTAAAAGACTAAAAAATAATCTGAAATAATTAAGATAAATACCAAAAACTGTTCCCCTCAAGTGATGGTGGCAGTTTTAACTCCAGAATTATTGTATCGTAAGTAGCTCTAACAATTTAACACATGCAGAGAGTCCAAATAGATACTGTAATTAAAGAAGATGACGGTGTCTTGAACCTGAAAAGATGAACTCAGAGTAGCTGTGCTGTAACATTCTGAAATTTCAGAGATGATAATTAGTGTTTGTGCACCACAGATGCATGGGGAGAAACTGGAGCTCCAAATGTATAAGGTGTCTTCTCAGGTTTTCATTTTATGTATAAAATTGGTGCATAGGATCAATATACTGCAACTGAAGACAAATATTAGAACAGTGAGCAGCTGTGCTCAAATTTGAAAAAGACATCATACTTATTATTGTTCAGGCTGCACAGTGATGCAGTGGTTAGCACTCTCGCCTCACAGTAAGAGGGTCGCAGGTTTGAATCTGGCTTGGGACTCTTCTGTGTGGAGTTTGCATGTTCTTCCAGTGTTAGCGTGGGTTTTCTCCGGGTACTCCGGCTTCCTCCCACAGTCCAAAGACATGCTGTTTAGGTTAATTGAGGACTCTAAATTGCCCGTAGGTGTGGATGTGAGCGTGAATGGTTGTCTGTCTCTATGTGCCCTGCGATGGACTGGTGACCTGTCCAGGGTGAACCCCGCCTTCGCCCTATGCCAGCTGGGATCAGCTCCAGCCCCCCCCCGCGACCCCTAACGGGATAAGCGGTTGACAATGGATGGATGGACTTATTATTGTTAGTAGTAATAGTAGTAGTAGTAGTGGTAGTAGTAGTAGTAGGGGACATATTTGACATATCATTTGGGTCAACAAACATAAAATATGGCTTTCACTCTGCTGTTATTACGATTGTTTTCAGTGTGTATCGAGCCCATCTGTGCAGCAGAATGAGAGAAAAGGCCAATAAAAAAGGCCGTTCCGGCAGTGATGGGTCTATCACTGCAACTCCCAGCTGACTGGCTGTCTGACACAAAGCCAGACGAGAACAGAGACGGTTTTCTGACTCCACTTTATTCAGCCAAGCAGCTCTAATTTAGCTGCCTACTGTAGCTGGTGTCAATTTATATTTTCAGTACTGCAACTGTTGAAGAAAAATCAAGAAAACGCTGGCACAAAACAAAAAAGTAATATAAGTCTAAGTGCATTTAGAAAAAAATGTAAAATTTTACATGTACTGGAGAAACAACAAGCATGACTGCTCACTGATTCAGATTATAACTCATCAACACTAGAAAATATCTCAAACCGGAACTGGACTGGAACTTACATCCATGCTCGATCAACAAAGTGCACAGCTGTACCAAGTGAGATAAGAAATGTATGTTTTTAAAAACAAAAAATGGTCAATTTCTACCTTTACATTTGATTGATTTGTGGTCCAGAGAAAAATCAATGAACTTCAATAAGAAGAACACTGGATCATTTTGTCAGCAAAGATGACCTAATATAGCTCAAGTTCACATTTTCTTGAGGAGAAGTTTGCTTACAAAGCAAAGCTGGTGGCAGCAGGGCAAGCTGGGCATGATACATTTTATAGTTACTGTGCCAAAATAAGGAGATAATCTGTAAAATGAAGAAAGGGAAGGTGGAGAAGGTGTAAACAGTTAGCATGGTAGTGGAGAAGAACAGGTATAAACAGTGATGCTCATATGAGCAACATGTACACAATATTTAAAGCTGGTATTTTTAATCCATTTGAATTGAAAGGTACTGTAAAGTGTACAAAGTGATTTCCTGGGACATTTCAGTTATCAATACTCAGTGTACACCAGTCCTTATTTTCCTTATAAGGTACGGTAAGTGTGTGTCTGCATGTGTAAAATGAATCAATTCATCTCCCACTCTTGTTAGGTCGGCAGCACTCCATCACAGAGCAGCAGCTGTTGGTGCTTGTAGAGATGAAGTATCTCACTAAAAGAGCACTACTTAACATGATCATCATATGTGGCATTTGTGGTAATTTCCTCCCTCTCCCAAAGGGGATACAGCAGTGCAGAGATGTTGCGTGTCGGAAAACACTAAATACCAAAATACTAGTTAATAAAGAAGACATTCTTCCCAGTTTTATGTACTATAATACATTAAATACTGTTTTTGTTAAGCGTTATTTAATCGCACTAAAGGTATCTCTTTGTCTCTCTCCAGAAACCAGTAAGACATGAATCCTCCTCTTCAGGGAGGATCAAATCACGCACTCCTCTGCTTCCTCATTACTTAGCCCGCAGCCTGCATCAGTTATCGGTACATCTGTGTCTGTTCCTGTGGCGTGCTGTTGGGGTTCACAGTGCACAGGGCGGAGCAATCTGCCGAGCATTAAATAATGCAGGGCTCTGTCTGATGTGGGGCACACCATTACTGCGCCAGCACAGCTCCTCTCCCTCATCATCATCATCATCATCATCATCATCATCATCATCACATCTATCCCTCCCCATCCCCCTCCTCTCTGGCAACATCCTCCTTCTCACACATTCAAAACTGTAACCATGTCAATCTCTGGTTGTGTCTGATTGCATGTTTGAAGTCATTTTTAAATAATTTTTCTCTTGAACTTTTCGATTACTTTCTCATAAATTTCTCATTCTGACGTACAGAGTGAGATTAAGTACAGGTCCATCAAAATTAAACAAGTCACACAAGCTCTGTTTCACTCCCCAAACATGGTCACCACCCTGATGAGGGCAAGACAGCCAGCAACAAAAATTAGAAATAAATTTAAATTTCAGAGTGGAAACTAGTTGGTCGCACTGTACAATGACACTTAACAAAATAGATGTTTGTTGAAGGATTATCTTTACAAGAGACAATACTAGTACTACTAGTACTACTACTACTACTACTACTACTACTACTACTAATAATAATAATAATAATAATAATAATACATTTTATTTATTTAGACTCAAAGACACTTTACACAGATACAATGATCGTAAAAGATGGTCTATTAAAATTTTTCTAAACTATTACAGGCATTACTTTTATCCATCTTCACCCCTCTGTTCACTCTTGGATCATTAACTAACAGTTACATCTTAATTCAGTTCAAATAACCTTTCTATGTAGGTAGGTTATGTTATATGTTATTTTCATTTATGGAGACAGAGCATGATACAACCAAAAATGCAAAGTTTACAACTAAATATGACTGCAAAATAACAGGTAACAACAATATTTATTACGATTAATTGCACAATTGTCCATAATTAATTGAGATTAATCATAAATTATCTGTTCAAAATGTACCGTAAAGGGATATTTGTCTAGTATTAAATACTATTTTTAAAATATGCTTGCTTCTACAACTGTATGTATGTATTTCTTATTTTAAATCAATTAGAAGAAGAAGAAGAAGATCTACCTTTATTAGTCCCACAATGGGGAAATTCAATTTACACTCTGTTTAACTCATACATGGTACATGCAGACCTGAAACACACACACATGCAGTAATGGAGAGACGTCAGAGTGAGGGGGCTGCTCCTGACAAGCGCCCCGAGCAGTTGGGGGTTTGGTGCCTTGCTCAGGGGCACCTCGGCAGTGCCCAAGAGGTAAACTGGCACCTCTCCAGCTACCAGTTCACACTCAGTTTTTGGTCCATGTCGGGACTTGAACCGGTGACCCTTCGGTTCCCAAGCCAACTCCCTACAGACTGAGCTACTGCCGCCCCCACACAAAACAACACAACACAAAACAATGAAAAATATTAACCAGAAACCCTCACAGGTTCTGCATTTAGCAGAATAAAAATTATGCTCAAATCATAACATGGCAAACTGCAGCCCAACAGGCAACAACAGCTGTCAGTGTGTCAGTGTGCTGACTTGTGATTATCATAAAGTGGGCATATCTGTAAAGGGGAGACTCGTGGGTACCCAGAGATACCATTTTCATTCACATATCTTGAGGTCAGAGGTCAAGGAGCCCCTTTGAACATGGCCATGCCAGTTTTTCCTCGCCAAAAATTTGCATAACTCTGGAGCATTATTTACCCTCCTTGTCGACAAGCTAGTATGACATGGTTGGGATCAGTGGATTCTCTTGGTTTTCTAGTTTCTCTACTGAGCCCACCACAACCTAAAAATTGCAAGTTGTGCTAATGTGTTAAATAAATTATTGGAGTTAAAACAAATTTGTGTTAACTTGACAGCCCTAGCAGCAACATAATACATTATCTAACAAATATCACACTTTCTATTTCCTGTAATCTTTGAATTTGTCTGAGTTTCTTTCTTTCCCATTTCTTGACTTCACATATGATTTCTCTACTTGATCGCCTCACAAGTCTCCTCTCTCTCTCTCGTCGTCTCTGATCTACTAAGCAGGGAGGATTGTTCAGTTGAGTTTTCTCTGCACTTTCATTCAGAGATCAAGGTTGACTCGGAGACACTCCACATGCTCAGTGTCTAATTACTGAATCAAACACAGACACGTGTAATCACGCACACACAGAGACACACATTTGGCAGATCAGAGACAAAGAAGACACCAATTAGAAAGACTGTTGTTTTCCAGATAAAAATGCTCAACTCTCGGAGATAAAATGCTGCGAGTTAAACAATATAACAATGGCAGTCTCTGCTGGTATCCTCAATGATGCATCAACTCTTCATTTATTCATACAAAACAGAGACTATCACCCTCGGTTTTCTCACCTGGAGAAAATTACACTTGCCGCCCTTTATTCCCAGCTAATCATCTTTTAATTTGGGTCACACTACACACTCACAAATCAAAGTACAGCAGAGGCAGGGAGGGACACAGGGAGCGGCTGGATGACTCATAGAAGAAGATATAACTCTCTAGAGGAGCGCTGTTGTGTTTGATCATTAAGATCCCATGAGAGGACACACTCACGGCTGTTTTTGTTGCTCTAATGCAGAAGGAAGATTCATCTGGTGCATAATAGACTTGAGATGCAGCATCACAGCAATCAAAATAAGAAATACAGCTGGTTAAGCATTTATTTTAGTGTTCAGTCCTGGTTTTAGATTAAGGTTTCTTTGAGTTGCGAGTTAGGTGAGCTGAGCATGTAGCAGTTATGGTTAAAGGATAATTTTGGTGTATTACAACTTAGGTCTAATTTTTGTAGTTTTGGCAATCACTTCTATTGATTATGATACCACTGTAAAGATGGGGTGGGGGCAAAATTGATACACTACTGTACTGATACACAGATGATCAATCTTTTATTATATAAACTATTAACCTCATAACAATCTGATGGTCCACCGGCAGGCCACCGGAGGTTGTAGCAGGCTCAGTCTTAAAGCTAAGAAAGGAGTCAACTGGTACCAACCATGTCATGTAAGCTTGTCTGGAAGAACACTACATAACACCCTTTGTAACACTCCTTTGTAATGTGAACACTGTATTTCTACTGTTTACACGTCAATCATCACTATATACTGTAGCTGCCAAAGCAATAATTTTACTGTTACTCAAACTTGCCTTCCTGGGTTGTTTCTTATGTGTCATTGGCACCAAAAAAAAAAAAAAAAAAATATGATGATGATAAATTATAATGATGAGCAAAACTACAAATATCAGACCAAAACTTTAGAGTAACTGCCCACTTTTTGAGCGGCTCCGTTTCCGAAAGAAAATTTCCCATTCATTTACTCCACTGACGTTTCAGCGAGTCCTTAGACTTTATAAGGAGTTTTAAGTATGGAACCAAGCCAACCAGCTACGAGGTTAATTGTGACCATAAAACAATTGATTTGGAGTAACAAAAACTCGTCGCCACTTGAAACTCTGAAATAACATTTAAACTAACCACTGTTGATCTAAAATGAGGACAAATTCATGCACACGTGAACTATTTTCATAACTTAAGAGAAAGACTCCAAGCAAGCCACCATATCGGCCTGGTTTGAAATGCAGGAGCAGACCATGTACGAGCATGTACAGCGAACTCCACGAGTCAAAGACATCACTGTTATACTTAGGATTGTGGGTAGTGTAGTACTTCTCCATGACATCATAAATAGAAAATGTTTTTCTTAAAACAAGGTTGAGGCAGACTTGTGGCTTCTACAGGAGGATTTACCAACGTTTCACAATCTTGTAGCTTGTGGTACGTCTACCTTGGATGGTTACGACTTTATGGCTAATAATCAAATTAAAATTAAACCTGGATTTCCATTTCTGGAACCTCCCTACTGAGCTCTATTATCAATGAAGTTTAGGGTGAGCCTCAAGATAATGAATGTAAATCAATATAATGACAAAAAGCCTGCATGTGTGGGCATGTGTTTGCATTTCAGTGCCTTACCAGGTGATGACTGATCGCTGGATGCCACTAAAGTGGCAGGTGTGGGTCTGCGTCTTCTGATCTGAAAAAGTAGAACAGTTTCAGTAAAGCACAAAATGCAGCTTTTTGAACACTAGACATCATCTTAAAACCTTAAATGGTTGCTCTGGAACATCTTTAAGTTTGATGTGAAATATTGAGATACTGACTGATAAATCTTAAGCACTTCCAGGCTGTAATTTCACACAGGCTTTGACCTCTAAAGGGTTATGCTGGATCAACCAATCAAAATGCTAAGCAGTGCATTCAAGTTGGCACAATCTCATTACTCAGCCAATCAGGGAGAGTCTAGCGCTGCTCCCTCAGTACCAGCCACATGGCCAACTCAGCATCCAGTTTTTTCATGATGCTGGCAGCCCATAACACAGCCTGTGTGAGCCATATTTTGGGTTTGGATGTCTCTGAAGATGCCTGAGTTGGTGGAGAGCAATGCTGGATCTCATGGTGCAGTGACATCAGTGGGGCCACCTGCCATAACCTACTTGCTTCTTGGCTCATGATTAATGGAGAGAAGCAGCTATGGACCATTCTGGGACGACACTTCAGAGAACATGCACATTTCACTGAGCTGTGCAGCATAGAGTTCAAACCTACAGTATAACCATCAACCCTGAACCAACATGGTGGCTAATTTGAAAACTTATGAAAAATGTGTTTATGAAAACATTTTATGCAAGAAATGAGCCACACGGTTGCTGAATCTGTCTTTATTTTAGATCAACAACGGTTATTTTAACAGTTCCTCTGCATCAGGATGCCCCTGATTTACATAAAGGAGCCTAGACCTCAACTTTGAATGAGGAGCATCCAACGTGACACCCAGTCTCTCAAATTGCTACCAGAATGCACTGTATGGCTGCTTACATAGACAATGACTGGGAAGCGTGGGAAGGACGGATCCTGTGGACATGTACCATTGGTATCCATCTGTAACATCATGTTGGTTGATGCAAACTGTTTTTTTTTATGGAAATATCAGCTGATTTACTTAGTTTCAATTAAGAAAGTTCAGGTAAAACTAGGCTGCCAGGATTGCCAATGAAACTGATGCATGCTGAGACCACTAGAAACATATTAATTTAACTGTCACCCTAACTCTAATGGAAATAGGGAGAAGAGAGGTGAAAATAATGAGGGAGAAATTAGTGGTAGCCCTCTTAACTGTGGGCAACAGCAGTAAATTCAGATTTATTTTGCACCTGTGCAACAGGAAAATGTGTTTAGGTCTCTGTCCCAAAACACCCACACGGCACTGCATGCACTGTGTTGGCTATAAGAATTATCCAAAAATATTCCATTTATATCAATTTTCCACATAAGTGCAATGACGACTTTTGTAAAATTGCCCAAAATTTTCTTTCCCCTAAATTTAAGTACAGCTCCACACCAGACTTTTTCAGTTCAAGTGCTACCCTTGAGCACACTCGCTTCTTTTACTGACTTTAACTGTTACACACACGATCTAAAATGTATTTTCTATCCCAGGGCTGATGGATAGTTTTGCAGCAAAATGTGCACACCATGGGCTCCAAAACTTTGCGACCAAAGATTTTTTTTGGGGGGGGCGAAAGCACGGTGATTAATATTCAGTCGCCTCCAGGATCAGGTGATTGCTTTTCTATTTTATCGCTCCATAAACCTAAAAGGCAGTGATATAGGAATTTAAATAGAGAAGTCAATTACACACACACACACACACACACACACACACACACAAAGACTCTAATGCACTCCACACACATAGCTGACAGGGATGCTGACTAATGCTAGAAGGCATGCGAGCTCCAGTCCTCAATGCATCTTTTCTAAATGCTGCTTGTGCACTTACAAAGCTGTATAGTCTTCTCCAGTCAGCCATATAACCTCAGCCTGCACAGTACAGCATCACACTATAAATTTATGAGACAGTTTAAATCAGCTAGTAGTTAAACTCTCTTCTTTTGAGATAAGAAACCGAAGATCAAAGTTTTAAGCCGTGCTGTGAGTCTGCAATGGAAAACAAAACATGAAGACTGCTTTTTAATACAGGTGCATTCAAAGTTTAAAGGTAAAAGAAAGTGACAGAGGAGAATCAGAAAGTGAATCGTTGCCCTTGGATCCCTTCATGCAGGTTTGACTTTGAGGCTTTGCTGTGCTCAACAAAATGCGTGAGGAAATTATTAAATAACACAAAACGGTTAGAAGCACAAAACATCTCTTGAGACTCTGTTCAATAAAAAAATACTGATGTAACTGCAGAAATCAGGCGCAGTAATGAAACATGCAGTCAGTAGTATCTCAGTAGCACAGTCTAATTGGCTATTCAAATTTTAAGAGGCTTCATCTTCATCACCTTTCAAATCACAGCCACGGAGTACAGGAAGGCTGTGTGGATAGGAAGAGGCATTGAGTGACTTCTCTTTTCTTTACCAAGCAGGCAGAAATGTTTACTGCTTTTTACACTTTTCCGAGAGACGCCTGTCGACCATTACGTGTCACCTTCCTGTGGCGCTGCTACCTTCCTCTCTGTATCAGTCACTAATGCTAATATGTTCTACAGTAATGTCTGTGTTCAGGCTCACATAAGCACAGGTACAGGCAGAGTTACCCTTGCACGAAATTGTGTCTTGTGTCACTGGACAGCAATCCAATGCTCAATTGCTCATGCTATATTAGCACCTTCATCCCCAGTATATTGGCAGCATCTGGATAAGAAAACAAACAGTTCTTCCACATATAGATTTAACTTGGCCAACAAATACCTAGAACAAGCAACCGAGATGAGGAACTAAATTGCCACCACTGTCCTCTCTGTCCTCTCTTCTGCATGTCGGAGTGTAACGTTTATTTTTCGGTGCAGCAGAGGTCACACTTTTTCCACACATAAATCAACTGGAGAAAAAAAAAAAATACATTCACAAGTTATCACTTGACTTGCCTGTGGGTTACACCGCTGACAGGTGTGAATTGCTGCAAACTGATTTAGAGAGTATGGATATACACCTGAATGCAACATGCAACAGCAAACTGATATTTACAGCTAAACCAATCTTTGAGGAATGGTTATATGGTTATATTTAAACACCTTGCTGAAATCAGCAATTAACTGATTCATTTTTTTTTTTCTTTCAGTTAAACATCAGCAGTCTCAAATCTTTATCATTGTCCAGGATCAGACTTCAGAAATTACAGACACACCAATTTTCCATATTGCTTTAAAGGCCTAGTGTGTCGGATCGGCGGTAGGCTGGTATAGCAGAGGCAGCTAGATGAAGGCTTCAAAAACACTGCAATCATGGCTCTAAACAGAAACTATTAGGAGCAAAAGTGCGGATCAGGAGGAGAATATTTTGAACAGCCCTGTAGAAACTGAAGTGGACAACAGTGAACTGAGCACAAGCGCTAGCAGCTACTTTAGCAGCGCCAGTGAAGTCTCCAGCTAGCTGCAAACAGTGTAAATCAAGGAAATATGACTCAACCTCAAATTTGGATTCAGTTGCAGCGGGACGGAGGAAGAGCCCAGTTCTTAGCGATGAATGCATGAAACCATCACACCTCAAACGGCATCTTACAACCAAACAGGCAATGCTAAAAGACACACCAGCTGAATTTTTTCTAAGAAAGCCTGAACTGAAGCAGTCCAAGTCCATGACTGATGCAGAGCCAAACCTGAGACTGAAGCTGACCTCGATTGACCCAGACATTGCAGGACCGTATTTGCAGAGGCAGGAGCACCCTTCTCATTAGGCTTATGTAAGTGTCTTTGTTAAATACAGTTGTTATTCTGTGTGTGTGATGGTCTAGGGCAGGCCTACGCTACTGTATTTTAACATTGGTCATAATGGAGGTACTTGGACAGACAAAAAGTTTTTTTTTCAGGAGATATAAACTTTGTAGCTGTTTCACAATCAAAGTTTTAAATCACATCAATCTGTAAGTTCAGTTTTTATTGATTTTTTTCTGCTGAAGTTTAGTTTTTGTCCGGTTCTGTTTTACAGTATTTCTTCTGTATATTTCTATGAAGCTCTGTGAAGTCTCAAGTTTTAAGAAACATCAATCAAGTTGTATTTAACAGTCTTGTGTATACTATAAATCCATGTACTCATATTTTAGCCTTATGTGTGTGTGTGTGTTTTGTTGCCATTCTAGAAACCCCCGTCCCGGCCCACATTAAAGCTCAACGAGCCATGGCTGTGTAGAACTGATTATGCCCAGAGTCATTGTTATTCTCCTCAGCCGGCAGCAGAGCAAACTCCATGATCCTTCGCTCACACAAATACCACTGCTTACTGGACAGGCTCGCCCCTCAAACCAGCATGCCTGCCTTTCAACCCACAGCCCATTTAAAATGCAGTTCTGCCACTTCTCACAATAATGAACAAAAACAGCCCTCTAAAAGTGATGGGTGGGCAGGAAAAGCCGTGCATGCCTCATGTTCTTGTGTGGGGGCAGCAGACAAAATACCCTTGGCTGGAAAATATAGGTCAGGCCAAGAGACAGCAGAGGCAAAGTCCTGTTTCATATTGGACACTTGTGTTTAGTTGATATTGCTTTTACTTCCTAATTGTTTGGGGCCCCACAGACCCCAATATGCTCACTGCAAAAAAAGAAATAATAATTACAAAATCAACATATTAATTTCCCACAAATCTTCTCATTTACACAATTTAAATATGTAGAAAAGCAGTTAAGTGGTAACCCTTCGCTTTGCCACAAACTGAGCTTGTGCATTAAATGAAAGTGACAAAGTGCGACCATAAAACATGGTTGGTGCACCAAATAAGGATATTTCATCTTTTATATGTGATACAGGTTATGCATATACAAATAGAGACAAAATCACTGTCGCGTCCAGCTTGTGCAACTCAGTGCAATGTCACATTAGTGATTAGTGATTAGTGTGCTCCTGAGGTTTAATCTCCATATTCTACAACAAATCTAGATCCTGAGTCTACAGCACTCACTGTTAGAAACTGAAACCTTGGTGATTTTAACATATTTAAACAATGGTTACTTTGTGTTTACCTAAAAAACTACAGCTCCCATGAAAGTTTAACATTGTGCCAGTACAGATACTTATATCATCATAACTTGATTTTGTCCATATCCATAATTCACCAACCCTCTTCTAAAGTAATTCCCCTTATTTATTTAGCTGTAATCTCTGCTAACGATAATACTCCTCTTGGTCCTGCTCTTATTATAGACATGTCTGAACTAACCGTGATGTCTCAACTTGCCTATGGATTCGCCTCTTTTGTCGAGCCGTGATGTTTAACCAGTGAAGGTTTAGGGCTTATGGGAAATGGTGTTAAAAGCCGAAATGTTAAATAAACAACATTAAATCGTTACACAACAAACTGTCATCTTTATCATGGATGTATAAAGAGAACTGGATACAGCGTTGTAAGCGGGGTACTGTTCATTCCTATGAGCGTTGCTCAGTAGCGCATGAAGCCAAAATGGCATGACTGATGACTGATAAAGTACCCAGATCATCCGGCGATCTTCTACATCTACTGGGCCCATGGAGCAAGCGCACTAGCATTTTCCTTTAACCCCGCCTCTCAGTCCTCGGTTTGGTTCTCATTCACATAAACAGAGGAGGGAAATAACTCTGGATTTGGCTATTAGTGCATTCTACAACTTTTAGGACCTAATGATTTAAATAAGGGCTATTCAAGTGTCCGTACTGGGAAGTTGACTTACTTCAAAAAAATTATCCGACGATTACAGACATCTCTTTCCTAATGTAAATCTATCAGAAAAAGTCTTTTTGGGCCCAATGTGACTAACATGGACGTTGTTGCACCGTTTGGCCACTGTGTAAAATTTCTTTCAAAGCCCTGCGCACTTTCTGGTCCTTATCCAGGGACATGTGAATGTTACGTTACTGTGTCAAATGTCTATGGGATTTTAAACTTAAACTTTATTAGAATCATCCTGTATCCTGATACAGGTATGTACTTGACATTTGACCTCTGCATTTAATGCATCCTAAGCATCAAGGAGCAATGGGCTGCTGTGAGGCACTTCGACATGTGGACAGTAAGAGCTGGGGGTCGAACCGCTAACTTTGCTGTTAAAGGACGACTGAGCTACAGCTGCCCCACCTGTTTCACTTTGATTCTCTTTATTTATTTTCTATATTTGATTTTAAATGGACTTAGTGGGAATTTGGGAGGTAGTTGTGTAAAAACTACTGTTAACACCAATCGCATATAATTAGCATATGAACATCATTTGTATTTATTCATGTTTTACAGCTGGAGTCTCTGAGACCCCCAACAGACTACTGTGCCATCCTCTGTAGAGGACTTTTGAAATATGCATAATTTCAATATCATGTTTTAAGCAATTCTTGTAAAGTGATGGTGAATTAAGATGGTTGGAGGAGTTACTGCTATTCAGCTTTTACAGCTTGAAACAGATTTGACCTTGGGAACTCTTGTCGTGGAGTAACCAAACACAAAACAAACTGAGGTGACAAGAGGTAGAAAAATGGTTTCTAGTTCAAAATGTGCTTAAGGAAATTCTGAGGCATAAAGTCTTTATCTCCTAACCCTGATTTTCCTTTGGGATAAATCACTGGTAATTTTGTAATAGCCGTGCTATCAGAGTTGCCCTGTGACCTTCACAATAACAGTGTGTTTGCACCAGTCAATGCCATGAATAAGACAAGGAGCATTCACACGCAGTAAATTGCGGCAGCAATAAAGGTTGTTATTGGGTGGGCCGAGGCAGGACTGAGCTGGATGATATTCAGTACAATGCACAGACAAGGATTTGTGTGATTCCTCCTCCTGTCATTTGAAATATGATCTTGGTATTGTTCAGGCTAAAATCAGTGCTCAGCCATTATTCATACTAACAGACTCTCTCCAAATGTGGTCTCGTTTAGCTCTGAATAGAGGGAATTACTGTATTCACAGGACATTGAAAACCCAGATCACTGACTTGTACTTTCTTTTATCTCACTTTCTTCAGTCCTCTGCCTCCCTCTCATCTCCTATCAGTCCTTTGTCTACCTCCATGTTACAGCCCTCTGAGCGTCTTCCCTCTCAACTGCACAGGTTAAATGCACAAGCTACAAATGCAGTGCAGTAACAATGGATTTTTGCTTAGAATCACAGAAGGTAAATAGCAGTATAACAACTTCAGACAATGAGGGATAAACATTATGTTTTTCAATGAATGCAACGTGGACGTTATCTGCCTGTTATTGCAGCAGCTGTTATCAGTTCAAGTGCCTGTACTTGTGCCTTGAATGATAAAAACAGGACCAATGTGTAAAGGAACTAGAAACTGAATCAAAGGGTCCATGATCTCAGACAGAAGTAGAAAAAAAGCAGGCTTCTTGTTTCTTGCTGGCAACTATTGATTCTGAATTAATTGTCCTTGGCAGATTTGTAGCTGGTTAGCTAATTAATCCAACAATAGCTCCATGAGTTGGTTGAAAACTCCATCTTCGTTTGACTTTTTAATCTTTCCTGACTCGAGCTGACTCGCAAGAATCTTGTAAAATAGACCACATGGTTATTTTGTTCTTATATAACCCTGTTTGTCTGCTTGGCTTACCTAGGATACTTGTTGGTGAACCCAAAATCACATACTATGTACTACATAGCCACCATGTGTACAGTCGTTCAGCATACTTTTGAGTGAATAAACTGCAGAATGTTAATTTATGTCGTCACTTCCTGAGAGCCTCCTTGCTGGTAGGAGTCATATGTAACTGGAGGTCAATGGGGCTAAGGTTAGCCAGTTAGCTAATAATACTCCTTGACCTTTGGAGAAATGCCCAGTTACTGTAGGTAGTATAGTTAGACATGCTTATGTTTGCAGCTTAAGTAAACACACTTTTGATCCTTTTTCATTGTGTGAGGAAAGGAAGGAGCCTGACAGGACTGCTGTGCCTACTTACAGTTGATATGCTATGATTGGTCACTCACTGCTCTGAAGGTCAAACAGTCAAAAAATAGAAAAAGTTACAAATACAAAAGTACCACTTCTAACTGTACAAATCAGTAATGAATATATCTCCTGATTAAATACATATATTTTCAGCTTAAAAGGTCTTGATTGCCTTAGTGTGCAAGAGCTACGCATGGTGTGATAATAAATATAATCTACTGCACTCGAATGTTCTTCAAGGGAAATGGCCCTCTGAGGCAATACAGAGTAAGTGTTATGTTCTCAGTCAAGGACAAAGATGGTCTGACACATCAGCATAGGGAAGATCAGAGAGGCCCGAAATAAAGTCACCTCAAAATGTCCTAATTCATCATCTCAACAAGGATTACACTGTCTTTATCTATGAATGTAGACTTGTCAAGCAAGTGCCATTTCCTGAATGATAAGACAAAGATTTCAGTTGAGTATTAACTGTGTTGGTGTGGGGGAAGATTTGAATTGATCTGTGAATTGTCACTGAAAGCTGTAAACAAGCGAGCAAGAGAAGTTTGAGTTTAATTTAGAGGTAAACCAGCTGTGTTAATCATGTTACACATACTCCATTTACAACCTTAATGTGAGAAAGCAGCCTGGTGTTACCATGGTTAGTTCATTAATCAGACTGCTGCATCCGTCTGGTTATAACAGGTTCATTAGTGTGTGCATGTTGAATATAATGTAGACTTCAGGCAGAGTTAAAGTAATGTCTTGACATTTAAAAAAAAAAATCCATATCCACTCTATCTGCCTGTTCATTTTAAGGCTATAGCCAGCAGCCAGCAATGTAGATCAGCACAAAGACTGGAAACAGGGAGAAAACACTGTCATCCATTAAGCAGAACTTTAGCAGAGCCCCTCTATCATGTTCCTTGAGCTTTTTCAAGCCTCTATTCTGTATTGTTAAAGAAACAGTTTGACTTTTTGAGACATATGCTTCACAAAGAGTTAGTCGAGCAGATCAATACGACTCTCATATGTCTGTTTAATATAAAGTTGGATCAAGGAGATGGTAAGCGTAAGATGGTTATCATAAAGGCTGGAAGCAGGGGGGAACAGCTAGCTAGCTCTGTTTAAAGATAATAATAATATTCGCCTACTAGCACATCTAAAGAAACCCTGACCCTGTCAGATGGTCAGTTTCACAGAACCATCTGAGAAGCCAACACTGAAAACTGTTGGGAAAAGGGCAGGCACTTTCAGAAAGTAGAATGGCACTCGGAGAAGGCAGACCTCCGCCGAGGTGCCTGAGTACGACTTCTCTCTGTTCGGCTTGCGTCATCATCCACGTTTTTTTGTTTATGTTGACAGCTGTACGTAGCAGAGCATCATAAAACACTTCACTCAAGCTGGACAGAAACAACATAAAACCTATACAGTCATTGTTACTCTTTCCAGCAATCACCAAGTGGTTGGTCGAACTCAACTCTAATCTCACCAAGTTTGATGTGAAAATATGGCGACTCAGTTACTCTGCAGTGGTCTTCATGTTATGGCTGATAGGAGTCCTTTCAAAAATTCCTTTCCAAAAAAATTCATTAAAATCCATCATTGAATTTTGGAGTAATCCTGCTAACAAACAAACAAATGACCAAAGGCCCTTGGCCTTGGAGGTAAAAATACTTGGCAGGTGATTGGATGAACCATCTGTCAATCAAACTAACGAAAGTGAAACTAACTGAAGGCTGAAATCAGTGCCTTCAGTGTCATTCTTTGCTCTTCTTTCGCTTAAGAAATACTCTCCAGCTCTGATATAACTGATGCTACTGCAGCATCTATGCTAACCTCTTCTTTATTTCTCTTCTTGTTTAGAATCAACAGTCGCCTCTCTGTGTTGTTTCACGTTATGGTCTCACTGCGTCACACGTCTCACACATAAACCACACCCACAGCTGCAGTAGCTCCTCACAGGATGCTGATTGGTCTGTTATCTGGCAAGCCGGACACAAACGCATTACTTGAAGCCTGACAAGATGGATTTTCATGTGACATTTGATCCAGCGATTCTCATGTGATTGCAAGAATCCAGCTGCCATACAAGGTTACCTATCAAATTAAACTCCCTAATCTTCACATTATACTGTACCTCATTTGTTTAATCTGTACAACTAGGATTACCTCCTCGTGGTTGGAAGTCTCCACCAACAACAGGTGAAGTTGCAGTTTACATCCATGTCTGTCCAAAATGTCATCAGTAGACATTTATGTGGAATTATCATAATTACCTCCGCCAAGGAGGTTATGTTTTTGCCGGCGTTTATCTGTCTGTTTGTTTGTTTGTTTGTTTGTCTGTGTTCAAGATAACTCAAAAACGTATGGACGGATTTTGATGAAATTTTCAGGGTGTGTCGAAAATGTGAAAAGGAGGAACTGGGGGTGATCCAGAAGAAATCCTGGATTCTGTATCACTTTGAAATTTTTGTTAACATTGGGGTAAATGGGACCCAAAAAATTGTTTCTCAATATCTCTGGTAATTGTTGCCCAAAGCTCATGAAATTTGACTCAGGGATTTACAATGTGTACTTCTATCAAATCCCAAAGGCTGATCCAGATCTGATCCAGATCCAGATTTTATAGCAATTTATATAAAAAATGGGGCTACTCTTACATTTTGGCCTAATATATTGTGAGTTTTATGTTGTGTCTTGCATATATGTTCTATGTTTGCCACTGATATAAAATTCTTTTTAAAAAATGTAGGATTTTTATTTTGGAGTGAAATACAATATGGGGGGAAACTATGGTGTTTGGCGGAGGTCTGCGCTCTCTGAGTGCTTTTCTAGTTGGCATATGAATTGTTGAGTTATGATCAAAAATGTGTTTTGTGGGGAGACAATGACCTTGACCTTTGACCACCAAATTCAAATCAGTTCATCCTTGAGTCCAAGTAGGACATTTGTGCCAGACTTCCTGGAGTCTTGTCGTCTACAGTACGTGACCCAGCCTAGCTGTCCCTACTTCCATTCTTGTTGGATCCGTTTCCTGGATCCAGCTTCCTGTCTAACGGACAGATATGAGAGTTGTATTGATCTACTGATTCTCAAGAAGAATATCTAAATAAGTGCAGAAAACTACTATCCACCGTCACCATCAGGTCTTGGCCTCTATCATGGTCAGTTTGTGCTCGCAAGTACACAGTGAGCTCTAACGTAATGTTATGATAACGGTGGCACACACTGTATCCGTCTATGGATAAGAGGATGAATGTGAGCTGTTGTGATGAGGGCCAGACCTCAGGGAGGCTGTTCTGACTGACGTGCAGGTCTCCACGGAGGCTGATTCACCACATTGTGAAGGGTCAGGTTGCAGAGATTACTGAACCGTGGGTGAAGCCCCCTGGTGTAACACACATAAGTATGCTTGTAAACACACAGACAAGCACATACACACATTTCCTTTGTGTGTGTGTGTTTTTGCTCTTTTCTTTCTTTTCTTTACATCTGACTGTTTCGCTGATATGCTGTCTACCCCCCCCCCCCCCCCCACTTAAGAACCAGCATGCCATGCAGGCTCAGTGGTTTTTGAATAAATAGAAAATGTGTCCTACAAGGGTGAAGTCTCAGTGGCAAGCAGCCAAGCTTTGGTCATGCTTATTGAGGTCTTTGAAGAAGAAGTAAACTGAATTTCATTATACAGCTAAAAGGAGAGCTTTCTGCTGGTGAAGAAGAGTAGGTAAACGCCAGGCTGGAGGTGTTTAAGATCCTGTATTGAATGGCTGAGTTCACACATCAGTGTGGCTAAATAAATACAGACAGCGAACACCAACTCCCTGACATGCAGACACAAACGGGACAGACAGGGACTTTAATTACATCTGTGTCTTTCAAACTGAAGCACAAAGAAGAAGAAAAGTAAGAAAGGCAGATGCACTGCAGGGACGCACATGCCCAAAAACTCAGAAGTACACACACACACACACACACACACACACACACACACACACACAATTAGACAAACACACTTAATGTACCACAGGCACCAATTTACAGACACAATATCCCTAATATCATTTGACCAAATACACACATAATAATGTTTCTTAGTTCAAACAGCAACATAATCAAACCACACTGGCACAAACCAATAAGTTTCAGTCCGGGATAATAACATCATCCAACGTTTATGCTCATCTGCTGGCACTTTCATCGAAGACATAATCCTACAATCCTACAGTTTCAGTCCAGGTTGCTGCTGGTGATGCCTGTGGTTACAGCAAGTGTTATTTGATACTACAGATCGCACACTTGGAGTTGGACTCCCTTTATAATACCATCACTAACAGATCTAAGGCTCGTTTCCACAGATTTGGTATGTGTCCGTAATTACGTAGTGTACAGAGTTCGCCCCCTAGTGTTCAACGCGAGGAAATCTCTGTATGGGTGGACAGAAACGCCACTGCAGAAATGGGAGAGAAGTTAATTTTGTCTGTAATTCATCATCCTGTCTAGAAGGAGTCACATTTATACCTTTTTTCTAAGTATATATTTCAATAACATTTTAGCTAACATTGGTAGCATGCTAGCTGTGTATACATGCATAGTGGTTCATACGACTTTTAACAAAATATTTTACAAAACAAAATATTCCATCAAACTTTTGCTGTGTTACATTAATTTATTCTAACTTCCTGTGGCACATGGTGAATACAGTCTGTCCCAAATTGGCCACAAAGTTCAAATTTTTCAATGTACACCAGGGGGCGTTTTGCAAACACAGATCACGGAGGAGGTCTCTAATTTTTTCATTCCATTGCATAATTTTTGAGGGCACTATATAATGAATAAACCCTGGGCAGACAGTAACTATAGTGCACTATATAGTAAACAGGGAGTGATTTTGTAAAGCTAGTGAGATAAAATTAAAACCAGTCATGCTGGATTACATGAGACATTGTTTTCTGTAAATCCCTTGTAGGCATTATGAATTCAGCTGGATAGATAGCTAAAGAGATCAATAAAGTACTTTATTAATCCCAAAGAGAAACTGCAGTATTACAGTACAACAGCTATTTAACATAAATCTCAAAAATATACGAGGTATGTGAGAAACAAATACAATTTAAAAAGCCAAATTATTATTGTTAGACTAAATGAAATAAAAAATGTATAATATAATAAAACACAAAATCCAGTATAGAGACTAAAGATGGGACTATATTGGTACTATGCACTGTAAAATGATGTGCATATTTAAAATGTAATATACTCAACATTAATGCAAACAATGGAGATGTAATTACTGAATGTGAAAACTCTGAATAGCTATTGCTGAAAAATGCTGACCATCAACAGTATTAGAAACAGGGTTTCATGTTTAATCTCCAGTATTATAGTTATATTTCAAAATCTTTGTTCTTTTACTCTGTGGAAGAAAACTCTTCGAAACTTCGATGATACTGTATTGAATGTATAGTAAAACGTGTATTTCTTCTGTAGAAGCACAATGCAGCGTACAGTTATAATATCTGTTACATGCTGAAACTTTTTGACCACACACAAGTGATCTCTATGTAACCAATTACGTGATTTCTAAAACCAACTGGCCTTTTTCACAGCAAACAGTTTGGCACATCATAGCAGGAAAAGCAACATAGCATAACATGAACAGCTACAGTTGATTTAGGTGAGCTACATGTGGGGCTTTGGTATTCATGCTGGCTCACTGTCATGACTGGCTGGGACACTTGATGGAACTGAGCCATCGCTGATGAAATGTCTTTCACTTGTGCTTTTCCTGCTATAAGACAAGTCATTGTTATTGGCTGCATCGGCGATTATTTAGGTTTGTCCTCGTAAAGCGAGTTAAACATGTATCCTGTACTTTATATCTATTATTAATTTAGATCATTTTGTAGAAGTCTGTATTCACACTAACATTTAAAGGGACTGTGTGAAGGATTTGGTGAAATCTAGTGGTGTGGTTGCAGATTACAACCAGCTAAGCTCCCCTTCACTCCTCCTTCCTTTCCAAGACTGTGGTAACGTGTGCCGTGGAGTGCAAAATTGTGGTAACGCCATTCACCTCGCTCAGAGGTCATGCTTACCACAGCAACACTATTTTAGGAGCAACGGGCGTAAGACGGCGGGTGGCTGTACCACAGTATTGTGCTCTGCGGCTAGTTATCGCAGTTTTACAATTGTGTTGGAGAACTACGGTGGCCTTCAGGTAATATAAAAATGTTAAATCTCTCCTCAGTGTTTGGTTTGTCCATTCTGGGCTACTGTAGAAACATGGTGGAGCAACATGGCGGACTCTGTGAAGAGACCTGCTTCCTGTGTAGATATGAAGGGCTCATTCTAAGGTACTGAGAAAAAAAGATAAACTTTTTGTACTTTATGAATATAAACCATGACAAACAATGTAATAATGATAAATGCAATGTAATTTCCGCACATTCACTTCCTCACATCTGAGCTTCACAAAGTCATACTTCATCATGCAGGCAGTAGCTCTAACTTAACCTGAACCTCACTACCTCTTACAATGCTCTGTTCCCAAACCATCCACTAAAATGTCCTCACAAGAGTAAACTCACCGGCACAGACATGCACAAGGCAGTCCTCTAACATCTCTCTTACAGTCACAGTGAGGAAAAGAGTGAGCAGCAGAAATATATAAACGAGGTGCAGTCAGACTCATAAATCTTTGCCATTTTTTACTTTAGGCTCATTCGTTATTAATGACCTGTCCTGTTCATGTTATATTTATAAAAACGAGAAAATGGGACACATCTTTTCACTACATTCTTTTCAGATGCATGAATTGCACCCACTGGGTTTTTCAGTCACTAATAAGAGGTCTTTGCTTGTGTCTTTAAGTGATACTGAGTTTATAAGATCCTAAAATCAGTGAATAATAACAGACCTTTTCATCTTTTCAAACTTCCTCCAGTAACAAATTGCATGGCATGCAGTTACATCTATTATTAACCTATATATATTATCACATTGCTGGTAGCAGTTTGATTTGGAACAAGTTTATCTTGTGACATAAGGCAACTTTTGTCCGTATCTCACTGCTGTACAGTGCGTGCAGCCAAACCAAAACAACACCAAACCCCCGGAGACACATCCATACACTGCAACACCCCTTTTTAACACTGCTGGGATACCGTGTCTGTCTCTGCTACTCTGTGAGTGGAGGTGGAAAAAAAAAAAAAATCAATCTTAATTGCATCATGATCACTTTAGTGCCGCATTCAGAAGACACAGCTTGCTAATTAGGTGAAGCGGAGTAATAAGAAACTGAGAATATGGTTTCTTTAAAGCAGCACTTTATCAGACTATACGCATTTTGGACACAGCACACTGCGCTTTTTATTCCAGCTGAGTTTGCTCAGCTGTGTGCACACGCTGGCTTTGATGACAGGAATAAATCTTTCTCTGTTTTTATTTTTGTGACAAGCATTACAGCTGATTTCCTCTTAAATCGTTTCCACAATAACCTCACTAAAAGTCCAATCATGTCACTGATGCATTAAGGAAACCTTTAAAAGTCCCACATCACTGTCCCCCTTGCTGTCCTCTCTCTCCCTCACCTGTTCGGCTGCCTCTGGGTCCAGGTGGGTGTCCAAAAGAGGGACGGTGAACTGTATCTTCCTGGGGCTCCCGGTGTCCATGGTGGCTCTGTCTGTCAAAGAGGAGGACAGGACGAAGACGAGGAGGAGGAGGGAGAATCCGTACAAGAAAAGGAGGGTAAAGAGCTCAGTGAGGCTGGCTGAAAATAAGTGAGCTCCAGCTTAGGAACAACTAAGACTGCATTATAGTTTCTGTCTATTGTTTCTGTGTGTTCTTTAAGTTTTATCTCTTAACACACTTTTCCCTGATTACCTAGCCTTCTACTGGCTCCCTGTTTGTTTCCTCAGCACCTGCTGATGTCTCTATCCTGGCTTCACTCTCCTCTCTCTCCGTCTCCCCCGGCTCTCAGCGCTGAGACAAGGGCATTCTGGGCTAGGAACACCTCTCCTTCACTCTCATTCGCTGTGTCTGACTCCTTTTCAGGCAAGTCCCACCCTCTCTTCACAGTTCTTTCCATCTGTATTGGATGTCTGAGATCAGGGCTGTTCTGCAGCAACCTCTACACAGCCGGGAGAGAGAGGATGACAAAGACATCCCCCCTCTCTCTCTCTCTCTCTCTCTCTCTCTCTCTCTCTCTCTATCTCTCTATCTATCTACTAGATGAGTAGGAAAAGATGCACAATCCAGCCTCTGCGTTTTTAAAATCACCTTCCCACATGTGCTTAAGACTAACCTTCATGATATTTCAAATACAAAGAGGCTCAGTCAGAATGAGTCATCTCTCTCACACAAGCAAGCAGCAGTAGGTAGAACTGGAGCAAATATGATTAAAGAATCCTAACGGCATCTGCAAGATTTCACAGACCGGAGGAAAACAGCCAATCAGAGCCGAGCTGGAGCCTGCCGTCTCTGAGCAGCTCTCAGTCACTCACAAACTCTGATCAAATGGTCATACTAGGCAGCGCTGATCAAATATGAATCAGTATTCTGTTACCGTAATGCCTTTTGTTCTCCTCAGATTTTTTCAGAAACATCTTGTAGTTACTGTTTAGCTGTAAAATGAGAAAGTTTGTGCCATGTTGAGATCTGTTGAGGAAATACAAAGCACCGCCCACCAGCTGGAGCACAGCCAATAGGAACGCTCTCACTCTGAAATGAGTCTCCCATCACAGGCTAGATTGTTAAAGCCTGAAATCAGAGCCATGAGGAGGGGCATCTAGTTTTCTCCCAGAACACTTGAATTACAATATGCTGAAAGGTTATAAGCAGGGAGGTATAACAGCTATTTTACCCAGATCAGTGCAGTATACTGTATTTCTTCATAAATAAGGTCACATAATGACGGTTTTGGTTCCAAACTGAAGACAAAGCTGTGAAATGATCATCTGAGCTTTGTTCATGTCTGACCAAGCTTGTCCTCACTGCCGCCTGGCTAGCACAATCTTTATTGATCGCCTCTTAGACTGAGTGTCCCTACATCACACATCTACTGGGCCCTGATACCCGACACTGACCAAGAGGCATATGACGGGCCTGTTGTTCCACATTTGCAGCACATTATACACATTTAACTGAATTCAAAAGTTCAATCGCATTAAAAGTTAGACTTTAATTTAGCCGAAAACTCATCTTGGAAATTGATGAACAGATGTTTGCACTTTCCTCTGACACTGAATGGCACAGAGGATGACAGTCACATTTAGACCCCTATAAGTTTATAATATGACTGTGTAAACAATATTCTGTACATTGTTTGGGACATTTTGCCATTATATGCAAGTTCACAGTTCAGACAGACGGAAGGAAACATGAGAAAAGAGCAAGAGATGAGGGAGGGTGGAGGTCCCCAAACAACAAAAGATCCCCAGCTGGAATCAAACCAGGGACACTGTGGCCATATGGCACGAGCTCCAGACCGCTATGGGCCACAGGGGTGCCTTTAAATTTGCCTTTTGAGTCGAGTGGCAGTTTTTATTTATCCTGTAACCCCCTCTTTTATGGTAACAGGGTGAGATGGGAGAGGCATACAGTGCATATTTTCATCATCAGATCTGAAGAGCTCCCTCCCCCCTCTATATTCATGTATAAATAAATAAAAACAACATCAGAATCCTTTTTTCTTTTTTTAACTCGGCCATTAAGTTGCTCCGCTACAACTGCACACAAACCCTCCGCACACAAAAGACACATTTTCTTTTTCTTGTAGCTGAGAGTGATATTAAAAAAATGCCACTTTAATAAGAGCTTTTCCTGATTTATGTCTGCATCATCAAAGCGGAGAATTGTGCTAATACAAGACCACATGCTCTGTGTGTGGGACAGAGAGCTGACAACAGCTGGCTGCATATTCTCCTCTAACATGTCTTTCCTGAAGGGAAAATACTAGTAAAATTGTACGGTCTGTGTTATCTCTTAATACCAGCATAGTGTTTGTGTCTCTGGTTGAGCAAGCTTCAAAGAAAACAGCCCACAGCTGCATATAGTCTCCAACAGATTGGTAAAGGTCCTGTTTACTGCAAATTAAATACAGAATGTTGTTTTATTATTTTAGGTTTTTACAGTTTCAATTTTCACATAGTGAGGGTATGTGGTCCCATGTTGAACCCGCATATTCTATGCTATAATGTGAACCATTGCTACTAACAGACCTAAACGCATCTTGTATTTGAACTCCAACCAAACCACCCACATATACGCGCAACTGCCTTTATTTATCCACCCAATTATCTCTTAAAATAGATGACAGTGTGCTGCATAATATGAGGCTGTGGTCAGTTATCTTCCAAAAATCAAACCTTCCCATTGCTCCTTTCAACGACCATACTAGTGGTTTTGCAAGTTTTACATGCTTAACTGTAAATTGCATACACTTCATTAAACTTTTTCAAATTCAAGCTGTACAAGTTAAAAATTCTGATTGTTTTCCCAACTGTTCAAGATGGCTGCCTACCAAGATAAAGACCATGTCGTTGTTTTTCATTTATTTCAACATAGTACGAAAATCTATGAACAGGAAATTGCGAGCCCTGATTCTCAGCAGCTCAAAAGACACAATGACTATTTACATGGATATGAATAACCTGTTTATGACTTTGAGCATGTAAACAACATAACTCGTTTTCAGAAACTGGGACAGGCTCTTATCCCGTTTTTTAATAACCCGAACATGAACTGGAGTAACCTGGGATACTCTTGCATGTATACACCTTAGACTGTTTATTGAGTGCCGCCATCTAACTGTGCAGGCGTGGACCTTGGCTGTTACAGTGGTGACATGGTAACAGTGATGTCAAGTGGTGCAAAGTCAGAAAAAATATATACTGTAAGTCACTCTGACTCAGAGAGATCTCAAAGATCTCTTCTTTTAAAGTTGCTATCGGTTGAAATGGAGCAAATGTGGTTAAGAAAAGTTATTTTCATAAGAAGAAGAAGAAGATCTACCTTTATTAGTCCCACAGTGGGGAAATTCAATTTACACTCTGTTTAACTTATACATGGTACATGCACACAAACACACACACACATGCAGTAATGGAGAGGTGTCAGAGTGAGGGGGCTGCTCCAGACAAGCGCCCCGAGCAGTTGGGGGTTTGGTGCCTTGCTCAGGGGCACCTCGGCAGTGCCCAAGAGGTGAACTGGCACCTCTCCAGCCACCAGTTCACACTCAGTTTTTGGTCCATGTCGGGACTTGAACCGGTGACCCTCCGGTTCCCAAGCCAACTCCCTACAGACTGAGCTACTGCCGCCCCAGTCAAACAGTCACTATATCCTGGCAGTAGTGCATGAGACAGGTACACTACGAGATGTTAATAGGCATTACAGGAACGCTATTGATTCATATTTGATCAGCGCTGCCGAGTATGATTGTTTGGTTTGAGTTCACGAGTGCTGCCTCAGCTGAATGAACGGCCACTAGGAACGCTCTGTCTCTGAAATGACCTGTGATTGGCCAAAGTCTCCCATCACGAGCTACATTTTTTAAAACCTGAAAACAGAGCCATGAGGAGCTACAGAAGTCTAGTTTTATTCTCAGGACACTTGAATTACAATATGCTGAAAGGTTATCATGGATTTTTTTGCCCAATTATTCCAAAAATATTCTGCCTACTGCAGGTTCAAAGTCAGTACAGACCATGACAGATCAAAGGTGGATCCGGACTGATTTTTGTGCAGTGTAATCAGTTCTACTACTGATGACTGGAAGCTTTTTAAAATCCTTTATCCATTTCTGGCCACTAGTTATAACACTGAACTGAAATCTGGTAAGTGAATGACAAATGATTCTGCACTACAATTTGTTTCCTAAACAGTTTGCTAATAGACTTCTCTACATGTATGAATGGAAAACAAAGGCTGCCCAGAATGGTACGAATCTTAAACACAGCAGCATGGTTGGTTAGCTGCAAAGTAAAATAACTCTTTTTCTGTGCTTTTTACTCAGGAGAGCACACCTCTGCAGTTTACCCTTGACACTGACATAGCTTTTTCTAAACAAGATCCTTCACTCACCCTGTAGCCATTAAAGCCTGTTGTGTGTGACAGATTGTGCTGTGTCATGGCCACGGCCGGTAATGGCTGAGACCTCCCTCTCCGCTGTTCAAGATGGCTGCCTTCCAAGATGATGACAATCAGGGAAAATGGGAGCAGGGGGTCGAGGACAGGTCAGTGAGCCACACAGTAGATAGAGAAGGACACGGCATCTGAAAGATAACTGCTGATCATAAATTTTGTGTTATTGCATACAGTCTGTTGCAATCTATCTATCTATCTATCTATCTATCTATCTATCTATCTATCTGTCTGTCTATCTATCTATCTATCCATCTGTTCTCCCAGTCTGCTTTATCTTTCTCTCTCTCTCTCTTTCTGAGTATCTGTCTGTTGTAATTGCTGGACACTTTTGTCTGATCCTCCCCTGCAGAGACTCATGAAATTCAGATGAGTTGAATCTTTCTTTAACTACGCTGTGTGATCAACAGCACCCAGCTCTCTCTCTCTCTCTCTCTCTCTCTCTCTGTCTCAACGTGTTTCTGGCTGGCTCCTATTTATTTCTCATATCTTGTTGTCGTTGCCCTTGTTGTACCTGCACAAGTGTGCACCTATCACACACTCAGACATCCTGGTAGGGGATCCCTCTTTGAATATTTTAGCTGACAGTATCTTCCTCTCTCTCAAAAATGATTTCTGTGTCCACTGAGGTTGGTGAGGTAACCGTCAGACAGGTTAGCTATGTCTTTGTGCTTTTTTCTTTGTGTATTTTCTTTTATCACATATTTGTGTTTTTTAAGGCATTGTATCTACCTTCCATTGCCATTCTGCTGCTAGGACGAGAGCTTTGACCCAAGTTTACTTCCTGTCAGCGAACATTACTGCATTAAGGAAACATTGCAAGCTAAGCATGCTAGTTAGCTTTGGTCCAGGTTTATTTCCTGTCAGCTAACATTATTGCATTAAGGAAACACAAAGGGGCCCATTCAGAATGAAATGTTGTGAAGTTTGAAAAGGTCTCATGTATAAAGTCTCTTTATGTCTCTTCTCATGTGAAACCAGAAAGAAATACTGTTTAAAAATACTGCCGACGACGTACACATCTTACCTTCGTTTTGCTTGTCCAAGAAAGTTGAGAAAGTTTTGTAGAGCTGCTTCTTCTTCACCTAATCATGGTGCACCAAGTCTGAATGGGCTCGTTACTGCCCCCTGAGGCCGGAGAGCAAACAACACCCACTGCTTCTGGACGGGTATTAGCAAGACGATCTATGGCATGGTCTACAGCTTGAAAATTGCAAAATCTGATCTGAGATCTACAAAAAATGACGTCCCATCCTAATCCTTTGAGGACAATGCATAATCTTAACAATCTCGCGAGAGTTTCCTCAGTTTGTGGGCTCCCTTCTAGCCACTACACTTCAAACTAGACACCTCGGGAAAACAGACCCTGCATTGTCTGTTTGGGCCCAGAGGAGTGTGTGTAACAAGGCTTACATAAACTGAAATACTGACATGGTGGGAAATAATTCCAGTATGGTGCCAGTCTCGTCTAAGAACAGTGACATAGTGGTGGTTACATGATATGGTATAAAATCCTAAAAATATAGGACATTAAATATAAGTGTAAGGATAAAGTGAGATGCAGTAATAGGACAACAAGTTACAGTATAGTACAGCAGTATAGCATATTAATTATTAATGTTATATGAATACAGTAAGGTGTAGTTTGAGTATATTATGATGTTTACATATTGGCAATAATAATAATAATAATAATAATAATAGTGTATGTAGTCTAAATAGTAGGTTAGTATATTAGTAGTATAATATAACAAATAGTATATGTAGTATAAAGAGTAGGCTGTAATACAGCATACAATATTATGTACTTGAATTATCTATTTATTATTATTAATATTATTATTGTGCAGTGTATAAAATGGATAGTGTAGAATGGAATAGTATATGCAGTATAAATAGTAGGCTGTAATATAGATTAGAATATTGCACATTGATCATTATGTCTATCATTATTATTATTATTACTATTGTTATTATTATTATTAGTAGTAGTAGTAGTAGTGGTAGTAGTAGTAGTAGTAGTATTTTAGTGTTTTAAATGGATAGAGTAATTGAGAAAAAAAAATGCTTTGACCATGATCTAAATGCAAAAATATACCTTGATTAAACCATAACTGGTCAGAAAAATAGAAATAGATTAGCACTGACTGAAGTAAACAGAGGTCATCTGAAATCAGCTCTAGTTATTCCTCACTTTGTCTTCTGGGCTCATAAATAGGAATGGGAGGTCAGGCTAATAAAAGGCTCTTCCTAAGAGGGATTGACGTGCTTTCTTTCCCAGTAATTGGCTGCGGAAACTGTGAAAGCGTAGAGTAATTGCATGTTGCTGTGTTTTAATTAGTGCTGAAGCTTATTGCATGCTGCTTCCCCAGGTGGCCTGTAAATTCACCACACACAGAACCACAACAGCCACTGCCGGCCTGTAGAGAAGAGCTGTGCATCACTGTACATTACACAGATGATAGCTGTAGAAAACATTCTCCATTCACGTCCTATTATACCTAGCCTAATGCTGCACACGGCTGCATATTTTCCAAACAAGAAACTGTGTTTCATGCGTTGCAGTACATATCTTTCTTTGTGTGTCCTTCATTGACTTTATATACCTCTGATGTCTAAGCGAGCCAGTTAAGGCTAATTTAATGTAGTGGAAAAAGTATTATGTACTTATGTGGTTTAGCAGATGCTAATTCTGTAGAAGTTAGTAGCGATTAAGGTTTAAATGCTACAAGCATTTCTTGTGACAATAATTTCATATTTTCAGCTTATCCAACAAATAAAGCACTGTGCCAGAAACATCCTGCTAATCATTTGTGGGGGAAATGTTTTACAAACAATCACAACTAGACAGCTTTTGTAAAGCCACAAATGTTGCCCAGCAACCAAATCCAAATAAATTGGAAAAGTGACAGATTAGATGTCGACTGCAGCCTTGCAATTATTTTGACAATACTGCACAACATCATAGTAAATCTCATGATATAAAAGATAATATCATTAGATTATTAGTCAATTATCAAGGAACATTACAGCTTCTGCACAACAGCTTCAGCATTTGCTGCTTTTATATTAATTTAAATTAAATATTTTTATGTTTTGGACAAAACAGTGGTATTTGAAGACATCTCCTTGGGCTTTGACAAGTTGTGATGGACATTTTTCTATTTTTTGACATTTTATAGACTAGTCAATTAAACCTGCGGTAGTAAGGTTTAAGTAAGTTCATTCATTCAAATTCAGCATTTCAAGTTTTCTGAGAGAAAACTAGACACACCTCCTCATAGCTCTGTTTTCAGGCTTTAAAAAATCTCACAAGATGGCTGCTGGGTCACAGACTTTCTCATTTTACAGCTAAACAGTAACTATAAAATGTTTCTGAAAACATTTGAGGAGAGAAATTTTCATTACAGTAACAGAATATTGATTCATATTTGATCAGCGCTGCCTAGTTTGACCATTTGTGAGTGATTGACAGCTGCTCAGAGACGGCAGGCTCTAGCTCGGCTCTGAGTGGTTGCTTTCCTCCAATCTGTGAAATCCTACAGATGCCATTAAAAAACGTGATTTTTTTTTTTTTTTCAAATTACCTGCCTCATGCACTACTGTCAGGATATGGTGACCGCTTTTTAAAAATAACTTTTTTTTACACATATTTCCTTCATTTCTCACTGCAGCTTGAAGCAACCCACAGATGATCTGATAATGAAAATAATCTTCTTTCACGTAGCCTAATATCTAATATCTATCACAGATATCAAAGCTCAGACAGAAACTTAGTAGAGATTTCATACAATTTCAGCATCTAATCCTGATCTGTATACAGTGATTTTTCTGAACACATGCATGAGTTCAAAGCTCTTTTATTAGACCAGAGAACAGAAGAATAACAGAAAATGTAGCAATCAATTTACAGCAAAACACTTGTGGTCCTCAATAATATTCCAGTCAGGACAAATGAGACCTGCTCAGGAAACCATAATATGCATCTGTTAACATGCTTTGTCAGAGAAAAATAAAAAATAAATGATTAAAATGTAGCTCATGTCATCTGTAACTGAACGTATCAAGCAGCGCCAAATGGGCTGGGACAATGCTGAAAAACAGTTATAATGTCATTCAGATTTATTCATTCAAATTTGGTCTCTCCACAGTTGGCCTTACGCTGGGACACTGATGCATGGATCTGCCTGCCAGATTATTTCTTGCCGAATCTCTGGGGCACGGCCATACTCCAGATCTGGCCGGGGGCAGCCTCCCAGTCACGGGACTGTATCTGATCCTCCGACACCACCTGCCCTCTGGAGCCGCGGCCAAACCTGCCAGTGAGGAGAAACAGAGGCAGCAACTGATCGAAATGAAAGACTTTTTAAAATACATTTTTATAGCGTCGACCTTAACAACCACATACTTTCCATGAGGAATAAACACAGACAAATATAAGCCACAAGATGCAAATACAAAAGATTGTATTTAACTGATCAGAGCAGGAAGGGTTGTTCCATAGGAAGTAGGTTAAAGGTAACAAGGTAATGTTTAAACCCTCAAGGCTGAGCCCCAAACCCTCAAGGCTGAGCCCCAAAGTCCAAAATCTTTGCCTTATAAGAGAGCTGGCTGGCTCTTGAACCACTTTTACAAATAATCTCAGGTACATGGCATTTAAAAATAGTACATATTTCTGAGGCCATGGTTCTCAGCAGGAAATCAATGAGGGAGTTCAAGTACCTCAGGGTCTTGTTCGTGAGTGAGGGGACGATGGAATGTGAGATTAGCAGGGGGCAATATTGTGTTCACTTTACTGCACTGTTGTGACGAAAAGAGAGCTGAGCCGGAAGGCAAGGCTGGCATAGGGCGAAGGCAGGGTACACCCTGGACAGGTCGCCAGTCCATCGCAGGGCACATAGAGACAGACAACATATAGACAGACAACCATTTTCACACTCACATTCACACCTACGGGCAATTTAGAGTCATCAATTAACCTAAACAGCATGTCTTTGGACGGTGGGAGGAAGCCGGAGTACCCGGAGAAAACCCACGCTTACACAGGGAGAACATGCAAACTCCACACAGAAGAGCCGCAAGCTGGAATCGAGCTGGAATCGAACCTGCGACCCTCTTGCTGTGAGGCGACAGCGCTAACCACTACACCGATAATAAAAAGAGAGGAGGAATTATTTAAAAAAAAAATTTTCAAGCCCATTAGTGATTTCTCTTTTTAGGGGTGCTCAAGCAAACCTAAATTTGAACTAAATTTAAACCAGAACACCTATGAATCCATTGGTACCAACCATGTCATGTTAGATTGTCAGGAAGGAGAAAACTACCAATCCGAAGTTAGGCTAAATTTTGGTGAGGGAAAACTGGCATGGCCATTTTCAACGAGGTCCCTTGACCTCTGACCTAAAGACATAAAGACATTTCCACCATAACTTGGAAATCACCAGAACGCAGGAAATTAAGTGTTAAATTTTATTTTATCTTATCTTAATTTAAAGGACCTCCAGAGCCCTATTGAAAGTGTCCCCTCCAATGTAAAAAAAAAAAACATTCTCAGAGGAGGAGGAGCCCTCAAAAAAAAGGATTATCCTTTTAACCCTTTTAAACAAAAAAAAAAAATAAAAAAAATTATTATTATATAAATATTTAAAAAAAAAAAAAATTTTTGTTTTTTTTTATTATAAAATAAAATAAAAAAATGGAATAAAATAAAAGAAAAAGGAAGGGAAAAATATTTTAAATTTTTAATTTTCCAATCAAAAACGGTTAACTGGAAAATATAAAAAATCGTTAGTTACAGTTCTATCTGCATGGCTGTACACCGGCAGGAAATCTGGGTCTTATAAGTAAGTAAGTAAGTGTGGTGATTTTTTTTCTGGCAATCCTCATGTGACCTTAACATGGCATTGGGCTATACAGTAACTGTGACTTTACTGTGCTTGCAGTAAATGCCACATTTTCCACAGTAGGCTTGATCCATATTTGGTTTTAGTTCGGTGCTGATAGGAAACTGCTATACAGTGTAATAGATTACTTATTTTCTGAGTGATTGTTTTTATGTGAACCGTGCACATGCATGTGTGTGTGATGATTACAGGCTCTGTCACGGCACTGACCTCTGTGGCTGATGGAGGACAGAGTTCCTGGTTTCCCTCTGAGACCCGAGCAGCAGAGCTCTCAGCACCGCCGTCAGCAAGCGATCATCAATGCTGTTATCTGTGTTTTCACTCTCCTGGAGCACAGCAGCATGTGCACAAACAAATGCAAAGGCTAACATCAAAAATATTGTATTCTGTTTATGAAATATATCTTGAGACCACATCAAGAACCCTAACTGCCTTCAATTTTGGATTGCAACACAAACCCCCCTTGGGGGTTATAACTCCAGCCAGTCAGTCTCGCTGTGCCAAGAGACCTTGAAACGTAGATATCAGTGTACAAAGGCAAAGAAATGGACCGCCTGCCCACTCAAATATCCATCCACTCTTATCTTTATGCAAAATAAAACCCATCTCTGTCTCAGTGGGAAAACCTTATAATTTTCCTTGTGATCTGAATATATCACAGGAGGAGGAGTGAGTTGTGTGATTTAGCTTGTCTCACTTGATAAAAGGGCTCAAATCCCATTTACATACTTCATCACATGGAGTGACAGATTTCTTTGGAAATGCTGGCTTGTCTTGTGGTTGTGCACAGCAGACAGCCCATATTTACATTGCACAGTATATTTTAACACGTGTGCCTAAGATGTCTCAAAACAAGATTTATATATTTAAAGATGCCAAAATGATTTTTGCAGATCGGATGTAACATGAACACACAAATGGTGTTACTCTAATCGTATATTTCCTCGCCACAGCAGGTTAATTTGAAGACTTCAAATGAAGCGTGAGTGGTTTGTTGTCTCACCAGCCCCAGCAGGTGGTCGGCCATGTTCTCCTCTGAGTCTGGCAGCTCGTCATTTTTGTCCAGACTGCCTTGGACGTGAAGAGCCTTACTGACGCCAGCCATCGCCACCACCAGAGCCAGAAGAGTCACCATCGCAGCTGTGTCCATGGTCTCAAACTGAAGGGGAGGTCAGATGAACTCTGTTGACGGAGGAGGTGGAGGATTGTCCTGTTACACCTGTTGACTTCAAAGGGCTCGGCTCCTGGGGAAAACAGAGGAGAGACTCGTCCTGGTCGGGGTTAAATGTCCCTCTTTGCGCAGCGTTCTGGCTAACTTGAGTGGACAGTAACATCGTCGCAGGGTCTTATATACACCTTACGGTCACTGGGTGAAAACCCCCAGGAGAGCTGGAGAAAGATGCTACTGTATAAAGGGGACAAGGGACAGGATGGAGGAATAACCAGGCCCCTAATATGAGACTTAACCAGGTCCATTTAGCAGGATCAGGGCATTAGTGATGGCCAGAGTGCATTATTATGTGGCCCTCAGGGTAGTACAACACAACTCTCCCAGTTATTAAACAGATAAATCCCTGCAAATGGACTCTGATCCGCCAGTCCCTGTTGCCCAGTAGTCCACACTGCATGCAGAGAAAATGTGAGAAACACCCGTCACCCACTTAATCATCATGTGCCAATATTAAACAGATTAGTTTGGACAACTGTAGTGATCTAATAGGCCACAAAGAAATTAACCTGAAAAATATGTTTGCTCCAGAGGTAATGCTAAACTAGAGGATATATCCAACAATATCATCTCACACCTCGGGGTTTACAATAATGTTACTGTATCATCAATCAGTGAAGGGTGAGCTTCAGAGTTTGTATCTTAATGGCTTCTCAGATTAATGTTGCCAGCCTTTATTTTCATTTTAGAGATCATTTTTGCAAGTGTAGGATAAACTATCCAAGATCATGTTTCAAGATAGTGTATGCAAATTTAATTTTCAGGTTAGTTCTTTTCTTCTTTTTAAAAAGTCATTATTGTGAGCATGTAGATATTTCACTGGAAATGCTTCTCTCTCCAAATGGTTATTGGCAGGAATGTAAAGCACACTATGGTTCAATAGGAATGCTATGGGTCATCAAAAGCTTTGCTTACACAGTAGAGGAGATGTTTTTTCTTTTAACGCGCTGATGGAGGGATTTTAGAAATAGCTTCTCCCAAAGGAAAGAGTGTCTTAGAATTAAACCCCTTCATTTGTGAAATGTCAGCTTCCTTCATTTTGTTGATTTTAAACCAAGACTGCTTTAGGCTTGATTAGTGAGAGTGACACCATCTTTATTAGTACCGTATGTGTTCACTTTGTCTCTGTCTTTGACTCAGTGTGTGTGTGTGTGTGTGTGTGTGTGTGTGTAATAATTAGTCACTTCCCCAATATTGGATGAGACATCAATAGATTTGGCTCATCAAAGTGCTTAATGGGTGACAATCCGCTTAGACTGCAACGTAAGCACACACGCACACACACACACACACACACACACACACACACAGTCTAAATGTTTAACTGCCATGGCAACCAGGATGACATCTGAAGGGCTTTGAGTGGAATATTAGTTTTCATTATTATAATATCATAAGATTTTAGATTAGAGAAAAATCTCATTCACTCACTCTGATGTGATAATAAAAAGTGACATGCATATTTAATCTGTGCTGTATTTTTCTTAAGATTAAGTTATTTCTTTAAGCAGGAATACACGCTCATTAGCCACTTTATTAGGTACACCTGTACAGTCCAATCCAAGCCAATATAACGGCTGTGAAGTCAGCTCTGTGTGCCTTTATTGCTTTGCTGTAGTTGACATGGTCACAGAAGTGTTAATTAAGTAGTGTACCAGACTGCATTATATTGAAAGGTGTTTCTTATGTTCTGCCCCCTCATGTAAACAGGGAGGACGAAAATAGAAACACAACTCAAAAGGATGTAGCCAAGTACAACACCACCTTTAACCATGACCTGAATAATAAACATATACTTGATTTTCCACATTTTCAACAAAAAACTGAACATTATAAACTATGCAAAGCTTAATCTACTGCAGATCTGTTGTACTGAATTGCAATAGCTTGTGCAAGGGTAACAAAGCATGTGGTGCAAATGCTACAGAGAAACTACATACATAGTTTCTCAGTATTATGTGTTCAATTTGAGTTTCATACAATTACTGTGATCACATAGTAGGTATATTGATTTGGCTCTAGTTCAGTCACATATCAATCAAACATATTCAGTCACCATAACTTCCCCATCTTCTCTTGCAGACATCCCTCCGTGGGTAGAGTTAATCAGTAATCACTTCTTTGGATTTTTGAATGGATCTAATGTACAAGTACTAAATGGTTGTTTATTAGTTTTGCATCACATATGTTTTGACCTTCTTTATTATACCTGTGTTTTTAAAGCATTTTTGTCAGCTCATGTTATAAATGTGCTATAGAACTTAATTTGATTTGATGTGCCATTACACAGTTTGAAACAAACAACTTGTGCAAGGTACATCAAAAATATTAATATTTGATATTTTAAATATTTTCCATCTGTCTTGAATATACACTTGAATGATCTAAAATTGTGTCTTCCAACATAAAGCTGGAGGCTTCCTATTCTTCCACTGTACAGTACAGTAAATATACTCATTTCTATCCTCCCCAGATCTGGAAAAGGTCAGCTGTGCTTACAACCAATCCTTTTTTTCACACTCATGCAAAGTCAAACATCTCTCTAACACCTCCCACCGGTTCAGCTGAATGTAGCTGCTCGGACTTTAACTGGACCTAAAGGAAAAGACCATGTATGACCAGTTTAATCACCTCCCTGCTGGTAACAGGAAATGAGCTGAGGATTTATGACCTGGAGCTATTTATGGCTAACCTGTACTTTCCTTTATGAAGCAGGTCTGATATATCCTGATGGTGACTGCTATCATTCTACGACAAAACCACTAACATTCCCCTTTTCACCTGACTGTTACACATTATATTCCACAGAAACAACACAAGATACCTTTAAGACGATGTACATTCAAAGGAAAGCTTTTTTTGTCAACCAATAACATCTGTGGTTCAACATGTCTCACCTCTTGTTGACATATTCATGGCACACGACAAGAAAATACATGAAAATAAGAATCAAAATAATGCAAATATATTCCATACAAGCCCTGTTATCATCTTTTATTTGTTTTTGTTCCTTACTTACATTCTATATCAGTAATAATTTATTTTGTGTATCACATAAACAGTGCTGTTTTTACAAATACAATCCCAAATACTGTAGTACAGAGTCAAGATGTGCATTTCAGTTTTCAGACTTTTGGCTCCATCTGTTGTTCTCAGAGTGGACTGCAGGTTAACCAGAAACTGGCCACTGCTGTGACACATGACAATGACACATTATCAGGTTTATTTTGTTCCTTTTATTTTATTTACAATGTTAAAACGGTGCAGCCAAACATAAAATAAATAAAACACTGTATCATGACAAAAAAAAAAAAAAAAAAAAAACAGGGGAAGGTCAGAACAGCAACAGGAGCTTCATGCAGCTAATACAAGATTGTCCAGCAATACCTTAAAAACAAGCTGACTCGTCATGCTTTACGGCCACATCACTGACCCAAAACAGACCCAAAGAAAGTTCATCTGGTTCCTCGCCGTCATGTCCTGCTCTTCTAGAAATCTTCTCTCTTCTCTTCATGTTGTCCAACTTCAGCGTTGCCTGATCTAATTTGTAAGTTGCCTTGTGTTCTTCACCAGTAGCTCACAATCCGCCACTTTTACCGTAAGGCACTTGTTAGAAATGTCAGCACTGAAATGAATCTTACCCTGCTGGTGTGACTGGAGTACAGTACCAGGAACAGTGCAACAAGCAAATTCAAATGATCCAAGTAAAGCATTTTAAAATTATTTATACAAAGGTCGAGATGTCTCCTGCTGAAGGATTTTTTAAATCTCAATTAAAAAAATAGAAATAAATGTGGTGTTGTTGAAAACCTCATAATTATGACACAACTAATTCGGGCATACAATACACAGCATTATAGGTTTTAATCTGAAACCATATTCTTTACATCATCCTTTTTAGGGCTGCAACTAACAATTATTTTCATAGTTGATTAATCTGTCAATTATTTTCTTGATTAACCAATTAGTTGTTTGGTCTATAAAATGTCAGAAAATTATGACAAATGTCAATCAGTGTTTCCTAAAACCCAAGATGACGTCCTCAAATCTCTTGTTTGTGTCACAACCTAAAGATATTCAGTTTACTGTCATAAAGGAGTAAAGAAACCAGAAAATATTCACATTTCAGAACCTAGACTCTGAGAATTTCACCTATTTGTCTTTAAAAAAAATATGAATCGATAATTATCAAAATATTTGGCAATTAATTTATTAGTTGACAACTAATCGATTAATTGTTCCAGCTCTAATCCTTTTACATACTGGTTCAGGAATTTTAATGCTCTCAATGCAAATGTGTGGACCATGTTTTAAATATTGCTTTGCTTTTCTTATATATTTGGTTTCATGCAACTACATTGTTATGGCTGTCATAGGTTATATTGTGTTTTTTGTTCTTATTCAAGTTCACTCAGGCAATAGACTATAGATGTATCCTAACGTACATCTGACTGACATGTTAACAAAAAGTGAAAAAGATATTGACACAAAAGGGCGTTTCTCTTCCTTGAATGAAGGATATACAAAAACCATCAGGTGAACTTATTGCCAGAGTTGTCAGCAAGCCCAGACGACGACACATTCAGTGTTTTGCAACAGATAACTGAAATTATATCTTACTGTACATACTGACATTTTCTCAATGTTTACCAGTGCTAACTAAAAGAAAAACACAAACATTTATATATATATAAAAAAATGCATTTTTTTCATTGCCCATATCAGTCATCAGTTTTACAGTAGTTAAGGCAAAAAGTAGTCTTTGTCACGGGGCAGTGGCTTCTTCATCAGCAATGTTCAGTGTGTCTGTATGCATCTAAGATTATACTGTATGTTTGTGCATTCATGCATGTCTTTAATTTGTGATTTTCTGTCCTCCTTTGTCCATCATCGGTGCTCATCCTGCAGACTGCAAAACATATTGAGCAGCCAGACTGGTTCTAATATTGTTCTTGGCCTTCAGTATTAACCGTAACACACTGATATACTGAAGATGCACAGTATAAATAGACTATGCAAGGCCAGCCATCAGCGGGGTACAGCATTGGGGAAGAGTATAGATCCAGTCACAGTGTAACAGGCCGCCAATATCCAAGTACTGACACAGTACAGAGTGCACACAATGTCGTGATCTCAGTCTATGTGCACTTTTTTTAGTCTGTTAGTTCCAATGCAAAGACAGTATGAGTGCCACACGTGGTGATTTGAATTAATTCGGTCAGTCAGTGCTTCAAAGTGGGTTACGAGGTCCCGTCGCTCCAGTGCGTGGCCCACTCCTTTTTATGGACGACTCCTGACTTCTCAGTCTGGAACTGTGGCCGGTCCTCGCGAGGAATCTTCACCGCGTGGTACTGAGGCAGTTTGTCTTTGTAGTGGGCCCGTTGGAAGAAGCCACACTGTCGGCACAGGAGAGAGGAGAGCAGGTAGGAGTGCAGACACAGGAAGAAAGGAAAACAAAGAATTAACTAGTGTCATATATAAGAACGCCCCAGCAGATCACATGTTTGCCCTTTCAGCAGTCTACTTTCCAATAGAGTGGTGCAGTCCTAAAGTCCCATAACCCAGAAATGAGTCAAATGGAGTAGCACTTCTGGTTCTCCTGTCTGGAAGTCAACGGGGTTTTTTTTAATTGGTTTTTAGTTAGATGCCTGAAATAAGGTCTGTGGTTAACACAAGCTTAAGAGATTTTAAAGTTTTGTTCTACTATATAAAGTACATCAGTAAATATCTGACTCATGAATTTTTAAGCTTTCACATGCCTTAAAAAAGGCGGTTGCTAACAAGTAGCTAAATGAGACTATGAAACGTCATCAAGTAGACTCATCCACCTTTACAGCCTCCTTTATGGCCACCTTGTGTATAATGGCACTCATGCAACCATGGTGTAGTTCATTTATAGCCTTTTACTTCTGTTGATTGCATTTACGGGCTGTATGCATTTACGGGCTGCAGTGGTTAGCACTGTCGCCTTGCAGCAAGAGGCTGGAATCCAGTTTGGGGCTCTTCTGTGAGGAGTTTGCATGTTCTCCAGCTTCCTCCCACAGTCCAAAGACATGCAGGTTAATTGATGACTCTAAATTGCCCATAGTTGTGAATGTGACAGTGAATGGTTGTCTATCTCTACGTGCCCTGTGATGACCTGGCGACCTGTCTAGGGTGTACCCTGGACAGGTCGCCTGCGATTGGCTCCCCACCCCGGCGACCCCTAACAGGATAAGCAGTTGCAGGTGGATGGATGGATGGATGATTACACTGACACTTCAAAAATCAGAAGAAGTGAAGAAGTAGTGTTCATTCATTGAGATTATCTTGCTGAATAAAACATGTAAGTATCATAAACATGTATTTGCCACAAAGCTTATTTTCTGCAATACTCCCGATAGATAAATCATCTCATCTCATTGGCTGTTTGTTGAGGGAACCAGGGCAATGCTGACTTCCTGGTTGGCCTACAAAAACACATCATTCCTGCACCACTTTATATCATGCCTTGTAAGAGACATATAAAATCTCATTCATTCCATTAAAATCGTATTTTGTAGTTCATCTCATGCAAAGCTTAATCTACTGCAGATCTTGCATCTAGTTCATAAAATTTATCTCATGACCTTGTGCAGTGAACATGACATTTTAATCAAAAGACACCCAAAAAGCACATCCACATGCTCAACATTTCAAATTCATCATCCATCTCAAGTGCCCTTGATTAACACGCCACCACAAGTGCTATTAAAAAAACACATTAATGTGAACAAAAACACCTGCTGAAGTTGATTCTGGCACCTGAAACAGCCAGTTGGTCATGAGATGCAAGTGTCAATAGATGGAAATGTCCATAGACGGGTGCCAGAATGAACAAGTGTAGATGATTAAACTGTGACGTCTACACAGCAGAGACACAACACACAGCACAGCAGACATCTGAAAGCCCTGATAGAGAGCTGGCTGGATGGTGTTCAACAGGCACAGATTAAACACTGAACTCCTTCCAGAGCTATGATATCAGATCTGTGTGTTTTTGTTATTAATTGTGCCAAAATGCCGTAATATTTCACAGTGTAATGAACACCAGCAGCCACACCAGAGTGCATCGAGGAACAAAGCGATTTTACCGCTTGGAGGGAGAGGAGGAGGGGAGAGCAGGCCAGAGTGAAATAATATTTTTTTATATTATAGTTCTGACGCCTGCTTCTCCGCCTCCGAGGGTTGGACCCCCAAATGGGCGCGGTAGTACTCCGTCTCATAGTGCCGGCGCCTCTCGCTGCGTTTGAAGAACCCACACTGGGCGACAGATCACCACAGGGGAAGTAAAATTGAAGAAATATGATGGGAAATGAAAGATAAAGGGGATTTAAGGATAGAGAGTACACAGATGGAAGTGGGAGGAGACAAATAAAAAGGGAGGACACACGGAGGACAAAAAAAGAGGGAAGGAAGATATGAGTGAGCCGGAAAGAATAAAATGATTACAGGACAGAAAAAGCGGATAGAAATAATTGGACTACCAAGGAAAGAGATGAGAAAATGCCAGAGTAATGGCCAGTGGGGTGACAGGGATGAAGTCTGTTAGACTGAAAGGACATCTCATATATAGACTGGATCTAAATCTAACAATGTGAATCTTTCTACATTTTGGGACTTTGAAACGGCCTATAGAGAGTCAGTTATCCTGTGTGTGTGTGTGTTACCTTCCACAGTATGCAGACCAGCAAAGTCAGCAGCAGGATGCCTGCCAGGATGGCAATGAGGATGATCCACCAGGGGATCCAGTACTGGTCAGCGAGACCAGGCTCAGGATAGATCATCACTGGCACCTGGAGAGGAAGGGAGCATGCAATGGTAATGCAAAATTAAAAAAAATAGATATCACTGCTGAATTAATCAGTAGAGTAAACTACATGTGATTATCATAAAGTGGGCATGTCTGTAAACGGGAGACTCGTAGATACCCACAGAACCCATTTTCATTGACATATCTTGAGGTCAGAGGTCAAGGGACCCCTTTGAAAATGGCCAGGCCAGTTTTTTGGAGCGTTATTTAACCTGTTTAACCAGGTCTTAACATGGCTTTTTTTTTTTTTTTTTTTTTTTTTTAAAGAGGTTGATTAATAATCACAAGATTTGTTAACGTGTTAAAGAAATTAGTGGTGTTTTATCACATTAATGTTGAATACCTGAGGGAAAAAAGCATATCAAAGAGACATTTAGTAGCCAACATTTAGTGAAGAGAATTGAATTAAAATGTTTGCGGATACATGATGTGAAGTGTGCTGAGTACCTGTGCAGCAGCATCCTTGAGGACCAGGTGTTTGATGCTGGACTTCACAGTGATGTTGGCTCTGACCAGCAGCTCCAGAGCACTGACTGCTGGAAACTCCTGACACACAGAGAGAGGAACGATAACGTATATACATAAACTGTTCATTCAGAGACAGCTCTTACAGTTCCCATGAAATGACAGGGGTCAACAATAAGGATGTGGGCAAACATCCAGATTCATTTACTTAAATAATAAACATGACAATTAACTTGTTTTAACTTGTAGTACTTGCTGTTATTTGATAAGCGCTAATTAATAAAATCATTTGTATAGGGCCATTTAAAAATTGACTTTGGGCAAATACCTTTTTAGACACAAATCTAAATCTCAGTATTTTTTCTTCCTTTCGAGCATTTTTTATTTTAGCTAACACACACAACATATATCAACAAGTAATATGTTCTGCGCCAACATCTTGATTAACACGGAAATAAGTCAAACCACAGAGGAAAACTGACATCTAAATTTTTTTTTTTTTTTGATGTTCAACGAAAAAGCAAACACCATGTTGGTTGGACATTTCTTGCTACTCTTGGATCTCCCGCTGAATAGTAAACGGGCAGCTGCAGGTGACCCAGCAGTCAAAGCTGACAGCTGTGTCCACAGTTAACGCAGTTATCTTTCATTCACTTGCTTTCAGTGTGAGCTGCCAGCAGCAGCTGTAACAGCTGGACTGAAGTAGAGAGGGAGAGTAATGTGTAGTGAGGTGCTGATGTTATGATGACAGTGGGGTTTTTTGTACCTCTATGAAGCTGCTGTTCCATAGCCTGGCGTGGATCTTGAGGACAGCCTGACCGGAGAAGCTGTGGAGGGGACACTGAAACAGAACACAGCGTGCCGACCCCAAGAGACAGTCCTGGAGGAAGAAACGACAGCTGAGCACTTTCAAGTGGACTGGAGACAGATGAAAGCAGCTATTAAAAGTAGTGGACAACCAAAGTAACAAAGCCTGCATCGTTTCCTCTTTGTGATCTGAATTTTCCTTTCCCTCTTACCAGTTTGAGCGACTTGCGTCTCTCTGAAGCAGCCACAGCTGGGGTGGTTCGTCCCACGTTGCCTTTTGTCATCACTTGACCTTCCTCCTCTGGGTGGGAACGCCGCGTTCGTCCAGCCTGATGGAAGTGACACGTTCATACAGGCAGAGACAGATCAGTCTCTAAAAAACTATCTGAGGTATGCTCAGCTAAAAGCATCAGTGTGGACATGATGTAACAGTGTAGAAATGTAGGAGGATGATGTTACAGTCAAAGTCTTGACAGCCACAATGTTAGTTTACATGCAGCTATATCCAAAAAAATGCTCTTGTTTTCTAACCATTTTACATTTAACTGGATGGAAAATACCATATATTTAAGGAGGTAAAGCACACATTAATTATTATATATCAACATTAATTATATACATACATTCATTATATATATATATATATATATATATATATATATATATATATATATATATATATATATATATATATATACATAACCAGAACTGTCCAAGCTGTGTACAGTAAGGATGGGACACTGTTGACCTCAACTGAGGAGGTAACCGGGCGGTGGAAGGAGCACTTTGAGGAACTCCTGAACCCGACTGATACGCCCTCTCTTGTAGAGGCAGAGCTGGGGGCTGATGGGGGATCGTCGTCAATTTCCCTAGGGGAAGTCAATGACTCCGCAGTGGCAAGACCCCGGGGATTGACGAGATTCGCCCAGAAATGCTGAAGGCTCTGGGTGTGGACGGGCTGTCATGGATGACACGCCTCTTCAACATTGCGTAGAAGTCGGGGACAGTGCCTAAAAAGTGGCAGACCGGGGTGGTGGTTCCCCTGTTCAAAAAGGGGGACCAGAGAGTGTGTGCCAATTACAGGGTATCACACTACTCAGCCTCTCTGGTAAAGTCTACTCTAGGGTGCTGGATAGGAGGATCTGGCCGATAGTAGAACCTCGGATTGAAGAGGAACAATGCAGATTTCGTCCTGGCCGTGGAACAACGGACCAGCTCTTCACTCCCACAAGGATCCTTGAGGGGGCCTGGGAGTATGTCCATCCAGTCTACATGTGTTTTGTAGACTTGGAGAAGTCGTACAATCAAGTCCCCCGGGGTATACTGTGGGAGGTGCTGCGGGGGTATGGGGTGAGGGGGTCACTTCTCAGGGCCATCCATTCCCTGTACTCCCAAAGCGAGATCTGTGTCTGGGTTCTCGGCAGTAAGTCGGACTCGTTTCCGGTGGGTGTTGGCCTTCGCCAGGGTTGCGCCTTGGCACCTATCCTGTTCGTGATATTCATGGACAGGATATCGAGGCATAGTCGGGGGGAGGAGGGTTTGCAGATTGGTGTGCTGAGGATCTCATCGCTGCTTTTTGCAGATGATGTGGTTCTGCTGGCATCATCAGTCTGTGACCTCCAGCGCTCACTGGATCGGTTCGCAGCCGAGAGTGAAGCAGCTGGGATGAGGATCACCACCTCAAAATCGGAGGCCATGGTTCTCAGCAGGAAACCGATGGATTGTCTACTCCAGGTAGGGAATGAGTCTTTACCCCAAGTGAAGGAGTTCAAGTACCTCGGGGTCTTGTTCACGAGTGAGGGAACAATGAAACGTGAGATTGGCCAGAGAATCGGAGCAGCGGGGGCGGTATTGCAGTCGCTGTACCGCACCGTTGTGACGAAGAGAGAGTTGAGCCGGAAGGCAAAGCTCTCTATCTACCAGTCAATCTTCATGCCTACTCTCACCTATGGTCATGAGGGCTGGGTCATGACCGAAAGAACTAGATCGCGAGTACAAGCGGCCGAAATGGGTTTTCTCAGGAGGGTGGCTGGCGTCTCCCTTAGAGATAAGGTGAGAAGCTCGGTCATCCGTGAGGGACTCGGAGTAGAGCCGCTGCTCCTTTGCGCTGAAAGGAGCCAGTTGAGGTGGTTCAGGCATCTGGTAAGGATGCCTCCTGGGCGCCTCCCTAGGGAGGTGTTCCAGGCATGACCAGCTGGGAGGAGACCCTGGGGACGACCCAGGACTAGATGGAGAGATTATATCTCCACACTGGCCTGGGAAAGCCTCGGCATCCCCCAGTCAGAGCTGGTTAATGTGGCTCGGGAAAGGGAAGTTTGGGGTCCCCTGCTGGAGATGTTGACCCCGGATAAGCGGTTGAAGATGAAGATGAAGATGAAGACACTGAAGGTGTGAGAAGAATTTAACCAGCTTATAACTGCCACTGAGACAGATTCAGGTCAGTGCTCTCACTTTAGAAACTTTCCAGGGCAAAAAACATGAATCAACATCACCTTCTGTGGCCGTAAAGGTGGATGCAGGCTGAGTGTGTCGTCTTTATTGGTGGTGTCAATATAACATTTTCCTAGCATGGGGTCTTACCCTGAGATTGGCCGGCTGTGGGAGATCTGCAGGTGAGTAGCTGTGCAGCTTCAGAGGATTTAAGGCCCCTGCTTGAGTGCACTGTGTGTCTGGGTGACCCTCAAACTTCAAGCTGGCAGGATACAGGAGCCATTTCTCATTGGACAACTCGTAAGGCCACATGATGTTGAGGAAGGCTGAGCCGAGCGTCTGCAGAGCTTGGCCTGGATTAGCAACCTGATGGACAAAAAATATATATATAAAACAGATTATATAAACATGTGGGTCTTCCTTTAGCCATCGTGAGTCAGATGCTGCTCACCTGTGTCCACACCAGGGTTATTATAGTGAACTAAAACTGAAATGAAAATATGCTGCAAAATATTTTTAGTAAACTGAAACTGAATAAAAACTGTATCCTTTAAGAAAAAATAAATAAATAAAAAAAATAAAAAATAATATAGAGATGAACATAAATTCATTTCAGTTTCCTTTTCTCTCCTCGATACTGACATATTATAGCTAAAAAAGAATTCTATCAACTTTCATGACAATCAACCACAGAAATTGAATGGACATGACCTTCCAGGAGATGGCGCCATGAATCTTAAACATTAAACATTATAGACATTCCTACACATGTATTTTGTCTGTATATGGGGTGGCAGTAGCTCAGTCTGTAGGGAGTTGGCTTGGGAACTGGAGGGTCACCGGTTCAAGTCCCGACATGGACCAAGAACTGAGTGTGAACTGGTAGCTGGAGAGGTGCCAGTTTAACTCTTGGGCACTGCCGAGGTGCCCCTGAGCAAGGCACCAAACCCCCAACTGCTCGGGGCGCTTGTCAGGAGCAGCCCCCTCACTCTGACACCTCTCCATTGTTGCATGTATATGGGTCCTGTATGTACATGTGTGTGTTAACAACAGAGTGTAAATTGAATTTCCCCTAGTGGGACTAATAAAGGTTGATCATCTTCTTCTTCTTCTTCTTCTATACTGTAGCTACATACTTCTGTGACACTGACATTGTTGCTGGCCCTAGTAAAACCACCCTAAAACTACTGTAAAACTAAAACTAAACCTTTGTGAAAAACTGAAACTAAACCAAAATGAAATTGAAAAGTCAAAACTAAAATAAAATGAAAACTAATCCTGCACACACACACACACACACACACACACACACACACACACTGGTTCCTCACCACAAACTCAACGTCCACAGGGCTGCCGATGTCCTCCAGACTGGTCATGGCACTTTCTCCCTTCACTGTCCCACTGAAGAACAGCTGGTGAGGACGAGCGAGCCTACAGTGAAAAAGACAAACGTGATCACATCAGTGAGTCGGACAGCTCCAAAAACACACACAGCTTCACACAGCAGATATCTGTTTACTGGGCGCAGTAGCTGTACTGGAATTATAGCACGTCTGTCATAACTCCTAGAGAGCAAGATTAATTTTATTTAGTCAGACTCCTGCATGGACATTGTAAAATCCAGCAGAACTTTATTTTCAGTTCTTAAAAGATCCTAATATTTCCAACAAATACGTGAGGCACAGTGTTGTGGAAATATGTATAAAATGATTAGCGCTTAATTGATTAATTGATTAGTTGTCAACTACTAAATGAATCACCAAATATGTTTCATAATCAACTGTTGACTCTAATATTTTTTAAGGAAAAAAGTCAAAATTTGCTGATTTCAGCTTCTTAAATGTGACTATTTTTTGGTTTCTTTGCTCCTCTACGACAGTAAACTGAATATCTTTGAGATGTGAACAAAACAAGGTCATCAGCATCATCTTGGGCTTTAGAAAACACATTATTCACCACTTTCTGACATTTTATAGACCAATCAACTAATGAATTAATTGTGAAAACTATCGAGAGATTAATCAACACTGAAAATAATCACATTTGCATCCCTAAAAATGATGCTCACTATACCTTGATTATCTTAGTGTAAACATCATATATAAAACAGCCTTTCTGTGGCTGATGCTGTGCTTGATGAAGTTGTTTTAAAAGGTTTTACTCACCCACTGACAGACAGAGGGAGCTCTATCACAACTTTAGCAAAAGCAGTGACTGGTGCCAGCTCAGGCTGCTCACTGATACTGAGGACAAAACAAAACAAACACTGTGATCAGTTGTCAGATAGCTGCACTTAAATAATTAAAGCCCAATGTAAGTGAAATCAGATCCATCAAGAAGAGATGTGGAGGCCTTACGTTGTCAGTAAGAGATCTGCTGTCAACTCAGTAGTCTCAATCGTGATGTTAGATGTGCTCAAGTTGATGGTGAATTTCAGCTGAAAAAGAAACAAATAAATTTCATTACACTTAATTACACTTAATGCTGAAATTATGATGATTTTGTTTCACACTGTGTGAAAGAAACACCAAAAGGTATCAATATAATTTTTATCACGATAAACTGCATCTTTTAATCCTGACCGTTATCTAAGCTTTAACCGCTTTTCTTCCATACCTTAGTATCTCGTTTCACAGGGTTTCCCAGGTCACATTCAACATGGGATCCATTCTGGTTCGCTTGGCATCTCATCTACAGTCAGTCAGGAGAGCAAACAAACACCATCAGCGAAAACAGAAATCCAAACATGTTTCTAATTTATGAATCCACCTCATTGCCAAGAAAAATAAAAAAGCTTTTTTTCATTAGCGTCCATACTTGTGGTGGGACCCTGGAGCCGGCATACGACAGGGTGTTTGGGAGGGAGATGAGCAGCTGAGCGGCGTGGGCGTCATCTCCGTCCTCCTCAGGGTTCAGGGGGTCAGAGGGCATGTTGGTGACGGTGATCTCCAGCACCACCAAGCGCTGGTCTGACAGGGAGAACACCTGCACGTCATCCTCATCTCTACATGAAGAGGGTGGGGAATTGAGATAGAAAACAGGTACATAATGATAAGGCACCAGGATTTATTAAGACAAGTATCACTTTTTAATAAGTCACCCTTTATTAACATTTTGAAAGTTACAAAATCGCTCTGGTTGGTGTTTATTCTGATCCGACATGACACTTTTATCTCCTTGGTTCATCACCGAGGCCATTTGACAGCTCAAAAGTGAGAGCCTTACTATCATTTGCAACTTTTCACAACCTGGTTACCCAAACATTGTTGTAAACTCTTGATAAATATAAGCTATAAGATACAAAACAATTAATGAATAATGTATTAACCATTAATATGTGCATTAATATCAACTTTCAAACCCTTTAGAAAAGGTAAACTAGGCATTATATCCTCATGGTAAACATTCCTACACACATTATTACCACAGTTATTTGTGTTGGGGCTATAGGTTGCTAGGCAACAGTTTGCATCTTCATGGCCACCGGCTCACACAGAGCGGGCTCTGCAGACACTAACTTTGGCAGAGGGGTGAAGAGGTCAGAGGTCAGGGGTCGCGTTCCAAATTGGTAGCTCAGCTTCAGGTTGCTCTGGCAGATTCTGTCGCTGCCGCATCCTTCTCGCAGGAAGTTCACCTTCGGAGGGTAAACGAGACAGACGTGAAGTTGATTATCAAATCTTGAAGGGCATTCAACATCTAGTTTAGGGTTTTAATGTAAGATTAAATGACGTCATGTATCTGAATTGTGTTCATGTTATTAACAACTAAGTTATTTTTAAACAAAGTGCTAAAAATCGCTGCTTCCAGCTTCTTAAATATTTTCAGGGGTTTTTTTTATCTGCTATGATAGAAAGTTAAATTTATGTGTCAGCTGATCAGACAAAACAACACATCTGAAGGCATCACTTTGGGCTGTAGGAAATTGTGACTATTTTCTCAATTTGTTGACATTTAGGTTAAACCATAACTGTTTGGTGTAGCCCAATTGCATTACACTTTTCGGCATCAGTATGCTTAAAATGCCTATTAAAGGTGCAGCGTAAAGGATCTGGTGGGATCTAGCTGTGAGGCTGCAGATTGTTACCAACTGAAACTTCTCCCATGTGATGAGCATGTAGGAAAACTACAGTGGCCAACACAAAAAATGTGAGTGGCCCTCTCTAGAGCCAATGTTTGGTTTGTCCATCTTGGGTAGAAACATGGCGGACTCTGTGAAGAGGACCAACTCTATACGTACAGCAGATATAAACAGATCATTCTACGCTCACTAAAACACAACACTTCTTATTTTCAGGTGATAATCAACTAATGAAAACATACTTATTAATATTATATTCCAGTTTTACCAAGAGATCCCCAAAATGTTACACACTGTTCCTTTAAGCAGCAGGTATTTGGGGTTCAAGGGCGATAAACTGGATGAAAAACCATGGAGGCAGCCAGTGGATGTTTGTGTGAGGAGGTAAGAAGGTGATTCAGCATAAGGCTCAGAGACAGGATGGCGACTCAAAAACATCTCAGTTCATTCATGAAAATAGTAAGCTATCAGTACATAATCTTCACTAGTAAGTTATTATCTTTTAACCACACAAACCATGCAATCCAGGGCCAATTTTTAAAAAAAATCCCATTATGCATGTTTATGTTGTTAATATAATTACATTTCCGTTTAGATATGTTTTCTATGTCCTATTTTTGTCTTTAACGAGCCTTGACAAACCTGAATTACAGCAGAAAAAAAAAACTGTTGAAGGGAAGTGTTTCATAAATCTCCACTTCTTTATAAAGTAATCTGTGGGCAAGTGTGGCCCATTAAAATTAATCCCGGCCATAAAATACTTCTACTTCCTTTTTGTTACAGACCTCAGAGTGCAGCGTATTGGATGGGGAAACGCTCAGGACAGGCGCCAGCTTCTCCAGCCTCTTGGCACCTGAGTGTCTGCGTGGCGGCACAGGCTTGATAGTGTGGGTTATCGCCAAGGAGATGGGACGCAGTTTGTCACGGATGTTCTCCTGCATGGACAGAGGAAGAAGATTTGGTCAAAGAGTTTGTTTATGGCGTGAAAGAGTGTGTATCTTGGATTTTTACAGCATTTTAACATGTATGTGCCAAAATACTGAATGGAATGTTAACTATTTCATACCCAGGAACTCAGTACAAAAGGTAGAATGTCAAAAATACACATGGTACACCTTCACTTTTATTTTGCTACCTGAATATAAGTAGTAGTTCTAGTGTAACACTGCATTGATCTAAGTGTGTGGAAATCTTTTCTATTATCTTCTGGACTCATTTATGTTTCCAGCACCTTAGCTAAGATTTAGACAGGTGGAGCGGTTGCTCATCCTGCACTACCAGAATATAATAAAAGACAATAAAAACAAGAACCACCAGTTATTGTCTGATCTAAGTTACTGACATGGAGCTGGAAGGTAGCAGTGGTGCACACAAGGTGACGCTGGCCATGCAGCTCCACTTCTTCTGTCTGAGTGTACTCCGGCTCCAGGGAACTGCGGCCCAGGAAGTTGACGCGGTGCGGTAGGCCCAACTTCCTGCGCTCGGTGTCAGCTTCAAAGTGCACCACCAGGGCTTGAAGGGAGTAAACAAAAAAAAAGGGGGCGATGCATGAAGAGAGACAGAGGTATTGAAAAATGTCAGGACACACACAGAGAGCACTTAAAGAGCCCAGTGGGGGCAAAACACTTGTGAAACCCCCATCTGAGGGGATACAGTGTTACACAGCTGTGATTTAATCCACATACAGTCTGATGTTACCCCACAGATAAGGTTACTTTCCACTGTAAATAGACTTGAGTCCCTCATGAGAAAAAAATGGTCTTGAAAAGCGAGGTGTGACTTACTAATGTGTGGTGAGTAGTGTTCTGGGTGGGCTGTGAAGGTGAAGCAGACCTTGACCTCCACACTAAAATAGGCAGAGGAGAAAGAGAGAGGCAGAGAGAAAATAGTTATCTGTTTTTACTGTGACAACACTATTTTAGACTGAGATGAGAAAAAAAAAAATCACAGAGAAAAATACATTAGCAGCTGGTTTGTTTTATTAATCAGGGTTTAGTTCCTTTCTATTGTCATCACTTCTTACCAGACTCCTTCTCTGCCCTTACAGTTGTACTGCTCCAGATCAATGTATTGAGGGTCGATCAAAATTTCTCTGATCACATGGATGACTGGACGAGACCTTAGGGACACACAAAAACACAGAGAGTTGTGTCAAGTAGAACCAATCATGACTAAATTGTAGGAGTGGGGGGAAAAATTGATTCACTTATGTATCTCCTATGTATTTTGTGATTTTGACATTGATTTTTCTAAATGCCAGAATCAATATATTAGCTTCATTTGAGTCTATGTGGAGGTAGAGCGAAGTTAGCACTTGTAATGTTATAGTCTGAGTAACGTGACGTCCTATCCGTTCTGTATGCATCAACCAAAATAAACCACAGTTGGCCACAGTTTGCCAAAACAATTAAGTAGAAAAGGGAGCTGACCTGCATCCTCACATTTTAAATCCAAATTGGTAAACACTACACATCCAGTAAAGTGCTTCACACAGTGCAGGAAAAGCAGAGCTAAACATCATGACTAAAGCTGCATACTAACTCTGTCATGGACAGGAAACATTAATATATGGTGGTAACGTTAAGCCAGTCAACACTCTCATCTCTGTGGTCAAATCAGCTGACTCTACAACTGTAGTAGCTGTAGGTTTTCTCTGGGTTCTCCGGTTTCCTCCCACAGTCCAAAGACATGAAGGTTAGGTTGACTGTTGACTCTAAATTGCCCATAGGTATGAATGTGATCATGAATGGTCATCTGTCTCTGTGTGCCCTGTGTGCTTTTGCCAACAGTAAAATTTAAACATTTGGCCTTTACACCGATCAGCCATAACATTATGACCACCTGCCTAATACGGAGTAGGTCCAGCACATTCCACAGTTGCTGGATTGGATTGAGGGCTGGAAAATATGGAGGCCAGGTCAACACCTCACACTCATCGTTGTGTTCCTTAAGCCATTCTTGAGCCATTTTTGCAGCGTGCACACTGCCTCCGCCAGCTTGTCCTCTTCCCATAAAGCATCCTGGTACCATGTCTTCCCCAGGTGGGTGGCGCACACACACCCGACCATCCACATGATATAAAACATGATTCATCACACCAGGGCACCTTCTTCCATTGAGTCATGGTTCAGTTCTGATGCTCACGTGCCCATTGTAGGTGCTTTTGATGGTGGTCGTGGGTCAGCATGGGCACCCTGACCAGTCTCCAGCTATGCAGCCCCATAAGCAACAAACTGCGATGCACTGTGTCTTCTAACACCTTTCAATCAGAACCATTAACTTTTTCAGCAGTTTGAGCTACAGTAGCTCCTCTATTGGATCTGACAACACGGGCCAGGCTTCGCTTCCCACGTGCATCATTGAGCCTTGACCCTGTTGCCGGTTCACCGGTTTTCCTTCCTTGGACCACTTTTGGTAGGTCCTGACCACTGCAGACCAGGAACATCCCACAAGAGCAGCAGTTTTGGAGATGCTCTGACCCAGTCGTTCAATTTGGCCTTTGTCAAAGGCACTCACATCCTTACGCTTGCCTTTTTTCTGCTTCCAACACATCAACTTCAAGGACACAATGTTCACTTGTTGCCTAATATATCCCACCCACTGCCAGGTGCCATTGTAACGAGATTATCAGTGTATCAGTATTCACTTCACCTGTCAGCGGTCGTAATGTTATGCATGATCAGTGTATGTTTCATGTCAAACACATCACATTTTGGGTTTTTAAATGAATATTTTCTCACCTGAAGAGAACCACTGAGTCATTAAGAGATCCCACCGCAATATCTGGGTAGTGGTTATTATCAATATCCAAACCACCTGAGATGGAGTAGCCAAAACGTCTCACATCAAAGTCACGACCATCCAGGACCTGGTGGGATAAGAAACACTGATCAGTCATCATCCATTCAGTCACTCTCTTATTATCCCTTTGGTTTATTCATTTTTCATTCTTCCATCTTTTGTTTTTTTCCTGAACTGTTGTATGAGACCCACCTGAGCAGGTTTTGTTTCTATTCCAGCATCGGAGCCTCTGTAGATGAAAACTTTGCCGTCTCCATCAAACGGTGCCCCCACAGCAATATCTGGACAGCAAACATTCAATTAAATAATTTTCTAGGTCACATTTTTATTAGTTTAAAACAGAACACACAGTATGATTGAATGTGAAAGTGAAACATTATGAATGTTAACTGGAGCGAAACCACTGAAATCCCTGTCTATTTTCAACAACAACAGTAGAAACTGAATCTATCTACAGAATCTATCCGTTTCCGTTGCTGGAACCGATGATGAATTGTGTGAAGTTGTTTTTCTCACCTCCATATCCGTCCTGGTCCAGATCTCCCACGTTGCTGACTGTCATTCCAAACATGGAGTCGTAGGTCCCGTTGAGACGGATGGGCCGAGCCTGGTCGTCCCAGTGGCCGAAGGGGTTCAGGTACACGTACACAGCCCCACCAATCTCTGCCTTACGGTCAAAGAAATTGGGAGCTCCAACTATCAGATCTGTCCAGCTATATGGACAGAAACAGAGAATTACAAATTAATGATAACATTTTGTTTTCTTTCTGTTACTTTTCAAAGGCATATAAATATAAAACGTAATATTGTGCTTTTCACTCCACTACGTTTATTTCACAGTGATGGCTACCAGTTACTTTCCAGATTGAGATTTTAAATATAAAACCTGTGTATCAATTAAATAAATATATGATGCCTTGTCATGGCTTAAACCACACATTATATAAAGCAGCTACAGTAAAGTATTGTAATATGTTTATGTCATAATTCTCCAGTGATACAGAAATAAGTACTTTTACTTTTGACATTAAAAGGACCAGTGTGTAGGATTTCAGGGTTCATCTATTAGCAGAAATGTAATGTAATATCCATAAATATGTTTTCAGTATGTTTATAATCACCTGAAACTAAGAATCATTGTGTTTTCATTTGCTTAGAATGAGTCCTTCATATCTACGTAGGGATTGGGTCCTCTTCACAGAGTCCACCATGTTGCTCCACGTTTCTACGTAGCCCAGAACGGACAAACTGAATACTGGCTCTAGAGAGAGACGTTTCTACATTTCCTGAAAGGTCACCGTAGGTCTCTGATATAATTGTGAAACTGCAGTAACTTGAGCCGCAGAGTGTAAAACCGTGGTACCGCCAGTCACCATCTGACGTCCGTTGCTCCCAAATTAGTGTTATTATGATAAGGATGACCTCTGAGCGAGGGGTGTTTACATGTTATTTCTCTTGTGGGCTCATGTTAGTGCGTCACATCTCGGAAAAAAAGAGGAGTGAGCAGAACGGTACTCAGCTGGTTACAATCTGCAACCACAACACTAAGTGCCACCAATTCCTACACACTGCACCTTTAATGTTCATTATGTTGAAAATACTAAAGTACTAAAATAAAAAAAAAAAATGTCTTTGACCACTGTTCACCGCTGACTACTGTAATGATAATCATCCATACTGACTCCTCATCCAGCATGTCCTCACCCGTCCCTGTTCAGATCCGTGGTAGCTACCGAGTACCCAAATGAAGATGCCAGCTCCTCCCCCCAGAAGATGTGCTGGGGCACCAGCCGATACACGTTGTCCTTCCTCAGCAGCACCACTGCCCCGGTGTGATTGGCTCGAGGCGCACCTGCCACGAACGTCAGCTCCCCGAGGCTCATTATCCCCATGGCTGAATCCACGGAAAACCCTAGAAGACGAAGGGCAGGAAGAGGAAAGGGTCAGAGGTTAGTATTGACCGTGGGGCTGAGAGGATCATCTCTTCTCTGTGTTGCATGTTCTGCTCATCTTCCTACTAATGAAATGTGCCTTAAGAGACTATTGATTTTATGCCAAACTCATGATGGGTGTAAATGTCCTGTGTGCACATGTCTGAGGACTGCCGGAGGCCAGCGAATGGTTGCATGTCCAATGGTAAGAGCAGAAACTGGCTGGTTGTGAACTGTGATGCTAACAGAAGAAGATGTATGGGGCTTCACCTAATGTCTCATGAGATTCATGATGCTGCTGCTCTCTATCAGTTGCCTCCAGAGAAGGCAGGATGTAAACATAGCGGGTGGACGTTAATCAGATTTATAACCTAAAGCAGCTCCTCTTTTGTGTGGGAGTGTATGTTTGTGTGTGTGTAAAGGAATGTGTGCTTGCATATAAATCAGTAGGAGTGAACAAGTGTAAGGGGGAGGGAGTGTGTGTGTGTGTGTGTGTGTGTGTGTGTGTGTGTGTGTGTGTGTGTGTGTGTTTGCTTCATGAGAACATGTGTGTTTTGAATGAGCTGTGAAAAATAGCACATCTTAGCAAACATTCACCTGAACAGAAGAAACCACATGCATTTGCTTCACTGGTTATAAAGCATGCAGAGGGGAGGGTGTGAAATAATCTATCAGGACATGAGGAGAGGGATTCGTCTGTTAGTCCTGAGTAAACATGCAGCGGGAGACAAACAGTGAGCAGCTCCAGGGTGGCAGGTGAGGAATGCAACAGTCTGTATCGCAAGTCCTGTAAAAACACAGACAAAGGTGCTACTTTTTCCACGCAGGGCGGCTTTTTAACACACAGGCTCGCTACAGGGTCATCTCTGTAAAACTAAAGTGGGAGTGAAGCTTTCTAAGGGGTTCCTGCAACAATGGTCTCTGCACTACCCTCTCTTTGGAATATAGCATGCATGTTACAGTGACATGCTGTCTGTGCTGCTTTTTCTATTTGTTTTATTTAATTGACTCTTTTGTTGTCCTGTTTCGACATTTTCTGTGCATATAGCATGGAGGAGGCTACAGCTGCATTTCATTCTGTGCTGTAAAATGACAATAAAACTGAACCTTGAACCAAACTGTTTGGTTTCACTTCATTTCAAATGGTCTAATGATTTATTGAATTAGGTAGGTGCCATTTCTTTTTCAAATGTATAATATATATTACATTTTTTTCCATGTCATACATTCATTTTAATCCCATTCTCCATTTTCCTGTGGAAGGTGCATCCTCACTAAATGTCTTTCCAACGATTCACATGAGCGATGGCATTATCTTTATTTTAAAGTTCAGCATTTGTATACAGTATATGTCAGATTACAATTCATTTTTAATTTGTAAGGTATTGTCTCATGCCACAGTGGCAGTAGCTTGATATAACTGAAATGAATATTATAATTTTTAATGGGCCTGTCAATCAATTAAAATATTTAATTGCGACTGATTGCAAATTTACCACATTTTTTTATTTGTTCAGGGACAATGGATAAAAAAGGGAGCTTTGTCAAGTGTTTATTACACTAATCAACGTGGGAGTGGACAAATATGCTGCTTTATGCAAATGTACATATATATTTATCATTGGAAATCAATTAACAACACAAACAATGACAAATATTGTCCAGAAACCCTCACAGCTACTGCATTTAGCATAAAAATATGATCAAATCATAACATGGCAAACTGCAGCCCAACAGGCAACAACAGCTGTCAGTGTGTCAGTGTGCTGACTTGACTATGACTTGTACCAAACTGCATGTTATTATCATAAAGTGGACATGTCTGTAAAAGGGAGACTTGTGGGTACCCAGAGAAACCATTTACATTCACATATCTTAGGTCAGAGGTCAAGGGACCCTTTTTGAAATGATCATGACAGTTTTTCATGAATTCAGCACACATTTGGAGCATTATTTAGCCTTTGTTGTGACAAACTAGTATAACATGGTGGCATACCAATACCATGATACCTGATTCCTTGAGTTTTCCAGTTTCATATGACACCAATGTCTCCACTCTAGCTTTAAAACTGAGTATAACCGCTACAACCTATGAAAGATCAATAGCTTTGATGCTGGACTAAAGAAATTAGTGGCATTAAAATGAATTTGCATTAATGTGTTATCATGTTAACTTTGACAGCCCTAATTGTTAAATGATATTGCATTTTGGATTTAATGATAAAAGTAATCAGAAATAGCTACAAGACTGTCGCTGTCATTTTAGTAAGCATGCAAAGGTGTAGCATGTATCATCTGGTTAGGATCAATGGAAGCATGTGAGTTATTAATGAAGGCTAAAAGGTCATGTGGGCATTAGTGTTGTCATGGAGACGGCTCAGTGTGGAGAGCGGGAGGGTAAGCAGGCCTGGAGGTATGCGAATAAAGAGATTTATGGCAGATCCACACACTTAGTGAAAAGTAATAACTGGAACAATAACAATAAACAGGTTGTGTTAAGCAGACGATGAGTTGTCACACATGGACACTGAAGACCACGAGATTCAGAACGTAGCAAAAACAAACTTTAGTCCTCCACGTTGGTCCAGACTGAATATATCTCAACAACTATGTGACGGATTGCCATGAAATTTTGGTACAGAAATTCATGGTCCCCAGAGGACAAATCCAACTGACTTTGGTGATCCTCTGACTTTTCCTCTAGCGCCACCAGCAGGTCAAAGTGCTCAATAATCCAGTGACATATCTCTACATCTACAGATCAATTTGGACACAATTCTGTACATATATTGATGGTCCCCAGAGGAAAAATCCTATTGACTTTTGTGATCCTCTGATATTTCGTCTAGCGTGACCTTGACACCTGTGCCTTTAAATGAAATGTACTGACATACACTTTGGTACACACATTCATGATCCTATCAGGATGAATTATAATAACTTTGGTGAACCCTCAAAATTTCATCTAGCACCACAATCAGATCAAGCTTTTGATGTGTCCAGTGCTGCAAAACTAATAACATTCCCATGAGCCTCAGCTGCACTTTGTTTTAAGAGCAATTTAGCAAATGTTAGCATGCTAACACACCATGGTTAACGTTACTGTATACCTGCTTAACATCAGCATGTTAGCATTGTGAGCATATTAGCATGCTAACGTTAGCATTTAGCTCAGTGCAGCCTAACAGAGGCGCTAGCAGGGCTGTAGGCTCTTTGTCTTGTTTGTTAATTAAACCTTTTCATCAGTAAAACAACTTACACAGTCAAACTACGACAACTGACGAGAAAACTACCACCACCTGGAAAGCTTCGTACCGACACACACATGCAGACTGACTCAACACACTACAGACGACAGATATCTACAGACAGAACAGACAAACACCCCGCTGCTACTCAAAGAGACAGCCATCTGTTTGCCATTGTCAAATCAGCAGCTAGAAGCAGAAAGAGGAAGAAAAATCATACAAAATTAAATTAATCAAAACTAAATTAATACAAGCCAAATTAAATTAAATTAAATTAAATTAAACAAAATTAATACAAGCTAAATAAAATAAAATTAAATTAAATTAAATTTTTACATTAAAAATCTTCAGCTTTGGAGGGCTGTCTCTTTATAACAGTACAGGTGATACGACCCCATATAGTACACAGATACAATAAAAAACTATCTGGAATTAGCAGAAAGGATTAAGACGAAGACAGAGGAGGAAGGTGGGACTACTTCCACTACAAGCCCAGTCCGATCCAAACAGAAACTCCTCACGCCTACAAACCTAAGTAGCTATTATGAGCTACGTCCTCAAAGGGTGTGGGCCGGCTGGAGGGCTCCAGAGTTTTGTACAGCAGTGCATCTTCAACGGGGCTAGCCATGAACAAGAGCCCTATGGCCCAAGACAGGAAGAGAAAGACAGAAAGAGAGACAGGGGGATGAGTGTAGGAGGGGAGTGATGGGGTGGTGAGATGGTGAGGAGGGGAAAGAGTGAAAAGAGAAGAAAAAGAGGGGGAAAGGGAGGTGCAGGTGAGACAGGCTGTGATTGATTGGTGTTTTGTCCTTGAGGTGCTGCAGCGGTCCTGTAAAACCACTGGGTACCTGGTGGAGAGATGACGTTTCAGGCTCAGACTGCACCCTGGCTGCTTAAAAGTTGTGACATGTTTTCCTGTACTTTGTTTTTAGAAGACGGCATGGATGGAATGAGGATAACGTCATTGTTGGGTTGATTTTTTGGGAGTAAATATTTCCCTTGTTTCCTCAAGAATGGGAGAAATACTTGCATCATAAGAATTCATGTCAGGCCACAATTAGCTCTGGACGTTTTTCACATGTCCACCCACACTCACATGGGAAAACGTAAAAGAGAAATGAGGTGGAGTCACATTCAGGGCTCTGTGAGTCACACACAGATAGGCTCATCCAGAAATAATCCACAGGGAACGACCAGTTAGAGGCAGTTTGGCAGCTGCTACTGTTCCTAGCTGCTGTGGTTTTAGCAGCCATGTTGGAGTACAGCCTGAGCCCTGGTGTCGCCCTCCACCGGCCCTCTCTTTCTCTCCTGTGCACAGGCAGCAGTGAGCAGGGAGGGCGAGTCCTACCCAGGTAACTGTGGTAGGGCACAGGGATGAGCTGGGCATTAAGTTGTTTCTGATCTGCCACCTCGTAGGGCCCGTCGTCATAGAAACCGAGGTCAAGCAGAGTCTGGTTTAGGAGCTGGACGCGCATCTCACCTGGAAAGGAAACAGGTGAGGGCACAGCAAAGCAACAAGCACACACAGCACACATCCCAATATAAACACTTAATTACCTACCAATTCTATACACAGTATGTACTAAGTCATAGTACACTGTTTCAGCTGTAAGTATACAAGGAAATCAACATGCTTTATCATGTTGCACTAACAGGAAATAACACAATACACATGCAACACTGAATGTCAATACAAGACTTTGCGAAGACAACTCAAAATTAAACTTAAACTTTAAACAGACAGCAAAAATTTGAATAGTGTCCATCAGCAGCACACTCAAAAATCAGCCCATCTAGTATGCATACTCTCTGCTTTGAGTATACTTCGTCACTTATAATACACTACAGTCAAACACTACAAAAAACTGGATAATGATTTGTGTGTAGTATGAATTTGGGACAGGCCGACACACTCTAAAAAGCATCAAATCTAGCAGGCAAAATAAAGACTTTTATTTTAATGTTACTGAACGTGAATTGTATAAATTAAGACCAACATGAGCATTGATCTCTTGTGGCAGGCAAAATAAATCAGTCCAGTTACTGATTACTGCAGCAGGTAAAGCTCAGTGCTTTCTTTGATTAAGTGCATGTCGCTGCTCTGCATAATGTCTGTGTCCAATCACTGGATTGGTTTATAAATCAATTTGATTTTTTTTTTTTTAAATCTCTAACAGTATTGTCCTGTTGATAGCGCTGTTTTAATTAGGCAGTGTACATGGGTTGGCTCTCTAATTTAGCTCAAATTACTTCTTCAGTACACGGTATTTCTTCAAATATTTTGTATATCTAGTGAAAATTGTACAATATAATGAACATCCTCCTTGAATCCAAGAAAAGAAAACATTTTGCACATTGTAACGGTGCATCACTAATGAGGGCAAAAGGCAAATGATGAATACAAACTAGGAGATTTAATTGTAAAACATTTCCTACAAACATTTCTTTCTTTCATTCTTTAATCATCACATCGGTCTACCACATGTAGTTGATTGATTAAAAATTTAGTCATTTTACATCAAGAGATTTTCCTCAGACTGTGTTAAAATTTTAAAACCCTCTGATTGAAGATTCAGATAGAAAAACATGATAGTCTGCATGTCTCCTTGTTGCTGCCACCTAGTGCCCTAAAAATAATTAGTGCAACTTTAAACCTGCAACACCACAATGGGAAAAATAAGTCGTCTGCCTTTTTACAGCCTTGTTTTCAAGGTCAATCAGACACCTTACCTTTCCAGTTGTAAGTTCCCGGAGCCCCAAACAGAATAAAGTTGTTATCTGGGGTGAAACTGACGGAGAGGCCCTGCTGACAGAAACCAAACTGCTCGTGTCCCTGCGGCCGGCCCTCGCAGAACTTCCACTCCCCTCCGTCCAGGTCGTCTCGCTCTGTCAGATCCTCACTCAGGACATAGCAGCGTCCAATGGGGTCGCGGGTCTCTGAGGACTGACTCACACGTTGCCTGAGCTCATACAGGTGAGCGCAGGTCTGGTGACGGACAGGAAATGTCATGAAGTATTAATTGTTAAGATTTACTGAACTGTTATTGTTGACTCATGCTCAAAGAACTAAAACTTAGTACAACTTAAGAGATGATTATGATCATTACATATACATATGCTGTGCATATACAATACCCACCACCTGCTGCACTTTACTTATTACTTATTACTTATTACTGTTACTGTTATTTATTTTACTGTCAATTTTCTTCATTGCACCTTATTTCATTCACTGCACCTTCTCTTTTACTTTTTACTGTACTGTATTTATCTGTACTGTTGCTGCTGCTAAGACACCCGAATTTCCCTCCGGGGATTAATAAAGGTTCATCTTATCTTATCTTATCTTATCTTATGAACCAAAGGGGAAAATGTGCTTTCTGTGTTCATGGATAATTGGGTCAGAGGCAGAGCAACATTTTTACTTTCAAACACAGGAAAGACCAAGCTTCCTGCACTGATGCATTTACAGGATATGGTCTTCACTTACCACCACCTTCCCTCCGATCCCCTGACTCTTGACAGTGACTCCCAGCCACTGGTTGTCTTTGCTCTCTCTGTCCAGTCTCACTGAGGAAAAACACCATTTTGTAAAACACTCAGGATCTGAGCCACAGGAAGCAAATAGCACTTTGTTATTCAATGAGGAGTTATTGAAGTTCAAATTATATTTAACTTTTCTCTAATGCAATGCAAATGACAGAATATAAGCACAATTAAGAGTAAGTAGGTTTTAATGGCAACATTAGTTAGAAGCTTTTGAAGATAAATATATAATTGCATTCATGATAAGTAAGTGAATGAATCTTTTCCTGATGTCACAAAATAGTCAGAGATGACAGATAAAGTCGAGGATAATCTCTGTGGGAATTCAAGAAAAGAAAGAGCCGCGAGTCTAAGTGACAAAAAGGAATCTAGAAAATCAGCAGTTTGTTACCTCCGCCAAGGAGGTTATGTTTTTGCCAGCGTTTATCTGTCTGTTTGTTTGTCTGTGGATTTTGATGAAATTTTCAGGGTGTGTCGAAAATGTGAAAAGGAAGAACTGATTTAATTTTGGGGGTGATCCGGAAGAAATCCTGGATTCTGGATCACTTTGAAATTTTCGTTAACATTGGGGTAAATGGGACCCAAAAACTTGTTTCTCAGTATCTCTGGTAATTGTTGCCCAAAGCTCATGAAATTTGACTCAGGGATTTACAATGTGTACTTCTATCAAATCCCACGCTTACTTCAACAATAATCAACATCCCCAGATATGTGTTGAAGACTATTATTTTTCTGACTATGACACAGTTCGTATCACTTTGTAAAATGTTAATGTACATATGTTGGTTTTAGAAATAATGTATTGTGAGTTTTACGTTGTGTCTTGTATAAATGTTCTATGTTTGCCACTGATATAAAATTCTTTTTAAAAAATGTAGGATTTTTATTTTGGAGTGAATTACAATATGGGGGGAAACTATGGTGCTTGGCGGAGGTCTGCGCTCTCCGAGTGCTTTTCTAGTGTTCATTATCCATTAATGTGCAGATTATTTTCTGAATTAATTTAATTGAATTAACCATTTGGGCAATAAAAGGTCAGAAATTAGTAGAAAATGGCCATCACCATTTTTATAGCATAAACGGATTTGTTTAATAAACTGGTTATTTTATCTGGCCAACAGTCAGAAACCAAAGAGCAAACAGTTTACTGTTAAAAAAAAAAAAAAAAAAAAAAAAACAAGAAAATTACCAATAGAAACAAGAAGCTGAAACAAATTGAAAACATGACTTAAATGATGAGTTGATTATCACAGTTGCTGCTGATTCATACTGTTGCAGCTAATAAACTGATGAACGGTTTCAGCTTTTCACTCACCTTCTCCATCAATATCCACCCTCTCACAGTCGTACTCCTCAGGTGTGATTGGACACCTGAACAAGGCTCCTGGCCGGCTGCCCCTCAACAAGCCCTGCCCCGCAGCCTGCGGCGCCCCCACAAGGATCCTGAGGGAACATCACAATGGACATTTAATAATATAATGTCATAGGTTCATGACAGAAACTAAACATCTCATGTGAGTCTTAGTACTACTACAATACTACTACAATGTAACTGTAGTTGCAGTGGTTAAACACTATAATTAATACTATTATTTCACACATGACTGGCGGCACATTTCAGCCTCAGCTGACCTAAGCCACCATTACTGTTGAGTACAAACAACTGCAGCTCAAGCTATTCAAATCCTGCTGAGACCACCTACAGTTTAACGTGTTATCTTGACTTTAAGTTGATTCAAAACAGCTCTGTGGTGTGCTGCACCTAACAGCTTATCACCAATAATCCTTCACTATCAAGGCAAGGAAAAGTTTTATTCTCAGTGAGACGGTTGCTGATATTTTGGGGCCAGTGTCACTGCCCTCTGCCTTATTAGGAGCGGCTGATTCAGCCTAGGATGCTATTTAAAAACTGAGCGTTGAGCCACATTCCACCCAACACCGTCAGCCATGGCATATGCATGGAAGCGAGACGTGGGGAAACAGAGGCAGAGGAGCGAGATCGGAGAATAAAGAGCAGATTTTAAGGTGGAAAAAAAACTAAAGTGACTTTAAACTGGGTGCTACAACTGTAGCTGCTTACATATAATTAGAACAATGATGTGTGAGTAGCAACCAGCAGTAATGTGAAAAGTTCCCATCAGCAGCCCCCCTCATACCTACCTTGTTATGTACACACTTAAATTAGAGTTATCTCTGTGGCTGGGAAGTATTTTGACTATAAATACAGAGTAGCAATCTGATAGCACCGCATGAACCACGCACAGATAAACAGATAGAGTAGTAGACACAGACACTCATCAGAGGCATCGTACTAATTTACTCTTGCGTTGAATGACTGAAACAGAGTGCTGCAGGAATGAGTCCTAAAACCTGGATATGAGCATTTTAACACTTCCAGGTCCCTCGTCTGGAAGTCAGTGGTTTTTTTTAATGGGTTTTTAGTGAGACACCTGAAATAAGGTCTGTGATTAACACACTTGTCAATATTGAGACCTCAAAAAAGGAGAATTCAAAACTAATGGGGGGTTTGTGGAAAAATTTCACTTTAAAACTTTGTTTCTTACATTCTGGTGACCTTTAAAGAATGAAAATATCATAATAAATAGGCCTACTTTTAATTTTACTTTTCTTTCTTTCAGTTACCTTTCCATTTCTGCTTCTCACTCACTGAGGGCTCTATCAGACACAATGCAACAATGGCCCCGCTGGGCTTTATTTCCACTGGTTTGCACCACATCATGACGACTTTTTGCAGCATCCAATGCCACTGAGTGTGTCCAGCAAAGCCCAACTTGGGCGCTGCACACTGTGTATATATATATATCTATGGCTGCAAGCAGCTCTTGACAACAGGGCTTATACACGTTGTACAATGCCAGAAACATGTTGAGGTAAGAAAAAGGAAAAAAAGTGTGAAAATCAGGAGAAAATGTGTGACTCCAGGAGGGTTGGCAAGTACGGTGGTTAACGTAAGCTTGAGAATTTATCAATTTCTTGTATGACACATAAATCAGTAATTACCCCACATGTGAATTTTGAAGCCTTTACGTGCGGTTGCTGACAAATGGCTAAATGAGACTGCTAAACATCATTATTTTGAATCGTCCGCCTTAACAACATCATTGTGTTCATGCAGCCGTGGTGTAGTTTGTTTATGGCCTGCTGTTAGCTTTTTACTTCTGGTGATTGCATTTATGCTTCAAAATTCATAAAGTGGTATTCATTTGTGGAGATTATCTTGCTGAACAAAATGTTTCAGTATCATAAAGTTTTGTTTGCCACAGAGATTATTTTCTGCAGTAATCCAAAACCCAACGGTTAAATCCCATCAGCTTTTTGTCCAGGGAGCCAGGGTGATACTAACTTCCTAGTTGGCCTTCAAAAACACGTCATCCCTGCAGCGTTCCATAGTTGCTTGATACAGTTTAGACATTGATTGGAAAGTCAAGTCTGCTGCACATCCCAACTTATTCATTTTACACCATGAGCTGCCACCTCGACTCAACATCTTTTCTTCTTCCAGTGTAAGACAAAACCTTTGTCCTCACTTTCATCCCGGTCATCACAACACAAAAACGACCCCTCATACCTCCCAGGCTGCCAGACAGCTCTATTTCCTTCTCTTCCCTGACAAGTGCTTCTGTTGAGGTGCAGCCATGCGTTGCCTCAGGGACGAGTCACCTCACCTTAATGAGTGAGACGCCCAAACAGCCACCCAGAGCCAGAACATCTCATATGAAATAACTACTGCTGGTGGCCCACGTGAGAAACCCTGAGCAAATGGTGTTAAGCTAATACAAACACACATTTGCTTAAAGGGATTTAAGAGGAAGAACATATCACTTAAAAAAAAATACTAGATCTGATATAGCTCAACATTCCTGGGGAGCTCTGGTTTGTGTTTAGGAGATGAAGGAGTGGAGGTGATACCCATCTTTCCCCCCATGTGCAGACACACTGGCAGGTGTCAGGGTGTAAGGTGGGAGGTCTGTCAAGCTGTTATACTGCCAGTATTTAGAGGAGAGAGTTGGATGTCTCCCAGCCTGTCCATGTGCCTAAACATCATATTCAGCCAACTTTGACAGACTCAAGTTATTCTTCACAGAGATAACACCTGAAAAGACATGAAGTATATTCAGAGCTTAAACAAAACGATTAGAGGCCCGGACCATCTTTCACTAGAAAGTCTCATAAAATTACTAACAACTTACAGGATGCACATATATTAGAAACATGGCTGAGAGAAATCTCTACCTGCTGTTTTTATAACTTAAGTTATTGTAGATGGAACATACTTCATTGTCATACAAGGTAATAGTTATTAGTACAACACTATGCCTACTTAATCTCAAATATGAGAAACTATTCAGATTAAAGATGCAATGAATAGAGTATAGCTGCTTTTCTATATATAGTTAATAGAATACCTTTATGTTTTGGACTATTGGCTGGACAAGACAAAATATTTGGTTCCTCAGGCTTTGGGTAATTGTGATAGACATTTTTCACAATTTTTCTAACATTTAAGTTCAAACAATCAATCAATCAAAATCATTATTTGCAGCCCCTTTTAAGACAGTTAATCCCTCATTCCCCTTCATCTGTCCCTAAAATAAAAAGCATCATTGTGGGAAAATGTAATTTATCATTTATCAAGAAAACAAGGAGTGATTGAGTTAGTCAGAGTTGAATAATGTCCAGCACAGACGGGCACATGTACCAAATTTGTTACAGATAAAATGTCACGTCGGACTAATGCTTTCATCTGTTTGCCCTTTATGACTTCTGAGCTCACTTCATTGTTCAGGATTGAGTCAGACAGTCCGATCGTGATCATCACTGCCAAGCTCATCTTTCAGTAAACCCACATTTGACATGGGTGTGTGTGTGTGTGTGTGTGTGTGTGTGTGTGTGTGTGTGTGTGTGTGTGTGTGTGTGTGCGTGAGTGTGTGTGTGTGAGTGTGTAACATGAGTGGTTGTGGGTATGTTGCTGCTGCAGTCTGAGCCTGGATGGGAGATATCAGGGTGTGGAGCATGACAGTGATGGTGTCTAGTGAAATGTCCACATGTACCTGGACGCCACAGAGCCAGCACCAGCATAACTGAAGTGTGTGTGTGTGTGTGTGTGTGTGTGTGTGTGTGTGTGTGTGTGAGAGAGAGAGATTGTGTAGTTTACATTGCCTGGTTGTGTACACAGATTAGATAATGCACCTGGGCAGATCAAAACAGTCTACAGTCATACTAGCGGCTCCATCAGGCTGTACACTGCCGAGCTTTGAGCTAAATGCTAACATCTGCATATTAACGTGCCCACAATGACAACACTAAAATGTTGGTATAATGTTGGCCTTATACACCATCTTGGTTTAGCGTGTTAACATGCTAATATTTGCTAAATGGTGCTGAGGGTGATGACAGTTGCTGTCCACAGAGCTGCGAACTTTAAATGTAGTAGAAGCCCCAAATACAAGTGTACACCTGATAATTAGTATAATATGTCCTCTACATTAATCTTACATTGGATATCCCACATGAAAACCTCTATGGTTTGTGTTTTATGTGGTGCTGCGTTGTTGGTGAGCACACCTGAGATAGAATGTGACAGCTTATTGAAGCAGGGTATCCTGTATCTTGCAGTGTGGCTTTGATAAGGGCTGCAACTAACAATTATTTTCATTGCCAATTACTCTGTTGATTATTTTCTTAATTAATGGATTAGTTGTTTGGTCTATAAAGTGTCAGAAAATGCTCAAAAATGTTGATCACTGTTCCCCAGAGCCAAAGATGACGTCCTCAAATGTCTTGTTTTGTCCACACCTCAAAGATACTCAGTTTACTGTCATAGAGGAGTAAAGAAACCAGAAAATATTCACATTTAAGAAACTGGAATCAGAGAATTTGGGAGTTTTTTCTTAAAAATTTAACTATCAAAATAATTGGTGATTGATTTAATAATTGACAACTAATCATTTAATCGTTGCAGCCATAGTTTTGATTGCATCTAGGAATTATGAGTAATAAACAAGGCCAAATTTATCAGCAGCTGTTGCACAAACAGTAACAGTTCATTGTCAAAACCCCTAAAATAGTGATTTTAGGGGCGGCAGTAGCTCAGTCTGTAAGGACTTGGGTTAGGACGCGGACGTCACGGGTTCAAGACCCCCATGGACCAAGACCAACTGGTTGCTGGAGAGGTGCCAGTTTACCTCTTGGGCACTGCCGAGGTGCCCCTGAGCAAGGCACCAAACCCCCAACTGCTCTGGGCGCTTGTCAGGAGCAGCCCCCTCACTCTGACATCTCTCCATTGACATGTATATCTACTGTGTGAACAACAGAGTGTAAAACTGAATTTCCCCACTGTGGGACTAATAAAGGAATATCTTTCTTTCTTTTCTTTCTTTCTTTCTAACCCCACCCTCCGCTTCCAATAAAATCATCCTTGTTATTCCAGCTAATCATCACAGACACAAGAGTCACACACGGGAGCCTCATTACACTACTACACTCATACCCATGTGTTCACCAAGGGGAGGATGTGCAGTGACCCCAACACACACCATGATCCTGTCCACCCTTCCCCCATCTAAACCCCATCCGCACACACAGTCCCATCCCGTCACTCCTCCCCCACTCTCTGGAGTCACATCCCTGCATTCAGCTTCCAACCAAGGCAGATTGGAAGTGAGAGACAACAATACATCACACATGTAATCAATATTCAAAGCAACATCCTTTCTCTAAATATCAAGAAAATTATGTAAAGAGAAAAACAGCTACGCCCAAGAGTGTTGGTCCATCTCATCTTGACGAATGACTCACAATCTTAAAGCATGATTAAATCCAGCAATGTTCAGCCTTTCCTCATCAGACCCTTGCATTTGCAGCTTGAAAAATCCCATGTAGTCAGTTTCTATGCCTATCATTGCAAGACGCACGCTCCTCGATGGGTTAACAAAATTCCCCAGCTCTTGTACTGCTAACAAACATTTCAAAATCAATTTTAACGCTGAAAATTCCACCGACGTTAAGCTGAAAACAAGTCTGCCTTTTCTTTGTTACTGAAAAGGCAATAGCAGCATGTAAATACACCAATAAGCAGTCAAACAAGACACAGAAACATCTGCAGAGAGGTATTTTGTAAACCCAAGAGAATTCCTGAAATCCTGTTTTGTTTGTTTATGAAAAGAAGACTTTCACTGAAAAGGAGAGACTCATGAGCGAGATGAAAGACTGGGAAGCAGCTCGGACGTTAATGTGACGGCCACACAAGCTCTGTTTGAAAAGGGCCTCGGTGTGACAGCACCTCATCCAAACAATGTGCTTTAGGGGGGCAGAAGCTTTTTCACACTACAATTTTAAGAGCGACTGAAACTTTTAATAGCCGATACAAACTTTTTTTTTAAGCCCAACCCTTCCCTGGAATTTTCCAGGCGTGGTGAGCCTTTACAGGCTGATGAAGTTTGTGAAATGTTGAATCAAATACACTCTAAACGTTTCCAATATTTAGTGTCAGGACCCTTTCAGTTGATCCCTCCTAATCTATCTAGCTCACACCCTTTGACATCTGTCCATCGGAGAGCAGTGTGAGGCTGTTGCTGTATAGATAGTGGCTCTACAGGATCAGCATGGGGGCCAGGTCTCTTTAGGCCTTCTGTTACCCTGAGGCAAGAGTGTGACCTCTGACCTGGACACACAAACACACATACTATACAGTATACACGCAAAGGAAAACATGTGCAAGCACGCAGACGTTAATAGAAGCATGAGTGTACAAACGGACCTGAATATTTCACACACACACACACACACACACATGCAGATACACGCCAGACAACAGAAGGCTGTCCAACAACTGTGTAAACTATGGATCAGCACGCTGACCGCAGCCTGTCCACCAACGACCTGCTGTGACAATCAGTCTCATAAAGCTGAGCTGTTTCACAAAATGCTCGCTCTCACACCTGACTCCAGTTTGCTGATGAGAAAATGACAGCTGAGAATGAGGTGACCGAGCTTTGAATCATCACATCATGTTTTTACCATCTCAACTCTCTCCCACTCTGGGCAGAGGAGGAGGAGGGTTGGCTAATACACAATAAAGCGCAAAAAGAGAGACAGAAACAGCTGCCACACCATGCAAAACCCCCTTCGGGATATTGTGGTTCACTGTCCACGGACCTGACTCAACTTCCCGCTTAAGCGATTTGTTCAAGGACACCACAAGGGCAGTTTATATCAATTTAAAACAAAACACAAAACTCTTATCCACTGAAATTATATTTCAGGAAGGTGAAGGGTACAAACACTAAGCTTCCTGAGGACAATGGTAACCCCATCCTCACTTCACATGCATCTTTAACATCCCTGACCACCTGCCCCACTACTGATCAATAAGTGAACAGTCACTTCCAGGCATAGATGTGGTAATGATTGGCCCTCAGGTCCAAAGTGTAAAGAGGAAATAACCCCTACACTGTCCCTCCCTGTTCCTTTTAATATCCTCCTCCTTTTCTCCCTTCCTTATCCTCTCATCTATCTATTGATCTGTCTATCTGGCTCTATACTTGCTTCTGTTTTAATTGTCCTTTCTTTCATTTTCTGTTCATCCATCCATCTTTTTGGGAGGGCTTGGACAAGCAGCATGCAGTGGATGAACAGCAGAGAAACACTGTGGACAGGTTTATCACACAGATACATTCAATAAATCACACCTGTGATCAGTATAGGTCACCTGACCTGCATGTTTTGTCCTGGAGGAAACTAATCATGTCCATCATATGTGTGAGCGTGTGATAACGGACACAGTGCTGTGATCGACCAAAGAAATTCTTAGTCGACTAAATCTCGTTTTGTTTTCGACAGATCTGTGAACGTTTTTCACGTTTCTCCACAAAGAATCACACAAAAGCACCACGTTAAATCTTGTGTTTACCAGAAAGGTTTCTTGGAAATAAATCATTCAGCATGACAACAGCATTAAAAATGACTAACTGAATGAAGAAATTTTAGTCAACTAAGACCAAAATGACCAATAAGGTCACTAATCAGCTACGATCGGGCAGCTAGGACGCAGAGAAAACAAAGAGAGGAGAATATTTGACAAAGACTGGGATTTTCCACATAATTACAAAAACAGATTGAAGTGAGCAGCTACTAATTGCTGCTTTGCCATTCGAGTCATATCGGCTCCTGTTCGGCTTTCTGTCCACATTAGTAAAAATAAATCTATGTATTAAACATTACTGCAAACCCTGACATAAGTGTTTCATGTTTAGTGTTGTGTAAAATAAAAAAAACTAACTAAAATCTAAGTAATGATGTAATTTAATGTGACCATTAGCATTTAATTGTATTAGCTTAATGTTGTAATTTTAGGTTTATTGTTTTATTTTTGTGAAATGTCATTTTAAAATGTTTGGACAACATTTTTGTCATATTTCGTATTATTTCTAATCCCCAATTAAATCCATCAGGTCATATGTTAGCAAGCGTTTGGTCAGTTCAGTTTAGACCTGCAACAGTCATTTGGTAATTTTTAAAAAATGAAATTCTCTGATTTCAGCTTCTTAAATGTGAATATTTTCTAGTTTCTTTACTCCGCTATGACAGTAAACTGAATATCTGAGGTGTGAACAAAGCAAGACAGCTAAGGACGTCAACCTGGTCTTTGGGAAACAGTGATAGACAATTTTCACCATTTTCTGACATTTTATAAATCAAACAACTAATCAGTTAATCTGGAAAGTAATCAGACTATTTTTAGTCGCAGCCCCAGATCAGTTAACATCAGCTGTGCTACATCTACAGTATCTTATAAAAATAATGTGTATGTAAGAATTAGTTTGTGTGGTACAACTTGTTTTAATTTGTGATTTGTTTCAATTTAAACGTGTAAATCTCCACTTAGCAAACACATAATGAATGATCTTGTGCACCTTAAACAAAATTCACAGATTCATTTATCACTTCACTCAAACCTGACACAAGATACCAGGACCTCAAGGACCTCTTAAACCAGAAATGTTGGAGGAAATTAGAAAAGATAAGCAAGTGACAGTGACAACACAAAGGACATCTACTGTATATAAATTTTGAAACATTACAATAATCAGTCCGTTTGTATCCAGAGACTTTCCTGCCTAATCAATCAGCTTATCTCTTTTAATAAAAACAAACAAAAAGCCTCCACATCCCTTGTAATTTCCTGTTCCTGTCTGCTTCACACAGCTTCTTTCCAACCTCACTGCTGTATCAGTTCCCAGCAGAGCCGCCATCAGCTGATTGATTAAACTGCGTCTTTACCAGAGTCAACCAAAGTGAACACACATAAGCATGGACACACACACACACACACACACACATATCTAATCAAAGGGGAGGCCTGCCATGATTTATTCATCACTGCAGCTCTCATCCCCAACACACCCTCAACCCCTCCCCCACATACTGATCATACCATATTCATACTCAACTCAAGGTTTAGCTTCTGAGTTTTTTATCAAATAATATGGAAAGCAAACCTAATAGAAAGGCAAACGAATCATTAACGACGACCACAGACGATAATTATACGTACTAATAATGAAACAAAATGCCAGAAACCGTCTCAGGACTTTATCTGCCAACTATCTCTGATGCAGAATCAGCTCCTGCTCCTCCTACACTGCCAACAATTTATTTGCACATCCTCCAACACATCTAAGATGCACGTTTCCTTCCTGACTCTGCAGATTGTTCCTCTCCCTCCACTGAGCACGTGGTCCGCTGCAGAGTAATATTCCTGAGAGCTCTCGGCTAAGCAGCGCTGCTTCCCACCGAGCTTTTGTCCCGGTGGCCCAGCGTGGAGGGACGGGAGAATGTTAAATAGACAGAGGGCAAGTGGAGCTAGTAAAGAGCATTAATCGTATGTGTGTGTGTGTGTGTGTGTGTGTGTGTGTGTGTGTGTGTGTGTGTGCATGCTGGACTGTAAAGCCCATGCTATATACCCTTTGCTTCTTCTGATCTCTCATATAAATAAGCACTGCGACGGTCCAAGTTCCTACATTTACGAGGTTTCTTTTTTTTTTATTGGCCATTCACGTGAATGGCTTCTAAAAAGATTTAGCAACAAGAGAGAGGGAGCCGGAGAAAAATCATGAATTGAATTAAGGAGGGAAAAGGGGGAAGGTTCTTTCTCAGCTCTTAAGCTGATGCTGAAAAGGCAGCTTTTATTTGGCTATTTTGATGTAAATTAACCCCCAGAAATTCTTCATTGTGTTATGAATGTGTGAGGCAGTTATGCTGGGCCCCATTTACACACATTTATATGTGTACTGAACAAAAGAGCTAGTCCTGGAAGGTACAGAGGGTATTGTGTTTGACTCATGGAAGCAAAAGCCAAATGCAATTTAACAGCAAAATAAAAGTTAGCAACTATTAAAAGACTTAAAGTTCAGCTTAAGTTTCACTTATCTGCTTTCTTGTTGAGAGTTAGACTGAAAGAGAGAGCAGTATCAATCTTCTCATTTAACTCCAGAAAAACAAGAAAACAACATGCATACTTTCTCAAAATGCACCAGTTCATATCTCCATATTGGTATATATCATGATATAGCATGTTTTCTGGTAAATCAATAAATGCATAGTCTATATGAAATACCGTATGCTTGTGTGAATTAAATATTAATTAATTAATACAGAGAAAAAAGAAAGAACTATAGGCTGCAATAGAATGACATAGAAATATATACCATGAACATTTTTATATCACATTGACCATATATATGCTGTATAACATCATATTGCCCAGCCTTGCTGTCTGCTGGCTTAAACCTGCACACTGCTGCTGAGTTTCTTATCTTTTGTATTTGACTTCTCTTGCAATCTCTGTAACCCTTTGGAGGTTATCCAAAAATCACTTCCATGCTCCACTCTTGTTTTTTAAGCTGTGTTAATCAAGCCTCCAGTTCAATAAGAGGATTTGTTCAGCTTCAGAAAGCTCTGTTTTAGATTCTTCTACTTAGTCAGTGAAACTGGACTCCAGACTATATGTCTGGGATTATATCAGCTACCTGTGGCCCCACTGGCAATGAGATTCTCCTCAGAAAGGCACCAAAGCAGGTCCATGCTAAACATGAACCTCGCCGCAACCTGAGACTTTCTACTTTCCCTCACAGTCAACTCTAAATCTGTCAACATCAACAGCATCAATCACACTCCAGTAATGTTGTCAATGTATGGCTATGCTGCACAAAAAAACAAACTGACATGGTTTGGCGAAAAAGGCATTGTTAAAATGTATGAATTTGGAAGTCCAGAAAGAGGACATTACTGCTACGATTAAAGGCATGACACAAAAGGAAGGCTGGCAGTTGGATCAGAAGAGAGAATGAGCACAATACGTGTCTGTCAAGGCCAGATAGAGATCCATCTCAGATGATTTGTGACTTACGTCAGAACTGCCTTCCCCCACCTTTGTGGACGCACTCTAAAACAGAAAAGACCTGCACATTAAATCAAGAGGAAGCGATCAATATAGGGACATGAAACTGAAAGTCTTGAGGATTTCCAGCATACATGTTGGGTACAGTATGATTTACAAGCCTTTGACAGAGAGCTAAACATTTATATATTCAGAACGTTTCATGCTTTATCATGCTGTCATGGGTTTGTTCTAAGTATATTGATGTGTGTGACATTAAAAGCTTGCAGCATTCAGCTGATCCTGAATATAGACTACCAGCAGAGCAGCAACGTGTTTTTATGAGCCAGCGGCATAGCTGCCTAATGGACATGAGGGACTGTTGGTTGGTCCACCACTTCAGTCAAACTGAAATATCTCAACAGCTATAGAGCAGATGACCATGAAATGCGGTACAGACATTCATGGTGCCCAGAGGATGAATCCCAGTGACTTTGGTGATCCCTGGTCTTTTCATCTAACGCCACCATCAGGTCAAACATTAATTTGTCCAATACTTTGGTTTATGATTAAATACCTGTAACACCACTGTTATTCTCATCAGCCTCAGCTGCTTGTTTTAGTGCAAATTAGCAAGCAGTGCTAGCATGCTAATGTGCTAAACTAAGATGGAAAATGTAAAAATTTTACCTGCTAAACATCAGCATGTCAGCATTGTCATTGTGAGCCAGTGATCAACTCCAGGGTCTGAAAAGTGAAGCCGATGCTGAAATGCCTTAAATTTGCATTCTTTCAAACAGCCAGCAGGGGGCGACTCCTCTGGTTGCGAAAGGAAGTCTGATTGTATAGAAGTCTATGAGAAACATGAGTTTATGGTCTAATTCGCTAGTTTCAAGTCTTCTTCAATACAGCATGATGTTCATTTGGTAAATTACGGTCCCATTTAGAGTCAAATAGACCATAAAGCAGGATATGCTTTGTGGCATGGCTACCTTGTGATTGACAGCTCGCTGCCAAGGCGTTGTCCTGTCAGGGAGTTGTCCATGTTTTCGCCTTACAACTTTAACCCTTTCACAGTTTGTTTTCAGTCTGTGAAAGTTAATTAGAAGCTCTTTGATTGAAAACAGCTTATTCAGCGCTCCATTGTGCAGCCTCCTGTGTTACTTCTGATTGCAAAAAAACAAGAGGAAAAACCATGTGGGCGATGGCCAAAAACTCGAGGCTTCAAAATGGCAGTCCACAAACCAGTAAGTGATGTCATGGTGACTACGTCTGCTTCTTACATACAGTGTATGTGTGAGCTTGATGTTTTTCATGATGTGCATTAATCTCAATGGCTTAGTGCAGTTGCTCTGTGATCTGCTACATCCTCTTATGTTGCCAGTATGCTTCTTCAGAAGTGCTGGATGATTGAGAAGCTTCAGAAACCCCCCACATCTTTCTGATGTTGGAACTGGGGGGGCTGTGTCTGACCGGTCAAAACCAACAATCTAGCACATTGATCTTTTATGCTGCTTGGCGGACTTACTATAGGATAAAAACAAGCAGTAGCTGACTTCAGGGAGATTGACAGTGGTCGGAAAAAAAAATCAGGGGGCTTCCTATCTTAACCAGGCAGTGAACTATTAGCGGAAGCACTTCTCATAGCAGTATAAATAGCAGTCGCACACATAACTCAGACCCTCTCGTCTCATCCTCTGTCTAGCATCAGCAGCAGGAGAAAAAGGCCTCTGAGTTCAGCATGGGGCCTTCAGGACAACAACAACAACCAAGAGACATAATATAGAAAGTTTGACAGAAGTCTGGGAAGCCAGATTGAGGCTCTTATGGCTCACTCTTTAACTCCCAACATGTCACTGAACAAGATCTCAGTACAACACATATGAGATCACTGTGTCACGTGGGGTTGACCTTTGCTGCCATGCTGAAAAGGCGCTTTAGCGTTTAGGAGCAAGCACAAGCAAAACTGTAAAACTGAACAAAAAGACATTCATTCCATAAATGTGCCAGCTGTATCTGAAGCTGAATGCCTGCCCCGACGCACAATACACACAACTCCTCTGATGCTTTTAGGGAAAGTACTCCAAAGACAGTATGACTAGGCTGATCTCTATTAGCACGCTAGCATCATGCAGCCATGAGTAATCACAGCACAGAGCATCAAAGCGGTAATATCGTTTTCACCATTGAATCTGGTGGCACAATACACAATGAGGACAAAACAGCAAGGCCACAGGCAACAGTAACCAAAACCTTCATGATATAAAGAGAAAAATGAGTCAACAGCATCTCATTACAGTATGTTTGAGCCAAATTGTTTCAAGACAGTATATCAGACGAGCATTGAAGATAATGGAAACTCCCAGATCTGAACTGCAATAACACACAGAGGGCACTATCATAAAGCTAATGTACTATTCAGACAGGAAACATAATTGCTCTGTTGCTATCTGAATAATACATTTCTCTAACTGAGAGTGCAAGTGTTTTGAACTCCTTCAGTCCACAGTACTGATGATATCATCATCAAGTCATCAGGGATGTACCAGTGACTTTGAGCTCATGATCTCTGTGTTTTCTCTGGGAATTTGCGTGTTTAATGAACCAGCAAATGTACTGTATACTCTGTATTAGTGGATATTTTATAGACTGATTTGCTACTTATTTTTACCCTATGCATATTCAGTTTTGATGTCCTTTAAACCAATATTTTCATACTGTGGAAAGCCGAAATAGCTCAGTTGGGAGAGCGTTAGACTGAAGATCTAAAGGTCCCTGGTTCAATCCCGGGTTTCGGTAGTCAGGTCTGACTTTGTCCTTTGATAGCTCAGTTGGTAGAGCAGAGCGCTATAGGTTACCAATGGCAGTTATCTTTTTACCAGAATTTCCCTCCGGGGATTAATAAAGGTTCATCTTATCTTATCTTATCTTATCTTCTGATATGCATGCCATTCAAGTGGTTAAGTCGTGAAGGACTTAGCAGCGGCAATGTTAACATTACTGTCCAATTCTGGAAGCCACAGAGGCTAACAATTTAGCAAGCTAATAAGTGGTTAATATAAGGTTGTTGAGAATGTTACATTAGATTAGATTCAACTTTATTGTCATTGTGCATGTCACAAGTACAAAGCAAAGAAATGCCATGTCAACATTTCCTCCAAATAACAATATTCTATACAATATTAACTTATTATGCACCGAGAAATGAACATCCATGGGCTCCACCGTTTCTCACATCAACAAACACGACACAAGTTGTGAACTCTGAGCTTTCACTTCCGAGTTCTTGAATACGACATGAGGGAGCGTTCATATAGGCCCGACTCGAAAACATGGTACACACGACCCCATTTGAAGGCATCAATAATCAGTATCCTTATAATAGCAATGTAGCTAGCAGCTTCCCCCCGACTTTAGAAGAATCTTTAGAGCAGTTTCAGCTCTTTGTGCAGCTGTTTTGGTTCATTTTCACCGCTGTCATATGATTCAGCGGAAAAGGCCTAAAAAAAACAACTGCACACTGACAATTCTACCTTTCTTGTTCAGCACCAAACAGCAGACAGACACAGTTAACAATTAAGCTAGCTGGTGAACACAGTGGCACATTTAGTCGCTAAAGAGACAGATAGCTAACGTCATATCCCTCAGGAGTTGGTGGAGACCAGAAACAGAGTTAAAATAGAGTGAATATTGGAATTGCATTTATCAGGTGGACAGAAACATGATTGGAAGTGAATGCTAACATTGCTCCGTAACTCATCAATGTACAAAGAAGCCACTGTTTGCTAGTTAACGCCGTATCAACTTGAGCTTGAGAGGTGGCTGTAACCTATGACAATATTGTTCCCAACTTGTTCCTGCCATCCCCAAGTAGCCAAAATCTGTTATTGCAGGTTAAACCTCTTAAAAATTCCCATTCAGAGACTGTAGCACTGAGTAAAGATACTGGTATCAAACTAGAAAACCTAAGGAATCCATTGGTACCAACCATGTCATGCTAGTTTGTCAAGAAGGAGGTTAAATAACGCTCCAAGTTAGGCAAAATTTTGGCAAGGGAAAAACTGTCACGGCCATTTTCACAAGGCTCCCATGACCTATTTCTGCATCAGTCACAGAATTACATAAATTGGGTATCACTACAAAGCTGTTTTGGATCCACTGAGCCCAACTGCATTCATGTGTGATGACGTTAATCCCCATAGTTTCCATTTCATTTCATTCATTCATTTCATTGAGAAGCCATTTTTTTTAAATTCGACCTCACTGTATAAAATGACCTATGGTGACCTCTAGGATAATCACAGCTTCGTGAAACTTTCCAGCCACAAACTAGAGACCTAGAGCATTCAGAGGATGGATGGCTTTACTACCTAGATTGAAAATAAGGGGGTTTCTGAGCAGTTTACACAACAGAAGTGTTTGCCATCCAATCACCGGAAAATGCAATTCTTGCAGAAATCTCAAAATGTCAAATATTTTTGATTCCAAATCACAGCATGGCCTTTTCTATGGTGTTCCTCAAGGTCTCGGTGTCTTAATGTGGTATTTTATATTATTTTCTTTTTATCATTTTAATTAATTCTCCACTGGAAAAAAAATGGCTTAAGTTAGCACAAATTCTCTGTCACGATTTTTTATTTCTGATTAACAAGAACAACCCGACACACAGTGCTGAACTCTACCTCAAATTAATCTTCAGGTTCCCAGCTTTCAGATGATGTACACCACTTCTATGTGGCTATGTTCTATCTACTGTTGACCTGCTGTCTGACCCTAACGACCCCCTGTACTTCTTACTCGAAACCACTTTAAAAGACATTGGGTATTCTGAAACAATGCAGTGTCACAAAGCTGAAAATAGGACTATATCAGCTCATGAAAAGCTGATGTGTTCAGAGATGTTTTGGTCGAGGGACAAAAATGGACAAAAGGACAAAAACCTTCAAATTGGGAAATTGAACATTAATAACCTCAGAATTTCTAAAATCCTGACTATAGTCCTGCAGGTCATAAAGATACAGTAGACAGAGATGAAATCATTATAAAGTCATCTAAATGTGATGTCACAGCATACTGGCAATAGCATTATTCATCCCACTCTGTTCCAGTAGGTGCATCACATCAGCACATCAGGCCACTTTATTGACTGTCTCTTCCTGGTGCACCATGGGCATTTTCTCAAGAGTCCTGCCCGTCTCTGTTGCAGTAGTATGCGATACAATACTTAAAGCTCATAGTCCATTTTTAAAATAAGTTTCCAGGAATGCCGCTGGACAGTGAGCAGGTTTCAGAGGGGTGACATGACTCTGGCTCTGACTGTCTCTGTGTCTGTGTGAATGCTGATGTCATTCCCTTGGTCTTACCAGGCGACAGGGTGACTCCAGCCCGAGTAAACTGAGGAGCCAACGGTTAAATATGGAGCTCCAAAGCAGGGACCTGTAGTAAATTAACTCCCTCATATAGGTTATATTCAGTGGTGGGAAATAATTAAGTATAGTACTTAGGTTTCAGCTACCTGTACTTGATCAAGTATTTCAATTTTACAACTTCATACTTCTACAACACTACATTTCAGAGAGGAACACTGTATTTTTTGACTCCACTACATTCAGTTACTTTGCAAAGTAGGCTACTACATAATGGTTTTATAAAATATGAAGTGATGTGACTAAATTGAGTTCTACCACAACCAACTAGCAAAAATGCAATATCAGTCCAACACTATAATATAAAAGCATGGGCAGTGTAACACTCACAGGGGCCATTTACTGTATCAAAGTTTAAATTGACTTGTAATTGAGTATTGTCACATTGCATTGATCTAAATACTTCTTCCACCACTGTTTGTATTTATGTATAACATTTTGGTGTATTGTGTTTAAATCTTGTTGATCTTTTGCTGGACCATTAAAAGGAAAAAAAATCTTAAAAGTTGTGAACTCATAGGAACATTTTTAACTGCGCCAACTGAATTTGTAGTGGAAATTACAGTACAGACCTCCAACAGACCTATATATATAGATATATTACAAATCTATCCTCTCTTGCACCTCATCGGATGAAATATTAATCGCAACCTCTCACTCGAGGAGAGGTAAAATAAGGCCGTCTCTTATTAACCATCATGTAGTAAACATTTCTAAAGATTTACTGTTATAATTTATTCATGGTTACTGGAGGATGAGAACAGGGCTTATTGGTGTTCTAGTCACACTGAAAGACACAGCAAAACAGCTGTTGGCAAACACATCAGAGAAAAAGGTCACATACAGTAGATGAGCAAACACACATCTCAACCATGAACACACACACACACGCACACACACTGTGGGATACATTAGTATCTCGACTCCCCTTGTGTAAAGTCAGCATCAGTTAAAAAAAAAATCACTTAAAAACCCTTTTTTTCTTGCCAGCTGATTCAGCACAAGCCTACACTCATCCACTCTCTACTTGCTGTAAATCACCATCTATTAAGCTCAGGCTGCTTTTGCTGTGCATGCAGCACATAAACATGCTAAAACTCCTGCACCCAGTTCAGAATTATGAGTGCAGCAATGATTTAGCAAATCCGAGGACTGGTGCAGCAGAGTAATGCTGACTGTAGCAGCTGCACAACTCAAAATTTCAGCTTTTAACTGCCATAAAAAAATGAACATTTTGCACAAGGAGCAGGTGCAGATACGACATATTTAAACTGTGAGGTGCAGCAAAAAGTCAAAAAGGACACTTGGGGCACAAGAGCAGTGTGCCGCATTCACCCACTCACCAGCTCTGAGGCTCTGGGGTAAGCTGCTGGTGAAGAGCTAGAGAGAAACCAAAAAAGGTGCCACGGTCTCCCAACTTGTGCAGTGTGTGAGTAGTATCCAGGTTAAAGCACCACACTTGGCTGCTTGAAAGGGTCAGCAGAGCCCAGAGGAGCCAACGATGAGAGGAACAAGATGAGAGGGAGACGGTGTTCCCATGTCCCACCGGGGCTGCCATGGCAGGGTGCAGGTCCTCGTAGCAGCAGAGCAAGTTCACTTCAAGAAGACTACAGGGGAGAATCCTTTATAGATATAAAAGAGAGCAAATCCTGTGTAGTCTCCTCTCCTGTGTGGATGCCTCCCTTGTTTCCAGTCCTCTTTCTCTTCCTCCCTCGCTCTGATCGTGCTGCCTCTCAACTCCGTTTGCTGCTGTCAGTCTGAGGAGCAGGCTGTGAAAATGTGGCCGCCACTCTCATGTGTGTGTGTGTGTGTTTCTTTCAATGCATGTGCGCCTCCCCCTCCTCTATGCTCAGAGGGAGACAGAGGACAAGTGCCTTGAATAGCCCGCTCACTCCCTCCCCCCCCCTCTCTCTCTCTCTCTCTCTCTCTCTCTCTCTCTCTCTCTCTCTCTCTCTCTCTGTCCCTCCCTCCCTCCTCTCCCTCAGCTGACATCAACACTCAAGGGACTGCTGCCAAAATACCAGGCAAGGTTGTCAAGATACTTGGAGGCTATTGAATAGAGAGAGAGAGAGAGAGAGAGAGAGGGTGAAAAGACAGCAGACTGTTTTATGCGTTGGAGTTCACACGGTCCAAAGTGCCTCTTTCTGTGGCCACTCGGTGCTGCAGGTGCTTGTAGAGCTGAGGAGCATAAAAGGGGTAAAAACCTGAGTACAGTCTTAGAAGTTAAAAAGCTAGACAGATGAAAAGTCTAAAGAGTTGTCTTTTTAACTCTGAGCTTGAAAGCCATGACGTCTGACTCAGTCTGCAATGAATGGGAGACAAAAGAGGCTGAAATGTGCACAGTGACCCAGGAAACTTTATTACAGACCTCCTCTGGAAAGGGAGAGCGGGGGAGTGGCAGAGCAATGAGACATAATCAGGAAAATTGCAGGACTCCAACAAAGCACATCAATTTTATTTATTCATTGGTATGAATTATAAGCAGGGCTGTCAAAATGAAGGCGCTAAAAACGTGTTAACGCAAATTCAGAGTGCTCGAGTGATGGAACTGGCATCATATGAAACTAGAAAACCTAAGCATGTCATACTAGCTTGTTGCGAAAGAGACTAAATTACATTACGCTCCAAACTTGCGCTAAATTTTGCTCTAAAAATTGACTTTCAAAGTGGTCCCTTGACCTCTGACCTCAAGATATGTGAATGAAAATGGGTTCTCTGGGTACCCACGAGTCTCCCCTTTACAGACATGTCCACTTGATGATAATCACATGCAGTTTGGTGCAAGTCATAGTCAAGTCAGCACACTGACACACTGACAGATGTTGTTGTCTGTTGGACTGCAAATTACCATGTTATAATCTGAACATTTTTTTTATGCTAAATGCAGTACCTGTGAGGGTTTCTGGACAAATTTGCCAATTCTCATGTTGATAAGTGTATTAAATACTTGACTTTAAGGTACATTTTAAACAGATAGAACTGATAATCATGCGATTAATTGCGATACTAATATTGTAATTATTCTATATATATAGTATATTAGAATATAGTGATAATATTTGAATCAATTGGCAGCGCCATTTATAAGTGTTTTACCAAATTCGCTTTCCATGCAAGTAGCTCAGACAAATAACATATTGCCAGTCTACCTCTGTCATGACCTCTCACCCACAGCTGCTGTTTTAACCAGCTGATTTCTGTTTCTCCTGAGTTAAGCTGTGTGCAGCTGTCAGTGTGTCACCTCAACTGTTCCACACTATAAACCTCACACACACAACAGTTGCACACCAACGGTGTGAGAAATTGAAATACTTTGGTCTTTCACCTTCCCAGTTAGGATGGGTTGATGTGATTTTGGATAAAAACTATTTGTTAAGAGGGATGTGACTTCAGATGTCATTCAACCAGTGAAGTTTTATAGGTAGCTCATACGGGGGAGGTGATATTAGACATATCAAAATAAAGACAGATATTATATTGATTACAGAGGTTGGGACACACTGTAAGACCACAACACTTGAAAATGCACCCAGTGACCAAAATGTACTGTCTCCAACCTTGCCAACCCAGCTATGAGTCCCCGAGTTAAAGGATAGCTGGGGTGTTTTGAAGTGAGGTTGTATGAGGTACTTATCCACAGTAGGTGTACAGCTGATGTAGTCTGTGTGTCCCCAGCATCAAGAAATAGACAGGAGTATTAGCACCGGAGCAAAACAATATAATGTTGCGGATGGGGACAAAAGAAAAGCGTATTTCAGCCACCCAAAAGAAAGGCTCAAAACACTAAACACTAAAAACACAGAAGTTAGCATCGCCCTGGTTCCCTCAGCAACAAGCCAGTGGGATTTTTCCATTGGGCTTTGAATTATTGCAGAAAATAATCTCTGTGGCAAACAAATGTTTATGACATTTACACATTTCGTTCAGCAAGATATGCCCAGTATTTGATGCCTTGGGAGTGAGAACGGGCTGGTGAATGACATCACCTGACAGGAAGTGAACATGAAACCAAGCTGTTGTCTCAATACAATAGGGGGATGCAGGAATGAGTCCTAAAACCTGGAAATGAGTTATCATTTTAGCACTTCTGGTTCCCTTGTCTGGAAGTCAATGGGCTTTTTGAATGTGCTTTAAATAAGATTCATGAAATAAAGCCTGTGGTTAACACAAGCTTAAGATTTTTATTCTATGACAAAAAGCATCAGTAATTATCCTGCTTGTGAATTTTGAAGCCTTTAGGCTGGTTGCTAACAAGATGGTAAATGAATCTACTAAACGTCATCACGCTGACTTGCCCGCCTTTACAGCCTCGTTGTGTATAGCTGTGCTCATGCAACTGTGGTGTAGTTCGTTTACAGCCTAACGTTAGCTTTTTACTTCTGGTGATAGCTATTATGCTTCAGAAATCATAAAAGTGGTAATTTGTGGAGATTATTGTACAGAATATAACTTGTAAGTATCATAAATGTGTGTTTGCCTCAGAGCTTATTTTCTGCAATAATCCAAAACTCATTTCAAGAAACCCCACTGGCTTTTTGTTGAGGGAATCTGCAAAATTCAAACATCCAGGTTGGCCTACAAAAATACATCATCCCTGCACCACTCTATTCCACTGAAATGAGCTTAAAATGAGTGTTTCAGACAAGGGTAAATACAGGTATATTCTGGCAGACAAAATGAGGAAAACACAAGTACGACGCTTATGCTGAACATTCTCCAAGGAGGATTAAAAGTGACCGAAGATTAGTGTCTCTGAGCAGTATCATCAGCACCAGGTTACTGTGAGGATGAGCTCCTCTCATGTGATCCAGTTGGCATCATGAGCCAGCTTCGGGTGTCTCTACTGCTCTTAAGAGGTACTAAACAAAAGACACGATCAGGTTGTCTGTACAAAATTGATGGTAATTCAATAGTTGACCAAAGCCAACCAACATTAACATCCCTCGAGCCCCACAGCTAATAGTTCAGTCTTTTGTACCTTAACTGGAAACACTTCTCTTTAGCGATGGAAAAATATCAAAATATAAATAATGCTGGAAACATGTTATCGCTTATCTCTGGTAGTGGAACAGATTTATAAATACTGAAGCATGAATAATGCTGTCAAGTCTGTTTGTGTTTCCAGGCATGTGGGAAAGTTTGGCATGTCTGTATCTCTTTGGAGCATCTTGGCCTGAGCGAGAGGAGTTTGTCAGCAGCTGCTCCCACACTCAGCTCACTGACTCAATGTCTTGAATAAATATCTAAAACCTGATCAGCAGGTGGATTTCTGACACCCAATAACATAGTGTGTCCTCGATGTGCTGGGCAGCTCTGATATAAATACCAGAGGGACTCCACAGAGCAGAAGAAAAAGAGAAAGAAGAAAGGAATGGCGTGGGATGTCCAGAAAATGCTGAAAAACATCTTAATGGCAGCTCGGGCAGGAGGCCAGACACGAATGTCTTCAGACAGAACAAAGCACAGTCAGAGGGACGGATGGAAGAGAGAGAGAAGAAGAAAGGGATGAAGAGGAGGAGAACAGAAATGCTGGCTGGCTGTAAAGATTATCTGCCACATCGTCCATGACACTGGCATCCATACACAAGTGCTCATTAGCAGTCTGAGCCACACTTCAAGGGGAGGTCTTATTTTAGACAGCAAGCCGGGAGCACTACATGCAGGCAGGGTCATTTTTCCTGTTATAGCCCCCCGTCATGTCGATGACTGAGACAGCCGCAGTCAGCACTATTACTGTATTGATTAATGGATAGTGTGGAATGCTATAAGAGGGAGTGGTGCTGGTTATTATGGGATTATGGGAACTACTATTAAATGCAAGTACACCCACTCCGGCTATTTAACTGCACATGAGTCCAACAGAAGAGGCTAAACTGAGAACAGTGGTTTTGTCAGACAGTAGGTAATTTAACATTTAGCTACAACATTATGGATTTCTCTGACAAACACTGATTTCATTGTAAGAGGGTTTAAGAAGCAAGCTGCAGTATTAAATTAATCCATCGCTTACAATCATCACACTGCTGCATCAAATAACTCCTCACTCGAGACAACAAAAAGACAAACATCCATCTTTATCAACACAGTATATTAAAACATTAGTTCTAACTGGAGGAGGTATTCAGATCCTTTACTTAAAACAAGGTTGGTCATCACACTTTTTATTTTCATCTGAATCTCTCAAAGACTGTATCTTGAATAGAGTCCCTTTTTATGAGTAATAGAAACCTGAAGTGTCGTGTTGGGATGGCGTGAGGTTACTCTCCTTAAGCTTATCCTGTTCAAAAGATAGGGACCGTCAACTACTTCTTGTACACTTCTGACAGCCATCCCCATCGTGGGGTTGGCACTATGGGATTAGTTCTCCCTTTGTTTTAATGAGGGAAAATAATAATAATAAATGGAGGCAATTTTAAAATGAATATACTTCACTGAAATTAAACAATCTAACACATCTCCGTCATTTCGAGAACACAAACAGGAAGTGAGCGACTATGCTAACAACCACATGTTGTAGCCTAGCTAAGATATCAAAACTATAGCTATATAATAATTGTTTTAATTTAACTCCAATGAGTAAAAGCTTAGAAGAGAAATTACATTGACTTGAAAAACACTTAAAGTCCTCTCACCTCAAGGCCAAGTGTCTAACTCCTGAAAAGACCTTGTAGGTGACCTCTGACCTCGATTCAGAAAATTTCAGTACCAGCTCTTTTAACAGCGCCCTCTAGGGAGCGAGATCTATTGGTTGTGACAACCAAACTCGATCCTCCCTAAAAATGTCCCCTGTGACTATAAATGTATATTATTTCATTAGAATATTATAACTCGTACATTTACAGTATATAAAGGCAGGTTTTCCTGTTGTAGTTGGTTTATGTGGAGCTATTTTTCTTTCGATTTTATATAGGGATACAACTAATTACTTTCATTATGGATTAATCTGCTGGTTATCTTCTCAATTAATCAACTGATTGTTTGGTTTGTAAAAATTAAGAAAACAGTGACCAGTCACAAGTTTTCAGTGCCCAAAGTGGCATCTTCAAAATGCTCATGAAATTAAAAATTAAGGATGCTTATTGATACTGGATTGGATATCGAGCCATTACTGACTCAGATAGCTGGATCGGATATCGGTGACAATGAAGTTGATCAAGTCAATTCAATTCTAAGTTTATATACTATATATTGTACATTACTGGCATTGTAGTTCCTATGTAAGTTTTTTATTACCAAGTTGCTAGTGTACAATTAATTATTAATTATTTATTTTATTATTAATAATGACAAATATCAATTCGGTAAATTTATATCCATGTATTTATTTGTACATTTTGTTTCACAAAGTTAGAAAAACAATGTTTAAGTGAAGCCCCATGTTTCCTCACACATAAACAAATGATCCCAGTCACTTGAGTGAGGCATACAGTTTATTAATTAAACACTGGTATCGACCAATACCCAAAGCCCAGGTACTGCTACCAGGACTGATGTTGGATCAGTGCATCCCTATTAAAATTTGTTGTAATTGTATTAAAAAGAAAAGCAGCAAACCTTCACAGGAGGAATGATGAAATATTTTGTATGAAATACGACTTATCAAAATAATTGGCAATAAGCTTTCTGTCAGTTGGTCAATTGATTAACCGGCAAATAATTTGAGCTGTATTTGTATATATTGTATATTTGTAACGTCAGGCCAATAGAGTTGAAATCTTTATATTGTACCCCACTTACAGTTTATATCTCAAACATCCCTAAAAATTAGTGTACATCAAGTTGTTTAAATGCAGTAAATGTGATTCTAATCCTTGATCTCTGCAAGGAGTATGCTTGGTATTGATAAGACAAAACAGGGGTTTATTGTCTTGCATGTAAGACAATATACTTGATAGAACGAGAGCACCAGCATACACCATACAGTATCCCACTGTGACTCCCTCCATACAAAATAAAAGCGGGGTAGAGGCGACCTCTAGTGGTACTTACAGTTTATCTATAAAAAGAAGCATGTTCAATAAAGTGCCTCATATAGGAAGAAAATCCCAAAACTCCTCACTTAAGAAAAAACAAAATCTGAGCGTAACAAGTTAAATAATATTTGTTCAGAAAATTTGAATGAATCTGAATTGTTAATAAATACAGAAATCTATAAATATCCCCTTAACTGTTGTTCTCATGCTTAAGGTATTTCTAGTATTAACATTAACTTTTATTTTTATTTCCTTTATTCCTTCTCCTGACTTGAAATGAGTGTATTGATACTTGTATTTCTTTTCTGAAACTCAGCATTTTTCACCATTCAACTCTCTTTCTCTCAACTCTCTTTTAAAATTGGATACTGCCGAACAAATGGCCATTACTGAAGCTATTACTTACACCGATAAAATGCAGCCACAAACTATGGCAGTACATTTTAATAAATTGTGGACACATTAAAACATATAGATTTCCCAAGATATATCTAAATTTGACGTCCTGCAAAGGATGGTTCCCCCTGTATCAACACAATGTCAAAATCACATTCCCATGAGAACGGTGCAACCAGAGTTTTCAAACTTGCAATAATTTGGTCCAATAAGCTGTCCAGTTTAAGGGTTTTGGGCATAAGAGGGGTTGTAGGGCACTGGTACATCTGGTTGTGGTGACGGTGCATAAGGCTGACCCGGGTAGGGTACCATCGGGTATACACCTGGAGAAGGATTGGCTGGATTATCTAAAAAGACAAAAACACATATTTGGTTTGTTGTTAATGAAAAGAAAATTGTGCTGCTTTCCCAGTCATGCATTTTCTAAACAAGATGTTGGCCTGTAACAATAATCATGAAAGGACAATGCTGGTGTTATTCTGTGACAGTGACAAGACTTCCCTATCTGGTCTGTTTTTAGCACTCCATCAGGAGTAAATAGTGAATTTGTTGGGCTGCAGGTCTGCAAACGTGAGACAGACTCACATGTTCATGGTATATGGTCTCCCAGTACAAAGGTGTGGCTCCAGAGTGGGAGAGGCTGCTCATTCCAGAAGCGATTTTCCCGTGTCTGTATTACCATTTCAGTTTTTACTGTTTTTTCAATGTTACTACATTTAATCACTTTTAGTTTGCTTTCTCAGAAATTCCCATTCTAATACCCATCCTACCATACAATTAGTAAGCCAGAAAAACATTTAGTATGTCCAAATACATAGTATGTCCAATGCAGTATGCCAGAAATGTGGATGTCTAACTGCATTCAGTCGTATTTTGCAGTATGCAAGTTAGCTTGCTTTTCTGGCTATTCTGACAATCCTCTGTGCAGTGGATATATGAGCAAGAAGGTCAGAGTTTAAGCCTATGTTTAAACCTACGTAAGCCTATGTTTTGTCCGTCTGAGGAGCAAATCAGAGTGGTAGAGAATCCAAAATGCTTTATCATTGCAGATGTAAACAAAACAGTGTCATAGTTTCTGAATGGATCCAGAAATGAAAACTGTTTTACTGTTATGTTCATGTCAAAACACACCTCGAGAGTCAGGTTAACTTCTACCGCATCTTTCACATTTTATCAGAAAATTTTCTAACGTACTGATGATTTAATGAACGAGTTTCATGCTGAACCAAGCTGTAGAAGAGCTCCAACTGTGAGTCATGTAAGATTGTCTAAAATGAATGGCGCTTTTACTTCTGTACGCAGGGGTGTCCAAAATAACTCGAACTTTGCAACTCTACTGGGTTTGGACAACAATGGAGCTCCACAGCACAGAAGATTTAGGTACGCACAATACTTATTGGTCAGATCAATTCATAGAATATCAACTTTTTTTTTTTCTTTAAAAAATGTTCTAAACTAATAACCAACACTGATTTGTTAGTGGAATCAGATGATAACCATTTACATAGTAAATCACACAACAAAGCGATACACAGACCCAGGTTGATTAGTTTAAATAGGTGATATCAACTAAGCTTGCTGTAAACTCCCAGGGTTCAGTCTAAAATGCACCAGCCACTGCTCTGTTTCTGAATGTCATGAAATGACTCACCGGTTTGTATGTATGATGGTGGTGCTGTAGGCATGGGCGGGCCTCCGTACCCAGGCTGGGCAGGTACAGGCTGGTAGCCTGGGTAGGACGGCTGAAATCCAGAGGCTGGGGGGTGTGGCTGCTGGGGCACGTTGATTACAGTGGTGGTGTTTCTCGGAGCTAGAGGTAAAGTCATAGACTGAGTTTGGTTTGAAAATAAAGTAGGCATGCAGGACTCAAAGAAATTGGGACAACAACATTGAAACAAGATCAAGTTTTTGTTTGAAGAAAAGGTTCAACATGTTGGGAAATATGCTATTTGCCTTCTTGCTGAGGGTTGGTTTGAGGGTGGGGCGGCAGTAGCTCAGTCTGTAGGGAGTTGGCTTGGGAACCGGAGGGTCACCGGTTCAAGTCCCGCCATGGACCAAGAACTGAGTGTGAACTGGTAGCTGGAGAGGTGCCAGTTTACCTCTTGGGCACTGCCGAGGTGCCCCTGAGCAAGGCACCAAACCCCCAACTGCTCGGGGCGCTTGTCAGGAGCAGCCCCCTCACTCTGACATCTCTCCATTGTTGCATGTTTGTGCATGTGTGTGTTCGGGTCTGCATGTACCGTTTATAAGTTAACAACAGAGTGAAAAAATTGAATTTACCCTCGTGGGACTAATAAAGGACTATCTTCTTCTTCTTCTTCTTCTCTAAAGCTCACTAATTAACACACTGCATCTTGTTTTTTATGGGCGGTTATGTGCCAACTGATGCAAACCAACAAGTATCTGGCACATAACCACCAGTAAAACAGTGATTTGATGTCATACAGAATAAACAAACAAGATACAACATGTTAATGAGCCTTAGAGGGGGCGGCAGTAGCTCAGTCTGTAGGGAGTTGGCTTAGGAACCGGAGGGTCACCGGTTCAAGTCCCGCCATGGACCAAGAACTGAGTGCTGGAGCTGGTAGCTGGAGTGCCAGTGGGCACTGCCGAGGTGCCCCTGAGCAAGGCACCAAACCCCCAAATGCTCGGGGCGCTTGTCAGGAGCAGCCCCCTCACTCTGACATCTCTCCATTGTTGCATGTTTGTGCATGTGTGTGTTCGGGTCTGCATGTACCGTGTGTAAGTTAACAACAGAGTGAAAAAATTGAATTTCCCCTTGTGGGACTAATAAAGGAATATCTTCTTCTATCTTCTTCTTAGATATGTAGGCAGACTTAGTTACCTTTGGACAGAGACAGGTCAGTTGTTTCCACCTGATTCCTGTGTTTGTGCTAAGCTAAGTTAGCCAGTTGCTGGTAACTTCATATTTAGCTTAGCTTAGCAGTGCAAGAACACAGGATCAAGCTTCTCATCAACTCTCAGCAAGAACGTGAATATGCATTTTTCCCAAAAATGTCTAATTTTTCTGTAATCGCTTGCATATACAATATATAACAAAGTTTTAGACTTTGGTGTCTGCACATAATAAACAGAAACCAAAAATGTGTCCTACTTTGGGACCTTTGGTTTCCTCCTTTTCGACACTTCTTGTAGAACAAGCAGCAAGGAGCCAAACAGCAGATGATGAGACCCACGCAGAGGATAATGGGAAAAACAGACCCTAAGATGCTTCCCAGAAGCGTAGCCAGCTTGCTTTTTTTATCATCGCTAGTAGGACTGAGGGGGAGACAGAAAAAAAGGCATTTTAATTTCAATTTCTAAAATGCTGATATTGTTATATCCTATCACTGTGCTTGTTTTTAAAGAGGACCTATTATGCTTATTTTCATGTTCATGCTTGTATTTTGGGTTTCTCCTAGAACATGTATACATGATTTAATGTTCAAAAAATGCTTTATTTTCCTCATACTGGCTGTGCTGCAGCACCTTTTTCACCCTCTGTCTGAAACGCTCTGTTTGAGCTCCGGCCCGCCTCCCGAATAGCCAAGTCTGCTCTGATTGGTCAGCTGGTCCAGTCTGTTGTGACTGGTCAACCGAACCAAAAGTGCAGACTCGGCCCGGCTCCACTCTAACTTTGTTTGAGGGTGTGTCAAATGAGCCGCAAGGCAAACTATGTTACTTGGTGACATCACCACATGACAGAAAAATGGCAGGACTTCAATCAAGGCATTTCAGGCAGTTCAGGAGTAACTCCCTTCAGTGGGGACTTTGGGCTTTGTAACTTTTATATACACAAAAAAACTATAACATAGTAAATGAAATGGAAAGAGCACAAAAACAGTAAGTCCCTTTTGAACCCAGGTTAAAAACAGGTTCACACCTCCCAGGACAGCGTTGTTGTTGTTCCAGAGTTATCCGGTACATCCTGTCAGTGCAGCAGCCTCTCCTCTCGCAGGTTCCACAGCAGTACTGGGAGCCACATTGCACAGCTTGATGGCTGTAACCATTTGCGTCTACGTAGCTGCTACAGTAATCGGCTGCAACATGTAAAACAGGGTCGTGGTGAAGAGGAGTGAGAATGAGAGGTTAAGGACTTACAGTGTAACATACAGCTAAACTAAACATGCATGTACACACAAGCTCAAAACAAGTGCAACTGAGAAGTAAAGTCAAAGTTATGAAACTTTGGCACCTGATAATTACAAGAATTAACTTGACTGAGTCATAATGGTTTTATTATGCAACTGTCTGCATATGACTGAGGAAGTCCTAAGATCCAATACTTGTAGAAAAAAAAAACACCAAAATTGAACTCACCCCATACAGCCGGGAGCAGGATCACACACAGGACACACACAAAACTGGACAAGACTCTTGAAACCATAACTACTATGATGTAGTACGATAAGAAAATGACTGTGACTCTGCTGTCAGACTGTTTCAACCTGTATGTCCCACCCTTTAGCAAGTAGCCCAGCAGCATTCCTCACAATGTGACAAGGACTTGCTGCTCAATGAGTCCTGAAGGAAAACAAATGTTTGATTGTGATTCCAAAACTTCCCTTTCCTGGGCCACATTACGCAGCTCTGACTGGGGGATCCTGAGGTGTCAGTGTGGAGATATAATTTCTCCACCTAGTCCTGGGTCTTCTCCGGGGCCTCCTCCCAGCTACAACACTGCACACTCCGCACAGAGGGAGCCCTCGCCAGGTCTGAATCTGCAACCCTCTCACTGTGAGGCTTGACAGTGCTAACCACGACATGTTCCCCTCAGGATGGATTGTAACTTTCATTTAGCACCATCATCAGGTCCAGTTGTTTGGTTTATTACTTTAGTACTCAGCTGTGTTTCATCGTAGTCTATTGAACAGACAGCCACTCTGAGATAATTGTCCTACGTATATTAAATCGATATATGCTCGTCCTTAGTCTTGTCATGTATTCACTTATTTAGTCATTTGTAGTATTTTTGAGTTGTTAAGTGAACACACTATTGAACTTTGACTTATTTTCTTCTATTCTGAAAATTCAATAACCAAAGTTGGGGGCAAAACAGAAAATATACAGTATATTTTATTGAACTCTGCAGAGGAAGTGGTGGGTTTTTAACAAAATAAAAGTACCATATATATATATATATTGTCAAAGTATTACATCGATGACAATTATTCTTGGATGAGAAACAGATGGAGCAAGAATAACTCTGCTGGTATGTCTTTCATAAAGAACAGAAATGGCTATAATCCACACACACGAACACTTTCAACTGAAGTCATCTTGAAGAAACACTGGCCAAAGGTCTGAAATCACAAGCAGAGCACATTTATAAAGACAGATTTCACAAAAAAGGCAAGCCTACAGGGAAGTACACAAATCACAAATCTCTTGGTCGATGTAAGAACACATGCACATTCCTCACAGATTAACTTTTCTTTTGTATATGTGAGGACATCAGGCCTCTTTTATTCACTGGCATGTTTCACGTCAGCTGGTAAAATAAAACAAGCCACAGCATGGATGCGACTGAAGGTCACTGTGAAACCCGTGACACTCGTGTAACGAAGCATTGAAATGGAATATATTAGATATTATGTTCTTTGACCTAAAGAGAGGAAGCTAAAAAGAGGACTCGTCACGTGACTGTACTTCTTCTTCTCCAGGTTCAGCTGGTTCATAAGAAAAATAGGTCACTTTAGCAAAATTATTTTCAAGTCTTTTCAGTCAGCAGAAAGCCAAAGTGACAAGGCAGAGCAAGGAAGGCGCATTAGTTTAGTTTTAGATTTAAAAAAAAAAAAAAAAAAAAAAAACACACACAACATACTACTTATACTGCTATGCTGGCGCAGTCTAATAAAGGCAATGGTGAGGACACTTTCCAGAAAGGAGGACTGGACAAGGGAAAACAACAATACTGAATAAATTAAAAAAAAAAAAAAAAAAGATGACCTTTAAAGATTCATAACATGCACAGTTTGGAATTAAAGTTGAAAGGCTGCATATTGCCACATAATGTGGCTGCTCGAAGTGAATGTTTTTATGATGACAGCCAAGCAGAAATAACGCTGTAACGCTAAACGGCGCTATGTGAAACAGACAAATCAAACATGCGTGAATAACTAGAAAATAAGGTTTTAAACTGTTGTAAACTACATGCACACTTTAGTTTGATAAATGTGGCTAAGAAGGCACACTTGTTTGCTGCATTTTGAAAGTATAACATTTTTGTGGCTATTTGGTTGATTTAAAAAAAAGAAAGAAAAAAGAAAATCTCCTTTGGTTATTTCATTCAATGCTGCCGATGCATTTCAGCTCAGTTACATGTTGTGAGATGAAAACACTGAATGAAAACAACCTGAGGGAAAAAAGGGAGAAACAACAAGTTTGTGTACATGGACACAGGACACTTTCCCTGAACCCGAATGAGGTTTCTCATGTTGAACCAACATGATGGACGTTCCCTTTTGCTGGAGGGTTTAAATTAGACCCTTTTTCTTTAACATCATTAGTCAACCAACTGACAATGACGTGCAACCTTTCCATGATAAATCTTCAAGAGAGAGGTATTACACAATTTGGACTTTGATTTGTTCCCAAGTATTAAGCATTTTAAAGTACATGAAGAAAAGGTTCAAAGCACTTCATCGGTCTGAAATAAACTGGCAGAATGCAATGAGATTATGGCCACCAAAACTCCTCCAAAGTTTGACCAATGAGGCGGACTGCAATCAGTGTAGATAGTGAAGGAAGAGGTCGGCAGGCGTTGAGGCATGTTCACAGCGCTGGAAAATGTCAAAGCAAATCATCTACTCTTTAAAATCAGACTCAGTGGTTTTATCTGTAATTTGCCGAGGTGACCAAGAAGGAGCCACTAAGAAATACATAAAAAACAATCTCACCACTTATATTGTAAGTCCATGCAATGCGAGCCCAGAGGTATCAACATTTTCACTTGGAAACTCTTTCGACAGAACAAATGCACTACAATGCCTACAAATCTGTCATAACATTCCCACATTTAACCACCAAAACACATCAAGACGCTCAGAGAAAATCTGCATCTTTGACTCAGATTACACATTTACAGTTCTGCCAAGTTGGAAAATGCTGCAGCTCGTTTAAAGTGGCTAAGAGCGCGGCACAGAGGTCCATTATCCAGTATAATCCGGGTTGTATGCAGGCTGGGATAAGTAGTCTGTGTGTGGGACTGGAGCTTTGGGCTGCGGCTGGACAGGAGGCTGCAGAGGGTACGCTGGCTGGCCGGGGGTGAACGCAGCCTGGCTGTAAGGCATCGCGCTGGGAGGGAAGCCAGGGCCGGCTGCACACAGACAGAAAACATGGCATAAGGACGACAGGGCTGAAAATGCGTTGACGGTAATCACAGCTTCAGTTCCATCAAACAAAGCAACCATAAATGTGTCATTTCCTATTTTACAAAACCCAGACATGAGCCACCTTTTTACCAGCAGCAGTTAATCCACCTCCACGTCTGACTGCAGCTGTTCTGAAGCAATCAAACTGCATTATGTGTTTTTTTAAAGCTACAGTGTCTACAGTGTTCACGTTCAACTTTATTCCTTTAGTTCATTCTTTTGAGAAACACAATCCCCTCTCTAAATCAGTATGAATTACAAGGACTATTATTATTATTATTATTATTATTATTATTAAAAAAAGCAAAACAAATGTGTATTTTAACTTTAGTTCAGAAATGATGAACTTGAGTTTATCTACATTTTCATTTTAAGCATGCGACAGTAAAAGCTGTGAAAAAAGATTTTAATTTTATCTACCGCTCACATTAAAGCGGACATATGCTCATTTCCAGGTTCATGGTAGGCACTCCATATATCCAAATATAAGTGCACAAGCACTGAAAAAAATTTGATTTTCATGATTTGTCCCTTTTAAAAAGGTCATTAAATCATTAAAGGTGAGCTGGTTAATTAAAGGTGCAGTGTTAATTTTGAGACCTGATTTACATTTATTTTTAGTTACAGTTGTTTGACAAAATAGTTTATGAGATTTAGTTAAATTTCGTCTAATCAATTATACACCTTTCACACTGAGGACTCAACCAGGGTTGAACCACAGCCGTGGCCGCCCACGGTGAGGAAAAAAAAGCGGTAGATGAGACAGTGAGAGACAACGTTGTTTAACATTAAACGAACATAGACAAGGCTGCAGAATGAGAGAAGCAACAACTGTTACGTTACATGGAAACACATTGTGTTAATAATAAGCCGACCAGCTCACGGTACCGCCAGCTGTGAGCACATCTGTTTTTAAAGCGTGTTGCACATTTTCTATTTGTAACGTTACAGTTTTTAACTTTTTATCTTTCCAAATAAACCTGCAAAAAGATCCATCTGTCACCTGTTAAATCTGTTATACAGTAACAATCCCAGTATCTGCTCATTACATTATCAAGCACTCAGCAAACTAAATGAAATAAACTCATTTCATTATGTTTGGAGAAGCTCTTACATTATCCAACAGTCACCACATGCCCAGCTGAAAAACTTTAGTAGGTCTACGATATGAAGCAAATCTTTGTATTATTTCAGTCTTCAGAAGTGTTTAATCTTTTTGTAAATGTTGCCTAAATCATTATATATATATCGCAGTCTGATATATGATAAATGGTACTGTCGATGGAGGAAAAAAGATTCATGTTGATGAATAGATATTGTATATCTGTATATCTGTACATTTTTGCGTACATTACAGCTCAATATATACAACATTTTATAAAGCTGTGTGTACTATATTTACACTGTATCCCCAAAACATGCATCATTCAATGACATTTTACATGTCTGCACACATTGATGATCCCGTTGTCATCCCCTCTCTTTGTAGTCCTCTAGACCTGTAACCCTTGTCCAACCCTGGTCAGTGTGAAATGGGTACTAGTAATTACAAAATCGTACAAATGTTAGTCAACTAAAAATATCTTTGGTTGAGGACAGCTCTGATTTTCTCATAGTTCTCATTTTCAAAGGCTACTTTTTTATCTAGTCGATAAATGTTTTCAGATTTTCATGACTAAATGAACACCAGTAGGGTGTTAGAAAGGGAAGTTGTACAATCCCACCTGTAACTCTTTGTCTAGGTTATTAAAAAAATCCACACTCACTCGCTTCCTGATAGGTCGGTGGAGGTCCTGCAATGTACTGTTGTCCATGGTAGGGTGATGTTGCCATGGGCTGGGCTCCATAACCCGGCTGCACCGGTACAGGGTGGTAGGTGGGTTGATACTGGCCCCCCTGGTAAGACTGCCCAGGTGTTGCGGTTGACTGCTGAGGGTACTGCTGAGGAGTGCTGGTGACCACTGTGGTGTGGGTGGTGGTGGCTATCACAGCTGGAAACAAACAACACAGACACAGATGAGAAATACAGATAATATAAGCTAGGCAGGGGGCTTAGTTTCAGTTGAAGCGGTAGGATACAACCATGCTGAATAGGGGTGGGGAAAATTGAGACAGCATAGTATTGTGATATTTTGTGTGGCATGTTGCATCGATCCACGGACGTAGAGTATCGATCTTCTATTGTATAAACTAGTAACTTCTTGACAAATCTGTCAATCTGTCTTTAAGGGGCTGTAGTGGGTTCACTCTCTGTCAACCATGTCATGTTTGCTTGTCAGGAAGTACACTAAATAATGCCCCAAAGTTACACTAAATTTTGGCAAGGAAAAACTGACATGGCCATTTTCAAAGGGGTCTCTTGACCTCTGACCTCAGGATATGTGAATGAAAACTCTGAGATGAACAGGGTGAAAACTGTATCTTAGTAGATAAAACAGATGCTCACAACCTGCATTTCAATTTGAAAAAAAGATAATAAATCACAATATATCTTAACGCAATATTCAGAATAACGCAAAAAGTTTAAAATCAAAATAAGATCATATAGCAATGTAAGTAGTGTGGCAATACCGTGTCGTGATTCCCATCCCTAATGCTGAACAATGAACAAAATGAAGGATTGAACTAAAACTAGCTTTGACCAACAACAGCCGGTCTGGTCTGAGCTGGTTGTTTGATCTTCTGCTGGTTAATGTGGTAAATTAGATCATTGAGGCTGACATACAAACAGCAGCAAAACCTAACCCCAATATACTGTATGCATCATGTAAGTCACAGAGTTAACCAGCATTCATGATCAGAGTAAAAGCATCACCCCCTCCAACACAGACACCAAGAAATACACTTACATAACAGAAAGAACAAAGCATTAACAAAATGAAGTTGACGTTTCATACAAAGGAGACATTCGTGTGATCCACAAATATGCAGCAAGACTTAACTCAGACCATCACTTCTGCTTTTATCCACTGTACAAACTGTGCAGTGACTAAAAAAAGCGAGCTGAAAAAAAAATCCCATAAAGCCAACAGCTTCTATAAATGGTCCTGTTGTACAAATGCTACTTGACTTGGTGTCACAAAATAATACTGCATATTATACAGGAGGGGGATACAGGGACTCAGGGGTGTAATTTCCACTGGGATAAAACAGGGTTTTTGTTGTTGTTTTTTTTTAGTACAGTTTCAGTTACACTCTAAAATCCCTCCCAACACTTTCCTCTGCCTGTCCAGCTGCCAAAATCCAAATAAAAATCTTTACACTTTCATCTGAGTCAACCTCAGTTATTACCTCGTCACACAAATTAAGTTTTATGAGCAGCAGTGTATGCTCTGGGCTTTCTTTGCCCTGGGTTTTGCCTGTCAGATTGCATAATGTCTGTTTTGTCTTATTGGTTGAGGTTGTTGAGCAAATCCTCAGGAAGTGCACCATTCATTGATCCCAGTTTTCATAGTGGCCAAACGCTGGTACTACTTCCGTGTACGTCACGTGATGCCACTGGGTCCAAAAAGACCCATAGATTTTTCCCATAGACATTCGTTGGAAAAGAGACGTTTGTAACTTAGCAGTTTTTTTTTTTTTTTTTTTGAGGTGAATCAACTTCCCAGTATGAACAATTGAATAGCTCTTACTTAAATCATTAGGGCCTAAAAGTTGTAAAATGCACTATTTTCTGAATCCAGAGTTATTTCCCTTCCTCCATTCATGTGAATGAGACCAGACCGAGGCTGAAGCGAGGGCTGGGAGGCGGAGTTAGCAAGCCGTGTCAACAGCATGACAGCTGTGACCGTGTGACCGAGAGGACGTTACTGCGCCTGCTCCATGGGCCAAATGGATGCGGAATATCACCGAAAGACTACTTTTCCAGTTGGAAGTCGAGCCATTTTGGCATCATGCGCCACTGAGCTCTCATAGGAATGAACGGGACCCCACCCCCAACGCTGCATCCAGTTCTCTTTATACACCCATGTGGTTGAGGCTGTATGCAGCCTGAAAGGTAGACCTGCAGACAGTATTCATGACTGAAAACAGCACTCCTCCTATGCAAGTTTTTCAGGTTATAAAAGTCGGAATTCATAACAATTTTACTCATAGTAAATATTGTCATAAAATGAGACAATAAGTAAAGGATGGTGCTAGTTAAGAAGACCAAGTTCTCTATCAGGAAACTAAACATGACTTAGCTACTGCCTTAATACATAGATGTACACAGCTTTTGAAAAACATTTTCATCAGGATTTGTTACTTGTTACTTGCTAATCGACGGCACTATTTACAGAAAAACAACCCCGGGTGCCCGGGGGGCTCATCTGGTAAAGTGGGCATCCCATGTAGCAAGACAAAACTATCACTGTCACTATCAAATAAAGGCCCTGAGGGAAGAAAGATGTGTGAATCAGTCACTCCCCCACCATGTTTTTTCCATAACTGAGTGGGTGTCATCATGACCACTTCCTGTAAATGACGTGGGATGGTCTTAAGTTTTCCCCACTGTGGTTGTTATGGAAACAATGAGTCACACAAGGTGGAGCTCTGACATTCCTGGAAGTGATCCCAACATGCATCAGCCCGAGTTGGGGAATCCACATTCCTACTTGTGTTTTAGCCCGACGCTCTCTCTCTCTCTGTCTCTGCCAGAGCTTCATGGCTGTATGGCAAAACTTGAACAAGCTGGCTGAAAAGACCAAACTGACAGGTAGCATCAGAGTGTGTACTACTTACAACGGTGTACATGCCCGAGTTTCAACACAAATACACATGTATCGGAACTCATTTAGAGGTTAAAGGTTGGACATAAAAGATAAGTAATATTCAGTCTGAGCACTGGGAAGAGAACAACAGAAGAATACTAGCAACAAAAATACTGGGTTGGACAACTTGAGACTGGAGCTGAATCCACCCTGTTGTAATGGAAAACAGAGGATGCAGGATGTCTGTCCGACTGCACAAAGCTCATAAAAAATAAGGCGTGGGAATTCACATGCCAAAGTTTTTCCCTGTTTATGTGCATTCTTACTGTAAACAGGTTGTAAAAGTGTCTGTCCTCACCACCACACAGAAATATCAAAAATATTCAGAGCAATTTATACTGCAACTCTCTTACTTTTCACTTTCCTTCCCTCCAATCTGGTTGTCTCCATATGAACCAATTTTCTTCTATTTTTTTTCTCTTAGGTATTAATTTGTATTACTTGTGTTTTAGATGAAAAAAAAAACCACAAATTTTCCCTTAAATCATAATTCCATAATATGAATAAATTTGGAGTTTAAATATGAAACTCATTCAAATATAATAAATTAAAAATAATATGCTGTTAATTATATTATCATCATCATGCCTTGACAATTCAGATATTAGTTTTTTAAATTTTGTGATTTTTGTTTGGCACAACAATACAGTTGTTGGTGCAGGTCTCTGTCCAGTGTCACCTTGTGTAGAATATAATATTTTCCCGTTACATCTCCATGCCTGTTACATCCCCCTCTTGTAGAGAGGCGCCCCTTCCGGTGGACCCCTTGTTGTGAAAATAATATGAACAGTAGCCTGTGTTGCTCATGTGAGCACATCCCAATATGAAATACAGAGGCTTTCTAATCACGTATTTTCACAATCTTATACTTGAACGTTGAACTTAAACGTTTTGCAATAAAAAATTAGCTTTTACATTGACAAAAATCGTGTGTGATTCATGTGGCAATTCAAACGGGATCAATTAATTCACGTAGTTCATATTGTTTTTTGAAGTAAGGTCCCATAGTGGTCCAACAGAAGGGGCAGGACTTCGCCTCCCTAAATTAATCATGGACTGCTTACTTTAAAAATATTTTTTTCAGTATTTAAATTCATGTTATTCCCTCTATTTCTGTCACTGTAAAGCTCTGCCCTGGTGACACGTTACGTTTAACATTTGTACTATTAATATTTTCTAATTGTTTCAGGTCATCTGTCTGCTAATTTCCAACAGCAGGACCTGAAACTCTGTGGTGTGCAACTCTTGCTTTTTATTCTTTGCTTACATTTATGTAACTGAAACTTCCCCACATATGGAGCGGCACAGGAAGCCTTATATGGTAATTTTAGGGGTGTGGATTGTGCTAATGATCAAATCTCACGTCTGTGTACCTCCTCATGAACAGGTGGTATTCAACTGGCTGAAACGAGCAATTTATGACAATTTGTCCAGTTTGGTGAATCTGTAAACCTTGCCCATTGCCTTTGTTGTCTCTCTACAAGATTACTTAGTCATCAATGAAATTTGGTGGTCAGACGCCTAGAAAAACTCATTACATTTTTTTTTTGTAGGATTGTTATGATCTGGATCTGAGATGTAGATGAAACTATAGAACACAGAGGATTGGTTGCAAACCCTGCAGGAGTGTTTCTTAAGTCATAAAACTACTGTAAGCTTACTTTTGAGTAGTCACAGTTAATGATGGGGGCTTTCTCTCAGGAAGTCTGGTTGAGTTTGTTTCTGACGTCATGTCTCAAAACCCACGCAGAGCACGACAACTGCAGCAGTTAAACACCAGTGTCTGCTGTTCAGAGGCGAACAGTATACCTGCATATGAAGCAACAAAAACGCAGACCACAATCCTGTGGCAGGAATATGAAAATAAAGTGTGTATGATGTATGTATGCCAGAGACAGCAGGCAAGCACAGACAGCTTAAATTTACACTACGCCTGTCAAAGTTAACTTGATAATAGTGCATTAATGTAAATTGGTTTAAACGCCACCAATTTTCTTTAGGCATTAACGCAACTCGTGTTGTTTAGGTTGTAGTGGGCTCCGATTTAAAGCTAGAGTGAAGATACTATATGAAACTAGACAACCTGAGGAATCCATCGGTACCAACCATGTCATACTAGCTTGTCGCCAAGAAGGTGAAATAACGCTCAAAATTTACGGTACATTTTCACAAGGAAAATGTCGTGGCCATTTTCAAAGGGCTCTGTTGACCTGAAAATGGGTTCTCTGGGTACCCACGAGTCTGCCTTTTATACGCAGGCCCACTTTATGATAATCACAGGCAGTTTGGGGCAAATCGTAGTCGAGTCAGCACAGTGACACACTGACAGCTGTTGTTGCCTGTTGGGCTGCAGTTTGCCATGTTATGATTTGAACATATTTTTTATGCTAATTGCAGTACCTGTGAGGGTTTCTGGACAATATTTGTCATACATACATTTGTATAAAGCAGCATATTTGTCCACTCCATGATGATGAGTATTAAATACTTAACATATCTCCCTTCAAGGTACATTTTTAACAGATAAAAAATGCTCGATTAATCATGATTAATTATAAACAATCATGAGATTAACCAGCCCAAATTCACAACTGTAGCATTCATTGTTTACTTTGTTTACTCTGGATAGAGTTTACTTCCCTAAATAAAGTACCTCTTTGTAACCATCATCAGCATTGCATATGATTTGGGGAATGTTCTGTGTGTTATTAGTCAGACTCAGTCACTGCAGTAATGAAAGGCATGTGGTGTGTAGGCTAACCGACCACAAGTGAGTCCCTCGTGTTCCATTTTCAAAACTAGACCGACTAATACTCCAACACACTGGAAACCAAAAGTCTGACTTGTTCATTAAAACAAACCCCATAAAAATCAGACACTGCATTGCACCTAGGTTGAGAAGCTGCCAAGCAACAGTCAGCAACTCAAAAATGTTGTTCCTTGTTGGTTGTGTGCAGGAAACCGACACATGCAGCTACATGTTGCAGAAGCAGCAGCACATGGCCACACGCTGTAAACACAGCACTGCTTTCACCAAGTGTTAACTGACTTGTTACTCTGGCCCTCGTATAAAATCATACCAAACTAATAACCAATAATAACCATACCTAACCAATAACACCTGGTCACTGTTCAGGACTTGTTTGTTAGGGAAATGAAGTAAAATGTTGCTTCTGCAACTAACTAAAAATTCCCCAGGGCTGCAAATGAAGATTATTTTCAGTGTCATCAATCTGCCAAATTTTTTTTCATGAACTGATTACTTATTTACACTTTATTTAAGAAAAAGTGGAAAAAAGGCCTGCCCATCACATTTTAACATTTAACACAAGTGTTGACCTATTTATGTTTTATCCTTCCAAAAGTTCAAAACCCTTTAGCAGATTAAGAGAACTGGTAAATATTCCCTTTTGAGAAGTAGAAACCAGAGAGTCTGTGTCCCTTTTGACCGATCATTTTAGCTCAAAAATGATTAAAATGACACTAATTACTAACTCTTATGCAACCAAGTTTAAGGTGATTCTCAGTTATTTAGTGTCTTGAAGCATTCATTTTAAATACAGTTAGGCAGGGTTGAGTTTAGATGTTTTTAAGGTTAGGTTCACCTGAGCGAAACAGTGATATGACACTGTCATACACACTGGTGGTTCTCTTTTTATATTAAGTGTGGCACGAGTTACTGGTAGTAGTATCTATGAATGGACAATGTGACACTGTAAATATATTGATTTTTGCATACTTCCACAGTAAGTAGAGGAAGAAAAATCAAGCATCAGAAATATACACAAAAAAGTAGGGCTGACAAAGTTAGCGTGATAATAACTCATTAATGCAATTACAAGAGGTTGTACCGGGCTCAGTTTTAAAGCTTTAAAAGCAGCGAAGATACTGGCACCATATTAAATTACAAAACCTGAGGAATCCATTGGTACCAACCATGTCATAATAGCTTGTTGCAACGGTGACTAAATAACACTCCATCTTATGCTACATTTTGGAGAGGAATAACTGGCATGTCCTTTTTCAAAGGTGTCCCTTGACCTCTGACCTCAAGACGTGGATGAAAATGGGTTCTCTGGGTACCCACGGGTCTCCCCTTTACAGACATGCCCACTTTATGATAATCACATGCAGTTTGGATCAAGTCATAGTCAAGTCAGCACACTGACAGCTGTTGTTGCCTGTTGGGCTGCAGTTTGCCATGTTATGATTTGAACATATTTTTATGCTAAATGCAGAACCTGTGAGGGTTTCTGTCATTGTTTTTTGTCATCAATTGATTTCCAATAATAAATATCTACATACATTTGCATAAAGCAGCATATTTTCCCACTCCAATGTTGATGAGTATTAAATACTTGACATATCTCCCTTCAAGGTACATTTTTAACAGATAAAAAAAATGTGTGATTAATCATTAATTAATCATCATTAATCATGGACAATGTGATTAATCATGATTAAATATTTTACTCGACTGACATCCCTGCTAAAAATATACGACATGTGGACGGTTACAGATTTACCTCCATACACAGGACTGAACTAATGTCTCTGAATCATATCACTACCAGTCTGAGAGTGGGCGCTATAGATAAAATCCATTATTAAAGTACCGTATCTGTATTTTCATATTGTGATATCATGATAGAGGGAATGTTCTGATAAATCAACTGAGAAACGAGAAAGTTAGAAATTGAGAAAGTTAATGTTTAAACAACCAGATAGGAACATCTCCTTTCGGCTAATCCAGTGAATTAAACGCATTAACACACCAAAGTACCTCAGGGAATTGATGCAATTACTTTCACTTCCCTTTTGCCCACTCACGTTTCTGTTTATCTGAAACACCCTTCTGTGTTAACCTGTGCTGATCTGGTCATGTAGTTCCAAGATGTAAAGTTATCAGGATTTGGCTGGTGAACTAGAAAACAATACAAAACTTATATTGTCTGCCCAATCCTGCAAACAGTAACTCATACCACCTGATCATTAAAAATTCAAAACAACCCAGTAGTTACTTTAGTAAAAATGTTGGACTGTCCACATACTGTAAGATGGCAGTAAAATTACTTCTTATGTCCGACAGAATAGGAAGATAGGGCTTTGCTGATTTAAAAAAAAAAGTTAAAATGTTTCCTAATTAGTGGTCATTTTGAAGGGTTTTCTGTTGCTTAAGATATGACAACTAAACAAGGAGACTATTGAGAGAACTTCCAAACAAAATGAGGTGTCAGTGCCTCACTGATACACAACTGTTTGCATCCACATTATGTCGCCTACTCCTTTAAGTCTGTCAAATCAATAAATGACACCACAACCTGTTTTGAGCTCCAAAGACATTGGCCATTGTAAATATCAAGGCAGTCGAACTCGTGGCCAAAGAATGAGCCGGCAGTTCTGCATCTGAAAAGCATCCCCACCAACAAAAGACAGATGTAATTGCTAGTGGAGGGCGTACTTACGTCTTGGTTTGCGGCACATGTTGTACAGGCAGCAACAGGGACAGACACAGCAGCAGATGAAGATGAGCAAAATGGCAACGAAGCCACCAATACCAAGGATCATGGGCAATGGAGAGGAATAGGCGTAAAAGCTATAATCACTGAAGAAGAAATTAAGGGGAAAAAAAAAAATCAATATTTATGTTGCTGTTACGGAATAGCAGACAAAAAAAGCTAAATGATGTCAATCCTTTAACACTTGTACCACTAATGACAGCTTTCTTTATCCCCTGCGCAGTGATCACAACTGGAAACAAATGCATACATTTTATAATTACATAAATAATACATAAATACTGATTATTTCCCAGTTTGTAAAAAAAAAAAACTTCACTGTTCTCTTGATGGATAAATTAAAATCAGGCATGTAAACATGTTTCTGTTGTTTCAAAGGAGACTTCTGCTGCTGCGTGTTGCAATTCAGTCACATATTAGCTTCAAGTGGTCGTGCACAAGAAGACACTACTTCCTGTTACTTCACTGCACGATCGTTGCAGAACAAACTGCAACGGCACAGGGGCAAAGAGAAACTGTAGCTGAAGGTAATTTATCGTATATTATAAGAATACCAGTCATCTTGTTTATCCTCAGGAAACCGCCAGAAAGTATTTGTACAGCAGTATCTGTGGCCGCAGGTACCACAGCAAAATCCTGTTGTGCATTTCTGGTATGGTTCATTTTTGTAGGCTTGACAGTCCCGGTCCCCTGCTGTAACAGAGATAGAGACAGAGAGCAGAGAGGGGCAGGAAAGGTTAGCCTCGCTACCTCTGAAGGCAAAGCTGTAGTGGTGATGAGGTGTCAGAAAATGGCACACATGCATCAACCCACTTTAAAAAAGACATCAGCGCTAATTTCAGAAGTTCATATATTGGTTTGATGGTCTAGAACAACCTAAAAAACTGAAACAATTAGTCCATTAATTGGATTGGAAGCCAGAAAAGTTTTACAAGATGCTATTTTTAGGATCAACTGATTATTTTTGATCATTTTTGGCCAACATTTTCTACTGGATATGTCACATTAAGCCCTGGGAGATTGGGGCGTTTTACGTTATCTTCTGACATTTTATAGATATAATCATCAATTGGTAATGACGTAATGTTTAGTTGCAGCCCTACAACATAATCAATACCTGTAATGCAGTCTAAAGCAACAGTTCTGCAACAAATCCTACATTCATGATGGCTATAATGTCCATGTCTTTTACTGAAGCTGTATATACAGGTGTTGACTCAACTTTATGGTTATTTGCATTGTGTTCAACTGACGTTTTCAACATGTCCACCTTTATTTATATCACTGAGATGAAAAGACACATTATTTCTATTTAAAACGACCAGATTCGGTTATACTGGACAGCCGCTAGCTATAGCTAAAGGAAACAGCAAAGCACTGACGCGTTAAATCTCTCGGTGTGTTGACCTCCGTCAAATCATAAAATAAGGTGGACCGGGTCCGGTTGATTCCCCGTTAACGTTAACAAGTTGAGACAAGTTAACGTGACAATGTCTGAACAACAAACAGTAACTTTAACAGACAAACTCAGCTCACTGACATCGCCCCGGGTTGTGGTCTGTTTTAGCCCCGGCTAACCGAGCTACCGTTAACCACGCAGTGAATTAAACAATACGAGACACAAACAAGAAAAATAACACGCGTTTAGAGTTGTTAAAACACTGAAAACTTACCTGATACATAAGGGGCCAGGACTACATATACCGCCAACACAACAACAACACTGAACAGGCCTGACGCCATGGCTACTTCAAGACTCCCGGATTCAGGCAGGGAAGTGAGGCGGCTTTCCTCCGGTGGACTGAACCGGGCTGCCGCCGCAAAGATCGTCTATGCACACAGCTGCGTCACTCAGTCGAAGTCCCGCCCAGGTTCCGGGTAATGTTTTTTGCCCCCTCTGTCTTATTATATATTTCTGTATAACCTTAACACTATAATAAGCATTTGGTCCAAGTCCCAACCGCCATAAAGCTGCTGTTTTATAAATCCTCGAAGAAGAAGAAGAAGAAGAAGAAGAAGAAGAAGAAGACGAACAATAACAAGAAAAAGAAGAAGTAGCCTATATAGAGAGACAGATTAGATAGATAGATAGATAGATCGATAGATAGATAGATAGATAGATAGATAGATAGAGTACATGGAAAATACTCATGTAAAATAAAAGTATGTGTTGGTTACATTCTTGTCTGCCAGTGATTACTACCCAAAGTAGGACATTAGTAGGTATAACTTCTGTACATTTTTGAGTGCAAGTGTACAGATTCTAAAATAAATTTAGTAATAGCCACAATTACAGTATCAGCAAAAATAATGAAGGTCTTATTTTGACACAGGGTTCCTCTGCGGTTCAGGTCTTCAAAGCGGGTATAATAGGACCCATGAGGCCCTTATAGTGTTGTAAAGAGTCCATTCCCACATTCCCTGCAACTAAAGACCGTTTTTGTTATAGTTCAATTTTTAGTTCATCGGTTGATCTAATCATTTAGCCTGTATACAATTTGAGAAAACCGTGAAAAATGTCCTCATAAATTTCTTAAGCCAGATTCAAGACCGGATTAACCCGGGGAACAAAACTGAGCTGTGACCCCCTGGTGTCTCCCACTTTCTGTGCACTGTGTACATATTAGTCAGTAATTTGTAACTAGTTTGTGGTCTCTTGGTTAAAGATTTTATTATTTAGGATTATGCACCATGTAAGTACAAGATAAAACAAAAATAGCACATTAAAACTATACTTCAGCGCAGGCATTCTATACAAGATAGGGCTTCAAAATCATGTAATAATACAGGTGTCCCTGGGGCAGTTGCAGGTGTTTGATCCACCCATTATCAAGGTGACATCTCTTCAGTCTGCTGGTTTTATCTGACGATCAGTCCATACCTCAAAGATATTGTATTCAACCAACTGGAACAATTATATACATTTTCTGTCTATCAACTAATTAATCCAATATGATGAAGTGAAAACAAATTGGCTGTTCTGTCTGATTATCAGGCAAGAGCACATCATGCTGCTCAAAGACATTTGCAAAAACAGGAACGAGTGAGAGCCAGACATCTTAGCTTTTCCCCATCCCATGTAGACTCCATGCAGGACACACCCATCATTTTGCCTTTTGTGGCTGGTGTGGTTTATATCCTCTGATGTGTGTCCGTTACAAGGCTCTGCAAACCATCGACAGACCGGATGGGCATCTGGCTGCTGAAAGCAAGATTGGGCCATCTGCTGCATTTGTGGTTGAGATCAAAATTACTTCCTTGATTTTAATGTAGCCTAACATTTCAGTTTCAAATATAAAAGCAGTCTATTAATAAGAATGGTGATTATAATGCTTGAGCTCAGATGGTTCCTGGCGATACACTTCTATTTCACCTACACGTCTAACTTTGTAAAGGAAATTCAAAGAATAAGATTTGTCTGATTTGATTTGTGTGTAAAACAAATGAGGAAATGAAAGATCACATTGTGGTTTTCACAATGAATACTGTATGTTGTATGTGAAACCCACAATGATGCACACATTCTCATACTTATGAGTGTCTGGATTCTAGGCAGCAGTGATGGAAGAAGTATTCAGATAGTAAAAATCCTGCATTCAAAATGTTGTTTGAGCAAAAATGTGAAAGTATCAGCAGTAAGTTTAAATTTAGATTATTTAAAAGGGGACAGTGCAATTTCATAAAACACATGATTATACATGGTTTAAAAAAGCCAGAGTTAGCCAGAAGGCTAGTTTTCATCTGTAGTCCCCTGGCCATGATGTAAAAAGGCAATAAAATACAGGATCAAAAGTAAAAGTATCCATTATGGAGTACAACACCTCCTGTCATTGTTGTGTTAATATCTGATTACTAGCATTGATGCATTGAGGTGTAAATAGAATTTTTATATTGTTGCTGATGGTGGAGAGAATCTGTACTATTTCAAATACTGTTGGGTAATTTATTCTATAGTGCATTATATTTTGTAACAATAACTGATTGATTTGTAAGTAAAATATGTAAAGTAACTCAGAGCTATAACTGTCAGACAAATGTAATGCAGTAAAAAGTAGCTACATCACTGCTACATCCTCTGAATATAGTGGAATTAAATATAAAGCAGCACAAATTTGAAATACTCAAGTAAAGTACAAGTAACTCAAAATTGTATGTAAGTACAGTACAAGTAAAAACATATAGATTCCCCTCAGGAGCCAATCAAAGCAGGTGCCAACACTGGACTTAAGTAATGTCATACATTTCGGCTGTCAGAGTAAATATAAAACTAAAGATAGATCAAATAAATTGCAAGCGGGCAAAACAATAAGACAATAAACAGATGTTTATATTGATATTGGCTTATTATTATAGTCTCACATTGCATGTAAGGCCCCTGAGGCTGATGAACTTTCACTCTACTCTCAAAACAAGAATGTATTGGACTTTTGCCTGTCTCACTTATAAAAACACATGTAACAAATACATTCACTATACATTTAAATGACATATACTGTATAAATATATTTTAATAGATCCATGTATGTCTTGCATTTTGTATTTGCAGTGTCCCGGAAAGGCTAATAAAAACGTAAATAAACATAAAACCTACATAGGTCTCCTCTTTGTTAGTGTACTAAAATATATAGTATGCTGAATTTACCTGTATCTGTATCACTATTATATTAAAATTGTTCTACAATAGCATCCTGTTATCTAGCCCATAAACCTCCACTCTGAATGTTTTAAACTGCTTTCAGTCCAAGTCAGCTGATAGATTTGAATCAAAGGTAACAGGTCAAACTTCACTGCAACCAGTGTCAATTCCTACAGAGACCTGTAGAGAGCAGCAAATCACCACGAGTGTCTGTGCCGAGGAGGAATTTCAAGACGTACAGCAAGTCTTCATCGACAGATTCAGATATCACAGAAATACGTATGTTACATATGAAATTTGCAGCCAGAGTTATTTGCTTCCTTAATTTAGGTGACAATTTGGAGACAAGATTTGTGTTTTGCAGATGCTTGAAATCTACTTTTGCAGATAGTAAGATAGTAAGTTAGTGAGTTTATAAGGCTTGCAGTTGCTAAGCAAACATCTTTTTTAATCATCATGTCATGGAGGACCCCCCCCCCCAATCTAAGGGATCATACTGTCTTTGTTCATGTTTTATTAGTAGTAGTATTTATATATTTATGTAGTATAGTTATATCAATGAAGAAAAAACATAGTCTGGTATGAAAATAAAAATATATAACAATTAAAACAAACTCTGAGCATTGTTCAAAAAGGTGGGAATTATTGCAAGGTTGCTGACTGATAGGTGCACCTAATACACCTAAATGCAACTGGGTGCGTACTGTTTATGTAGCCTATATTGGTTTTAACTTTTTAATCCTATTGATCAAATGTTTAAGACAAACTAATGGTCTAAAATTCATATTTAAGTCCTCCATTTTCTGCCAAAATCACACAAGCAAGCACATGTGCACAGATTTTTGTTTTCTCACCAACCCAACTTCAAGTGCATAAAGTAGATTTAATGTACATGATGTATGTACAAGAACCAGTAATGTCCCTCTTTCAACACCAGATGTCACATGTGCACAAAAAATCTCTCTATCTCGTTATCAGCTGCTCTGTTACAGTTCATGCCATGTCATGCCCATTCAAATACACTTGCCTGTATCAAAGTTGGGCATACAGCATTAAAAGAGCAGTTTGAGATGTCACTTTTGACTTAAAGTTGACAGACGTGCACATGCAGACATCTATACATGTACATAGTGTAGGCTACACAATCATTCACTATCTATTTCTTTACTTGATTTGTATAGTTTACAACTTACAGAACATTTGACTTGTATGTAGATGTTTTATTTTTATTTTATTGTTGGTCATTGCTGCTTTTATATATAACCTATAACGTAGGCTAATATTTCACCTATTTTTTTCTGTGAATGTTCTCATTCATCCAGGTCATATTCATTCTGGCAACAATTGAATCGAAGGCAACTGGACTTAGATTTGTCTCTGAAGACGTTTCGCCCATTATCCTGTAGCGTTCGAACTGATGAAGCCACTTGGATAAGGAGCGAAACGTCTTCAGGGACAAATCTAAGTCCAGTTGCCTTCGATTCAATTGTTGCCAGAACACCTATTTTTTTCTGCATACTTGTGCTAATTCATGTACTTGTTCATAATAGTCCTGTTTATTGTTATTACTTGTCCAGCTTTGTTGTCCTTGCTATAGCTGTTGTGTTTATTTCAGTGTAAGTACACTGAGGGAAAAAACATTTGTATTCCTTTGTGTGTACACCTACTTGGCCATGAAAGGTCATTCTGATTTAATGAATTCACAGCACTTAAACTGATTTATATGCGATGTGTGTAATAAAATAAAGCAGTGTTTGTTAACTTATGAATATACTAAATATCTACTGTGAAAATACCCAAAGAGGTGTGTTTGTTTGATCTTATAGTTTGATCACATGCATGAGTCACAGGGATTGACTGGAATGACCTCTGGCGTCATCGAATAAGATCTCGCGAGACTTCCGCGTGGTATCCGCCATGGTGTAAGCTGTTATAAGCGCTTGCACCTCCTCGTCCTTTTCGTTCGTCCTCAGTGCAGGATAACGAAGAAGTGGTCTGCTTTACCTTCTCCTGAAGCATCTCGTTTTAGTCAGAGCATTTGCTCCCCTGCTTTTATCCTGTACACTACACGACCCTTGAAGAGGAGTGCGCCATTAAGCGTGAAGTTTTTAAAAGGTAAGTTTTTTTTTATTACTTGGACATCATCATCTCCACTTCTGGTTGTAGCCTCTTAGCTAATGTTAGCAGCCTAGCTAACGTTAAGCTCGGTCAGCCGGCAGGGATCACGAGCGGTCGGGTTAACATTTAGGCTTAGTCTATGTTACATTACCTAGAATTAATAACTACGCTTAAACCGTAACTGATTATTTAAATAGTAATGTGAGGCAGCGTTAGGGACAGAGAAGTCGTGACGTGTGCTCTCACGATGTGTTATAACGCTAACACGGGAAATCCTTTGCGAGTCCACACGGAGCAGCACATTAAAGCGCTTGTCAACACCTGCACACGATTCAGCATGTCTAAAGTTTGTAATAACACTAAGTTAGCTAGAAGCGGTGTTATTTATCCTGCCGGTAAACGGTGCGAGGAAGGAAACGGGGGGATCAGGTTACAGAGGTGACGGAATACAGTTTTCACTGCAACACCGGTGAAGACTCGGGGGTTGACTGAAAGGAGAGAAAGAGGGGAAAAAAACACGAAATGTGACCAAAATTATCATCAAGACAATGCATTTTGTTAGCTTATTGACTTATTTTATTAAGTCAGATTAGATGCACTTCAGTATACGCATTTTTACTAACTTGAATCCTTGTTCCTTGAACTTAAAGTGGAGGAAAACGTATGGGAGTGATTACTCTGTCGAGGAATGTGTAGAGCAACTGGGGGAAGGCTTATGACACAGGGATAGACGTCACATATGTTATTTCCCTTCTTACGCAATCAATCATTTTTCTATCTTGTTTTACAAGTTAATTACAATGATATGATATGAAATAAATTAGCTCGTACTGTGACAGTTAATTGTGTATACGATGTTTAAGGTTTCAGTGGAGGTACTCACACTGGGTTTTGAACGTAGATAATCACAAGCTAGTGTGATAAAACAGCCAATATTGTTAGCTTGAAGGTCCATTCTTAACCTTGAAAGTAGTAGTTTGGGGGAAAAAAAACAAAACAAAACTCAACACAAGGTTGACTTTGAACATTTCTGGCTCATTCAGCCACCCTTTGAGACCTTCAACAGTGAATAAAACCGACAACTTTTTAAAGATTTTGTTTTATTGTTTTACAGTACAATGAAACGGAATCTATGAAACAGTAGTACAAATAGAGAAGAGAAAAAAGATATAATATAAATAGGAAATATGTATTTGTTTGACCTATAAAACGTGAGATATTGCACATTAGATATTGCATACACAAGTAACACATAAATACAGGAATAAAGATGTACAAATGAACAACTAAGCAGTTGGAATGTAAATATCTGTAGTTCTATGTACATGCAAAGCTACTTACAAATAACACTGAAACATTATGAATGGACTGATTGCATTTCAGATAAAATTGAATAAAAGCAGAAAGAAGTGTCTAAACTGTCCGCAGCACAAGTTTCAATCAAGTTTCAACTGTCTCCTTTAGATCTTTGGACAATCATCATCATCACCACTGCTGACTATGGATGTGATCATGCGTCGCTGCCCATTCCTGACTCGTGTGCCCCAGGCCTTCTTCCAGCAGCCCAAAAAGTCTATGGTGGTGTACGCCCAGCGATGCCCCATCATGATGGAGCTGGCCGCTAAACCTATGGCTCCATCGATGGCAAGGGCCCTCTGCTCCTCCTCCTCCTCCTCCCACCACAAGACTGAGGACATCTTGTCTGCCAGTGAAGGTGAGGATGACAAAGAAGGAACAGAAACATGTTTTCATCTAATTAATGTGGTAGCTATATTATATCAAGTGAAATATCAGAGTTAATGTGACGAGAGATTAAAACTTCTCTTGTAAACGTGCAGGCCTCAAACAGGAAGGGGAGCCCAAGCTGCCTGGTGGCCACCCAGTACCATCCTCAGGCCAGGCGGTGGCCTCCAAATGCCCTTTCCTGGCTGCTGAGATGGGCCAGAAGAACAGCAGTGTGGTCCGCCAGGTCGGCATGGAGTTCCAAGAGGATGTTCAGGAAGTCCGCACTGTCAAGAAAGGTAAGAGTTTAGAGAGAAATTGATTAGACGTCACTGTTTTGGCCCATCTTTTTGTTCATAATTTGATACCATTTTCTTTTTGTCCTCCCTTGCAGAGGTGCCCCATGCCCAGTTGAAGAAGCCAACCTTGGCCAGTACCATTAAGGGAAGTGGAGGGGAACAAGCCAATCTGATGAAGACCCTCCTGAAACAGCGACCTAAAAGTGTTACCCATTTGCTGCAGGATAATCTGCCAGGCAGTGGTAAGTTTATCTAGTTTGTCTGACAGCTTATTCACATGGAAACATGGTGACACAGAGCTGTCATACTAGTTCGAGTTGCAGCTCCAAGATTGTGATTATACTATCAACAATTTCACTCTCATATTGCAGTTTATGTTTTGAGTAAGGTGAGCTGAGACTTTCATCATGTTAGGTATTGCTTCATCCACCACAATGCAAGCCACATTAAGCAAACTTTGCCTTCCTGCTTTGTTACAGTGTCACGCTACCAATACGACAAGTTTTTCGAGAAGAAGATAGAAGAGAAGAAGAGTGACCACACGTACCGTGTGTTCAAGACCGTGAATCGTCTGGCCAACGAGTTCCCCATGGCCGACGACTTCACTGGCTCTTTAGAGGAAAAGAGGGAGGTGTCCGTTTGGTGCAGCAACGACTACCTGGGCATGAGTCGACACCCACGGGTCGTTCAGTCCATTATGTGAGTATTGGAGAAGTTGGTTGTGTGTATGTGTCACTTGGGTCTAGATGTGTTAATATGTAATGAGACAAACATTGTTTTTGGCTGTCCACATTTCCTCTGCTTTAGTAAGATCACAGCACAGTTGAATGCAGTCCAACAGCCGGCCATTGTTAGTGTCGGTGTAGCGTGTTAGTGTACCTCATGGGACCCCGATGAAGAGGGATGTTTTTCGTCTTTTCCATTCAGCTTGTTTGAGCTTGCCCAGCTCTCTTATCCCCAGTGCAGCAGTAAAACCTTGAAACAAGGTGTCACTTAACTACTGGCCAACTCTCGTGCTTAATTATTTATATTTTTCTATTTCTTGAAGTCCTTATGTTTCCATCTGGCATACACATAAGTGTGTGCAATTTAAAATAAACAAGATAAAACCAACTTTTGTGTATGTCTTTCTCTGTTTCCAGGGAAACTTTACGAAAGCATGGTTCAGGGGCAGGAGGCACCAGGAACATCTCTGGGACCAGTAAATTCCACGTGGAACTGGAGCACGAACTGGCCGACCTTCACAAGAAGGACGCAGCGCTTCTCTTCACCTCCTGCTTTGTCGCCAATGACTCCACCCTCTTCACCCTCGCCAAGATGCTACCTGGTATACAAAAATTTCTAAATGTTCACAATAAATCCAGTCGTCATTTAATGTGTGATATTCATGTATTAAGTGGAGTCACTTTGATGCAAACTCTCATTCTCACTTCCTCTCTTTCCTTTGTTTCAGGTTGTGAGATCTACTCTGATGCGGGCAACCACGCTTCAATGATCCAGGGTATCAGGAACAGTGGAGCTAAGAAATTTATTTTCCGCCACAACGATGTCGCCCATCTCCGAGAGCTTCTAGAGAAGGGAGACCCCACAAAACCGAAGATTGTGGCATTTGAGACCGTCCATTCCATGGATGGTTAGTTTGGCATCTTCCCCATTATTATTATTATTTTTTTTTTTTTCTAAGGCATTTGTAAATCGTATTTATTTCCTGGTTGTCATGAAAATGTTAGGGATCAATGAGCTGGCAAGAATGTTGATTACAGCTACATGTTTTCTTGCACAAAAAACTAAATTTAATAGTGGTCTAGAAAAGGAAATGTAGTTTATAGATGCAGGGATCTGACTAAAATGGCCTGTGCTTTGGCTTGATGGCTAAACCTGTCGTTCTATCCATCTTTGTGTAACACAGGTGCTGTGTGTCCACTGGAGGAGATGTGCGACATTGCCCACGAGTTTGGTGCCATCACCTTCGTAGATGAGGTTCACGCTGTGGGCCTGTATGGCGCCAGAGGAGGGGGCATCGGCGACAGGGATGGCGTCATGCACAAGATGGATATCATCTCAGGGACACTAGGTCAGCATGTAATCTCTACTTATAGTGCTCACAATGGGTTTTTTTTGTAAGCATTTTGACTTTGAAGCTATGCCAAAATATTCTCGAGCCATTAAACAAACCATTTATTTCTGGCATGAACAGCTAGTTGTGTCAGCATCTTTCCATTTATATTTTTAATTTATATATGTTTATGAATCAGAACAGCGACTCCCAGCTAGTGGATATCTCAGGATTGTTGCCGTGCTCAGGATCAGGCCTCATCTGTGTCACACAATATGCCAGAGGGCTTAAAGAAGCCGGAGCTGCTCTGTTGTTGCTAGGAGACTGCGGGCTCTTGTTGCGCTCTTATTGAATTACTCTCTGCGTCTGTGTGACACTGTCAAGCTGAAGGGACAATCATTTCGAACCGGGAGCTCTACAGCCCCTGTTGTCCTGTTGCTGCCATTTCAGAGTGATCTAGTTTGTAAGATTACAGCAGGAGGATTTTCCATAGACCACTGAGCATAATGTAGTGAGTGTTTTGTCTCTGGAGCTATAACAACAACCCATATTAAAGAGTAACCACCTGTGTCGTGTCCTCTTCCAGGCAAGGCCTTCGGCTGTGTGGGCGGCTACATCGCGAGCACAGCTGCCCTGGTGGACACGGTGCGTTCCTACGCTGCGGGTTTCATCTTCACCACGTCTCTGCCACCAATGCTGTTACACGGGGCCAGGAACTCGATCCAGGTTCTAAAAGGGGAGGAGGGCCGCGCCCTGAGACGTAAACACCAGCGCAACGTGAAGCTGCTCAGACAAATGCTGATGGACTCGGGGCTGCCAGTGGTGCACTGCCCCAGCCACATCATCCCAATCCGGGTAAGTTATTCTTTATTGCCTAATGATATGAAATTTTACACATTACAATTACAAAAACACTAAGTAGTCCTCAAATCTTAGTCATCATGTTTGTCTCTATTATTTTTAGGTGTCAGATGCAGAGAAAAACACTGAGGTGTGTGACCTCATGATGAGCCGCCATAACATTTACGTGCAGGCCATCAACTATCCCACTGTTGCCAGGGGAGAAGAGCTCTTGCGTATCGCCCCAACGCCTCACCACACCCCCGAGATGATGAAATACTTTGTTGGTAAGAACATCTATTAGTCTTGTTCATGTATTTCAGTTAAAATGTAAATACACAGTGCTGATATGAAACTTTCTCTCAGTGATAATGGTTAACTTGACCTCCACTCCTTCCTTTTTTCTCCTCCACAGAGAGGCTGGTGAGCACATGGAAGGAGGTGGGCCTGGAGCTGAAGCCCCACTCTTCAGCAGAGTGCACGTTCTGCCAGCAGCCGCTGCACTTCGAGGTGATGAGCGAACGTGAAAAGTCTTACTTCAGCGGCCTCAGCCACCCTATCTCAGCCTGCGCGTGACACGACTCACTACCGCTGGCTAGAGACGGCACATACACACTCAACACCCATTCCTCTTATCACTGTCATAGAATGTATTAATTATCTTTGATAAGTCCTACACATATTATTTAAGATATTCTATGTTCAGATGTTCTATATGCTCAGAAATAAAATATGGGAAGGAAAGAGTTTTTGTGTGTGTCATTTCTTCTTTAGATGAATACAGCTAATGATCTGAGGAACCATGAACAAGATGAGATACTTCCATTCTCATTTAAAACTTTACTTTTGAGTCTCTGTGTGTGCAACAGTGTCCTATGATACAAGGGTACATAAATACATATAGATTGTGTTCATTGACTTAAACCTGCAGTAGGCAGATTATTTTTGGCATCATTGGGCAAAAAAAATCCATAATAACTTTCAGCATATTGTAATTCAAGTGTTTTGAGAGAAAACGACTTATGCACCTCCTCGTGGCTCTGTTTTCAGGCTTTAAAAATCTAGACCATGCGCATTGCTATTGGCTGTGCATTTAAAGGATGCAGCTGTCAATCACTCGTAAACCCCAATCAAACAGTTAAACTAGGCAATGCTGATGAAAATATGAATCAATATTCTGTTACTGTAATGACTGTTTCTCTCCTTAAATGTTTTCAGAAACATCTTGTAGTTATTGTAAGTTAGCTGTAAAATGAGAAAGTTTGCTCCAGCTGGTGGGCGGTGCTTGGTATTTCCTCAGCTGATCTCAACATGGCTGCCAAGTCACAAACATTCTCATTTTACAGCTAAACATATTGTTTTTTTCAGGTTACAGATCTCATGCACTAATGTAAGGGTATAGTGACTATATATATAAGAACTTGAGATCCTAGTATCATTATGCATTTTAACAATACAATAAAATAAATGTTTACCTTTGGCGTTAGGCCCACTGTTTCAGTTGTGGCCCTTCATGGGATATAGTTGGGACACCCCTGCTTCTGACGCTCAGAAAAATGATTTCTAAAGACTCTCATAAGGCTAAACCATAAACTGGGTCACAGCAATTTGTCTGGCTCAGCAGATGAAAAGAATAAATCTGTGTGGTGATGGTGATGTAACCTAATTATTTTTTATCCAGTGGCCTACTTGTGCTTGTAGAACATATAGGACACTGATTGATTTCCTTCTTGGAACTGATAAACACCTGGAACAAACAATACCATCATTGTCATTAGCAGCAAATAAGCAATAAATAATTAAATACTTCCCATGGTACTGACAAACATTCATGTATTATGTATTATAATTAACTGTTCTTTTTGTGTATTACTGCTTCAGACAAGCTGTTATTTGAACAAATTAATATGGTATATTTGAAAAAAAAAATTCTGTCTTTACACGCTTTGCTGTCAGAAAGACTTGTTTGGAAAATAAAATGAATCCAGGATTGATGTGATCAAACAGATTGCGCATTGTGCCATGTTATCAAGTGACGTTTTCGGCAGACGGTGTGCGTCTGAAGGTGACCGACTAACCCACTCCCTGTAAATTCAGATGGAGGTGACCCAGATTCACAAAATAACAAAGGTCACAATGGTTCACAACCAGACATGCACACATGGTCAAGATCCACATCAGCCTTGGAGGCGATCATGGACGACTCATGTTCGCTGTGTTTGCAAAGCTCAGATGAAACACAGACAGGTGTTATGAAATGATCTGGATCAGTCTTTTGTCACTCCTCTCTTATTCAACACTACTTTCATTTAAATCTGTTGGATGAATGTGAGTGTGCATGGCTCTAATCACTATCTCGCAATGACAGTTTATTCATTTAACTGTTTCCCAAGTGTTTAGGTGTTGTAAAAGCCGCTGTTGCTTCACAGCAGGCAGGGCTACTGTGAAAATGGAAGTGAGAAATATCTGATGTTGCCACAGCTTTGTGTAAATAAAGAGACTTCCACTTTTGAATCCTCATTAAAGCCGTTTGTCTCGTGTTGTGAAAAATGTATTTCTATTTATACACATTTATTCCCTGAAATGGAGGAAAAAGATATGTTCCTTAAGTAAAGAGTTGGAAAGGTTTTTAAATTAAAACACACTACATGTTGTGTGCAGCCAAATACGACAGCAACCATGAGTACTGAAGTCTGAAATATTAGTCCGTTTGGTTATTTCTACATAATCTGTCAGAGAGGATCATTAATGGCAGCAGAAATATGGCATAAGACCTTTTTCTGTAACTGTATCTTGAGTTCAAAGGTGACAAGTCTCTTCGCTGTCTGCCTAAGAGCATCCTAAGACATACTGGGGTGCAATAAACTGTTTGGTATACTAAATCTAAAGGAGAGTTTATCTTGCATGAGGAAGAGATAAACTGTATTCAAAATAACCAAATCAGTTTAGGGTACAAAATGTAGTCTGCCTTTATGACAGTTTGAATTTTGTTTGTAGTGTGCAGAGGAAGTCAGGATATTGTGAGAGTCTGCTCAACTTCAATTAAAAGGGCTGTCAATTGATTAAAATATTTGATTGAAATTAATCTCATATTACTAACATTTTAATCAGGATTAATTACAAATTAATTATACTTTTTTTTATCTGTTCAAAATGTATCTTAATGGGAGATTTTTCAACATGGGAGCAGGCAAATATACTTGCTTTGTGCAGATGTATGCATATACTGTGTGTATTATTGGAAAATAATTAACAACAAAAAACAATGATAAATATTGTCCAGAAACCATCAAGGTACTGCAATTACCATAAAAATATGCTCAGACCATAACATGGCAAACTGCACACAACAACAACAACAACAAAAACAACAGCTGTCAGTGTGTCAGTGTGCTGACTTGACTGTGACTTGCCCCAAACTGCATGTGATCATCATAAAGTGGGCATGTCTGTAAAGGGGAGACTCGTTGGTACCCATAGAACCCATTGACATTCACATATCTTGAGGTCAGACATGACAGTTTTTGTGTGCTAAAATTAAAGTATGACATGGTTGGTAAAAGGATTATACGTATCTTCACTCTCACTTTGAAACTGAGCCCACTACAACCTCCGAAAGATAGATTGTGTTAATGTGTCAAAGACATTAGTGGGGTTAAGATGATTTTGCGTTAGCGTGTTATTATCACGTTAAGTTTGACAGCCCTAACAATCATATAATATTAATATTTCAGGGAAAAAAAGTCTCTCTACAAACACAACCTTAAATGTGACACACTGGTTGATGAAAGCGAAGCTGAGTATGTTTGACAGAAACACACTGAATGAAAGTGTTCATAATCATGACAGATTTCCTAAGACAGTGTAAGAGTGTGTCATGACAACACACACAACATTTTACATTTCTCATATTGGTAGACCAATATTTTATCTTACATGAAAATGACCAAATGCTTTTGTGAAAACTGGAAGCAGGTTATTGTGTTGTCAGCTCCACGTGACTAACAGACCTATTCGTGATGGGAGAAATATAAATAGATATAAAACAATTCAGATTATCCAACTGGAACATGCAAAAGTACCTTAAAACTAACAACAATCCTGTCAAAACTGAATAAGTTTTCCAAAAAGGAAAACCCAGTAATGTCTCCACTTAAAAAACACTCCAGTTATTAATAAATTCAAAGCTCTGCCATCAAGAAGTCATCACACCTTTTAAGCTTGTCCTAAGATTGACAAAGTGATGATCTGCCTGAGGACCAGCCTGCAGTAAAAATAAAGAAAGACCATTATCTCACAACTACATTATAATCTGTTATAGAAACACAGGAACAAAGTAAAATTCGGTGCAATCAGGACCTAAATAGAGAGCTCATTGTTGAATAGTAACATGTACTTTGTAAATAATAATATCAATAATCAATAATAAACTATATTCAGTCATGTAGGTAAAGCACTTTTGAATTTGAGCAGCGAGAACTATAAGTGTGTAGAGTAGAGTCTATAGCTCAGTCACATCTAGTACATGTATCCTGGCTAATTGACTCCTTAGCTATTTTTATACCCTCAGTGTGACTCACTCCCCCTACACACACACACACACACACACACACACACACACACACACACACAAATAAACTCACGTGTACGACTGGCCGCATTCAAGGTTTTAGTTGTCACATACTCATATGATCTGTGCAGTATAATAATAATAGCATACTCTGGAGACTGAGCTAAGAGGCTAGAGGGCAATATGATTAATTAGAATAAATAAAAAATAAAATCAGTCTTCAAGATGTACATATGCCTGTATATATAACTAATAATGTGCATATGTCAATATACAAAAATGTAAATTGTACATTATGTCAGTATATATATAAATTTTAATGTACATATGTCAGTATATGAAAATGTAAGTACAAGTGTTAGAATTAGGGCTGACATTGCAATTAATTGCATGATTGTCCATAGTAAATTGTGATCATACATCCATCCATCTTCAACCGCTTATCCTGTTAGAGGTTGTGGGGAGGCTGGAGCTAATCCCAGCTGGCACTGGGCGAAGGCGGGGTTCACCCTGGACAGGTTGCCAGTCCATCGCAGGGCACATAGAGACAGACAACATATAGACAGACAACCATTCACGCTCACATTCACACCTACGGGAAATTTAGAGTCATCAGTTAATCAGCATGTCTTTGGACTGTGGGAGGAAACCAGAGTACCCGGAGAAAACCCACGCTTAAGGGGAGAACATGCAAACTCCCCACAGAAGAGTCCAAAGCTGGACTGAAATCTGTGATGCTCTTGCTGTGAAGCGACAGTGCTAACCACTGTGCCACCATGCAAATATTGTACACTGTACGTAAATTGTGATTTATTGCAAATTCTTTGCACTTTTTTATCTGTTCAAAATGTACCTTGAAGGGAGATTTGTCAAGTATTTAATACTTTTATCAACATGGGAGTGGACAAATATATTTGCTTCACGCAAATTTATTATTGGAAATCTATTGAGGGCGGCAGTAGCTCAGTCTGTAGGGAGTTGGCTTGGGAACCGGAGGGTCACTGGTTCAAGTCCCGACATGGACCAAGAACTGAGTGTGAACTGGTAGCTGGAGAGGTGCCAGTTTACCTCTTGGTTACTGCCGAGGTGCCCCTGAGCAAGGCACCAAACCCCCAACTGCTCGGGGCGCTTGTCAGGAGCAGCCCCATCACTCTGACATCTCTCCATTGTTGCATGTTTGTGCATGTGTGTGTTCGGGTCTGCATGTACCGTGTATAAGTTAACAACAGAGTGAAAAAATTGAATTTCCCCTCGTGGGACTAATAAAGGAATATCTTCTTCTTCTTCTTAACAACACAAAACAATGACAAATATTGTCCAGAAACCCTCACAGGTACTGCATTTAGCTAAAAATATGCTCTAATTATAACATGGCAAACTGCAGCCCAAACTGCATGTGATTATCATAAAGTGGGCATGTCTGTAAAGAGGAGACTCGTGGATACCCATAGAACCCATTTTCATTCACATATCTTGAGGTCAGAGGTCAAGGGACCCTTTTGAATATGACCATGACAATTTAGCACGTTTAGAGCATTATTTAACCTCCTTCCCAACAAGCTAATGTGACATTGTTGGTAATGGATTTCTTAGGTTTTCTAGTTTCATATGATACCAATATCGTCACCAGCTCTAAAAACCAGAGGCCAATCTGCAGAAAGCACATTTCCTATTTGTGGATGTCGCTCTCAGTTGTTGAAGAGCACTGTGTATTTTGTACAGTCCGTAGCCATCCGATTTACTTGATTGATCTGTAATGTTACTGTGCCTTTCTCAGTTATGTGAGATGAATCAATAAATTACATTTCCATTTTTGTGAGGCAGTGTGAGAGACAGAGAGATTATTTTCTTTGTGTGTGATCTCCCTGACCCCGCCAGCTGCATTGCTTCACCCTTATTATCCACCATTTCCATGACTACTGGTTCCTGCAGCATGACGGCCAAACTCTCATGGGCCAGACAAAAGAAATCCAGGACCAATAGGACCTACAGCAGGCTCACAGCTGAGGCTGAGTGAGTCAAATGCTTCTCACACTGAATGATTCAGTTTATCTGCTTGGCAACAAACTCTGAATTGGACTTTGGAAACCTAACAATGGGAAATCACACATCCACTGACCCCAAAAGAGGCTTGTTGTGGTTACAGAAGATATTAAAGATCTTGGTAACACTTTACAATAAGGTAAACAAATATGTGAGTAGTTCCAGAGGAACAAATGGGGATCAAACTGCTAGGGAACCATTAGTTAAATACTCAGTCCTGCTTATATAGTCGGTTATGATTCATTAATGACTAGTTAGTTATTATCTAATTAAAAAACAAACAAGGATCTAAATGCTAGTGAACAATTTGTCAGTAACTTAGTTTTGCGTAACTTAACACACAAATCAAAGAAAAATGGTAAGTAATTATAAGATAATGATGAAGTGTTGAATTCCTCAGTAACGACTCCATATTATGTCTCACTTGACACAAAAACAGTAACTAATGTTTAATCAGTAATTAATTAATCCCGAATTTCCCTCCAGGGATTAATAAATGTTCATTTTATCTTATCTTATCTTAATGTGCCGCTCAGCAGCTGATTCAGTGTTGATCAGGAACGTGCTCGGTATGATCAAGTCACATATTTTCAACAACTAATGGCATTTGTAAGATTTCAGAGACCGGAGGAAAACAACCAATCAGAGCCGAGCTGTAGTCTGCCGTCTCTGAGCAGCTGTCAATCACTCAAAAACTCTGATCAAACAGTCAAACACTGCAGCGCTGAACAAATATGAATCAATATTCTGTTACTGTAATGACTATTTCTCTCCTCCTGTTTTCAGAGACATTGTGTAGTTACTGTTTAGCTGTAAAATGAGAAAGTTTGCAACCTGGCAGCCATTTTAAGATCAGTTGAGGAAATACCAAGCACCGCCCACCAGCCAGAACAAACTTTCTCACCAGCCTTTCTGTGGAGGAGAAAACAGGAAAGAGTGGAGGTCAACTTAACCTTTATCACTGAGAGAAAGTTGGTTGCCATCAAGATATTGTAGCCTGCAGCAAGGATGTTCTAAACTGATGCCAGTTTACGTCACCTGCAGTCAAAAATACAGATTCCTGCAGCTTAACAATGGCTTTGTATGTTTATAACAGCAGGCATAAAATACAGCTAAGTAAATCCAGTAAGAACCTTGTCATGCTGCGGTCCTGCAAGTGACAAAAAGAGCATTTTAAAAGGCTTCAGTTAGTTTATTTTTTAGTCCCTTGGCTACAGAAAAATTAACCAGACAGCTCAACTGATTAAGGACTGTCTGTCAGATCTTTCTCTTTTTTTTTCAGAAAGGTCACTTCCTCATTATATTGAGTGTGCAAATGTGTGCAGAGACAAACAGATAACAATTTATTGGTTAAATAGCCTACAATCCATCACCAAACAGTGAAGATATGCACAGGCCTACACACAGATAAAGACACACAACACAGTGCTTTGTTCTTATGAACCCTCTGACTGTAACCTTGTCATCATGAGTCTATGTGGTTTATTAAAACAGCATTACATTTCAAAGACTGAAACATTCCTCTGTGTTTTCAGGGAGCACCCCTTGTTGCAGCTGGGCTTTGAAAACAATATGTCCATTATGAGAATTGCAGTGTCATCCTCCAACATTTTTTTTTTTTTTTAGAAATGAGACATCATTTCATCCCGTTGTGTCCGACTGTCTTTCAAAGAATGAGAATAGGTAAAGGTGTTGCTCTACTGGGGTCAGTGTCCTTTGCTCTACTTAAAGATTTAAAGACTCACATGTCGTTCTGAGAGGCAGAAAGTCCAACATCAGCTCAGATAAAAAAAAAAAAAAAGACAAAGTGATGCACAAGATGAAACTGGGGATCATTTCTGCTTTCCACGATTCCAAGAAAGACATCTGGGACATTGTAAAAATGTCTGTGCCTGCTGTCTGAATATAAGACTAGCAGTATACTAGAAAGTATAATTACTAGTGAGAATTAATGTAAATAGTTATTTAAGTAAGAATTGTCTTATTATCCAGTCTCATGTTTTGGTTGTCTTTAACATTGACCTCATAATCTTTCAGCTGCCATCAGGGTCCAGAAAACTGCAGGTCCTTGGGGCCTCCAGGAATGTGACCATGTGACTATTTCACTGTTTCAGCTTGTCTAAAGAGTGCATGTGTCGGCATGAATTGTGTGCAATCATATATATATATATATATAGTAGCAAGGTGCCTTAAGGGTACAAGAGGTCTGTACTAGATCATTGCTCTGACAAAAAGAGCACAATTAATTGGATTGCTGTGCAGAAGTTATTATACTGTACTATTATACTGTATATTGGAGGCCTGTCACATTGTATTTATTTACATTTGAAAAACTCATTTACACCTCACAATACTCAGTACTGTACAATGATTCATTGCACATGAGCTCAACATGGTGACATCCACAGTATTAGACTATTATATAAAGACAATGGAGGCCCATTCACAATGCTCACTATTGCACTCTTTATCTACTGTAAATATGCTCATTATGATGACCTATCCTGTTGATGAGTTAGAAAATGTATAAAAAACTGTGGTGGCCCATTCAGTCCCACTTTATCTCACCACCTGTAAACAGTATCTACAGACTTCATTTATCTTTAGAAATATTCAGTATTGCACACAGATCAACTGAAGGGGCTCATTGTGATTAGCAGTCAGTTTACCAAATCATCAGTAAAGTAAATTACAAATAATGACAAAGTAAATGCAGCAATCCAGTTTTTATTGACTCTTTTAGGTTAAAAACCTTAACAGGCAGCTTTGAGTCTGCTGAAACACTCAATGACTCCTCCCTGTGTATATGTATTGGTCTTAACCACCAAGGACAAGCGGTTACACTCACTTCTGTTGGTGTGGTGAAAAAGATCACGAGACATGTCTGTTCTTACACCGTTGCAGTAAAAAAAATCCCCAGGGAACTATAATGTACACTACCTGTCTCCATTGAAGTAACAAAATAGACACTGAGTCTGGCTCAGGTACAGCAGGTTAGAAACACTGCAGTTGTAATTCCTTGCGACTATCATGTCCAGATAATAGGTTTATGGTAGCGTGTGCAGTTTCACATCTCAAGGACATCTCCATCAAGGACATAATACATGCAGATACAAATATTCTGTTGCTTTGTAACAAATTTGAAAAATGAGCAAAAACCTTTTGTCACCTTATATTCTTTGTTTAATCTTTGTTTGCTATTACACAACTGATGCCGACTATCAGGAAATACTACTAACTTCCTGCAGTCTTTATTGGGTGCAACTTAGAGAGAACTACATTCACACACTTTGTTTTTAATTATTTTGAGTCTCTTTATGATTGTGGAAGTTTCCTCTTTGGCTTTCTGGAGCATGAAATCAGACCGAAAGGAAACTCTGGCAGCTGACAGGCTGCAAACGATTTACACCCTGAGTGGATTGTTGAAGGAATGAGGGACAATTATCTGTCTCACACCCCAGTCCTCTGTGTTGAGTGATGGCTGCCATTATGTGAGCAGCATTTTCAGAGCGCAACGGCTACGAACATTACGGCAGTTATGACACAAGCCATCTGCAGTTTGAAGCAAGATAAATACAATACTGTTGTCTTTGGGGTCATTCAGTTTACAGAAAAAAAAATGCTTGTTGATGCTTTATTTAGCAGCTCCACAATTACTTATCAGTTTCCCGTAATTTAGTTGTAATTATGGGGACATTTTCCAATTTCCTTATAAGAAAAGCATAATTTAAACCAAACTAAATATTCATACATTATGCATTTCTTATTCAAACTTAAGTATCTGTGTATGTTGAATTTTATTCATTCACTCACTTCTATTCTTACACAAACTATTATACACAAACTAAATACTTAGTACCAAATGCATTGTTCTTTCTAAGAGATGAAGGAATTATTAACAAACCATAGACCCTTAAAATAAAGCATTACCATTAAGCATTTATTATTTTGACAGTTGTCATGTGACCTAGCAGTGTATGAAGAGTTTGGATCGCATTGGCCTCGCTGCACAAACACAGACGTGATTGGCTGATGTCCAGGCTCGCCACGCTGCAGATTCCTGTCCCTTCGTGTCCTTTCATGTTCCCCCGTCCCTGGTTAGAGACACCTAGGAGGTCATGTTACAGATCAGGGCAAAACAGGGACAACACTGAAAGGGAAAGCAAGTTTTTATTTCTTGTATTTGAACTGAATTTCACCGCTCTATTTGTCAGAATGAGCTATTTATTCTTATTTTTATTTTAGTTATTAGTTTAGTTTAATTTTAGTTCTTTTTTGTTTTATTTAAGTAAAATAGTTATTATTGTAGGTTGACGAAATACGTATTCATTTTACCTTGAGTTTCTGTAAACGTGACCTTAGATATCAGTCAAGGTTGAGTCCTTGTTATTTATCTAACAGTGGTGTTACAGTAGTATTCTTGTGAAAATTGCCGGTATCTTCAGTGTTTGTTTAAACATGCAGCCTGTTGCAACCTTCACTCCAGTAAAACCAGAGTCAGACTTTGCCCACGCCCACCTGAAGCCACACCAGGAACAAGGATGTGTGACGGTAACATACCAACAGGAAATATCACTCTCTCCGTCACAGAGGCTGTCACCGGTAACTTCACAGTATTTAGACCAACCTTCTCTGTTCATTTCCCATCTCATTTAGTTTGGTGAACAATAGTATTGTAAAAAAAAAAAGTTCCAACCCTCAAACCCATAAAAAGTTATGGGTTAATGGAGTTGGACTAGAAAAAAAGGCATTAAAGTTTTCACTACACTATTAAACCTAATCAAACTTGAACAAAAAGTGGGTCATTTTTAAAGCTGAGACATTTCAGTCCCACAATCCAAAACACCAAGAGCAACTGGCCGTGATGTGCGTGACACCAAAATCTGATAAAGGGATAATATCCACAAAGTCTTGGATGATGTCAGCAATTCCCTTTCCTCCCTACAGGCCAAGTACTATCAGTACCGGTAACAGTATCAGTATCACAACTTGATTTACAGCAGAGGGCAAAAACACAAACAATATACAGTTGCAGCAAACAACCAAATAAAAAAAGATAGATCTGTTTCCTAAAAGTATCAGACCATTGGAATGGTAGCCATGATAAAGGGCTGCAGTCAAGGTTCAGTGCATGCTTAGCACATTTATTGCCCTTGGAACAAAGTAAAATTTAATCCTATTGCTTTTTATCCTGGGGGACCTGTATCTCCACCTAGAGGGTAGAAGAACGAATTCCTCCAAGAGTGGGTGGTCAGAGCTGGCTAAGATCGACTTCTGTAACACTTGTCAGTCATAGAGGAGAGATGCTGCATGCTGATGATTTTGCTGGCTACCTTAACAATGTTGAACAGACTATTTTTGTTTTGCAATGTGAGGTTCCCATACCAAGAAATCAAACAAAAGGTTAGAATGGACTCAATGAAAGATTTATAAAAGAAAGCCATCAGTGTCTTGTCCACATTAAAAGTATTAATTCTCTGCAAACCAGATGGCAGATGAGTTTAGGTCGTGGTTCAAGTTGTTATCCATCACTGTTCCCAGGTACTTGTAACACTCAGCTGATTAAACCAGTTAATTAGAGTTAAGGAAGGTTGAGTGGGAAGTTTTCCTGAAGTCGATGGCCATATCTTTAGTTTCGTGAGCATTTTCAGGAAGTGGTTGTCACCCCATGATCAACTTCTTCATCCCAGAGCAGACTGATTAAAACAGTGTCATCTGTGAACTTCAAAAGATGCCTGTCCTCGTGGTTACGAATACAGCCATTTGTATATAGAATATACAATAAAGAGGATAGGACACACCTAGGGTGAGCCTGTGGAGGACAACCGCTTCTGGGCAAGAGCACCATTAGCCCTACCTGTTACTACTACGTTACTAAGCGTTAAAAAAGTCCAGAACCCATTTCACCATACCCACATCAAGATTAAATGTACAGTAGTTTACTAGATAAAATGTGTGGATGAATTGTATTAAAGTTAGAAGAAATCCACAAATAAAAGCCTTGCATGAGTTTTTACACCCTTGTGATGCTTGTACAGGTAATTAAGTAAAGTAGTAATAGCATCAATTACTTCTATTAGCTGGATATGCAGATTGCATCAGGTTGAGCAGGCCTGGAACCCGATCAGTCAGGATTTGCTTAACCAATCATTCAAAAGTCTTTATCACTACTGATGTCAGAGCCACAGGCCTGAGGTCATTGAGCTCTTTTGGGGGTTTGATCTTGGCCACAGCTACAACAATAGTTTCCTTCCACAGTTTTGGTGCCTTGTGATCTGCACAAACTTTATGAAACACACCATTATTCTTTTTTTTTTAAGTAAACCAGAAGATAAAAAAGTTTCAATGAACAAATCTGTCCCGCAATACTAACACCATAATAGCCCAGGAGTGCGCTGTCACGCATGCATTAATGTGATTTCACAATCACCTGAAAACCTGATAAGTTTCTTTTCAGAAGACTCGTTATAGTGAGTGAACTGTGCAGATAACTTGATAAATGATACTCTGTGATATCGTTCTGGGTAAGAAGGCATTACAAACATGACTTTGTCCTTATAACTAGGAATACTTCTATGCGCTGCCAACTTGTTTCCACACCATGCAGGTAAAAGAGCATCAGATAGTAAAGGACACTGAACCTTTTTACCCTCATAAACGACTGGCATTACTACAGATGCTTGTTTGCATAATTCACTTCATGTCTGAGTTGGTGATTTGTGTATTTACTTCCTGTTAATTATCTTGATTAGTGTGACAACAAGTGACAGCACACTGTCACTTGCTCAAGCACAAAAACAAGTCTGTTTGCTGGAAATTCAACGCAGGTTTTCCTCCATTCCTTCACACAATAGAAGTCATCACAAAAATGAGAGTATGTTCTTCCTCGCTGCAGCAAGAGGAGCATAGTACCGCCTTTAATGGCCACCTACAGCATTTCTGACGCTTAGCTGCTCCAGCTGTGGGAACAAGACGCTGTTGGAGCCATCAAATCAATTTGATTATTAACTAAATTAAGAATGTAAATTTGCCATTGCCATCAAGTAGTTTGACTACACAGACCAAAATTTGTGTCATCAAAGCCTGCAATTATTTCTGCATTTACATGCAGTAATTTATAATCACAGAGTAGAATGAAGTATGTTTTATGTTCTTAAACTTTAAGCTGAAGGAAGACCAGTCCTGACTGTGATTTGATTTGATGGTAAATCCATGCTACTAATATACTTTGGGGGAAAATAAATCCTGTTAAATGGTTATTTGGCATAGTTTTCTTGTCGTTTCTAGCACTTGAATGGAACAGTAAACCACTGGGCTCTTGTCAAATTTTCAATTCACTTTTTTTTTTTTTATTTATGCCAAAAATAGATTTGTGTACACAAGCCAGAAGGTTTCATACAATATTTAGTTGTGTAATGTTCATCAGCCATGTTAATATTTGAACTGTGAATTCTCAGGTACTCACAGATGTGTTTGATACACTGAAAAGTGTTTTGATCTTTGGATATTTGTCCTGTTAAATAACATGAAATCTATTAGACTTTGATTGCTTCAGATCGTATTATCCTACTTTATCCAACATCCAGTGCAAACTGCATGAAGAAATTACTAATCGGAATAAATGCACAGTGTTCAGACTCGCTTTTTCACATTTGGATTGATTACTGATATCTTATATGATGACAATAGCCCCTAACAGTAGAAGTAAAATAGAAATGCACAGGACAAGAAACAGGATGATCTTCATTGCGCTCCCATGATACTTCTGTCTGTAACAACAAAGCAACACAAGAGGCTCACATCATGTCAGCCTTATTATCTTTAGTGTTCCTTTCACATACATCTTACGCCTAAATTAATGGATGCTTTAATGCCCTACACACCCTTTGAAAAAACACTCTGTCCTAAGTACATTAGCTTTCAGGAACATAGTATCACCAAACTCTGACAATAAGAACTGTGGCTGTGACTTTGCAACCACAGTTCAAGAACAGACAGTCAACGGTTGTGCATTGAACTAATATAATTATTTGTGTTGTCTGTGTTTCAGGAGGAAACACGGACCTGTACATTTTCAAAAAGATTCTTTTCCATTATGTAACCACACTGCAATGATGCCGTGTACGCAATTATAGTCTTCAGTGGATCTGTGAGTCTTCACATTTCCTCATTCATGAACTAAATAGTTGTTTAAGTTTTGTCTCTAAAAATAAACCACCATTAGTTTGGCATTGTTGTGACTGCAGCCAGACACGCACACCTTAAAGCTGTGGAACAATCCAGTGAAATTCCCTCTTTAAGTGAGTCAGTGGAACAAAACCACATACGGTACTTAAAAGTTGGAGGAAGGTAGATGTTGTGAAATGTTTCGAAGATGAAATCAGTCCATTGTATGAAATATGTGTGTGTTACATAAGAGCTCTCGCATGATGGATGTGTTGATTTCTTCCAAAAAGAAACCAAACTGCTTCATTTTTAATATAATAAGGAACAGTAAAAACCAAGAAACTGTTTGTGTGACTCAGATCTTGTCATACTTTTGGTCACGTATGCTGTCGTCTGTGGACATTCATATGATACACATGGTCTCACACTAATTATTTCAAAGTGAGATAAGTTGTTGTTGTGAAGTCACTTTCTGTTCAGAAGCATTATCTCTGCCTTACAGGGATATACTAATGGCAGCCTTTTGGTCTATACATATCCTTAATTTAACCAGGTAAAAGCTCACTGAGATTAAAGTCTCTTTTCTAAGAGTGACCTGACCAAGAAGACAGCACGGACATGTTACAACAATAGAAACAAACAACACAAGGAGAAAAATACAACTGTCACACACTACAAGTGAACAAGCATGACATCCAGTTTGTGTGCAACGCAAAACAGCTATAATGCACAAACAGGTCAATCTCAAAATGATTTAGTGAGAAATTCAAGAACAGTCACATCGATCTATAGTGCCACTTTGTTGATCCTTGAGAATGGACTTTAATTTCCTCGCAGTAAGCAGCTTGGACACCTCCAGGTCCTTCTGTACATTATTCCAGGAAGATTCAGCAACTTATTTAAAAACTTATGTTTTGTCTCGTTCTGTTATAACCTTTGGGACCAGCATCTATAGAATATTTTGAGAGCGCAGGCCATATTGATTTTGGTTTGTGGACATGTATGTACACAGATATGAAGGAACCAATTCAAGGAGGGATTTATATGTAATCAATGTGAAATTCTGTAGAGATGACCATTTAGCAGCAGTATACAAGGTACACTGGTTGATGTCCATCCATTATCTACAACCCTTTATCCTCTCCCAGCTGACACTGGGTGAAGGCGAGGTACAGACTATCACAGGGCTGACACATAGAGACAGACTACCATACACGCTTCAAGTGCAGTGAGCCTATGGGAGGCACTGCACCAACGTGCCATATTAACCGTCACATTTAAAAAATAAATAAAATAAAACCAGCATTAGAGCTTTCACATCCAAATAGCAAGTTTCTTAACTAGGTCATATTTTAATTTAAGTGTATTTGTGAGAGGTTCACTATAAAAACCCACTGTATTACTTTTTTAAAAAAGATTACAGTACTTGTATCTGTCATCTTAAACTTGATCCCTTACAGGTCAGGTAGACCCGATGATCACCTATAGAGATATTTAACTAAATAACTGATTTAAAGCAGTAGTAGGCAGAATGTTTTTGGCATCCTTGGGCAGAAATGTCATAATAACCTTTCAGCATAACAAGTGTTTTGAGAGGAAACTAGACTTCTGCACTTCCTCATGGCTCTGTTTTCAGGCTTTAAAAAATCTAGCTGATGACGGAGACCTAGGCCAATACCTGGTCATTTCAGAGAGAAAGCATTTCTATTGAGTGTTCCTATTGGCTGTGCTCCAGCTGGTGGGCGGTGGTTGGTAGTTCCTCAGCTGATCTCAACATGGCTGCCGGGCCACAAACTTTCTCATTTTACAGCCAAACAGTAACTACAAGATGTTTCTGAAAACATTTGGGGAGAGAAATAGTTATTACAGTAACAGAATATTGATTCATATTTGATCAGCACTGCCTAGTTTGACCATTTGATTTGAGTTTTTGAGTGATTGACAGCTGCTCAGAGACGGCAGATTGGTTGTTTTCCTCTGGTCTGTGAAATTTTTGCAGATGCCATTAGGGACACCAGAGGACAAAGAGGAACATGATTTTTTTTCAGATTACCTGTTTCATGCACCATTGCCAAGATATAGTGTCCGTTTTATAAAAATAACTTTTTAAAATCACACTTGCTCTGTTTCTACCCACTGCTTTAATTATTTGGTACTGTACTGTAGTTATGTACCTGTTGACCCCTGCAATACGGCCTGTTCTGTACAAAAACAATACAATGACAGGAAATAACATTGTTCCTGGTGAAAACTGACTGTAAAGGAGATAAGATAAAAACTCTTTGCAGGTCATAAATGACTCGAAGACTCCTGTGTGTTTGTGGACCAAGCCCAGATTTATTTTCAGGTAACCCTACCCAACTTCCTTTCAACAATATGAGCACAATGACCCTAAGCACAGATACATACGCAAAGTTTTCAGACAAACGAGAAGGCTTGAACATTCGGCTTAAAGCCTTGTAACCTTGAATTAAGTGTGTAAACCTTTATCTATCTTAGAAGAATTCCCCTTGGCTTGTTTGTAAAACACCTGCTGTGTGTTACTCAGTCACAACTCAACAGTTCCTTTACAACTATTGAATATGAATCATTGTTGTGGATTCCCGTTCATTTGTCTGTTTTTCTTCCTCCTTCCTTCTCCTAATACTGAAAACTATTATCAAGAAATACCCCCATTAAATAATCTGGGGTTGATTGCATTGTCTTAAATTGTACTGCAGTAGCCTACATAGAAAGGGTGTAGCAGAATTATTGTAACATGAAGAAGTTATAAACCTTTGGGTGTGCCTCTTACAGGGTATATGGAGATGATTGTCCCCTGTAATTAAAATAAAAGCGAGGCTGACAGAAGGAGAAATATGTTTCTTAATTAATTTCTTCCAGAGAGGCATTTTCAGTGAATTAAAACTACACCCTGCTTTTATTACAGTACAGTAATGTATTATTACATTTGACTACTTAACAGGTGAAAAGCAGCCTGTTTTTGCTACTTAAAACAGAACCATGACTACATGGTGTGTAAATCATATGAAAACAACATAATTACAGCCAGTCATGTGAAGTAAGGAAGGGGACTTATGGTAATATTTGTGGTTTCATTTGACTGTGTGACAAAGCAATCATCCAGCTGAAACAGCCTGCAAGGTATTTAATTAAAGAAATGGTTTGTGTTGACAGTGAATCAGTCAACAGAGTGTGTTAGTTATTGAGGTGTGCACCATGTACATTGTGTATATGGTGCACACGGTGTGCTCCTAAACAATACGACACGTCAGGTAACAAAGCCTGATTAGACCTTTATTCTGTGAGGCTAACTATGGAGACAACACGCTTTACATAGGTGATACTCAAGGCTTTATTACCAGCCAGGGGAAGCAGAGACCACGAGGGCCAAAAGCTCCAGGCTTAAAGGTGTTTCAACTGGCTTGGGCTGGTTAAATATCATAATTAAATATTTGGTAATATATCACAATATGAAGTGACACCATAAGGGCCTTAAGGTGGGTCCTGCTCTATTACCATGAGCTTGAGAACAAAGTGCCGTTGTTAGAAAATCTTTTTTCATTGCAGTATGTGCTAATAGTAGTGGTGGCAGAGGGAGTTTACTTTACTAAGTGCTTTAAAACTCCTACACAGCAAGCAAAAATATTGCATTCACACTACCTACAAGTAAAAGTACAGAAGTGTTTGCAACTTGTAGTAATAATCAAAATAGTACACATTATGAAGCATGTCAGTGTTTTATTATTATGTTACTGGATTGTTATTAATGTATTAACATGTAAGCAGCATCTTAATGTTGTAGCTTGGCCCGGAGACAATTTTAATTGATTTATATGCATGTTATAAACAACTACTAAATGGCTGTCAGATAAAAGTTTTGGTGTAAAAAGTCCACTATTTCCCTAAGATTTTATTGGTATATAGGTATAAAGTGGAATAATATGGAAATACTTAAGCAAAGTATGTACTTCAAATGTGTACTTACAATCCTTGTATAACATATATACATGTGTCAATGGAGAGATGTCAGAGTGGGGGGGCTGCTCCTGAGCGCCCAGAGCAGTTGGGGGTTTGGTGCCTTGCTCAGGGGCACCTCGGCAGTGCCCAAGAGGTAAACTGGCACCTCTCCAGCAACCAGTTGGTCTTGGCCCATGGGGGACTTGAACCGGCGTCCTCCGCGTCCTAACCCAAGTCCTTATGGACTGAGCTACTGCCGCCCCCAATAATAATAATAACAAATTATAAATAAATAAATAAATATTAAATTAATTAATTAAATAATAAATTAAATCAATTAATTAATTAATAAATAAATTAAATAATAAATAAATAAATTAAATAATAAATTAAATAAATTATAAATAATAAATTTGTATTATTATCGCTAATGACTGCTAAAATCCATCACAAATGTTCTTATTGCCAAATATTACGTGTGTTGAAAGTTAATACAATGTTTGTAGGTTTTCAAGGGCTTAATGCATCCATTTAAAAAGAATAATAGATTTCAGTTTTCCACATCTTTGATTGTGGATTTCAAACAGTGCTACACTGCTGACACCTGGCGGTAAAGATGCGTCACTACAATTTCAAATGAGTTTTCACCCCAATATCTAGATGGATTAACAGCATATAAATGATTTAATGTTGATTTCTCAACTGAACATATTTTTATTTCAACATACTTGTACAAAATCATCTCCGTGACTCGACGTCGTACATGTTTATAACCGTTATTAACGGTGCAGCGTCCCCTTTAAGAAATCCGTCCAGACGCTCGAGCGCCCAATCGCGGCGCGTAAACTGAACTTTGTTGTTGTCAGCAAGTACCAGCTAATGTAGCTGTAAGCTAACGTTAGCCGCCCGGTGAGCTAGCAGCACTTTACCGTTTGTCTCATTCACCGTAATAAAGAAGCAGAGCTACGTGTCGGTTATAACGGTTGTAACGGTCGCTCCCTGCCTCGCTGTCACCGGCTGTTCGTATCAGGACGTCAGGGAAGATGACTTCTGCACCGGTGAGTGAACCGTAAACGTTAGCTGTGTGGGACGTTTCCTGTCTGTAGTCTACACAGTTGATACTTAGAAGTAGCTAAAACTCGATAGCAGCAATTGGTATTTTTATATGATATGATATAGGACCATAATTTGTAGCCCCTTTTGAGCCCCTTTTGTAGCAAGGCTTAATTATAAATTAGGTTAATTTTACACCTGTTGTTAAGTGGTGAAATGTCTGGTAAAGCTATTTAAGGCACTGCTTTGAGTTAGCTAGAGGGCGCTGTGTAATTAGTATGTCCCTGGTCGAAATAGGTCACAAATGAATGAATATAAATCATGTCACAAATATGTGTTTTTTTTCAGGACGTTAAGTATGTTACAGAGTGTACAGGTCAAATCTACAGCAAAACTCCAGCAACCAAAACATCAAGAGTAGAAATCAACCCAAATGTCACATAAAAAACTGTAGTTTTGTGTTTTTTACATTGTTGTATAAGACTGACATGCTTTCATTGAAGGCTGTACCTTTACATTTGTGTAGTAAACATAGCATATAGTCATGAAATTCAAAACGGCTGCGCTGAATGACGGTTTGTATTATATCATTTCATGTATGCTGCTTAGGTGACATATTTAGGTTGTAATTACAGATTTAATACATGTATATGTTTGACTTTAAAAGTAGTAGTAAATCTGCTTTTGCAGCAGACAAACACTCAAACACACAACATGAATGTCAGTCAGATGGAGGATGGAGTGAAATGAATGAAAACTGGCATGGTGCTGATTGAAAAGACTAGAGGAGTGAAGTGGGAACTGTGTGTTTGTAAAGTATATTTCTGTTTGTTTTTTTTTCTCTTTTCTTGACCCTTTTCACAGCAGCCATTTGACATGTCATAGACTGATGTAATTAATAACATCAGTTAGGATCCTGTTGTATTTAGTGTGTCACAGCCATTCAGTGAGCCAGCATACACAGTACCAGGGGCCTGGCCCACCTACAGGAAACATGGTGCCTTCAAAGGGAACTCGTGTACCTGTGTTCACAACATGGGAAGTCTTGAACACGACATATATTGCATTCAAGTGGTTAAATCGTGAAGAACACAGCTGCTAAGCAATGGCAATATTACGTTACTGTGTACTGAGTCTAGACAGTGGTTAGCAGTTTAGCAAGCTAGAGAGTGGGCAACAATGCAAGAAATGGCATAGTGACAGGAGAAAGATGAGGTTTTTGAGAATATTAACATTTTCGTCATACATTACCACGAAAAACAATATATGACTAAAATTACAATAAACTGTAAAATTTTAACTTATTATGCACAAATAAATTAACTTCCATTGGCTCCACCATTTCTCACAATGTCAACAAACACGTTGTGAACTCTGAGCTTTCAGAAACTTTCCACTTACAAGGTCATGACTATGACTTGAGGGGGGCGTTTATATGGACCCAACTTGTAAACATGGTAAACATAGTCCCATTTGAAGGCACCAACAGTCACATAATTAATGTTATCAATTGCACCTGTGTTTACCCTGCAATGACATGTTGAAATGGCTGCTGTGAGAATGGCATATGGACAGTGTTAGTTGACTGTCCATTAGCATGTCCAATCCCTGGATGCACATGAAACTTTTTGTGCTGAGCTACTGATCAACACCAACAACTGAGAGCACCATCCACAAATAGGAAATGTGCTCTCTGCAGTTTGGCCTCTGTTTTTTAGAGCTAGTGAACATACTGGTATCATATGAAACTAGAAAACCTAAAAAATCCATCGGTACCAATCATGTCATACTAGCTTGTCGTGAAGGTGGTTATATAACACTCCAAACTTGCTCTAAATTTTAGCAAGGAAAAACTGTCAGCCATTTTGAAAAGGGTCCCTTGACCTCTGACCTCCAGATATGTGAATGAAAATGGGTTCTATGGATACCCACGAGTCTCCTCGGTACAGACATGCCCACTTGATGATAATCACATGGAGTTTGGTACAAGTCATAGTCAAGTCAGCACACTGACAGCTGTTGTTAACTGTTGGACTGCAGTTTGCCATGTTATGATTTGAGCATTTTTTATGCTAAATGTATTACCTGTGAGAGCTTCTGGAAAACATTTTTCATTGTTTTGTGTTGTTAATTGATTTCCAATAATAAACATATATATACATTTGCAAAACAAGCATATTTTCCCACTGCCATGTCGATAAGAGTATTAAATACTTGACAAATCTCCCTTCGGGGTACATTTTGAACAGATGAAAATTGTGATTAATCGTGATTAATCATGGACAATCATGCAATTAATCACAATTAAATATTTTAATCAACCGACAGCCTTAAAAATATACAAGTGAAATCTGAGTCAAGACAATTTGAATATTACATTTTAAATACATTTTTTTCTATCTAGTAATATTGGATGAGGATACCTATAATGTAGCTATAATTTTAATATAATCTGGTTATGCTCTCCATCGATTAACTAGTCTACATCCCGCTAATCCCAGTTGACACTGGGCAGAGTGGTCTGACAAGGAGACATCAACAAGGAAAAAACTTCGTTACGACGATAGTTCTTTTATTTACATGTGTAGAAACGTTATATAAAAAAAACGCAAAAAATACAAAAGTTTACTAACAGCACGTAAGAGCTCCGCCTGCTCAATATAAAATCCATCACAAGTTCCAGAAGTCCTTTCACTGTGTTAACTATCGACGCCATATTTGTCGAAGTGTCTCATGATGATGCCGAGCTCCAGCTCCACGGTACCCATGGCTTCGGTGTGCAGCCTGTATCTGTCCGCCCCGCTGTATATAAGGTCCGGGCTGCGGAGCTGCGGACCTCCGCCGACAAACATTTGCGCCAGCTGCTCTTGCCAGGATCCGAGCGGCCTCCAGGTCACACAGCTTATCCGGTGATGTCCGGGGCTAGAAGGGACATGGCAGTACCCGTAACCGTACAGCTGGCCGCGCCCGAAAGAGTCCTGGTGCCACACTTGGAGGTGAAGCTTTGGCCAGCCTTGGAGTCCCTTAGTTGCGTAGTGCAGATCAATCGGGTGGCTCCAGTACGCCATGTCTCCTATCTGGGGGATATCCACCTGGGTCTGACCCTCCCTCAGCCCAGACAGAAGACGCCATGCTCCTCCTGTGTGAACTCCCCATTTGCAAAACAGGCTGTTCTGTGGGAAACCTTCGGCTCCAACGATCTGGCCTATAATGTGCAGCTCTGCCATGTTACAAACGTCCCCCTACACAAAAACAAGCAGCACCGAGAGTCCTCCCAAGTCTTCCGCCGAGTTTAACGGCTAGCACAGACGAGCGCCACAGCTCTCCAGGGTCTCCTTGGTAACGTGTGGTGGATTTTGTACCCTGAGTGTAGTTTGTCAGGCAGCACTTCCTGTCACACTGCCGATAGATATTGAATTGCTGAATAGCATGTAGACACCTAAAGCCCAACCATTCCCAAGTTTGTGATTTATTTTTATAAAACAATAGCAGAAAATAGCGAATTTGACTTTTGCAGATTGTTTGCGTTGGCACAAATTTAAAAAGTGCTGCCTGACAGACGATTTGGAGGGAAACAATTTTTGTGGCAATGTATGTGACGTATTTCCGTATTTTCGAGATAATAAAAACAAACATAATAACAACATACCAACAACATAACATAAAAATATCCAAAAGTGGTTAATATAAATGAATAATAGTAACTTAAGTAAAAACATTAAAACTTTTGATAGACTATATTGTTTTAAAATGTAGTCTCATTTCTTTCTTAAAAACATTAGAGTTAAAAACTTGCATTTATGAACGGAAAACTTTGTGACAATGCGACTGAACCTTGACAAACAAAAAATATATTTTCCATTATAAGTTCAAAGTCAGAGATAATATTTTCCAAGATAACTCAAATATCTTGCCACAGTTTAAGGGTATTCATACATTTCCAGAACGGATGGACAAGAGTTTCAGTATGGGAATCACACAAGGCACAACTTAAATCAATGTAATTTTTGAATTTAACAAATAAGGACCTAACTGAGTCACATCGATGAATGATTTTAAATAATACTTGTTGGCATCAATGAGGGTGAAAAAATGGAGGTCACACATCATCAACGCCTCATATCTTTGGGGTATTTCACATGCGCAGTAAAATCTGATCTGCACTCACCGGGGAACAGGGAACAAACAAGGGAACAACAGCTTTCAGTGATAGCCGTCTGAGAATAACTAATAATAATGAATGATGAACATGAATAATGGCACTTTATGTTATCCTGTTTATTTATTCACTGTGTACATTCGGTCTTTGCATTCTATATATTTGTGCTCTTTCCCACTTTGTACTGGAACTGCTGTACAACAATTTCCCTTGAGATAAAGAAGGTTAACTTAATTCCTATGGCTTTTTAATGATGTTTAACACATTGTACATAACACAGCACAGTGAAATTTAGCCACTGCATTTAACTCATCCTAGTGTACTATAATGCAGGAAAACAGCACCCAGGGACCAGTTTTAGGGGTTGTGCCTTGCTCAAGGACACTCTAGCAGGCCAAGCCAAGTCCCTACAGACTGGGCTACTGCCACCCCAGTCATATATAAGTGTATGAAAAGCACAGGTGTTTATCATACCACTAACAATTGTCCCAGTAAATCATGGCAGTGTGACAGTTAGCCAATACACACAACACCCGGAGCCTGAAGCTGAATCAGCTAAATGGATTTCTGCCATCATCAGTGTTTAATTATTTTAACTGTAAATATTTTACCAGCCACAAGTTTACCCTGCTTTTCATTTCTAGAAACTGTATTGAAAACAGTAGAGTCATCTGTACAAACTCTTTACTCATTGCAGAGAATGCTATCAATTTTAGCTACGTATGACAATTATGGGGCTGTTTCCTTATGTTTCCAGGCCGCTGCCAATCATATCACACACCCACACAGTCCTGATGAAGCAGCCAGGATTTTTTGAGTTTTTAACTTTGACTTTGCTTCTTTAGTCATGACTATTTAATGCTATTGAGAAATACTTTGAAACAAGTGCTCACACTCTTGAATAAATGGTTACTGCTATCTGTCCCTCTGTTCTCCATACAGTCTGATCCAACTCTAGAGAGACATTTCAAGGGTCACAGGGACAATGTTACAAGTGTGGACTTCAGCTGCAACATGAAACAGATTGGTAACTGTTACTTAATTTTACTCTGTGCCTTTGTGTTTGTCTGTGGCCACATAATTTGCTGCACCTGACTTCTTTTTAATTTATTGTCTGTGGTATTGTTTCTACACATTTTGCTCAGTTCACACACCTGTGCTCCCTCCCCTCCCAGCTTCAGGCTCTCTGGACTCCTGTGTGATGATCTGGAACATGAAACCTCAGATGCGAGCGTATCGTTTTGATGGACACAAAGATGCTGTCACTTCTGTTCAGTTTTCTCCCTCTGGTCACCTGGTGGCTTCTGCCTCCAGAGACAAGACTGTACGTCTTTGGGTGCCCAGCATGTGAGTTTTGAAGATATTACACTTTTTGTTTTTATGTACAGCTCTGTCAGTTCCCATTATTATTGTATTGTACAGGAAAACCACCACAAAAGACAATGATACTGACTCATACAAGAAACAAAACTGGACAATTGTTGTACTGAATCTCTTGCTTCTGCCAACACAGAAGAAGGCACACATTTCTTCCCACTTGCTTTTGATAATTTGTTTTAAACTTTAGTGCTGTCTTGGTGTTTGTTTCTGTGTATGCGTGTACAGGAAGGCTGAGTCAACAGCTTTCAGGGCTCACACTGCCACCGTGCGCAGCGTTAACTTTTCTGGCGACGGACAGAATCTGGTCACTGCCTCTGACGACAAGACCATCAAAGTGTGGACCGTCCACAGGCAAAAGTTTCTGTTTTCTCTCAACCAGCACATCAACTGGGTCCGCTGTGCCAAGTACGATGCACACACACACACTGTACATACAGTTTTAACAGTTAGATAAAACTGTCTGCTGCACATATTTGTTGTATTTACACATATATTCTATACATTTCTGAATTGTTTTACAATTTAATGAATACATGTTATTTGTAAAAAGTGAAGCTGAAGACATAGGTAATGGATAGTTTTCGATCTATAATTTCCCATACATTTTTTGCAGGTTTTCTCCAGATGATCGTTTGATTGTATCGTCCAGTGATGATAAGACTATAAAGCTGTGGGACAAGAATAGCAGAGAGTGTATTCATTCTTTTTATGAACATGCTGGGTGAGTAATTGAGAGCAGGAAAAAAAAGAAGCATGGGAAAAATGTGGGTAAGAAATGTTCTGATATGTGTGGGAGAAGGAATTTCAGTGAGTGAACAAGAGTAATTCTTATCATCATATTTCTGTAAATGTTGAGGGCTTAGAGTATTTATTTAAAAAAAAAAAAAAGACATTTACACTGATGTTTCAGCGACAACAACCGAAAAAGGCGAAGGGGCCCATAACCATGTGTTTTGTCAAAATCACTGTAACCAAGGCACTGAACTCGCATTCATTACAAATGTCTCTAAAAGCATCCACTAAAAGCCTCAGCTGAGTGTTTTTGACTTGTTGTAAAAAAATATTCCAAGAACAGAAAATATTCTCTGGTGGGTGTTTCCAAGTAATATTTTAGATCAAATGTTTCGTGTTAGTTGAATTAACCCCGGGATAAATAATTAATTTTAAGTACTGTAAAAGCATGGTTAAGGACCTATTTTCTGTAAGTCATGTTTAAACATATTATGTTTTTTTTGTCCTGAAGTTATGCAAACCATGTGGACTTCCATCCCAGTGGAACATGCATCGCTGCAGCCAGTACTGACAACTCTGTAAAGGTGTGGGACATCAGATCTCATAAGATGCTACAGCACTACCAAGGTAAAGACCCCTCAAAAAACATTAAGGAAGTATTTGGTTTATAATGATGAAGATCATAGTCATTTAATGAATTCATTACATTAATAGCTGACACTGGGTGAAGGAAGGGTGCACCCTGGACAGATTGCCAGACCATTACAGGTCTGACACATATTGACAGACAACCATTCACGCTCACATTAACACCTACGGTCAATTTAGTATCATCAATAAATCTGTATGTCTTTGGACTGTGGGAGGAAGCCACAGAACCCAGAGAAAACCCACACTATCATGGGGAGAACAAGCAAACTCCACACAGAAGAGCCCTCAGAGCTGGGTTTGAACCTGCTACAGCGAACCACAATTTTAATTCAGTCACTGTGTATTTGTAGCGTTAATGCAAAGTCATTATTTGAATTGATTTGGGCTGTCAAAGTTGACGTGATGATAATGTGTTTTAATGCCACTGACTTAACTTGCCATTTTAATTAACCTCTTAAAAATCCAATGGGCCGCTGTCAGGCCCGGCCACTATTCAATCTTTTTGCGGCAGTAGCGGGCAAGAGTGAAGATACTGGCGTCAAATTCAACTAGTAAACAATGTCATGCTAGCTTCTTGTGGATATAATGCTCCAACCTTCCGATGAATTTTGGCGTGGAAAAACTGTCATGGCCATGTTCAAGGGGTCCCTTGACCTCTGACCTCAAGACATGTGAATGAAATGGGTTCTGTGGGTACCCACGAGTCTCCCCTTTACAGACGTGCCCACTTAATGATGTCTGACAGCTGTTGTTACCTGTTTGGCTGCATTTTGCCATGTTATGATTTACGTATATTTTTATGCTAAATGCAGTACCTGTGAGGGTGTTTATACAATATTTGTCATTGTTTTGTGTTGTTAATTGATTTCTAATAATAAATATATACATACATTTGCATAAAGAAGCATATTTGCCCATTACCATGTTGATAAGAGTATTAAATACTTGACAAATCTCCCTTTAAGGTACATTTTGAACAGATACAAAATGTACAATTAGTTCACAATTACTCATAATTAATCATGGACAATTATGCAATTAATCACAATTAAATAGTTTAATTGTTTGACAGCCCTAAAATTAATAAATGACAACCACATCAACCCTTAAGACAAATATTTATTGAAGCATTTACTAATTTTTTTTGCTTCAAGATACTCAGTTTAGCCACTCTTGATGCCTTATAGCTATTATATTAATATAGGTTTTATATTTAATCAACACAGACAAGTCTTACAGGCTTTATAATAAACTGGATTCCTAACTCAGTAAAAACACTTGTAAAGCCATGGCCCAGTAGAAAAATCAACAAACAGTCTTGTTGTCCACTCCCACCCAGACTTTGCAGCACAGCTAAAGTAAAGCATCACCTTTAAATACAATGAAAAATACAGCAAATTACTGAAATAACACCAAGATAGAATTAAGCTTTTAAAGCTCACGATTAAAGTGGGAATCAAGATTCCTCGCATATTCAATAAGCCAAATGTTGATGCCTTTTGTCAGTCTGCCTCTCAGTCTGATTGTTCTAATCAGCTCTCTTAAATGGATTTGAGCTGTGAGATCTAATAATGGATAATCACATCTGTCTGAGGAGATGGGGCATGAAGATAAAAGCTTTTCCTCTCCTCTCATGTCTTTACCTCTCCACAGTGCTTCACTTTACATGCTATAGTTAATCACCAATTGTGCCAGACTAAAGTGTGAAATTGTGATCAAAATGAGGTGTGGTTACTGTTAGATAGCCATGAGAATTATTGGTAGTTGGCATTATGTTTAGTTTCTTTTTTAGTCATTTTAGCTTGCTGTTGGGTGGTTAATTCAATTGATTTTGAATTTATTAGGGTGTTTACATTGCTCACTATCCTTGCGTGAACTTAAGCCATACCCAAAGAATACATCCCCCTGCTCTCAGTATAGCTGGATGCAGCCTTTCAGCATCACGTTGCAGCTAGAGGTACCACATATCTTATATATGTCATAGCATCCTGCAGCCAGCAGAGGGACTATGTCGCTTGTCGAATGTCTTGCTTGTCCTCTCGATTGTCCCAGTGAAGAACCCGTTCACCCAATGGTAGATTGATTTCAGACCCAGGGAAGTTTTGATTAGTTGCTATAGGCTACTATACTTGACGTAATAATATGTACTAATGTAAACCTGATGTTAAGCCGTTCTCAAGTTACACAGCAACTGAGGCATTGGGATGTACAGCAGCAATGCACTTCAGTGGGATCCAGGCAACCATGTTAGGAAGCATCTGGCCTGCTGAAGTGTCCTCGAGCAAGACACTGAACTCTTAAAACGCCCCTTAGGTGCTATTTTATAGCTGAATTTGTCCTCTGACATCCACTTTTAGAGAGAAAAGTTTGACCAACAATGTTTTTTAGTGTTCTTTTTATCTGACTTTTATAACATCTTGTATTTTGTTTCAAGTTAAATATATTTAAAGTGTGTCAACGTCATTATTGTTGTCATGATTTTAATCATAATGTTTACTAATGGCAGAAAAGTTTAACATGTAAAGCTGCAAAATACGGTAAAGCCTGATGAATGATGAGATTTTTACTTTTTGTCTTTAATTGCACACAGGGATACTCCTCAGTTTGAATTACAGTAACCAAATGTCTGTTTTAGTCCTGTCATAAAGCCTGTTACTGTGTTTTCCAGTCCACAGTGGTGTGGTGAACAGCTTGTCTTTCCACTCGGCTGGTAATTTCCTCATTACTGCATCTAGCGATTCTACAATGAAGATACTGGACCTTGTAGAGGGCAAGCTACTGTATACACTGCACGGACACCAGGTAAGACACATACACACATACTGTATGACAGATGGTTACCGTTTAGATACCCTACAGGCCTAACTGTGCAGTTAACTCAGTCATGATCATGATAGGTCATGTCTGTGGTCTGTTTTGCTGAGTGTGTGTTTGTGTGTGGACAGTTATGTGTGTTTGACTTTTCCTTTGTGCATGTTTGATTCTGTGAAGTGTGTGAGCGTGTGCGTATGATGCCTTTTTTGTATATGGTGTATTTTAGTACTTGCCAGGCGAGCGGGCAGCCCACTCATAATGACTCATCTCAGGGTTGTTGGAAGGAAACAGAACTGCGTTTGTGCCTCTGTTCCTCTAGATTCTCTCCTCCTCCTCTTCTTCTCTTCTTCCTCCTTTCTTGTTTCCATCCTGTGCTTTTTCTCAGTGTGATCTGGGGACATGTTATAGTTGCCACCTTCAATACCATCCTCATTTTCCTCCTTGTCCTTCTTCATTAACTCTCACCTCTCATCTATTCCCATTTTGGCTGGCTGGGCTAGTCGGCTGGACAGCTCACTGACTGTATCTGTTTGTTTGAACAGCTGATGGACTGGCGTGCTGGCTAGTTGTGGAAATCAGTGGCTTGCCAGTACCACATGTGGTCCATCTGTTTTATCTATCCCTCTGTACACGTTGCCCATCTCTCATTTCTGTCTCTTTTTGTCTGTGCCACCCATACTTCTCTTCGTTTGCCAAGACTCTTCTCTTTGTCAAGATAAGAAAAGCACTTTTTCCCCTTCTCGCTTCACACCTCCAAATTTGTCATCTCCTGCACTCCTGTTTCTGTTGTTCTTTTTGGCTCAGTGGTGACTTCACCAATCTGTTGGTGCTGCGAGCGCTTGGGGTGTTAATTGTCTCTCCAGTTGCATAGCTTGAAAATGGGAGAGACCCCCATCTGTTCAGTGTGGGTGTGTGGGTTTATGTGTGTTTACGTGTCTGCTAGTGTACATGCGTGGACCTGTGTGCATGTACTGTATGTGAAAACACATGAGGATCTGTGTTTTTTCTGTTGGATCTGACAAACATGTTGTTTACCTCACCTCAGGGGTTACCTGTGTACCTTAGCTGGGTAGAAACCTGGCTAATTTAGGTTAATTTGTCTCTCTGCTTCACTGTCTGACAACTGACTTTCACAGTGGGATCGAAAACTTTTTAATGAAAAAAAAAATCTTCAACTTAATACATGACTACCCTTTAGCTTTTAAAGACCCCACAAAAGAGATGATATGCCAGTGTTTTACATAGTTAAATATACTCTTGCTTGTAGGATGGGACATAATATCAGGATTTTAGAATTTAAAAAGTCAAAAATGGACACTGACAGCCGTTGTTTTGGAGCGTTATGAAGCAATGTTTTAAGAGTGGGTCCCTGTTTTGTTTGTATCCCTTATTTGGGCACAAATATGCATGGTGCATATGGATGATGTGATACACATTCCTGCCGATGGTGGTGCATTATTGGTGGTAATGTGGTAAGAAATGTAGCACCAATTAAGAAGACTACTAGCAGGCGAACATGGTTGTAAACAATATGGTGTCATATTTTTCTAAAAACAAAATTGTGTTCAACATATTTTATTTTGCCTTAAAATACACTCTCCCAGTTTTAATACTGTGCACCTGTGTTAATCTTGTTATATGCCAAGTATATGTGAAAACAAATCAGTGTCAGGGCATTTTTACATCAAATCCCTGTCTTTTCTGTTCTTTACAGTGGTTTCTGGCTGAGGTCTAATTCTTTCAAGGGAAACTTGATTGCAGATTGCTTGTTGCAGGTTTTCAACTGGCTCTGTGTCAGTGCGGCGTGGGCAGTACATGTAGATGAACATCTGCCAGATGATGAGAAATGACTAGCGGAGTTTTGCCGACGGGTCAGTGGGGAGTTTGGGTGCTGGCAGCATGGAGGAATGCCGGGCGGCATTCATCTGCATATACTGCCCGCCCTCCAGTGACACAGAGCTGGTTGAAAGTCACTGTGAAATAGGTCACAGTTCAGAGGCTAAAGACGCTCTAACTTCTCTTTCACTGGGACTTTAAGGACACATAATGCTAACATAAATGTGTTTACAGGAAAACTCCACAGGGTAAGAAAATACTATGTACAAAGATGGCATCCATTCATTACAATGAAATATGCTTTGTTGCAAGCTGACACCGAACAATACACCTTTGACACATTACTGGTGCTAAAGCTAGTTAAAGGACAAATGTAGACCTGTAGGTTTTCTATGACAGCGGAGTTTTATTGGAAACATCCTAATGTTTATGATCAGATTTTATTTGTGAATTTAAATATGCTCATGAGTGCAAATATTTGTAATATATTTAAGAGGAAAAAGCTGAATTTGGGACTAAAATGCATCATATTTTGATGTCCCAAGACTACAGCTTATCCCATTTTCTCCTTAATATCACTGCTGATATGTAAATTTAACATATTTGTTGATACTGAGCACCAATCTGATACTAATGCTCTTACTCTTTTTTTCAGTTAAATACTTGTTTATCTCCTTTCTGAAGTGTCACTGGAGACATTCATATCCAAGACTGATATTAATCATCATTTGTTTTTTATTGTTTTGGACACGTTACAAGACCACGTCATTACAATTTTTTAGCAGCACGGACTAAGAAACAGATCTGCTCTTAAATGTGTATTTTAAAGAAATAACGGTTTATAAGACATAACCAGCTCAAGCATGTCATTGTTTTTGTTAGTCATAATGTTATGGAGAGCACCACGTGGGACCTGTCTGGTTTCTGCAACCCCTGTTCATTTATCAGCACTTAAAATGTGCCAGTTAGGTTCAGTGCCCTGTCACTCTCTCTCTCTCTCTCTCTCTCTCTCTCTCTCTCTCTCTCTCTCTCTCTCTCTCTCTCTCTCTCTCTCTCTCTCTCTCTCTCTCTCTCTGTGTGTGTGTGTGTGTGTGTGTGTGTGTGTGTGTGTGTGTGTCTGGCCATGGCAAGTGCCAGCCTGGCAGCAGGCATTAGTCAGAGCAGAGACAGAACATGCTGTCTGTCAGGCCGTCGCGTTGCCATAGTGACACTGTCTGCTTCTCTCAGGTGCTTCTGGGAAACCATTCCTCACCCAAACCAGCCTGTCTGGGTGCCAGCCACAGGACACACGGCTCCTTTTTTTCTTCCCAGCAGCCTCCCTGGCTGTTTCTTTTCCCTTCTTTTGTTTGTTCTCACCTTCATCCTCTCTTTGAACACAGTCAGAGGGCTCAGGCTGTAATCGTTGACCCCATTCTGCATTGTGAGGTAGAGAAAAGAAAAAGAAAAATGAGAGCATGATTTCTGAGTTTTTCAAGCTGGATTCTGTGTGAACTCCAGGTTCATCCACACACACACACACACACACACACACACACACACACACACACACACACACACACACACACACACACACACACACACACACACACACAGGGCATGCCAAAGTCTTGACATCCGCAGGTGATCGTTTTTTGGCTCTGACCATGTGTGACCTCACCTCACCTCAGTCTCCGCTCTCTGTTATTGATTGCTCTGCCACAGCCATATACGCCCACCTCCTCCTCCACACACAAACACACACACACATGCAGGAGCTGCTGTTCTGAGCGTAATTTAATTTCCTCAAAGAAGACTTTCCTAAATGCTATGAGTTATAGTCGCAAAAAACACTTAGTCCTTTCCAGCCCTCTTCCCTCCATTGTATGATATATATAACTTTATCATGTGTGGTAAATGTGTAAATTATGTAATGTTTGCTTCACACTGTATTTAACACTTACAACACTGCAGCTATACTGCTTGGTAGAAGCAAAACATTTTTAATTATTTGTATTTTTCAAAGGTACTATGTGAAGGGGTTGAAAATAAATGAATGGACTGAAAGCAACACATGGGGTACATCATTTTCACAGGGATTGCTTTATTCTGTTCAAGGCTATTTATGTTATTTATCTATTAATAGTTTTGTCTATAGATTGTCTGACCAGCAGTTCAAAACCCACAGATATGCGGTTTGTTATCACATAAGACAAAAACAAGCAGCAAATAATCACATCTCCATGCAGTAGCTGTGGGTTAGCTAATGTTTGTCATTTGTGCTTGAAACCTGACTCAAGAGATTAAGCAGTTTTCAAATAGTTGCTGATTAATGAATTTGTTTGATCGACTAATAATTAGCTAATTAGCCCGCTTCATGAGTTTTGGTCTAGATTTCCACATCATAGAGCTGGCCGTGCTTGCTGTATATTTTTCTTTATTGGGATTTGTTGTTTTTTGAGCGCAAAATTTCATAGCAACACTGACATTGTTTTCCTTTTCAAATCCAATAAACAGTTTGCAGCTCTATCGTTTCGGATACTTCTCTTTGTAAGAAAGATAAGGCAATATTGGAATATGGTTTTACTGTATTATCACCACCATTTTCATCTCTGTGTTTCCCCTCATTCTAGGGTCCAGTGACCTGTGTTGCCTTCTCCAGGACAGGAGAGTATTTTGCCTCTGGAGGTTCTGATGAACAGGTGTTTACTTATTCTTCTAACCAATCGTCAAACACTGACCCACATACTGTACAGTCTATTGATATATTATATCCTGTATATTATGTACCTTTCATATACCTCTGATAGTGATGCTGAAAGGTATATTGACAATTCATGAAACAACACGCATGAAAATGAATTAAGAAGTTGAAAAAGAGAAAGCTGTATTTGTGCGGCACATTTCATTCTTTGTTTATAAGATTATTGGTGTTTTGGCTTTGGTGTGTTATTGTGGAATAAGCAATGACTTATATTAACCTTACAGGTAATGGTGTGGAAGAGTAACTTTGACTGTGCTGAGGGCAGTGATGGTGCCAGGCTGCAACATAAAACTACTTCCAGCTTGCAGGCGCTACCAGCCAGCTCCATGGCTCACCCCTCTTTTAACTCACATCCATCTGGGCTCCGCAGCCAGGTAAGTTACAGATAGCTGGAGGAAAACAACGCCAAACTGACAGCAAATCTGCTTTGATGTCCCGTTTAGATCCAGCTTTGCTTTTTATCCCAGACATGAATGCATATCCTTTCTTTTCCCACCCAACACACATAACCCTTAGATGCACACTTTGCTTTTGTGTTTAGTTAATAAATCTGTACCTAGAGACCTCATCAGGAAGTCTCTACATCATGTGTCAGATTTTTGCCAAGCTTGGTTTTCAAATCTAAAACTTAGTTTTGTCTGACTTCAGCTTTGTCGAGCAGCATTGTTTAAGTAGATTTTTATTTATCTATTTATTATGGGTGGGGAAAAAATCGCTTCATCTATGTATCATGATTTTTCTTTTTTTTTTATTGATTTTGAAATAGATTTTTAAATGCGGGCTGCACAGTGGTGTAGTGGTTAGCGCTGTCGCCTCACAGCAAGAGGGTCGCAGGCTTGGGACTCTTCTGTGTGGAGTTTGTATGTTCTCCCTGTGTAAGCGTGGGTTTTCTCCAGGTACTCCGGCTTCCTCCCACAGTCCAAAAACATGCAATTTAGGTTAATTGATCACTCTAAATTGCCCATAGGTGTGGATGTGAGCGTGAATGGTTGTCTGTCTATATGTTGTCTGTCTCTATGTGCCCTGCGATGGACTGGCAACCTGTCCAGGGTGAACCCCGCCTTCGCCCAATGCCAGCTGGGATTGGCTCCAGCCCCCCTGCGACCCCTAATGGGATAAGCGGTTGACGCTGAATGAATGAATGAATGAATTTTTAAATGCCAGAATTGAAATATTTGCTTATTTTGAGTCAGTGTGGAGGTTGAAGGAAGTTACCACTTTATTGTTGTTGTCTGAGTAATGTGACGTCATATCCGTTCCGTATCCGTCAGCCCAAATAAACCACAATCCACCGCAGCGAGCTGAAATGCAAAATTAGGAAACAGCAGAAGGTCGGCATGGATTCGACCTGCACCCTCACATTCAACGTGGTAAACACTACACATACAGTAAAGTATAGAGACTCTTTGGGTATCACACATTTCCAGGAAAAGCAGAGCTAGACACCATGGCTAAAGCTCCATGCTAACTCTGTCATGGACATGAAATGTTATCATATTGCAGTAACATGCTGTCAAGCCAGCCGTCACTGGCATTTCTGTGGTCAAATTTGACACTACAATTGTAGAGCACCCATATACTGATATTTATGGTAAATATAGTCAAAAGGCCCTGATGGAGCTGATCATGGATGTATAAAGAGAATGGAGCTGATGGGAGAGCTAGTGATGGACTTGGCAAAGTTAGCAGAAGTATACACGTGTGACTACATCTAGGCTTCAAAATAAGCTGTTAACAAAGGCATATATGGAAATAAGATTGAGTATTCACCAGTATATAACATTACATATCCCACATACAGTAAATGAAAAAGAAAATACCACAATTTTTTTGAGGGAAATGTCTTTATTCTTTGATTTTTTTTTTTTTTTTTGGATTGCTGCCTGACAATATTTGAATTCTGGACATCTCTGACTACATGTATGCATACATTTCATACATTTTTAATGTATCAACATAGATATTTTCCAAAGTAAAAATCCCTACAAGTATATAATTCAACTTTTTCCTATGATCTAGTGTTAAAAAAGTTAACGCAATAAATCACAATATCAAATAACAGTTCTTGTAGAATCACAATAATGAAAAATTACAATACCGGCACCCTAGTGTCGTGATAGTATCGATTCGGGAGAGCGGTGTATCATCCCGCCCTAGTACTTGTCATTTTCTGTTTTATCAGATACTTTGACAGTGACGATACAGACAGGATGTCATTGCACTTATCTTGTGTGCCTCTTAACCATTAAGCCACCAGGATGCCTGTGAAAATGTTTAGGGGTGCTCTATTCGATATCCAGAGCATTAATATAGCAGCAAACAACTATTGTGTATGTAAAGACAGAGAGGAGTAATATCTGCCTGAGCAGATGATGAAGTTGCTCTCCCTCTCTGTGAGTTGTAATCAGAGCTTCTCTTTGCTATGTTGACATCGCCGGGACGGCCGTGCCTTCCTTGTAGTGCATGTTCATGCCCCACTGGTTAGCTCACGGCCACCGCTCTGCGCTGCTCTCATACAGCGGTTACAGCTGATATCGGTTCCTGGTCCTCCCAGGTTCAACCCTGTTACCTCTGTAAGCAGTTTTGCTATGGTTTTCATTGTTAGCGCCTTTAGCACAGCAAGCTGCAAGCTGCTGGCTCAGCCATCATCATGTTGAGGGCTGTGCAGAGTCAGAATTGCTCCCAATCTCGCATTTATCACCTTGAAGGTTGATTATAGCACTGTGTAATCATCTGGAACTTTCTGATTTCAAGCCTAAGGATTTCCATAACCGTAGCAATTTCAAAACCTTTTGGCATTAGAGGCTACAGTATATGTCTTCAATTAAGAAAGGATTTAGAGGTAATCAACAATATAGTGATGATTTTGATATTCTCAGAGCTTTACCAGTCATGCGGCTAAAATATACATTTTTTCCGGAGGGTTGCTCAAGCAAAACCCCCAATGAAAACATCAAAATGATGTAAAAGTGGGGTCATCTTATAGTTTCACCACAGGGTATATACACACAAATATACACACACACATATGTCTGCGCTAGTGCTATGTGCTATCTATATGTACAAGTGCTCACAATAGCATAAAAAGACTAATTGAACCTAGTGTGTACACATCTGCATGCATATGTGGTGACTGGCTCAAGAAAAAACATACAGAAATGCATGCACGTGCACAGATGCCCCTCAGAATTTCAGGCTGCATGTGTGGCTGGCTTATTTCCTCCCTGCATATCCTTCCTTTGAAGTCTGCAGTTTGGCTCACAGCTACATTCATATCTCACATGCAGGGCAAGAAACACCTACTTATTCCCACATCTGCACTTTGATATGGAGGAGGTTTTTCCCCATCTCTCTGACCACATGAAATTAATGACATCTGGGGTCCTAATCCATATAGTCTGTGCTCAGTTTTTGACTACGTCCTCAAAAATAGAGATATTTTACTGTTCCTCAGGTGAGTTTTAAAAATTAGATGATGACGAATTATCAAAATCATAAACAGCAGTAAGAGGTAATGATGTATAACTGTTCAAACTGTGGCTGCTTCGATTATTGTGTTTTATGAATTAGGTAGTGATAAAATGAGACACTGACCAACTAAAAGAAAACAGTAATAAGAAACGTTTTCTTGTCCTGTACAATCTCATATGAGTGTCTTTATATATTTAGCTTTAATGCTATTAGTCCTAATGTCAATGCTGTACATGTGACACTCCACTATCCTGATTCATACTGTTTTGATGTAATTTGACAACTAAAAGGCTTTGACAATATTATGAGTTATAAATGCCAAAGTCAGTTATATTATAATAGTATTAAGATGGAAGCCTTCCAGACACTAAAGCTCATTTTGTGCCAGCATTGTCTCAGTTTTCATGATAGTAATTTAATAGAACATCAGTAGGAGCATCTACTTGCACTGTTTCCATTTCACCCTTTCTGACTGCTGTGTAAATCTGAAAAAGAAGAAAGTTTAGTTAAAGTGATCGTACAGTTTCAAGCGCAAAGCTTGAACACTTCATGAAACCTGGTATTCTGTTTTTTTTTTTTTTTTAAAGATGATTTTTTTTTTGGGCTTTTTATTCATTTATTGACAGAGACAGAGATAGCTTTTGAAAAGGGGAGAGAACGGGGATGACATGTAGCAAAGGCCCACAGGTCAGATTTGAACCCTCGGCCACTGCGATAAGGACTTAGCCTTGGTATATGAGGTGCCCGCCCTATGAGGTGAGCTACCGCAGCACCCCTATATTCTATTTTAAGTGTTGGTTTAAAGTGTACTCGGTAGCGTGCAGATTTGCACCATGTGTCTGAAACTAACACTGCTCTCATGTCTGATGACATGAATACAAACCACAATTTACCTTTTGCTAAGTCCCGCCCCTCAAATGCAAACTGGCCAATCATAGCGTAGCATCAGCCAGCTCGGTGCAGCTAAACTGCAGTTCAGTACTGACTGTTTTACACTTCCTCTGAACAGAGACTGTCTGTGCTGCTGTGTGTTTAGTTCTGATAGCCATATTAGCCCTGTTAGCTATTAGCTCTGTTAGCCAAACACACCGCAGGTCTCTACTGCCCACCGGCTGCTAACAGCTAACTAGCTCTCCTACTACCGACATTAAGAGACACGCTCCGTTGTAGTCAGTGCTCATTTCAGTTTGTCATTTGCTAAGGTTCATTCAAACTTGGCAGAAACAAAATAAGACAGACCACAACTGTCTTGTTTAGTCTTTCCACTATAGGGATGTTCAACTAGTTCCCTGACGTTTAAATGAAAGTTTAAACTTAGACTAGTTAACACTCAGGAAGCAGTCAAAATTGATCACAAGGTTAAACATACAGTATGTGCATTAGAGCCATTTGAAATCGTTAATCACGTTTTTGAATAGCCAAATTATGTTTTTAATGCCGTTGAAATCAATAGGCCTATGTCCCCACTGTCTGCTCCAGTCAGCCAGTAAGAAATGCGCCTTATGATCCCTGTGTGGTGTAATATTTGATGAAATATTATTAATCAACTGCAGTATTAACGTTTAAAATGCGTGGTCTGCTCATAGAAAGACTCTGCTGCAAATGAAATCAAGCACTTCCTAAACTAACAGCCGGCCCGCGGGGAGCGATGTAGATGTTTTGGCTTCACTTTTGGAGAGCTGTCTACGGTGGCAGCCAGTGAAAAACTTTCCAGAGTGTTGCAGCTGCAGAAGAGTAAGATACTGTTACTCATAAGTTTGGGTACAATTTAATTTATATTTTATATTATTATAAAATATATTTTAGGAGATGGTAAATTTGCAGGAATGTAGCACAACATTAAAGTGAAAGCGGTGCTCTATTTCTCCAAATGTGAAAGTGTAATAAAAATACTTTGTCCCTCAAACCAATGAATAATCCTGATAAATAATTGTGATCTCAGTATTGATCAAAATGATGGTCCATAATCATTTTTAATGGTGTAGCCCTTGGGTGTGTGTGTGTGTGTGTGTGTGTGTGTGTGTGTGTGTGTGTGTGTGTGTGTGTGTGTGTGTGTGTGTGTTCGTGATAAGAGTTGGGAAAAAAAACATGCCAGTGACAGAAAAGATCAAAACCAAAGATTTTAACCAAAGATTTTAACCTAAAGCTTGGTTGAAACAAACAGAAAGTGAGAGAATTGTGCAGCTATTAGCGATGTTTAAATATTAAAAGACCTTTTGCGGTGAGAACACACACACACACACACACACACACACACACACACACAAAGGGGACCGGGTGTCACCGGCTGGCTGTGGAACCAATGGTTTGGATTTCACCCCCTTTGACTTCTACAGTGTTACTTACATCAACAAGGGCACAGCCAAGGTCCCTCTCTCTCTCTCTCTCTCTCTCTCTCTCTCTCTCTCTCTCTCTCTCTCTCTCTCTCTCTCTCTCTCTCTCTCTCTCTCACCCTCCCTGTCTTTACTTCTCTTATTGATCGCTCGCTAGACGAGCTACCCACAGTGATGCTGTCTTGTCTTTACACTTTATTGGAAATCCAGAATAGCACAAGACTCATGACTAATAATGTATGTAACAGGTGAAAAAAAGATCTATGTGATATTAAACCAGCACTCGTATTACTAACTGGGAATCTTACTAACTTTTTACTTTTATGATAGTTAACAGCTTTGAAAGACAAACATTATGACTAATTAGTGACTCTTAAAGATTATAGTATGTAAAGCATACAATCCGTAGATATAATTAACATGGATAAAATAGAGTGGCAAGGAGCACTTGTTATAATGTACATGTTAGTATCTTATTACACTGAAACTTAATTACAAAAGATTTAGGAAAATTTCCAACAAATGTTCCCTTCGGCAGCTTGGTAATGACAAGCAAGATGTTGATGTCTTTTAAGCAGTATCAGCTATGAGAGGGTGGTTATTTCTAACATCTCCTTCACATTGTCCTGAGCAGTGTAAGTGCATAGATTTTAATGCCCTTCTTGCTTTGCACCATCCGTGGACCCTTTGGGGTCCTTGTTCTTCTCCTCTGTCTGATTGTGCCTCTCTAAATTGATTTTAATAGCTCCTCCACTCAACAGCTGTTATTACAGACGTGCCTCAAAGGGTGATTAGAAAATGGGCAGCTGGATCTCGGGGAGAGAGATGATTAGTGCAACGCTCGAAACGTATCCTCATCTTCTGAGAAGTAGTGTTCTTATAAAACCTCACTGAACCCTTTCTTTGGGAAATATGTTTTTCAAATACAGCTTTCTGAAGCTTCAGCTTTTTACTTAACACCAGCTTGATTAGGAAACAAGGGGCAAAATTGTTCAACTGTTTGTGTTGGCTCCATATCGTCTAAAGAGAACATGCATTGACAAGACACATATTTATGTCACTGGCTTTCCATAACTGCATAATCTTGATAGACATCGAATAAATAGCTGTATGGAAATTGGTCTCATTCATGTCTGTGATGATAATGATGCAGTTTTTAACATGTGGATAAAGTGCATGCAGAGCATTTCAGTGGCAGAGTAGATTCAAAATACAGAGCTATGCATACATAATGTAGAAAAGAAAATCAACGCAAACACCCATGCATGAATAAAGTGAATCAAGTTTCTGCAAAGGCAACAAGTGTACCTGGTGGTAACTGACTGATGGAGGGAAACATGTCACAACCAGCCCTGTTTTTTTGGCTTTTGTTGGCTGCCATAATAAATACATTAAAAACTAATTGAAACAATAACAATACATGCTGCTTTGGCATTTGACTTCACACACTAGTTAGATTCTGTAAATACCAAATAAACATTTTGCCTGAGACTAGCACTAATCAGAGAATGTTGTAATTTATTTAGTTAGTACACACACACACACACACACACACACACACACACACACACACACACACACATCTCATTAACCTGAGTCAGTTCCTGACATTTCTTTCATCCTCTTTGATGAGTTGATATCTGCCAGTTGTTACAGTTAAAGTAATGGTAGTAGCTGCACCTGGAAGTGCCAGCTTCCTAGATTTTCCTTTTCATGTATTATTTATCCATTCATAATTTATTATTAATACAGGCCCTTTCATCTCTCATAAACTGCCGCAAGTCTCAGACACGTGTTGCCTGAGAGGAAGCAGAGGGGAGAAAAATGTCACCAGCTCGCCTAAATGTGTTCGCGTTCTTTCCCTTTTGAAAAGAGTCTTCAAAGAGTTTACGAGTTTAAAAGGAGAGTATATAAAACAGAGAGAGGTTCTCTAATTAGGGGTGAACAATTAGTCTAATTCAAACCAAAATTGCAGTGTAATAGAACTAGAGCTACACAATTATGGCCAAAATTGACATTTAAATAAACAGAGCTCAACTTTCCCTTCCATGTTGTGCTGCATTCCAGCTAATGTATAAATCTTTGCATCAAAATAAGAGTGGTCCTTATTCACAGTGCTTCTCCCAGAAACAAATTAAATTAACAGAGCACTGCTGTCACTTTCACCTTGCGCTACATTCTGTTATAATGTACTGCTCTACAGTATATTAGTCCTGTACTCTGGAAAGGTGCAGCAGCCTGACAGCTCCCCAGAAGTGAAGCCAAAACATCTTGATTGCCCCCTGGTGGCTAGCTGTTGTTTTAGGAAGTGCTTGATTTAATATGAGTTTTCTAGGAGTGAAGTAGGCATTTCAAACGCCAATATTGCAGTCGATCATGTTTATGTAATTGTGGGAAGCCAACATCATGATTACGATTAATATTTGATTAACTGTGAAGTCCTAAATAGAACGCAACTTTTAAATTACAAAAGCTGTGGTTGTTTTTTATTAATGGTACACAGTCTACAATTTCATGTAGCCTTTATTCAAAGCGATACATCTGAGAGTTCATGCGACACAAGCAAGGATCCAGATAGGAGGGCACAATGTGTTAAGTGCCAACAATAGCTTTTTGTCCGATTGGCAGCATGTGGGAACACGTCATGTGCCCACATGCTGCCCTATGTTCTATGTGACATACACTATGTGAATGAGAGGAGATGAAGGATCTTTGAGAGGGTTGTTCTGTAAAGGACAGAGGTGTTGTATCTTATACAGATTGTAAAACTCCCTGAGGCAAAATTGTGATTTGTGATTTTGGGTTAGATAAAAATAAATTGATTTGACTTGTCTTGCTGTCACCAGTACTACCTGAAAATGACCTCAGCAGAACCGAACACCAAAGAACAAGAGGTGACTTTTCACTTTAGTGTCAACGAGGAACAGCATGTCTGTTGTACATATTTTGGGTTTAGACAAGAAGATGCTCCCCAGTGTCCGGTGTTGTCACAAGGTCACATATGATGCATATGACTACCAGTGGGTCGGGTAGGCTGACTACCACCCAGCAGGGATCACTGTTGTTTAGATGGTTAGAGTGGCAGAGCATAGTCAGGTGTTGAGATTTGTCCTTTTTTATATTTCTGCACTATCACAGAAATTAGATTGTGTGATTTGTTACAGTAACTGACTGGAGAGCAGTAAGATTCACATGTATTTTTCATATATTAATGTTCACACTAGGCCTGTTATTCTGCACTGCTTTGTTGTTCAGATATTATTAAAAAGTCAAGTTCTGATGATTATTTTACATGTTTACCAGGCTTGAAGTTACAAGTTACAATATTCTTCTGTGACTGAAGGTTTTTACAATATAATAGTTAAATGAAGATATGTTGTTTCATCATTTCATCTCATTTCAAGAGCAGTTTACTGTATATGTTGACTGTATCATGTAACATGTGTATATGTTGTGTTGGTCATATAGAATGAGTTATTGCTTGTGTATAGAGTATAATACAGAGGGAGCTTAAAAATTGCAAATTAAATCGCAGTTGCAATGTTGGTCTAAAAAGATTGTTTTCTAATATCTTTAAGCCCTTATTCAGTGTATTCTATGTAGAAGTGAATCTAATGTGCATTTGTAAATTGACTTATTCTGCCTTCAGAGAGGCAGAATATAGTAATCAGCCACGAATGGAGTTGAACATGGTGCAGCAGCTCATACATCCAACAGCCAGACTGTAGACTAATTAAAGAGATGCACATCATATGAATATTATCAGCCTGTTTACACTCAACTTTACATTTCATATGCAAAAATTGGAATGACCAATGGGACCTCGCCTCCTTTCCCCCTCTTATTCTGGGACATTTGACTGCAGAGAATTAATGGTACTGATTTAATGCTTCAGGAAACTATTTGTGTTTTCAGGTCATGATTGACATTCACAAATTGTTTTTTTCTTTTTGCTAAATGGTAGACACTTAGACATATCAGATTTAATGTCTAGTGTGCTTAGAAAGCTGATTAAAACTAGACTGATAAAAGTTTTGTTGGACATGAACATCAAGCACTAAGCAACAAGTTGTGCATGTCAATATACACTCAATACAACACTCCTGCAATAAATCCTTCATGAAGGATATAATGTTCAGAGGTGTTGATTCAACTTTCTGATTATTTTGGAGGATGTAATTTGTGGTGCTGGTGTATTGCATTATACAGAAAGGTGTTTCGGTCATTTAGCCTTTCCTTATTAATATATGACAAAACAACTTAACACCTGCCAGTATAAAACAATAAAATTAAACCTCTAAAATATTAAATCTCAAAATAAACTTCCATCTTCACAGAAAACAACTTGGTTAGGTTTAGGCAACACAACTACTTAGGTTTAGGAAATTATTGTGGTTTGAGTTAAAACAACACCAGATATGGTGTAACATAAATATGAAAGTTACGTGACAAGTAATCAGCCTTAACGTCTGATTTCACACAAGATACTAACACTGGTTTCCTGTGTCTTTAGACGCATCCATCCAACACGACCTCCTTCCGATGCAGCGTTTGTGGCTCTTTATAGCTATGAACAGTGTATGAGACCAGCTTGACAGCGCAACTGTGTCTAAGACTCATGGGATGTGTTTGTGCTTGCATTCTGGCAAAATAATCATTTATCATTTAAAAAATAAAATTCAGGCATTACAGTGGTAGCTACATATTAAGCTTATGATATTAAAAGAAAACTTAACCCTTTCAAAAAAAGACAAATCAAAGAATCTCAATAAGATAATTGTCGGCTGAGTCTTGAGGTGCAGAGGCTTGCTTTTCACCCCCTCCAGTCTGAGTTTAAATCATCTAATGTGGCCTGGGTGTTAAACCCATCCCTCCTTGCTATGCCGAACATCCAGTATTACACACAACCGCCTTTGGTTAGAATTCATTTCACCAGGAAGAAATTGACTAATGAGACAGTAATGCTGTGCTTATTCATACAGAGGTAAAGGCCACCCATGGCTGCTGCCCTCTCACAATCAAACCCACAGGGATTTCATAAAAAGCTAATTTGACATGCTGATCCTTTAATGTACTTGGATGCGAAGCTCCGTGATAATTTGCCAGTGATGGGCACTGTACCAGGAACATGCAGGCCTATTTGTTAAACACAATGAGCCATCTTTAAAATGAGGCCTCTCCACCTAAACATTGAGTGTGTGGGTGGTTCAGTCAGGCTGTCTCTGTGCTCAACACAGCTGAGCAAATCTTTATATGCTGCTGTTTTGGTGTGTGAGAAAAGATGCATCGGGTGTGTGTGTGTGTGTGTGTGTGTGTGTGTGTGTGTGTGTGTGTGTGTGTGTGTGTGTGTGTGTGTGTGTGTGTGAGTGAGTGCCAACCATCGCTGACAGGCAGATCAGCTCTCTCTGATCACATCCGCCGTAATCCCTCCATCCATCCTCTCCTCAACCTCCTCCCCCTTCCTCTCTCTAGCTTCACATCTGGGTCTCTCTCCCACTCACGTGTGCAGACAGACGAGCTGCACACTCGCAGCAGGCTTCCCTTCACAGCCACACACACACACACACACACACACACACACACACACACACACACACACACACACACACACACACACACACACACACATCACTGCACAGCTCCTCTCGGCTTTAGGATGTGGATTGAAGAGCAGGGAGGGAGTTCTGAGACTGCAGTAGCTGTATGAACTTCTATCTCCTTCACCATTATTTTATTCATTTACAGCTAATAGGCTGCTGTAACTGTGCTATAGCAGACCAAACTTTATTGGCGCTTACTTTAATTAAAGACTCAACGAGCAGTGAAACAATCCATGAGGATATATTTAAAACCTCAGAGCACTGCACCGACTGCAGTTTGTGGTCGCGTGTGTTCATTTTTGAAGGTGCTGGTATGGAAAGGCAGGTGGCATTGTTCTGACAGCGGGAGTTGAATGCGTTTGACAGCAGTGGATAGAGGGAAAGGCAGGGGGTGTGACAAGGGAGTGTTGAAGACAAGATAGCAGTGGAGGTAAAGGGAGCCTAATGGTCTAGTGGAGCGAGAGAGCATCAGCGAGGAGGGAGAGGGAAAGGTAGCGAGTGGGAAAACAGGGTGAGCACGTGAGCAAGTCAGACAACATGAGCACAGCAGAGACAAAAAAAAGATGGCAAGTGGAAGCATGAGAATAGTGAAATTTTGAGAGCCATTAAAAGACACCTGTTTGTCCTTGTTACACTAAAGACAGAGATTAGAAGAGTTGAGGATCAGGAGAAATGTTGCGAAAGAGGCAGACAAGAGAGTACCAGGGAAAGAAAGGGGTTATATATAAAAGAGTGGGGGAAGCAGTCAGAGAGAAATGGAAAACGAGAGTTTGACTAAGTAGCATTAATAAAAGAGTTTAGCGATTCAATTCTGTAAGCTATAGTCGCGGCCAGAAATATAAGTCAGAGCTGAATTACATCACAGCTTCATTCATCAAAAAGCGTCACTAGCAGTTTGTCATAAAATGTTTGCTCCACTGTAATTAACTGAGATGTCAGCAATTGGTGAACAGATCTGTCTACATCTTCTGTTATATTATGACACCCCCACTCCAGCTTCACCTAAAGAGAGAGACTTGATTTAATATATAATTGTGATTAAGCCTCAGAAGGCACATGTGATGGATTGTCTTTGCTTGCAACATGATTAGATCCGTGGAGGTTTTTTTTTTTTTCACACTGTACAATAATCTAGATCTATTATAGCCAGCTGTGCTAGGAGTAATATAAAGGAGAGGGCGGGCCTGGATGATGATCAGCATGAATTTAAAGTAAAACATAGACATTATCCTAAAACAGTTAATTTAAACTCCTTGGCATGTTAAATAGGTGCAGCTGGTGCATTGCTGAGTCCATGTTGTTGTTACTTACAGTATTTGTCTTCTTCCTGTGGACAAGTGGGTGTCTCCAGTGATGTTAGTTTAAAAGGGCTTCACCCTATATGTTGATGATTTGAATCATAAGTGGAGAAGCCCCCTGAGTAGACACACGATTTTTTCAGTTGAATCGCTGCACTATTTTTAACACATTTTGATACATCAGCCTGAAGTGCCGACCCTGAGTCGACTCTGAAAATCCTGAATTACCAATCTAACACATTTATTAAGATATTACATCAACCTGATGACTGAATAACATTCAAAAGTTGCATATATCTAATATATTGAGTTAGATCAGCTGCATAGTTTGCCAGTTATGGTAATAGTAACAAACTGCAAGTAAATTAAATCTGACAATGTTTTTATGCCAAAGTCACAACCTCGACTGTTGATAGCCCTGCACTGTAGCTGTTTGAGCCAACACCAGCTTTAGGCTGTCTACACCTATATTAGCATATTTTTGAAAATGGATATTTTTCCCATCTGTTTGGGAAAAAAATAGTCATTACCAACAGGAGAGTACACTATTTAGCATTAGCAGAGAATTTTGGCAAATTTCACTTTCGCTACCCACATAATCAGCTGTGCTGCTCATCCCACAAATATATGATCCTTAAAAGTTGGACATCATTGTGAAGGTAAATAAACAGGCTTTCCAACCATGAAAAATACAGCGCCAATTAGCAACAGCAGAGAAATAATCCACCAAACACAAATTTCCAAACTTTTTTTTCTCCAAGTATTATCCTGTATATTGTATATTACAGCCGGTGAAATCAACAGTTGCCAGTTTAAACTTTTACTTGCCACAGCTTAAAACACTTTTCATTACAAGTGATATGAAGGTTGTAATCAAAAGCACTGCTCGTTGTGATTTCTATTTAAAAACAATTAACAGCATCTTCACAAATAATATTGCATCACTATTTTGTGAGAGATTCCAGTTCTCAGTGAACACAATAGGCCTTAATGTTGTTTTATTTTTATTTTTTTTTTAGTTTTCTAAGCACAGGTGTGACTAATAACATTAATGATGGCGCTGTTAGATGTGCCGGCATGCATCAGAGCAGAGCTCTGGCTCTGGTGCAGAGACATGAGATGGAGCCATCGTTAATGTGATTAGTTTCACCTGTGTTTGAATTGGTACATGCTGTGTAAACAACATGACTTGTGCTCTTTCTCAACTGGAAACTCTTACTGTTACTAGTGCAGTCATCACCATTGTTCACACATAAAACCCGCTGAATGCAACAAGTCATACGTGGTCATATATACAACAGCGTCCCTGGAGCAGAAAGGGTTTCAGTATGGATTCTGGGAGATTTAGCTGATGCTTGCTCGTACAAGAGGGTAAACTTGACCCTGTAACATCAGTACATCACTCTGCCTGCTGCCTGATTATTTAGGGAAGTTTTCTGTCCTCAGCAAAGATCATCCTAAATGTCTTTATCAGCTGTCTTTAAGGTATATTTGGTTCAGTTACAGCAATCCTCAGTTGGTTTGGCCCTTTTTACCCACGAATCAGTCTTTATATCCAAGGCAGGGAGGAGAAATTTCAAGATGTGTGTGTGTGTGTGTGTGTGTGTGTGTGTGTGTGTGTGTGCGTGCGTGCGTGCGTGCGTGCGTGCGTGCGTGCGTGTGCGTGTATGAGTGTGTGTGCATGTAGAGTGATGAATGGTTTCGTATGCAGCTTGCAGGGTGTATTGATGGCTCGCTGTGTCAGAGTAAGAGTTTAATTTGGGCCTCAGGAAATTTTCCACTGTTGGTTTTTCCACTCCAGGTGATTCATTAGGAGGGTGGTTACTGTGTGCTGTGTTTGCACGCGCACATGTGAGTGTATACTTGTGCGTACCAGGGTTTTCCCTGGCTCCGCGTAAGGCTACGGCGGTAAAGGATGTGTTGAGTTTGCCCAACAATATATTGTTTTAGCAATATAGCAGTCAACAGCAGCACTGTGTACACATGTCACATTGCAAAAGACGGTATGTAATAATTTAAATAAAGGTACACTGCATAAACTATTTTACTGTTTAGTTAGTTTGTCCCAATGTTTGGCATAATTCAAGTGATTTGGCAACATTTCAGTTGTTAAGCATGCAATGAAATAAAACTTGCTAGCAAGCGATTTGTGTGAATTCAACTTTATAGTGAGCGCAGAAGATTTAAAAAAAAAAATTAGACTTTCTTGGGGGCTCACCTGCTGTATTTACCCTGAATCAATGTTGAGGAAAGTGTCGCTCATTCTTATTTGTTTTGTGATATCCTTAAAAAAGACACTGTTGATCAAAACAATGGTGATATAATTGGAGTCAGGTGTGTGGTTGTATCAGCATATTTTAGTAATTTAACGTCCAAGTTGTTAATGGAACATGTGACCTGAATATTGCCGTAGTTCTGACATGAAATTGTTACTGTTGCAGTGGAGGAATACCCATTGACTCTACTTCTCTATTCAGGATGTTTAATTAATCCACTTGTTGAATGCTTTTTGTTTACAGATTACTTTTGCTCACTTAATCCAAATTGCTCAAAAAAATTAAGGGAACACTTGATCTTCACAGTATAACACCAAGTGAGTTAAACTTCAGGGATATCAATCTGCACAAGTGATTGAGAATCACTTTCACCTGCTTTAGTGCAAATGAAAGTGACAACAGGTTCAATGGAGATGCAACAGCAAGACAACCCCCAAAAAGGGAATGGTTTTGTGGTGACCACAGACAGTTATACTCTCCGTATCCTTCCTGACTAATTCCTCTCTAGTTTTGTGTTCTGCTAGTGTCCTTGTCACTGCTTGTAGCTTGAGGCGGTACCAGCAGCCCAATCAGGTTGCACAGGTAGTCCAGCTCCTCCAGGATGAGACATCCATACCTGCGGGCGCAAGTAGGTTTGATGTCTCTCCCAGCACTGTCTCAAGAGCATGGAGGAGATACCAGGAGACCAGCTGTTACACAGAGAGGGTTGGACAGGACCATAGAAGGGCATCAACCCAGCAGCAGGACCGGTATCTGCTCCTTTGTGAGAGGAGGAACATGACCTCCAGCAGGCTACTGCTGTGCATGTTTCTGACCAAACTGTCAGAAACTGTCAGACTCCATGAGGGTGGCATGAGGGCTCGACATCCTGTAGTGTGACCTGTGCTCACAGCCAAGCACCATGCAGCTCGACTGGCATTTGCCAGAGAACACCAGAATCGGCCGGTTCGGCACTGGTGCCCTGTTCTCTTCACACATGAGAGCAGGTTCACACTGAGCACATGTGTCAGGCATGACAGAGTCTGGAGACGCCGTGGTGAACGTTATGCAGCGTGTAACATCATCCAACATGACCGGTTTGCCGGTGGGTCAGTGATGGTCTGGGGAGGCATATCCTTGAAGGGTCACAAAGAGTTCCTCCTGGTGCAGGACAATGCCTGGCCTCATGTGGCCAGAGTGTGTAGGCAGTTCCTGGATGATGAAGGCATTGATGCCATTGACTGGCCCTAAATTCCCCTGACCTAAATTTAACTCAGCATCTATGGGACGTTATGTATCTGTGCATCTGACGCCGCTAAGTACCACCACAGACTGTCCAGGAGCTCCATGCCCTGATTCAGGTCTGGAAGGAGATCCCCCAGGACACCATCCGCCGACTCATCGGGAGCCCAGACATTGTTGGGAGTGTACTTAGGCACGCAGGGGCCAAACACACTACTGAGTCACATTATGAGTTTATGTGATGAAATTCACACGAGTTGGACAAGCTTGTGATTTCAATTTTGACTTTGATTTTCATTGTGATTTTGAATCCAACACTCAGTAGGTTGATGATTTTGTTTTCCTTTATCTGTTGTTATGTCATTTGTACATCAGGAAAGATTTTCAACTTCAATAATTCATTCATAAAGATTTGATATGTGATTTAAGTGTTTTCTTAATTTCTTTGAGCAGTGTATTTTGCCACATAACTAAATTGTGAACCATTTTAGCATGTACAGCATTTGAAATAAAGGGCAGAAAGTGAAAAGTTGATCCAGTTATATTACTGTAATAAGGACAATTTTTGGTCGGACAATATGTACATTGGTGATACACTGACACAAATGTTCTTTTAGACATGCTGAGTAATGAGTAGTTTCTTTCCTCGCCTTTTGCTCAGTGTAGGCATTCACCATGTAATGTTTTCAGATCACATTGAGCTGACTGCAAGTTGGTGGCAAAATGCTGACGGGCAATGAGTTTCTTCTTCAGCAGCTGCAATTGATTCTGGCCATGTCTAATTTTTCAGAGCTGGCTTTCCTTTAACATACCTCTGGTCACTTGCATCCAATATCTAAAGGCTGTGTATCATTTGTTAATCATTTTTCCTCAAGGACTGTCACATTTGGTGAAATGTCTTTCTGTGAAACTTGTGTTCTGTGTTTATTGTTTTATTTTGACAGAACTGACACAGGAACAGTTAATGGATCATACCAAGGGACATTTTGTAGCCCATGTACATGACTGCAGGGAGTCACTGCCCATTTTATTGTGGCAGTATATGTACGTATTACCCCTGTCTGTGTCAAATGTGTAGAGCCAGGTGACAGCTGAGGGCTCCGCTCATCTGGATTCATTTAGGAGCAGCGCAGTTTGACACGGCGGTCTTGAACATGCTTAGCTGAGTGTGAATAGATTCCCGTTGCGTAGTGATGAGTAAAACAGTTGTTGTCTCCCTCACTGAGACGGAGACGAGATGCTGACGAGATGCACACACACACAAAGAGAGAGAGAGAGAGAGAGAGAGTCAACAGTTTCCCTCTTTTTACCTCGTAGCTTTCCTTTATGGAAACAAAACTGTGCTGATATATTCAGTGGCAAAATATAAAAGAAGCAAAGATTTGTTATGAGGCTGAAAGTCAATTAATTGATGGGGGGGAATAATTAATTAATTAATTTGTCATTTGTCAACTGTTTGTGCAAACTAGATTCAAAACCAGGCATCTTTTATCCAGTTTCATATGTTTCAGTTTTAATGATTTGAGATAAAATTGCAAAAACATAATTATTTGTTGAAATGTATTATTTATTTATTCATTTATTATTTTTTTTTTTTTTGGCTTTTTAGATCTGGCACTAGACATTTTTTCTAAATAATTTCATCAATGAGTGAAGTCATGTTTCTAATTATAGAACACTTTCCGTTTGTATTTATTGTTTTTTTTATTTGTTAAGTCAATACTGACTTCTCATGTTGCCAGAAAGTTTGCACATTTGCCAGGCTGCATGGAAATTTGAACAAACTAGGTATTCGATTCACCTCTGTTTATTTATGTAGCCCAATATCACAAATCACAAGCATGCCTCAAAAGGCTCCCAATAACTGCAATATTGACAAGCTAACTGTATGGGATGGCAAGCAACCGCCACAACCACAATGTGAACTATTTTTTTTTTTTTTTTTTCGTTTCTGAATTCTCTGCAATGGGAGTGCTGCATTTTACACTTTGCAACAATCGATGGATTGATTAATCGTTCAGCCAATTAATCGGGCCAATTTTTTTGACATTTTTTCATAACATTCATTCATTCATTACATTCATTTTTTTCTGGCCGTCAAAAATCAAAAAAATGTTTAACTTTGGGGAAAAGCTTCACAATGACCAACCGTCACATCCTACAACATCGACAACAGAGGAGAAATTAATACACATAAACCAGTGGGTCCGTTCTTTCTCCTCATGTGCTTCAGCCTTCCCTTCATCCAGAGCAAGTACTCTAGCTTGTACCGACACTTTGATATTATGTATCAAAGCAACCAGATGTAACTGAAGCGCAGCTGAACAGAAAATGCTGCGCCTCAATCTTTGTTCTGTATTTAACAGTAAACAATTATTTAATTTGTTTAGTCGTTTAAAAAGCAGCAATATACCTAATAATAGCCTAAAAATAAAGCTTATTTATACAGCACTGAAATCACGATAAATAAAGTAATTTGCAGAAAAGTAGTAATAATACAGCATATCGTGCTGTTGAGCCAATCATGACCGCAGTGGAAATTCTTTCACCGCGACAGCGCTACTTTTTCCTTTACAGACTTAAGTTCAGATAAATTTAAATGCTCCCCAAAAAACACTTTAACATAGAATAAAATGTTAGAAACCTCAGGAATAGCAACAGAGGAGGGATCCCTCTTCCAGGAAGTTGTATGTACAGAATAGCAAAATTGATGATAATATTACACATAGATTATAAATATAAGGCTAATGAAAAGAAAGTGTGTACAGCGGTACAGAGCAAGAGTTGCTGATAACTGCAAGATGAACATCATTGTGGTCAGAAAAACATTAGAATCATAAATGTGGTATCAGCACCAGATCTACTGTATACTGTATGTCGCTCATACCAGAGAAAAAAAAAAAACAGTTGCTGATGATATATATATTTTACAGTAAGTAAGTCTCAGGAGATCTAATATTACTACTATTGTCGCTACATGGTAGTAATACTATTACTGCTATGATGACTGTTCAGAACGTCAGTCTGTGATGCATCAGTGATCTAATACAGCACTTTGTTCTGTCTGTCTGAAAAAGGCCAGAGCCGTAATTTTATCTTTAGTTTGTAAAGTTATGAGGAAGAAAGGAAAAGTTGTGATTTGTGTGCACATTTTAGTATCTCTGCATTATACAGTATGTTATGTGAAGCATGTCAGAGACTATCCGAGTTTCTAACAACTTTTCACCCTCCTTCCTCTTTGTCATTAGGCCTCTGAACCACCAGAATATTTTAACGGACAGGACTCCCACACTGCTGTCCACACCCAAAGCAACAGTCGCAGTGGCAGCCACAGCAGAGCGACTCATTCCCACACCTACAGACACCTCAGCACCAGCTCGTCCTCCACCCACCAAACGCAGAGCCAGGGCCTCCCACAGCATTCACCCCAGGGCCAAGTGCAGTCCCAGGCCTCAGATAGAGGGGTCCCACCTGCTCTAGCCAGCACCCTGGAACACATCATCGGTCAACTGGATATTCTCACTCAGGTAATCAGAAAATGTGTTGATCTCTCATGACAAACAGCAGGCGTTGTGCTCTGGCTGTGCCACCCACTCACACTGTTCAGAACAAAAGCTTCCTCTACTTTTCAGCCTGCAGGCCAGAGATGGTTTCAGCAACAGACACAAAAATATTAAAAACAGAACAACCTCTTCCATGCTGCTTAGTACTGCATTAAACTGACACAGTAACTCTACATAGGTGTATGTCTGTGGTAGAGCTTACTCCTCACAGTCATAGTTACAATTCAGTATTTCATTGGCAACCATCTAATGCAGAACGTGGTGCACACTGATATTCTTCACAGTGAGTCTGATACTGTATGCACCACAATGAAATCCCACTCGCCTCTGTGATCTGGAGGAAATACTAAAATAAAACTATCTGCACTTGTGATATGTGTGAACTGACCCTCTAACATGCATACATATTGTATATGCACCAGACTGGCAGCTAACTAACTAAATTGGGCTGAGACAAACAGGGACAGGAATAACAGGGTGTAAAGAGGCTCATAGTTTGTTTTTGTTATTGCTAGTCATTATTGTAATAATTATTATTGTACAGTCATTTTTCTTTACATAAAAATCTTTTGGGCTGCACGGTGGTGCAATGGTTAGCACTGTTGCCTCACAGCAAGAGGTTCGACTCCGGCTTGGGACTCTTCTGTGTGGAGTTTGCATGTTCTCCCCGTGTAAGCGTGGGTTTTCTCCGGGTACTCCGACTTCCTCCCACAGTCCAAAGACTTGCTGTTTAGGTTAATTGATGACTCTAAATTGCTAAGGTGGTGTGGATGTGAGCGTGAATGGTTGTCTGTCTCTATGTTGTCTGTCTCTATGTGCCCTGCGATGGACTGGCGACCTGTCCAGGGTGAACCCCGCCTTCGCCCAATGCCAGCTGGGATCGGCTCCAGCCCCTCCGCGACCCCTAACGGGATAAGCGGTTGACGATGGATGGATGGATGGATGGATGGATAAAAATCTTTTTCTGTCAAATCATTTATGTTCATCCAATCCGTCCTGTACAAGTATGAGACATTTGTGACATGATGCTATAGTGGAGATACAATATTTGACTTAACCAGTTGATATGATCCTAAATACACACAAGTGAGGACAGAGAATCTTTCCTGACGAACAAAACTAAACCAGAGCCTGCAGGAGTAAAAATAGACACTAGAGCAAAAACGGAAACGAAGAGCAGTTAACAGTTAAGATCTGAAGGTCTGCTTCATATCAATTTATGTCATTTTTAATGTTGCTTGCGTGTGTTTATCGTCAAAGATATGATCAGTAATGGATACTGAGACTCCTCACATGTGGAATAACTGTTGTAGAATACACCAAAGTGTTCGAGGCTTTGCTGTTGGCGCAAACCTGAAGGAATTTGCAACCTACAGTGGTCCCCAGTGTTAATTTTGGCAGCTATTTTAGATTGAGTCTTGGTCTTTAGTCATTTTTAATCCTACACAGTTTTACGTTTTAGTCCAGTTTTAGTCACTGAAATGTTATCTGATTTTAGTCAAAATGTTTTCCCTCTTAATTTTGTCCTCATCATGTTTAGTTTTGTGTTTCTGTCATTTTAGTCTAACCTATTTCACATCAAATTTCATCTCATCATCTGATAAAAAAATGCAGGGTATTCAGCAGGATATGCAGTTTTGCAGTTAGTTTCAGTCCTCTTAACTGTGCTTATTAATGATGCGTAGTTCAGTCTCGCCCACTGGTCCGTTATGAGAGCCAATCTGCCCGCCCAACACATAGCAAACCTCCAACTTTATGCATTATAGTTGCACAATTGTCAGGATTGAGGTGTGAGACAAGAAGGATGCAGACAGACTGAGCGCCGCCACCACAGCAAATAAAAGATAGAGATTTCAGTAATTTTTTTACATTTTAGTGTCCTCTTTTTTCGTCAACGATATTACATGTTTGATATCGTCAGCGTTAATGTTTAATGACCTCAGTGCCATCAACTTGGTATTAATCAGTCCATCAGCAATGGACAGCAGTACGCCTTTTTGTTGATTTTTGGGTTGTTGGGTTGATTTTTATTTAACTGACCCAGCTCCATGGCAAAGCCTGAGGTCGCAGCCAGTGGCAGCTCTGCACCAGACCACACTTCATTGCAAGCTGTTCCTAACACCGATCAAATTTATTTTATGTAGCTATTTTGCAGTTTTTCCTCTCAGTGTTAAGATACTGTAAAAGACCACTTTCTGCAGATGATTAGAAGCCATAATTCCTGTGAAATGTGCAGCTGTGAATGTCAGATACTGGAGAGAATCACCCATTTGTTTTAAGCTCAGGGCATTCATGGTATGATCACATTAAACTTTGATTTCTAATGCCTATTCAAGTGCGAGTATAGGAGGAAGAGTGCTTGATTAAAATAATTTATCTATATTATTTACCATCATCCTGTAATTTCTGCACATTATTCTATTAAATATTTAGTTTGAGCTTGCTGAAACACTTTGTTCTTAGACATCTAATCTCAGGACAGATAAGGCACTTTTTTTTATCAAATACCAACAGCTCATTTATTGATTTGAGGATGTGTGCATTTTATTCTTATAAACTATACTTTCCATAAATATGGGACATAATATGCTATTTCTACCTTCAAAATGTATGAGCTCATGTTGGCACTAGGTTTTAAATGCTTCAGTGAACACTGAAGGATTTTGCCATAAATACATCCATAAAAAGAAAAGGAGAGAGTTGTTTTTTCTGGGTATAGCAAAGAATATATTTATGGTGACAATTGAACTAAGGGAAATGTTTAAGTAGGGTGAAGAGGAAGAGGAAAAACAAGAGGACACTGAGGGGATTGCAGGGTTTTAGCTGGCGGTTGTGAACGTGCCCTGAGGGAAAATGCATCATTCATATGTGAGCGCTGGCAGCACTCTGCCTCACTCACTGATATTAAGTGTAAACGCCTAATCACCACACTGAAACACTTCTTGTACAGTATGTGTGGGTGTATTTCGGGCTTTCTCTTTCCTACTTCTTCTTTTAAGCTGCAGTCCAGCATGTGGGAGCGTTTAATATTGGCCCAGGGCAGCCAGGCAGCGAGGTGACCCCTCCCAGGGGGGTTGGTGCCAACCTCTTCCTTTCAAGCCTACTGTACCCCAAACCTGATACCAGATGGATCATCTGCGTCTGGTTTTATGCTTCTGCTCTTTTTCTGTTTTCTTTTTTACATTGGGACTACAGACTGAGATGATGAGTAAATCTTGTATGGTGCTTTCTGTAAACTTTTTTTATATTATAGAAATGCAAATTTCTGACCACCTATATACACTGCTCAAAAAAAAATAAATAAACGGAACACTAAAATAACACATCCTAGATCTCAATGAATTAAATATTCCCGTTGAAGATCTTTATTCATTAGATAGTGGAATACATTGAGAACAAAATAATGTAAAAATGATCAATGTGAATCAAAATTATTATCCCACGGAGGTCTGGATTTGGAATCATACTCAAAATACAAGTGGAAAATCACATTACAGGCTGATCCAACTTGAGTGGAAATCCCTCAAGACAAGTTAAAATGAGGCTCAGTAGCGTGTGTGGCCTCCATGTGCCTGTATGACCTCCCTACAACGCCTGGCCATGCTCCTGATGAGGCGGTAGATGTTCTCCTGAGGGATCTCCTCCCAGACCTGGATTAAAGCATCACTCAACTCCTGGACAGTCCGTGGTGCAACATGGCATTGGTGGATGGAACGAGATATGATGTTTCAGATGCTCGATTGGATTCAGGTCTGGGGAACGGGCAGGCCGGTCCATAGGATCAATGCCTTCATCATGCAGGAACTGCTGACACACTTCAGCCACATAAGGCCTAGCATTGTCATGCATCAGAAGGAAACCAGGGCCCACTGCACCAGAATATGGTCTCATAATTGGTCTGAGGATCTCATCCCGGTACCGAATGGCAGTCAGGTTAGCTCTGGCTAGCACATGGAGGGCTGTGCGGCCCTCCAGAGAAATGCCTCCCCACACCATTACTGACCCACCGCCAAACCGGTCATGCTGGAGGATGTTGCAGGCAGCAGAACGTTCTCCACGGCGTCTCCAGACTCTGTCACGTCTGTCACATGTACTCAGTGTGAACTTGCTCTCATTCCTGAAGAGCACAGGGCGCCAGTGGTGATTCTGCCAATCTCTTTTCTCTGGCAAATGCCAATCGCCCTGCAGGGTGTTGGGCTGTAAGCACAAGGCCCACCTGTGGACGTCGGGCCCTCATACCACCCTTATAGAGTCTGTTTCTGACACTCAGAGCAGAAACATGCATATTAATGACCTGCTGGAGATCATTTTGCAGGGCTCTGGCAGTGCTCCTCCTGCTCCTCCTTGCACAAAGGAGGAGGTAGCGGTCCTGCTGTTGGGTTGTTGCCCTCCTACGGCCCCCTCCACGTCTCCTGGTGTACTGGCCTGTCTCCTGGTATCTCCTCCATGCTCTGGACCTGGACACTGTGCTGAATGAGCTGCACTACCTGAGCAACGTCTGTGGGTTGTAGACATCGCCTCATGCTACATCTAGGGGTGAGAGCACTGACAAAATGCAAAAGTGACCAAAACATCAGCCAGAGAGGACACAAACAGAGAAATGGTCTGTGGTCACCACCTGCAGAAACACTCCTTTATAGTGGTTGTCTTGCTAATTGCCTCTCATTTACACCTGTTGTCTGGTCCATTTGCACAACAGGTGAAACTGATTCACAATCAGTGTTGTTTCCTAACTGGACAGGTTGATTTCACAGAAGTGTGATTGACTTGGAGTTACATTGTGTTGTGTTTGAGCAGTGTATATATCTGGCTATCTTAAGGCTGTCATTGAAAAAGCTTTGTTCTGCCCATGTGGCTTTGCAGTGACTTCAAGTAGTGTCAGTCCAGTTTGGGACATAGCCGTTACACCTTATATGGCTTGTGACTGTTTCACCAAAGAGACTGATTTAAAACCTAATAAAACTATAAAGACAAATAAACAACAAACAATAAGGAAGGAAAAATATGCTAACATGAAATGACAGTTTGTTTTTTTTATCAGTGAGTCAACGTTCAGTTTGTCATATTCGGAGGCCTGCCAGTGGCTTCACATTAATCCACTGGTCTACAGGTGCCGGTAATACACACTGAGAAGCAGCAATACACCAATAAAGGCAGAGAAGAAGAAGACTTCAAGCTTGTAAACATGGATTTTAACGACACAGTTTTAAAAATGTTTAACAATTGATTTCTGAGAAAGGAAATGTATAATAGCTACTTTTATTTAGTGAGTAACATTAAACACGTAAACATAATTTTTGCACCTTTAATTTCCTTCCTACAGCAGGTGTTGAGTGGGATGTAAAACTGAAGAATCTCAAAGCCTGCATGCGATTCAGTAAAAATGCAGCAAATAGCTCAGCTGGTACAGGCTTCGACGCATATTTTCACCCATAGAGATGTTAACACTGGCGGATCAGTGACCTGCACCTCACCTGCTGTTTTATACATGGCTGGTTGATGAGATTACTTTAAAAAGTGAGTTCTATAAAACACAGTGTAGCTCAGACAACTGCTAGTAACATGTGATCTGCATTATATTGTAAAAAAAAAAAAAAAAAAAAAACAGCAACACTGTAACTTTAAATAGGTATCCATGAAACAGGTTCATGAAGCACAAACAGCTCCTCTTAAACCAAAAGTCAGATTTGCTTAATATAGATTCAGATATTCGGCAGTGTGCAACACATGAGGCTGTCAGGCACTAAAATACAGACTATGCATGCCAGGCATGTTAAATGTAGCCCACTATAAGTGTTTCAGAGACAGGCTCAACTCAGTTATGTTGCAGTTTACCTCCAAAATGCACTCTCTGATTTACAACAAGGTGTGAGTAGAAGTAAGCTAAGCTGGTCTAATTTCTGTTCTGTTCAACTTTAAATCAAGCCCCCTCCATCCTCTGAAGATTAGGCTGACAAAGCGACATTATTTATTTCTGCGCTATATTCCTACTCCTTTATATGTCTTTTCCCCAGAATTATTTTTCACTATTACAGCTCTTTGTAACTCTAATAGTCGAGGAGACTGAGAGGGAAGATGATGAATTATTCAACGTTAGACTGAAGCTTCCAAAGCCACAGTTTGCTGTGTTAGCTGCTTTTCACTTGTCTGCTCCCCCTCCTTCTCAGCCACCATACATCTTTCTTTTTCCTCTCCCTCTGTTTGATAATTCATCACTCTTACATGTCCTCTCATACTAAGCCTGCAGTACCCACACTTATCCCCTTCTTTCACTCTCCCCTTCTTGATTATGAGGAATCTTGAATGAAGAATTGCTCTCTCTCTCAATTTCATTTACCAATTCAAGTGCAGCAGCAACAGATGGTGAGAAGATTTCGTGAACTTTCTCTCTGAAGTGGCTCAAGGGGAGACAACTGTAACAGAAAGTCTTTTATTAACACTTGCTCCTTTGAAACAACATTTTTCCTCTGTAATTACCCCAAACTACCAGAGTAGCCAGCCACAATTCAGTTTTTTTCTGCTTAGTCTGTGTGTGTGTCAGAATAGATACACATAGATGTGGACCAGTCCACTGACTTTGCATTCCTGTTCAGACAGCCATAAGTGGAGCTGCAAGACACATTAGGAGAAAGTGAAAGAAACATTTTCCTGGTCCTCAGAAAAGATTAGAACCGTTTCACCACTAAACCGCCTTGCTAACCAAACACTCTTTGAAGCATTAAGTTGTCACCGTAGTGTTTGAGATTCTGAAGAATGGGAGGCAGTCTGATTCGTATGTTTATAGTGGTGCTCTGAGAGAATGAAATACTGTAATAACATTGGACCCAGGACAGTTCTTTCTCTCTGAGCTGTAGAGAAAGAAAGAAGCCCCAAGTTAAGTCACCCTAATTCTGAGAAATGTGGTAAATTAAAACACCAATGAGGCACTTTTATCGTACATACTATTTACAAGTCATTACCACCTCTGAATTTTTGTCATTTTGTCTTTTAAAATTTCTAAAATACTACATTACATTTTCAAGTGGTCAGGAGAGGTAAAGTATGAATTTACTAAAAAACCTTGTTAGCCTGTTAGCATGCTATGGTTCTGTTAAGCTTGAAGAGCCAGCGTTAACATTAGGCTGAGGCTTGTAACCGATGACTGTGTATTGACTCTCTGGTTATAGATGCTGACACCACAGCAATGCCTGTTTTACACACCTTCACGTTTATTGGTCAGTGGACTCAGTCACACCACCAGTCCATCAGGCTTTTTTTATTTTATTTTAGAAATACAAAAGTCTGTCACTGATACCTTTTACACCTGACTTTAATATGTGTCTTGTGTCCAGATTCTATTTAGATATGATTTAATCTGATTACATTTACACTTGGTATTAGTATGTGTCTCCAGTGTCCATACTGAGATCAGATCACTCTGTCTGAACGGGCTGAGAGGATGCTTCTGGAGGCTGCACAACGCACGGGCGATGCCAAGAGGAGGCGTGTAAAGTGCGCAGACATATCAGCCTCAAAACGCTGCTGTTCAGGTGGAGAGGAGAGATGATGATGAGCAGCAACAGAGCAGGGGGGTGGATCTCTCTGGTCACGGTGGTCCAGTGATTGTGAGAGTACAGAGAGTTACTGCAGGTTGACACGACTGAACTGACACGACACACGACTGAAGCTTTGAATATTTGCTGTTGATTACTATCGAAGCTCTGGAGCCCAAAAAATGATACTCAGAACAGCCCTAGCATTACGTATTTCCGACAGCGTCGCTTTTGTATATGGACTGAAAACGCTATTGCATTTACACTAATGTTCAATGTGGTCACAATGTCTCCCTGACGCATCAGACGGCTGTTTGACAGATCAGATGGATGTTTGACCATCTATTTTTGGGTACATTTACATGTGTACTTTCATCTGGTCAAGCACTACTTCATTGCAATCCGGTCAGCCTAAACACATTTCACTGCCAGATATAAAGGGGGTCAGAGTTACATCATTGGCCGTTGCTATTCAGAATGAATCGACATGACAGTGTTTCTGCTGGCAGTGTCTTTGCCTCTGTGATCAATCATCTGATCCACTTCCTCAATACATATCCAGAAAGCCTCGTTTGATGATTTAGGGGAAAATATCACAATTTTTTCTGTTCAAATTTATATTTTCCTGTGTTTCAGTCCTAGAGAGAGTGAGAGAGTGATGGAGGATGCGCTCAGAGCAGACTGCTGTAAAGCTGTCAAGTGGTGGTAGCAAATGTACAGTCTAGGTTTCAGTTGGTCCATGAACAAATGCTGCAGCTCACTGAAGTGAGCATCAACTTCAGCCCTGGAGGCAAAATAAAGTCCCCCTATACTTCCCAACCATGGTGTGGAAGCTGAAGCAGGAAAGTCATCTTTGTCTGTTTTCTCGTAAGAGCAACATTTGAGGCTGTGAGCATGTTCATAATTGTCATGGGATGTAAACCCAGGTCTCGTCTGTTTAATAAAATAACATTAATTAAACAATAACACTTTAGATGAGTAATCCAGCACAACAACATCATTGAAAATAGCATCATTATATTGTTGAATATATTCACTTAAAGCAGTCCTCAATTAAAACGTATCTTAACCGTGTTATGATATTCTACTTCAGCACACTTTGAGAACAAATATTACTGGGACAAACATCTACTGACCGTAACAATTTAGCCACAATTTAGTACACTGACCACCACACACTTCCAGCCATGTACTAGTTATCAATCTAGTCCCACTAGGTCACTAAAACCAGTCTGTTATATTTTACTCTTCTTTTTTATTCCTGTAACTCTCTTTAGTAGTGGCACATTTAATAATGCACATCAGTTACCTACATTTATAGAAAAGAACTGACTTTACCGCCTTTCACCAGCAGCAGTTTGCCTTTCTTTGACTTTCAGACTATTGTAGTGTGGGTCATACCAAAGCTATGAGACTTTGAAACAGAGGCCAGTAATGCTCAGGGCGACGGAGAGTATAATGTGTTCTGGATTGAAAAGAAAAACAGCTCGCTCTATTTTTAGGAGCATAAAGATTTGGTTTCTACTCCAGATGAAAACTATATGCCCATATAATGTTGCCGCTGCCTGGGGACACGTGCAAGATCAGACACACACACACACACACACACACACAAACACCCTTAGCTGGCTGGGCTGATGACTGGGTAGCCATATCAGGTTGGTAAGTTAAACAGGGTGGTATTGATCTAGAAAATGGAGACAAGCAGAGGGAAGGAGAGAAAGGGGAAACACAAGCCCTTTCTCTCCCATGATGCATGAAATAGCAGGAGATGTTATCTAGTCTGATGACACAAAAGAAAACGCTACTCGCCCACACATTGTTGAACTCATTGGTGCGTGCTGAGTATGAGATTATTTAAGGGATTTAACAATCTTTGTCAATTCCTTCATTGTTACACGTTGGTTCGATCGTTAATGCCTGGTTGTGTGTGTTTGTTTTTGCGGCACTGTGGGGTCAACGCAGGGCCTCGATAGCCAATTAACAAACGCAGCTGGACTGCTGGAACATGCTGCACATGGTGTCTTGGTTTTGAAAATTACTATGTTTACATGTGAACTAAAATTGGGGTGAATATTGAGATGAAAATAGTAATTCTTTAGTGTTTAAATGGTTTGCAGTAAACCAGAACTTATGGGCTCTTTTACAGAAATAAGAAATCCCATTCTGATCTCATTCAGATATCCTGTTGATATTTTTAATGTAAATAACATTACAGCCTCGGGACAGAGCCTTTCTCAACAGTATGTCATGTGGCTTGCTTCATATGTCGTATATGTCGTATATGTCTTCATATGTCAAAATGAAATATCATTCATTTACTATTTATGTATTTTAGCTGCCTTTAACAAACACCATTTCCCATAAGCCCTAGACCATTGCAGGTTTAACGTAACAGCTCGAGCAAAGAGGAAAGATAATGCGAATCGAGGAGTGGCAGTTTGCTCGATCATGTCTGTAATATCAGTAAGACCGAGAGCAGATTACAGGTAAAAAAAATAATAAAAATAAAAATAAAAAAATGACTTTAGAAGAGATCTTGGTTGAATTTTATGGATATGGATGAAACAAGTTACAACAATGTAAGAACCTGCACTTATACATTTTTATGTGAGCTGTAGTTTTTTTGTGCTCAAAGTAATTTTTGTTTAAGTTTGTTAAAATTATGAAGGTTTCAATCTGTAATAGCAAGTGCTGAATTGGATGCAGATTTGTCTGGGAATCCCTAACATACTTCTGTACCATAGACTGTATTTAAGAAGTAGACGTAGTCATGGTGACGTCACATATTGGTTAGGGGACATTCTGAAGCCTCAAGTTTGGCCATCGCCATCTTGGTTTTTTGTAACCAGAAGTGACACGAGAGGGTGGAGCTAAGTACAACCGAATGCTGAAGAAGACATTTATAGGTGACCAAAAATGTTGTGATTAACTTTTATGAACTGAAACAACTCCTAGACCAGATAATGCCGTGGTAGTGACCTGTCAATCACAGGGTAGCCACTTCCTAAAGCATACCCTGCTTTATGGTCTTTTTGAATGTGAATGCATTTTTTTTTGTTTGTTTGTTTGTTTGTTTTACAATATTTGATTAATTTTTTTAAATGCCAAAATCAATATATTTCCTTCATTTGAGTTCATATGGAGGTAGAAGGAAGTTACAGCTTTTATTGTCATAGTCTGAGTAACGTCATATCCACTCCATATCTATCAACCAAAACAAACCGCAGCGAGCCGAAAGATACGACCTACATTCTCACATTTTAAATCCAACGTGGTAAACACTACACATACAGTAACGTACGGAAACACTTTGGATTTCACACATTGCAGGAAAAGCCGAACTAGACATCATGGCTAAAGCTGCATGCTAACTCTGTCATGGGCAGGAAATGTTAACTTATTGCAGTACCGTGAGGTCAAGCCAGCAGTCACTCACATCTCTGTGGTCAAATCAGCCGACGCTACAATGGTAGAGCATCCATATTCTGGCATTTACATTACATGCATTCAAACAGCCCAGATGGAGCTGACCATGGATATATAAAGAGAACGGAGCTGACATGAGAGCTAGCGACAGACTTGGAGAAGATAGCAGAAGTATACATGTGACTACATTCAATATATATTTGACTTAAGGATATCTCTGACTACATAGATGCTGAAAATCAAACATTTTTACATCATTTTTTTCAGAGAAACAGACAAAAGAAATGCTCAATAAAATATTGTATTTAATTAGAGAAGCTAGCAGAACAGAGGCTAGGCCTGATGTGACTTCACAACTTTCCCTTAAATGTCTATATAAATGTGTGGAGCCTACAGTACATGATGCATCTGGCAATCTTACAGACTGTCTCAGCACATTTTGTGTTGAAGACACAAATTACACCTGTATTGTAAATTATATCATTATTATCTGGAATTTGATTGTGCTTTTTACGGTGGTTATGATGTTAATTTGGTTGAAATAATGAGACTGAAACCTTTACATGACAGTTTAGTAAGAATTTATTTGTAATCTGAGTTTGGATATTTTGCCCTCTTTCCTAAACATGTCTCTGGATTTCTTGCCTAACTTTTGTCCTCTTTTGCATTTATCCTCATTCTTTCTTGAGTCAAAGGAGTTTAAGGTTTAAGGGCTTCCAGTCTCATTAATGAGTAACCTATTTGTCTGTATGCATGGAAAAAAATAATTTAAAAAATATGGCATGAAACTATATACGTTATACATATGCTTTGCTTTTCATCAGACTTAAGAGCCTCTGCAGGATAGGGTTAATCTGTGGGGGGAGAATAATAATGGAGAAATAGTCAAGTAGTCTTTTGAAATCCTGCGACAATTTTTGGACAAAGGACTTCTTTAGTCAATGAAACATTATTACAAGAATAGCCCTGATTATATGAAGTGACCATTAAATGATTATGAAAGAGAGATATTCCTGGAACATAAACTAGTAAGAGCGTGAGAGAAATTGTACAATCAAGATCCTATTATTCAGACCCTGCATTTGAGGTGTGTATCATATAGTAGAGTTTTAATGAATAAATCCAACATTAGGTTATTTCTAAATGAAACAAACTGGACAGACAATATCTCAAATATGAAAATGAGATGGTAAGGAGCTACACCTCCTCAAAAAGATGAGGTGTTTTTTCAACACTTTGTTGCAAATGTTCAATATTTTTAACTTAAAGTTAAAGCAGACCACTTTTGAGGTAAAGTAAATTGGTTTGTTTTTCTGTCTCTCAATCCAATGTCTCACACACAGCTGGTTATAATTTCATAAATGACTCATCTCTGCACTGCTTTCTAGCAATTTCAAAATTACTCTCGCTGGCACAAGGAGACATAAAATTACAGGTCGAGACATGTTGACATATCTTACACTCGCTGGCCCAAATCTAGAGAGCCTGGTCTGTCGAGGGGAAGACATGTTTACCGTTTGATTGTTCCTGCACTCAACCAAATTTATGTTGCCAAGCACTACGATCCAAAACTGTTTACTAGTTGGGATTGTGTTTGTCACCAGGCAACATTAGCTCAGTAAACAATTATGTCAGAGATCCACAGGAAACCGTCACCACTTTAGTGTTTCCAGAACATTAATTCAAATTACTATGTTTTTTCATCACTTTGTTATTATTTATTTATTTATTTTTTTATTTATTTATTTATTTATTTATTTATTTTGCTTTTTTTCTCTTGGATTAACACTCATTCATGTTTTACATCCCAATCACCTCGCAGACTTATTTAATGATTAGATTATAAAAAAGAGCAAAAAGGAGGTTTCAATCAACACCTCAGACCCATGTCCTTGTGTATCATGTTGGCTGTATATGTGTAATTGCACGCCAAGGCAAGTTTTCCTGTATAGTACCTTTCAAACTCAGAGGGCACAAGTAAAGAAGAATAAAATGAAAGAAATAATGCAAAGAGACAAAACATGATATGTACTGACAGATGATAGACTAATAGAGTTTGAGAAAATAAAAGTGCAGTAGAGAAAGTAAATCAGTCAAAGGCTCACAGAAATAGAGGTTTATAATTTAGTTAGTAATTTAGTTAATTTATCTGAAGGTGCTTTTACCATCCAGAGGTTGCTAACGACACTTGACAGTATAAACTGTGAGTGAGTGAGTGTGCAATTTTGAGAGATTGTCTTCTTTCAAACTTAATTAGTTATCTAAACAAGTATCAGTGGACAGAAGTTGTAATTATAGGTTTAATGTACCTACATAAAAGTTTGATTTAACAAACAGCACAACTTCTTAAAGCTTCAGTGTGTTGAAACAAAGCAAATATCATTACCAAAAGTTTTTTATAAAACTTACTTTACTAAACTATATCCTGACAGTAGTACATGAGACAGGTAATCTGAAAAAAAAATCATGTGCCTCAGTGTCTCCCGGTGCTCCTAATGGCATCTGTAAGATGTCACAGAGGAAAACAACCAATCAGAGCTGATCTGGAGCCTACCGTCCAACTTCTGTCGATGAGAGCCACGAGTCAGTCACTCACAAACTCTGATCAAACAGTGAAACTAGGCAGCGCTGATCAAATATGAATCAATATTCTGTTACTGTCATGACTATTTCTCACCTCAAATGTTTTCAGAAACATCTTGTAGTTACTTTTTAGCTGTAAAATGAGAAAGTTTGTGACCCAGCAACCATGTTGAGATCAGGTCAAGCACCGCCCACCAGTCGGAGCACAGCCAATAGGAACGCTTTCTCTCTGACTTGACCTATGATTGGTCAAAGTCTCCTGTCACAGGCTAGATTTTTAAAGCCTGAAATCAGAGCCACAAGGAGGTGCAGAAGTCTAGTTTCCTCTTAAAACACTTGAATTAAAACTTCTTGAAAGGTTATTATGCAATTTTTGCCCAGTGATGCCAAAAACTTTCTGCCTACTGAAGTTTTAACACAACTAGCTCACCCTAAAGTTGAGTAAACGCATAAAGACTGTACAGCTGGTTGCATTATTTCTTTAGTTTTGTCTGGGTTTATATTGTTCAAATATATCAGATATACAGCATTTCACCCAAACAATTAAGTTCAGGTTCAGTATACAGATATTCAGAGCTTTAATATAGCAGCAAACAACTGTTTGCTATGTAAAGATATAGAGGTGTAATGTCTACCTGAGCGGAGAATGAAGTCATCCTCCCTCTGTGTAATCAGAGCCTCCGCTAGCTCACGGCCATGGCTACAGCTAATAATGTCGTCCCAATTGACAGCGTCATTGTGGAAGCGTAGCACCCACCCGCCGGTTCCCCTTCAGGTTAATACTGTTAGCTCTGTCAGCACTGTTGCCTTTGTTTCCACTCTTAGCACTGTTAGCATCATTTGGAGCTGTAGCCACGATGCAGAGGCAATAGAAATGCTCCCAATCTCACGTTTCGTACCTTTAACTAACTGAAATCCACCATGAAGATTTAAGAAACGTAGTACTTTGCTCAGTTCTGCTGGTTCTAGTTAGAAATCCTCTAATTCGTTCCATTTGTTGTAGATGGAAAAGACTGATTAAATTATTGCCTTAATGTGGCTGCTGAAGTTCGGATACAATAAAAGATAAAAAGCCAGCGCTATCCTCTGTAATTGTTTCATTCAGATGGTAGAATTACACCTGGGGCTCCTCTGGTAAACAGGCTCAGATGACACAAACGCACAACAAATGCTGTCACTGTTTGAGGATGCTGAGAGGAAAAGTATGTCGCACTGTGATCTCACTGCCCACACATGCCCGTCCTGTTTCGGATAGCGACCTTCTTGTATTCTGTGTGTGTGTGAGTGTCGATGCAACTGTGTGAGAGGGAGAACAAGAGAGTGCGTGCCAGACACAGAAACTCTGGTGTTTTCGGCTCAGGCAGCAGATCTCTCTACGATAATCAGCTGGATTGTCTTGCACGCACAGCATCTGTCTCAAACACACACAGAACTGCTTCTTTCACACACACAAACACAGCCATTATAGAGTCATTACTGTCAGGCTGATGCTGTACAGCCCTCTCTAACATGCTCTTTCTCCCTTATCCGTCTCCTTCCTTCCCCCCCTTTTCTTTCTTTGTCTTGTCCCTCTCCTCTCGTTGCCTCCATCCAGACGATTTCGATCTTGGAGCAGCGGCTGACGCTGACAGAGGACAAGCTCAAGGAGTGTTTGGAGAACCAGATGGAGATCGGTCTACATCTCCAGAGACGAGAGGAGGCCTAAAGATGGCGGCAGCAGAGAGAGAGGCAGGGTTGTGGTGTGAGGGAAATGGGGTCACACCAACTCCATTAACAGACACATGCATGCAGCACTCTCTCGCTATTGTTGGATCACACTCAAAATGTGCGATCTTGCACACAGTCCTGAACTGTTTTAGTGACTGACTTTAAATGCACACTGAGCCTTAGAGCTAATGTACGGAGTCCGGTTATTTTACAAAGAGATATCACAAGTGAAGGAGTTGAATATTAGTGAAGTTGCTGTTCTCCAAGAGTGCTGAGAGCGCAGTCCCCTTTTGTGCTGACGAAGGACCCGCTGCTACTAGTCACTGTGTGTGTGTGTGTGTGTGTGTGTGTGTGTGTGTGTGTGTGTGTGTGTGTGTGTGTGTGTGTGTGTGTGTGAGCACGATGGCAGTACAGAAGTATAGACACATGCAAGAGACTTTCGTACTTGCCTTTGCGCGACACACGTGGGCCTTTTTTTTTTAAATCTATTTATGCATGAGCTGGCTCACACACAATGGCATCAGTATAAAATGCTCTTTTTCATCAAAAAGCACATAAATTCATCACAGATATTGTTGTCGTTACATTCAGGGCAGCACAAGAATTTAATCATTTTTAAATTGCAGAAAGAGGCTCATTGAAAAAGTCATTAAACTAGGAACCAGAGTTTGACCTTATACACTAGGTTTGCTGTCTGCAGATACTAAATGTTTGTTTACCCGCCATTTTTTAGTAGACGCACTGAGAGAAGTTGAACAGGTGCATTGATAAATACTCACTGTTTGCTAAAAACTACATTGCCTAGCTGTTTAAAGGTACAGTTTGTAGGATTTGGTGGCATCTAATGGTATGGTTGCAGATACTGCAAATTACTACGCACCCCTCCGGTCACTCATCCCTTTCCAAAACTGCGGTAACGTGAATTTCCGAGTGCAAAACCACGGTAACACCGTTTGCCTCGCTCGGCGGACATCATTACCATGATAACACTACTTTAGGACTCTGTGAAGAGGACCCGCTCCCTAAGTGGATATGAAGGACTCATTCTAAAGTAACGAAAAACACAACAATGCTTAGTTTCAGCTGATTTTACTTCTATACTATACTATAACATAGTTATGAATATTTTATTCCATTTCTGCCCCCAAATGTTACACTGTTTTTTTAAGTGAAATTATATAATGTGTTTTTCAGGATTTACACTTGGAGCGAATTGGCTTACAGCTGGGAGCCACAGACAGGCGATAGAGATGAACTAACATTGTTGGTTTTGGTCTTCTTAAAATAAAGGCAGTCTTAAAGCTTAAGTTAAAGGAGCAGTGCGCAGGATCTGGTGGTATCTAGTGGTGAGGTTGCAGATCCTCTCCTGTGTGCCACACATAGAGAAGAACTATGACAGTCGAGGCAAAAACACAATTGGCCCTTTCTAGAGCCAGTTTTTGAAAGAGTAGTGTAGGTCATTTGGAGCAGAGGCAGTGTGTAGAGAGTGTGTATGTGGGAAGTGAATGGTGAAGCAAGAGAGAGAGAGTGGCAGCGATGGGAGCGAGTAATGTTATCGACTCTGGGCCAAGCAGGAAAAGTTAACAGGGTTCTTATTTTCAGGTGATTATACATAAAAAAAACAACTTTTTAATTAACATTATATGCCATTTCTGCCAATCGATCCCCCTAATTGTTCGTTACACACTGGTCCTTGATGGTGCTATTTAGATTTTCTACTGCGAGTGCAGAACGGCTGGTTGTAATTACTGCGGTTTGAAAGATAAGCGTCTTGTTCCGTCCCTTTATATCCTTTGTCTGAAACTTCAGTAACTTACTGTGTAGTTTCTTAATAAACATTTTTCACTCTTATCTCTGACTTGAAATTAGTTGATAAAACAGTTCCGGCTGCTGTTTCACAACACTGAGCTCTGTTTGTGTAACGGGTGAAAGAGAGTTTGTTTTCATAATCGTTGCCAAATCGGTGATGTCACCAGATTGCTTTTAAGAGACTGTTTCCTGCTATGATTGGTCCACACAGCTAGAGCAATTTCCCGAGAAGTCATGACTTTTCTGTCTTAATAGTCCTCGGAAGAGGCGTTAAGATCGTGAGCCGTGAGTTGCGTCATCCATCGCTCATTTTCAGCCCTTTCTTTGCCAGATTTTGATGATGATTCATTATAAAAACACTGGGGTGGCACCTAATACACCTGCCCTGCTTGTGTCCAAAATCCTTACGTTTCACCCCCCCCCCCCCCCCCCCCCCCCGAGTAATTTATGTAACCCAGCCGCTGATGCTGGATCAGTACTTTTATTTTTAGAAGCTTCAATGAAAAGGAGCCCGAGGCCACGCTTAGACGCACGCTGTGCTTTCTCCAGGAACAGATTCGCCCGAGCCATAAAAGACCTATTCATTCATCTGACTGTTTTATTTAACAAACTGGTAATATGTTTACATACTAATGTAATGAATCACACTGAGTCCTATTGTGGAGGTCCCAGAGAACAGTGTGGCGTCATTAAGGGGGGAAAATATTAATGACTGTTTCTTTAAGACCCGGCTCGGGCTCTGCACTGATGGAAAAAGAAGAAAAACAAAACCGGAATTCTGGAGCTGTGCTGCCGGGCCCACTCTCTTCCTTCCTGTCTGGGGCCCGAGGACACACACACACACACACACACACACACACACACACACACTCACACACGCACACACTCGTGCCAGAGAAAACGGCTCCCTTTACTATGGGCCTCAACCAGACGGCCTGCCAGGAGCTCTAGTGGAGGAGAGGAGGGGCTGAAAGAGTGGGTTCAGTAACTGCAGTCTTGACTCTGTGTGTGCGTTTCTTTGTGGGGACCAAGTTCAGTTTTAAACCTTCGGAGTGAGGACATATCTGCAAAGCGAGGACCGTTTGGCCGGTCCTCACTTTAAGGCCAGACAGGATTGTTTGAGCGTCAAGACTTGTTTTAAGGGTTAAAGTTGGGTTTAGGGTAGAGCTGAAAGGATTCGTCATGTAGTCAATTAGTCAATCAACAGAAAGTTTCAAGCAGAAACGCCAACTGTTGTTTTGGTAGCTTCTCTACTGTGAGGATTTACTGCTTTTCTCTCTTTATATCACTGTGAGCTGAATATCTTTGACTTTTGGAGAGACGTCACCTTGAACTCTGAGGTTCTCTATTTTGTGGCATTTCACAAGCCATACTATTAATGAAGGAAATAACTGGAAGATTAATCATTCATGAAAATGATTTTTAGTTGCAGCCATGGTTCAGTTTAGGGTGAGGCCTCTGTGAAGTGTTTTGGCATCTGATAAGCCTTCAAATTAATGGATTTGTTACTCAAACAGCACTTCCTGGATCATATTTCATGCCCCCCCCCTCATCAAAGCAGCCCACTTACAGCTAGGGTGGGGGTTAGTTGTGATGGGTAAGGTTAGCGCCATTATGTCAAACAGAGTCCTCACAAGTATAGCTGTACAAATGCGTGTGTGTGTGTGTGTGTGTGCGTACATGAGAAAGAAAGGAGAGAAAAGAGAAGTTGGAGAACGAGCCTCTGTGATATGTAGCCCATGTGTGGCCCACGTGTGTGTGTAGGAGGGGGTTGGTGATCCTATGAGGAGAACATCTGGATATGTTTTTCCTGGTGCGCTGTGGTTGCTGCCACTGCTTGCCTGAGTGTGTGTTTTAGTGTTTTACTAGTTCACTGTGTCAGTTTCTTTGTACTCTCTTGGCTTTTTGTGTCCTCTAACATTGTGTCATATTCCGACTTGATGAGTTTTAGTTAAGTTTAGTTTTTTTATTAGATTGAGATGATACCCGGCTGCTCTTCGCAGTCAGTGTTGCAGCAGGTGGAGGCTGCGCTGCCACACATAGTTTCACTGTGGCTGCGGGCTGAAAAAAAAAAAAAACAGCCGGATTGCCCAAAACATCTATATGCCAGTGTGTATTCTTAGAACTACAAGTTGTACTAGTCTGTGTTATAATAATAGTCTTTGGTGATCATCACTAAATGCAACAGTGTGGCAGTCAGCGAGCTGAGGGGGAACTGGACGTTTTGTAGTTCAAGGAAAGAAATGAGAGGCGGTCTGTGGAGACTAAATACACTGAACAGTTTTGAGGAACCGCAGTAGAAAAACATAGAATAAGTCTGCGTTCTGCTCGTGATGTACAAGAGTTTCCAGTGAGTCACGGCAAAGCAGGTGCGCTATAAGTTTTTACATGCCCAAAGAGATGTTCATGAATGCACAGAGCCATATGCATGTGGTAGACGAAATAATGTAAACACCCAAGAGCTACAAAAGTGACTCACATTACTCTGAATCATACAACTCATGTCTTGAGGTCAGAGGTCATGGGATCACCATGCCAGTTTTTCCTCGTCAACATTTAGCGCAAGTTTGAAGCGTTATTTAGCCTCCTCTGTGGCAAGCTTGTATGACATGACATTCCTTAGGTTGAAACAAATTTGCATTAACGTGTTATTGTGTTGATGTTGACAGCCATGCTTGTTGTAAAAAACTTCTTTTTAACATGTTACTGACAATCTGCAACCAAATTATGGCCCATTTTCTGAAGCAGTGTTTGCAACGATACGAAGTCCAGTGTCATAAAGTCTGTGTTAAATTGTGGACATGGGACGCCTAGATTGAAATAAAAACCACCTTCCACTAATATCATAAACAGTTAATACATGTTTATGAAATAAAATATCAGCTTTAAGGTGGAAGGCGCAGAGGTGCATATTCACACACTGAATGCAATATATTAAATGACTTTAGTCAAAGGAAACTTGATCTTTGCACCATGGATCGTTAATTTGCTCTGTATTTCAAGGTGGATACTTTCTACTTAGAAAATGTAGATAGACCTCTCAGCCACATTAAAGTCTCATTAATGATATAAAACAGTAGTATGTGCAGGAAAGTCATCACAGTTGTTTTGTCACAGAACCCTTTAAAAGAGGAGAAACTTGTTTGAGCCTCAGTCCCATCATGTCTTTTCTGACTGTTGCTGGATTTGGCAAAACTCCCCAGTGCCTCATTTCCTGCTTCACCCCTCCTCCCCCTTTGTCCCCCCTTTCTCTCCCCTCACCGCCTCCCACTCCTTTCCCCTCCGAGACTGAGCCGTGCTTGTCGGCCATGGCTGAGGTTTGGCGTTTTGCTCCTTCAACCCACGCCTCAGCTCCTGCTCCAAAACTATCTTTTCCATACAATCCCAAATGGGAGTGAATGGACGGAGGGAGTGAGGTTTCTTTTCTTCTGTTGTAAGACGATACAGCGACAACAACAAAAAAAAGGCTTTTAATCTTATTGACCAACTAGTATGTTATGGCAATCTGAAAAAAGGAGCTGCAGTTGTTTTAAATAGCAATGTATGCTGCCCACTTATCGTCACTCTATTTCTGGATTTATTTCAGTGAACAAAACATACATCTGCTGCTCAGCAAAACTTTTCAATCATACACATCTGTAATGCATATTTACTATAATATATAGTTCATAAAAAGTCTTTGCCGTAGAATATGAAACTACAGAGTCTGCAGTGTGACCTCAATGTCAGCTCTAAATCACACATGGCCTGCAGTGCCACTGCTCAGGTAACACAAATACAACCAGCTCACACACGCTTCAAGGTGTGTAAATGTGTGCTGAGAGTTTAGAAATTGATGACCTACTTTACAGCGAGCCAGCCCATAAAACAAACCCGGTGATAAGTCGGAGAACACCCGTCCCCTCCACTTCTCAAAGCCTCGCCTCACCTTAAAATCACCTGCCTTTCTAAAGGTGGACTGCTCTGACACACACACCCCTGATGTGAGGCAGAAATATAAATCAATCTAAAGGCAACATACCATGTCTGTTACAGCTTATGTTACTTTCTTCAAATACTTATTTGAAGGGGTATGTATCAGGCTTTACTGTTTCCCAACATTTTATGAACCAAACTGTTATATAAATGATAATAATAATCAGCAGATTAATTGATAATGAAAATAATCCTCCCTAAAAGTGATTATTACTTTCCACACCACAGACTCTACTGCTGTGTTCACACTATGAGTGACAAAAGCAACAAAACGACCAGTGTGGTCAGCTAAATTGTCACAGAGTCGCCGTAGAAATGTTGCTCAAACCGTGACGTAGTTATGTCTTTAAATATCACCGGGAGCTGGTTAACTGCATTTTTTAGAAGCAACAGAACATGGTGAAACAAAAACATATGATTGTTAACGCTTCACCACATCATTGGAGCGCTGAAAAAAAGTTGAGACCAGCTCGAACTACTGTATATTGTAGTGTGTCAAGCGTCTGTAGTTTGTAACTTCCTGTCATTGCCTTCCACTGAAATTGACTTGTAGCCTTGTTTCTGTGTTGCTCGTAGTGTGAACACAGCTTTGACTTTTTAACACTATCAACTTATGTGATCTTAAAGTAACAGACCTGCCTGTCCACCAGAGAAAAGCATGTCAGTGTCACGTTTTGCCAAGTCATGGATACTTCACTTGTGGATGAAGGTACAGTTCCAGCGGGGGAAAACAAATCTACTTAGGTTTAGAAAAAATGCTTTGGTTGGACTTGAAAAAAGTTCGTAAACAAAGTAAAATACTTAGAAATGAATATAACATCAGTACAGAAAACACGTCCCAAACATCACTAAAACCACATCACAGACACTGATGTAATGTGTGGTGCCTTCAAATGGAACCAAATGGAAAGTGATGAAGAACACCGCTGCATAGCAACGCCAATATTAAGGTTACTGTGAGTCTAGAAGCCCCAGAGGCCAACAGTTTAGCAAGCTAGCAAGTTGATAACACGATGCAGAAAATGTAAAGGCATAATGACGGAAAGGTCGTTGAGAATATCAACATTTTCCTCAGACATTAGAAAATTACCAAGAAAAACAATATATGACTAAAATTACAATATACTGTTCAATATTAACTTATTATGTACCGATAAATGAACTTCCATGGGCTCCACCATTTCTCACAACGTCAACAAAAATGTCACAAGTCGTGAACTCTGAGCTTTCAGAAACTTTCCACTTACGAGGTCGTGAATACGACATGAGGGGGGCGTTCATGTGGGCCCAACTCGTAAACATGACCCAATTTGAAGGCACCGTTACAAAACAAAACACCGGCCCCCCCAGTCAATACAGACGACATGACTAACAAATGGCACACCTAAAGCCAAAGCGTGCAATAAGAACACTTTATTTATTATCGTGTACTGTAGCTGTATTATCATGGAGAGTACGTCATCTCACATCCAAACTGATTTTTCACACCTTCAGTTTTACAAACCAAAATCTTGAGCATTGAGACCTGTTATTGTTTTTATGTAGTTGCTTTAAAATGGATTAATGTTGCGTTAATGTAGCTGAAACAGAGAAGAGGAAAGTGAAACTCTCCGTGAGACAGAACAGATAGTTAGTGTGTTATTTGGCCACCTTCAGCCATCTGTCTTTATGGGCCTGCCTCTCAGCGGTCATAGTAATATAATGGGGTGAGGCTGAAGGTGTGTGTGTGTAAAAGAAGTGATCACTGAGTTAACACATGATGACTCACCTCAGTGCGTTTACAATCTTTGCCTACGTAGGTAGTGTGTTTGCTCTGCAGGTTGATTAGATACAGTAGACAGGGTGAAGATTACAGGTGGTTTTAAAAAAAGATTTAAATTGTTGAAATAGAGTCAAACAGAATTAGTGTTGCTTTTGTCATGTTGGGTCCGTGATTTATTAAATACTCACTCAAACTGGGAACAAAACCAGTCAAATGTGTTTTCTGGATCTGCTCCAGACTCAGAGAGCAGCAGAGTGATTTCTGAGGACAGGTCGGCTGACTCACCTTTAGGGTGGATTTCTACCGTTAACTCTTACCTGATCCGTTGTGGTTGGTAGGAGGAAGCACTTATACAACTCCTTTGCATTAGCACAAGAAATTTAAGGCAATCCAAAGCACCTGGTTAAAGTTAGGGAATAATTGTGGTTTGGTTAAATATTTAAAAAAAATCAAGTGACATGGAGCACAAGACAGGATGTGTAAACTTTTTAACAAGAATAAGAGTTTACAGCTGCCGTGCTAGTGGCTCTGCTAAATAATGCTAATAAATGCATGCTAACATGCTGATATTTAGCATCTAATGTTTGTCACCTCAAATTTGACCTGTTGGTGGCACAAGAGGAGAAGTCTGGGTCACCAAAGTAATTAGGATTCATCCTCTGGGGACTATGAATGTCTGTACAAAACGTCAAACTGTTCTCAACATATTTCAGTCTCGACTAAAGTTGTTGACTGACCGACACTGAAAAATGTAACCAAACCATGATCTATCCATAACTTTAATCGAATGCTTTAATAAAGCAAAAACACACAAGACCAAAAAAAATGGTTTCCATTGTCTAAGTCCTACCATCCACCCTGAGGTGCTCCGTAACTTCTGTGTGGTGTGAAGTTCTCAGTATCCGTGGTACGACTCAACTTGACTCGTTGTTTTTGGGCTTTCCATTGGCAAAAGTTGTGGACAGTACTGGATACTTGTTTGGTACCACCCCAGTCGAGGTTCAAAGCAAGCCGAGCCGATACTAGAAGGTAGTGCAGGAACACTACGGACCACCGATTGTTCAGAGAGAATCGTCACACATGCGACGGGGGGCATCCTGCACATACCCTGCGTTTTTAAATAACCTACCTACCGCCAATCAGGGCGCAATTCATTTATTCACATTTGACAAAGTGCAACGGTTCCTCTGTTTGTTTGCTGATGAAAAGACCCGGCGAGCGTCGCGTCACGGCAGTTTCAGGCGCTATGGTGATCAGCTGAGAATCCTACACTGAGGAGGTATCGTACGCAGTGGAGAGCGAATACAGACAAAGGGACCTCATACCAAAAGTGAGTTGAGTCAAGCCGAACCATGCAGTGGAAATGAGGCTTGACAGTGTCTGAAACTCTTCCCAGACACATTTTTGAATTTGGAATAAAAGGATTGTGTCTCGCTCAGATATTTCCACTTTAGACATGGTGGTACAAACCTTCCTTTAGGTATACTGAGACTATAAGGATGTCTAGATTGGATAAAACGTTGCCAGTGAATATAATCCAGACAGGAAACACATTTCCTCCAAAACCTATGTGGCCAATCAGTATTTTTCATGTATTTTTAAAGGATTGGTGGTGAATGATGGTACATTTTTCGGGTTTCTCTCATGCTTATGGCTACACTGAGGAGATTTAATTCAGATGTAGATTTGTCTAAACTGACTTCCACCACTGACAATCAGACAGCTTCTCTTTAAATCCATTGTCCCTCAAGATTGTTGTCTCCGTCTCTCTCACTTTCCTTTTCTGTGTGTTGTGTGTTTCTAGTCTCTCGCTATGTTTCTAGTTTGGTCTTTAATAATGAATTCAGCTGAGAGACTTCTCTGTGGCTCAAAGACTGCTCAGCGAACTGAGTTCACAGCGTGAGTGTGTTCACCGCTCTTCAGTAGACATACCCACACACACTATCCATACACAACATACACTTAAATGCACACACAGCCTGCCACACTTCTCTGTCTCTTGGATTCCTGAAAAATTCATAGCAGTCAGTGCTCACACACTTCTACTGAAGACACCAATACTGGCCTACTATTTTACTTCTGTGGACATTGAGCGCTCCACCAGTTCGCCCGACAGTCTCATCCCACATGTTTTGAGGCAGCTACTGAGAAAGAGTGTTGTTGTTTTATCACATTTGTCCGGGGCGGAGCATCTTTCCGGCACATTAGTGGTCTCTGGTTGTTGGTGATAATGTGCTTTATTTAATTTCCTCACACAAGCATCACCTTTGATAACGAGCTTTATTTTAATCATCGTGTTAATAATGTATTCCAGTCATGCTTCCTGAACATTTATGATATTTAAAAATTATTGGGCTGCAATGATCATTTTCATCATAAATTCATTTTTATTTTTTTGTTCTATCCATAAATTGTCAGAAAGTCATGAAAAATTACCATCACAAGTTCACATAGCTCAAGGTAATGTTGTCAGATTGTTCCTTTTGTCTAACCATCCATCCATCTTCATCAGGGCAATTTAGAGTCATCAATTAACCTAAATTACATGTCTTTGGACCGTGGGAGGAGAAAACCCATGCTAACATACAAGATCCACACAGAAGAGCTGGAATCGAACCTCTTGCTGTGAGGCGAGAGTGCTAATCACTGCACCGCCGTGCAGCCCCTTTTGTCTAACCAACAGTCCAAAACACAAAGACGTTCACGAGGCAATGATGTGAAGAAGAGGCAGTCAACAAATCTTCACATTTGAGCAGCTTGAAGCAATCTTTTTTTTTTTAATTAAAAAACTAAAAATTATTTGATTATCAAACTAGTCAACAGCTGATTTTCTGTCAATTGACTAATCAATTAATTGTAGAACAAAACAAAATGTTCCTTTTTTTATCTGCAGAACAACTTTTACCTTTAAGGCACATACGGCTCTTAACAATACTTCTAACCTGCTAACTGGGGCTAGTGTGTCAGTACTCAATACCTTTAAGGTATCAACCAAAATAACCCAGTACCAAGTACTATCAAAGTCAAGCAATTCCTGTAACTGATCCATTATGTACTCATATCAATGACTATTTCTATGGTTTTGCTTGCAGCCAATCACCGCAGGCATTCTTCACTGTAATGTGCCATGTGATTGGCTCACCGCTGCAGCAGCTACGCGCCATACAGCCAGGACTGGTGCTAACAGCGTGAACAGTGCTGACAGTTTCAACCTGGGAGGAAGAAGAAAGGTGGGCGTCCACCGTGGGTCAGGGAACGTTATCAGCAGCAACCGATTAGCTCGCCAGTGGGACACACATACAGCTTCCATTCATACATTCAAATGAATCTGTTGGTATTTGTATCAAATATAGAGTTAAGAGTTAAGAGTAGCTTACTGGTATTGTTACTGAACCCAACACTACTTCTAACCCCATACATGTTTACCTTGATATTCTCTGATAGGAAGCAGTTTTCCCTTTATGTAGCGAGGTGGAGAGTAAGGATGTGGAGGTCAGGTTCAGAGATGGATGTGTCAGTACAATATACTATAATGCAAACAGTACCCTTGCAACAAAAAGTACCGCTGTCAGGCTTGTAATTTTCTAATCAAAGTTGAATGAACACTTTGGAAAACGTGCAGCTAAATCAGTCACTATATGAAAACCTAACCCTTATTAACTATAACAATGTCTGTACCTGCATACATTTGTGATTAATGAATAGATACAAATCACAGAGACGGACAAAGTGCCGTGATACATTTTCCAGGCCTGTTTTTTATGTGTTGGCGACCTGCGTGTTTGGGGGCAAAGGAAACAGCAGAGGAAATGCCAGTGTTAGCGTGGGAGAGGGGTGGCCACCTCACTCCATCACTGAGGTGAGTGGGTTTAACCACAGTCTGCCTTAAAGAGACCTCAGACAAAAACAAGACACACCGCTTACTGCCAAGTTGGTGTTTTCTTAGTTTTCTTTATGAAGAATCATGATGTATATGCAGCATATGTGGATAGTAATGACAGACAGGGCAAGAGATAAAATACATTTTATTCACAGCGTAGTTTTATCTGAATGTGAGCTACAAATGTCTTAATGACAGTTCAGTTGTGTGAACATGAAGTTTAAATCTCTGCAGAAGCTTGAATCAAGAACATTTTAATCTGTGAAAAAAAGCTTTTGGAGCCGTTCCACTGACAATGAATAGGACACTTTTTCTGAATGCTGGATACAATCCAGGGTGATTTTCCAGGAACATGAGCAGATTTTCTGGTTCAGAAATGATCAGTTTAAGGCCCAGACGAGTCCACAGTAAAGATGCCACAGCGGGGATATTTTCCCACTGGTTAATAAACTCGTGACAACGCCTGTGTTACACTGGACAGCTTCCAAGATATTCATCAATGACGCTCAATATCTGTAGACCGCTTTAAATCTGAAATATTGCCAAATGCTTTTGCTTTTTGCTTTGACACCAAATCCTCCGACATCCTTTTGTCGGTCAGCGTTGAAATCTGACCCTGCAAGTCAGAGACTTTCTGACTAACTATTGATAATATGCTTAGTAAAGGTAGTTTTTATGTGATGAATGTAGGCACTGATACGCCAAAATGATCTACATGTGTTTCATACAAAATGACAGAGGGTAAATAATGTAATCGGTGTGCCCGAACACTGTGTAACTCTGGTAACACTAACTACCGAGACAAGCCTAGTCCACAGAGATCAGATCAATCTCCCAGTCACTGGCGGAAGTGCACTTTTTTTTCCCCATAGATATTGATGACCTGGAATTTGAATTCTCGTCCTTTTTTGGAAGGAAATATAAACTATAATGACACGGCAGCTGTTGTGCATATATTTTTAGCAAGGCTGTCTAAGCTTCAAGTCTCTAGACTGACTGCGTGGGTATCTTAAATATTATTTATATTATTATTGTGTTTTAAAATGGGGAGCAAACTTTAAAAGATACATAATTGGTGGGGGGGGGGGGGGTCTGGGAGTCATCCAATAAATTGCAATTTAAAACAAATTTACTGCATTTACACACTGCGTAACCTCTTGGGTTAAGTTAAGAGACAGTCACCTGCACTAGTCTAATGATTCAACTTCGCAAACGTCCCGTCTCCACAGTCAGATCCTGTCAGATCAGCGAATTAGCGTGAGCTGGGCTGGCTGGCAAAGTTAACTAACACTGACGTGCAAATCGGTTCAGCATGTCAGTGACAGTACAATCCTACTTTTAGCTGATTTAGAGTTTAGCTGAAGTTGGTGGGCCTGAATGTCCCTGATGAGGATCAGGCGTGTGAAGCCTACTATCAGTGCCTTCAAATGGGGCCGTGTTTACTGTGTTTACGAGTTGGGCCCATATGAACGCCCCCCTCATGTCGTATTCACGACCTTGTAAGTGTAAGTTGTTGACGTTGTGAGAAATGGTGGAGCCCATGGAAGTTCATTTAGTGGTGCATAATATGTTAATATCGTACAGGATATTGTCATTTTTGTCATATATGGGGTTTTTTTGGTAATTTTATATGTTTGTATGTATTTTATATTTTATATGGAAATGTTGACATTGTGACGATAATGGTGGCAGACAGGCTTGGACTCAAACGCAAAGACTCAGAGAGCAGGTTAGATGAACAACGCTGGGTCTTTATTGTCAGAAACAGGGTCGGTACAGAGGCAGGCAAACGCTCACTTTCAAACAAATCCAAGTCGGCAGGCAAAAGGCAGAGTCGGTAAAACGAGCAGAATTTACAGGCATGAGGAATCAAATGTCAGAAGGATGCTGGAACGCTGTAACACTGGGGAAAACAAGACGATCTGGCACAGGAGGAAAGGGAGACGCTGCTTAAATACTGGTGAAGGAAGTGACTAACTATGGACAGGTGGGAATGATTAGGGGCGGGGGCGACGATCAGACAGGTGACTGGTGCAGGTAACTAGGTCATAGGGAGGTGCTCAAACGTGAAGGCGGGAAGCATGCAGGGCAGGGAGTGAAGTGAACTGAAACAAGAGGAGAGGTTAAACATGTCAAAATAAAACAGGATGTGCATCAAAATAAAAGCATGTAACACAGAACACAGAGTCTAAGTCCTGCGGGACGTTACAGATATATTCAATGACCTCATTTTTCTCCTCTCTAATATTCCTGCATTATGTTACCTACTAGCTAGCTTGCTAAATTGGCTTCTAGACTCAGACAGTGACATTAATATTGCCGTTGTTTAGCAGCGGTGTTCTTCACGACTTAACTACTTGGACGCCACGCATGTCGTGTTCACGACTTCCCATGTCGTTCCAAGTTCCCTTTGAAGGCGCCATGTGCCGAATCTACCCCTGGTACCCAGAGTTCAGATGCTGACTCCTCGTGAGGGGTAGTGAGAGCTTCATTAGTTTTTCTGCTCATTTTTATTCGGTGGTTCCCCTCTCCTTTTCAATCGCTTGCTTGATTTTTGTGGTGACCTTTCTTATCGATTCCCCAGGTCCCCGTTACCCTGACAGGCCAAGCAGGTTTATTCAGCATACTCCAGCCTATTTTTTAGGGATTCACTGATCCATTTTTTTTAGTCCCATACCGATAGCGGTACCTGGGCTTTGAGTATCGTCCAATACCAGTGTTAAATTAAGAAGTCTAGATCATTCTTTTATGTGTGAAGAAAAATCAGGCTTGACTTAATCATTGCTTCCCTAACTTTGTAAAACAAAATGTAACTAATAAATACATGGATGTAAATTCACTGAATTGATATTTATGATTGAAATAATAAGTCGCACACCAGCAACTTGGTAGAAAAATTTTATAGAATTAGCAGGGATAGCAATTTCAAGTGTACACCTTTTTAATTCAGCAATAAATTGGTAAAAAGCTAAACAGGAAGTAAAATTACAGTATATAGTATAAAGTATATAGTTTAGAAACAAAACTGAATTTAATAGATGGGCCCCATTGTCACCGATCTGGGATTCAGCTATTTGACTTAGTATCAGCTCGATATCCGATCCAGTATCAATATCATGCATCTCTACTATCTTTATCTTTGTTATATATTCAGTCCACAATCACAGTTAGGCTAAATGGTCTGTGTCTGTCTTTACAGTCTGTGTGTGTTTTTTATTACTTATTTATTCAGATACTGTAAAAAGTAAAATGGCCACTGACAGGCTGAATATATCACGAACTGATTGCAGGGACTGTTTGATGATAAGTTTATAGTTAGAAAGACTAAAAGTGAGTTAGCAAAATTATAAGATTGCACCCCCTAATTGAATAATTTTTGCACGCGCCTTTTTGGATAGCCAAGTTTCCCAGAATGCATTTCACCCCAACCAGTGCTGATGATGGAGATTTTGCTGTTATAATTTTCATCCAAGGACTCCTATTTTGCCACATTAAATTTTGATATAACCATTTGTTTTGCATATGTAGTCAATTAATGAGAATTCAGGCACTCAGATGAACAGTAAATATTTTGCACCGTATCATAAATGAGTTGCTAACATCAGCCTACTACACATTGCGGATGTGTAGCACCCACCCTCAAGCAGTGTTGCCATTGATTTCACATTTATCTCTGTTAGCGCCGTTAGCTACAAGCCGCTGGCTCAGCCGTCGCCATATTGAGAACTGTGCGGAGGCAACAGAAATGCTCACAATCTCGCATTTAGCACCTTTAAATTTCTTTTTGCTAATTACAATTCTGACCAAACAACTACATGAGTCAAAACAAACATGGAGGTGATATATACTGATTAGTTTGACTTCAATTCAAGATTCAGGAAATGTGACAGTCTGGGAACTTCGAGTGAGATATGAGTTTTTCCAGGTGCAGTTTGGGAGGACGTAGAATCATATGGCCACTTCTTCTTGACAAACAAAACTGCTCCTCATCTGTTTTATTTATCTCTATAAATCCCAACTAAGACAACGCTTCCCCTCCCAGAAAAAGTTTTCACATGATGAGATTTATCCATGTCCTTGTTTTTTAGGTGCTGCATGGATTTGTGTTATATTTTTGGTATGTGGCTTTTCATTCAGAGAAACAACCTTTTGTTCAGGCGGGGGGGAGCTCAGTTCCAGTTTTTGGGTTTACAGATGGGACTCAGGGAGTGTGCACTCATCTCAACACCACGCCTCAGAAAATGACATTACCATTCTGGTTTATAGATTTACTGTAAAGTGAAATACGGGTTCCTCCATCTGGCTGAAGAAGTTTTTCCATCAGTGAAGTATGACTGTCAACAGCAGATAGATTCATATTGCAAATATTGCTTTTTCTGTTTGAACAGGTTATACTCTGCAGACGGCTCCTCATATTGCATATCAATATGAGAACGATAAAGCTGATTAAAATCCTCAAGAGTGGTGGTGAATGGAGGAGAGCAATTTTCTAAACACTTGATTGTGTTGACATAGACTGGAGGTATTGTGAAACAGGAAATGTGTACACATAGACGGTCTGAAAGCTTCTGTGCTTTCCAGAATGGCAGATTAAAGGCTGCTGATGCGTCACCGTGCCTGTATGAGCAAGTAGACTCACAATGGTGGGTAAAGATGAGTTAATGTCTTTTGTCTTCAGCTGTGAATACATCCTAATCTTTACATAAGCTCATTTTTCTTATCCTGCTTTTATTATGTAACACATCCTGTTCGTTACCACCAACCATTATGAAGAAATACCCGTTAAAGGCACTTAACACTTCTCAGTCAGCTTCTTACTATGAGCAACGTGGCCCAACATCAACACAATTATCTTATATACTTCTGAGGACCAATCAGGATTTAACAACATTTGAATCAAAATCTGACCACAGGTAGTAGGTTGCCAGGCTGCTGTCGTTTCAGATCTGCCACAGATGGCTGATTTATACTTTAAGCGACCTAAGAGGGGCCACATCAAAATTGGGACAAAAATACTGTAATGTGACAGCTGCTACGACCCACAATTGACCATAAAGTCCCGCTTCTTTTCACTCTGTTCTCCAACAACACTTGAGCAAGCTTGATACGGAGCCGTGGTCAACTTTGCCCTTTCCTGTTGGGTTCTGCAGTACATGTACTATATGCCATGTTGGGGGCGGCAGTAGCTCAGTCTGTAGGGAGTTGGCTTGGGAACCGGAGGGTCACCGGTTCAAGTGCCGACATGGACCAAAAACTGAGTGTGAACTGGTAGCTGGAGAGGTGCCAGTTTACCTCTTGGGCACTGCCGAGGTGCCCCTGAGCAAGGCACCAAACCCCCAACTGCTTGGGGCGCTTATCAGGAGCAGCCCCCTCACTCTGACGTCTCTCCATTAATGCATGTATGTGTGTTTCAGGTCTGCATGTACCATGTATGAGTTAAACAGAGTGTAAATTGAATTTCCCCATTGTGGGACTAATAAAGGTAGATCTTCTTCTTCTTCTTCTTCTTCTTTAAAGGTAACATTACTGTGTAAGTCACACACAATTTGTGTCACAATCTTCACAGACACATTACATTGCATATGGTCAGAGTTACTAATAGGAACTTTAATTTTGTGTTGATTTTGGCAGTCCCTGCGGACAAAAGTAGCAGTGTTTCCGCCAGAGTCCCTTTAGAAAACCTTTCATTTTACTGTAGTAAGATCTGACATTCTGCCCCGCACCATCCTGGTTCTGGTTCTCCCATGCCTCTCTTCCCTCCAGTAGGCCCAGCGATACTGCCTGGGTCTCCAGGAGCATTGCGTCAGCGGTGGAGCTGGAGAGCTCTCCACCTCCCGCCGGAGGCCCTGCTGGAGTTGTGAGTTTGTGGTTAACCTGCATAATTTTGTCTAACTTTGTTCCCTTGTTTATATTATCTCTGCTTCGTGCCGCCCCAAAGAAAATTGGCCTATCTTTTTGTCAACCTTGTCCAACTTAGCAACAGTAACTAAGGCGGGGGGGGGGGGGGATGTTTTGTTATTCATTTTTATTTGTTTTTCGTATTATAAGAACTGGATACAGGATTCCAAGATGGTACCAAATCTTGTTTGCTAAGCCAAAAACAGTTGGCATTATGAAGCCCAAGTGCTTTCCTCTTTATCCCGCTCACTCACACTCAGCACATAGACATTACATTGCAGGGATATCACATGCATTTTCACTTTTCGCTGCATAATGTTGCTGCTAAACATTTCAAAAGCAGCGTTTTGTGTTGCCCCTCATCCTCTTAAAGATTTTTTTGATGTACAGTGCTCATTCATCACACAATCTTATATACACCACACACCACTAAGATGTTTTTACCACGCAGTCGATAGGTGCTTTTAGAGCAACAAGTTATGATCCTGTCATCCACTAAGTTCTTCAAATAAACTCTGATAGAGCTTCACTCCTCAGTCCTGAAAGTTAGTGATGATAGTTTGTGTTTACTACTGGAGTTTGTAGACAAACACACACAGAGCGGCTGCACATCTCTAAGAGAGCCTGTTGTTGTCCATGGAGGGAGTGGAAACACAAGAGCCCTAAAGTTTGCGTGTGTGTGTCTGTTTGTGTACTTCTGTGTATGCATGTATGTCTGTGTTTTGTTAGTGTGTAAGTGCGTGTGTGTGCAAAAGTCACTGGGGGGGATAAAGAGCCATTGTCTGCAGCTGGTGCATCCCCCACTCCTCCTCTCTGCAGCTGTGAGGAAATCAAACGCTCCTCTTTTCCCCCTCTCTGCCGCTGTCACAACCTGCTGATGCCTTATTAGGTCATTCGTGGTGAGACGTAGCGATGACCCAGTGCAGCAGGTACACCGGCACCATTGAGCTATCCTACATAACCTCATCATGACACCCAGTATTAATAATAATAAACTATATTTATACAGCACCTTACAAAACAGCACTTTACATAAGAAGTATAGATTAAAACAATTCACCACTACAGTTTAAGAAACAGAAAATTAAAGAGAAGTAGTCAAGCATGAGGAAGAAACACTCATCTCTTATCTGCAAGTTTTTTGCTGTAACAAAAAAGACACAAAGACTTGGATCAGCTACAATTTTCAGTTATGAATGTGTCCAGTAAATGATTAATAATCGAGTGTGTAGGTGTGAGTGAATTATGGATGAAAGTGTGAACGGAGCGAGTGTCCGAGATAGAGGAAAAGTGGTGTTGAGGTTATTGGAAAATGAACCAGAGTCACTTTTTGTACATGAGACCCATAATTTACACCACGTCTGTCCAAAAATATACAACACCTGTGAAGAGACATCTGTGAGCAATATACCCAATGCAGTGTTAAAATGGTTTGAATTATTAAGGAAGCATTGAGAATATTGTATAAAGAAAAATTTTAAAGCTGCACGGTGGTGCAGTGGTTAGCACTCTGGCCTCACAGCAAGAGGGTCGCAGGTTCGATACCGGCTTGGGACTCTTCTGTGCGGAGTTTGCATGTTCTCCCCGTGTAAGCGTGGGTTTTCTCCGGGTACTCCGGCTTCCTCCCACAGTCCAAAGACATGCTGTTTAGGTTAATTGATGACTCTAAATTGCCTGTTGGTGTGAATGTGAGTGTGAATGGTTGTCTGTCTCTATGTGCCCTGCGATGGACTGGTGACCTGTCCAGGGTGAACCCTGCCTTCGCCCAATGCCAGCTGGGATCAGCTCCAGCCCCCCCGCGACCCCCAACGGGATAAGCGGTTGACGATGGATGGATGGAAAAATTTAAAATATTAAAGGTGCTCAATACAGAGCATACCTGTTGCCTCCACACGGCTCTCAAAATGAATGCTGAACCGTGTTTGTCAGCAATGCTGACAGAGATAACAGTGTTCACCTGGGGTACCTGCTACACTTCTGTCATGACGCCTTGGGTCAGGATGCCATTGTCAACTGAAACCAGCATATGAGAGCTGTACAGAGCGGCAGCTTTGAGCTAGCCAGCGGACACAACGGGGAGACTCACATGGACTAAAGTGCATGCACAACTGGCCCGGCTACATAAACAAAGCACAGAGAAGCTCTGATTACAACACACAGACAGTACTCCTCTATATCTTTACATAGCTGTTGCTGTTGTGCCATAGTAATACTCTGAATATCGAGTTAAGCACCTTTAATGCAGAACAGAGAAAGAAAGACATAAATCACTGTGATTTTTTGACGAGGGAACCAGTGCGATGCTAACTTCCAGGTTGGCCTACAAAAATATTATATATAAAATAATAATATGCATATTGAGACTAAGGGCTGCACGGTGCAGTGGTTAGTGCTGCTGCCTCACAGCAAGAGGGTCGCAGGTTTGATTCTGGCTTGGGACTCTTCTGTGTGGAGTTTGCATCTTCTCCCCGTGTAAGCGTGGGTTTTCTCCGGGTACTCCGGCTTCCTCCCACAGTCCAAAGACATGCAGTTTAGGTTAATTGATTACTCTAAATTGCCTGTAGGCGTAAATGGTTGTCTGTCTATATGTTGTCTGTCTCTATGTGCCCTGCGATGGACTGGCGACCTGTCCAGGGTGAACCCTGCCTTCGCCCAATGCCAGCTGGGATCGGCTCCAGCCCCCCCGCGACCCCTGACGGGATAAGCGGTTGACGATGGATGGATATTGAGACGATGTCCCACATTTTCATTGGCTCTAGTTTTCAAAAGTCAAACCTCTGCAGGACAGAGGCTGTGAAGAAAGCTGGGAAGGCTGTCATCACGGGGCTGCATTCGCCAATTCGTCAAACTGCGCTCACACGGGTCAAGTGCAGGTTAACCTGTCACCATCTTTGTGAGGCTATGCCCGACGGGGAAAATTGCAAGTCACGGCAAAGTCACAAGCTAAGCAGATTTAGGCCAAATATGATGGAAGCTACCACACAGAAAAGGAAAAGCAGTAACAACAAAAAGTGCAAAGCTACTTATAAGTATTTATAAGCTGGCGGAAGTTATTTTTCAATTTCATATGGGGGGAATATGACATGGAGCGACACGTTCATGAGTCTCATAAGAAACGTGCGGCTCAAAAAGAGATGTGTCGATCTATGGATGCATTCTGGCAAAGCATAGAGATGTCTGCATTACATTATTTCAAAACTGTAGACTACCTCCAGCCTTGGTATATTGTGCCACACAAACACACTCTTTGTCCCACATTTGGTGTGTTGGGATCTGGTCAGCCAAGCAGTACCACCAACACAACAGGCATCCATGTAGAAATGAAACTGTGACTACCATCCTCACTCAAATGTGCCATTCAAAGCTAGACCATACTGTGGGCTATAGACTATCAATGAATGGGTATGAATGTCGTGAAAACAGCCTGAGCTCGTGTGAATCTCTAGCAGTTCTGCACCTTTAAATCTCTCCGCTCCTCCCTCGTCTCAGTGACAAGCCCGCAGAGCCTCTTTAACGCATCCAGCGGAGATGACAAACCAGAGGCGCTCCACGGGCCAGCATGTGAAATAACAACAATATAACCATGGGCTTTAGCGGCTGCAACTCATCCCTAACGCACACCCTCGGACACTAACAGCGAGGCATCTCCGGGCCGGGTAGCGGGTCCGCGGACGCCTCAGAGTTGGAGCGCTGCTCGCCAAATGGACGTCGATGGACTGGAATGAAACCTCCACTTCTATCGGACTGAAGGAAGGAGGGAAAGAAACCTCTGCATGTTCAAGTTTCCTGCTCCGACCAGAGGGGCATCGGTGCGTGCGTGTTGGATGTGTGTGTGGAAGAGTGCGTGTGTGCGCGCAGCAGCAGGAGCGGCGGCGGCGGTGGTGGCGGCGGCCGCGGGAAGGGAAGTTTAGCGCCGTGATTTGTCTCCTTCCTATTCCGCTGTGTTGTTTTTTCATGTGGCACCAGGGGACAGGCGGATTAACGTTTCCCTGATGAAAATTAATCATCTGTGGAGAGGCTCTATGATGATGATGTCGAGTAAGAGCGTGGAGTGGCTGCAGGAGGAGCTGGAGTCCGGGGCCAGCTCCCTGCTGCTGCTGGACTGCAGACCCCATGAGCTTTACGAGTCCTCGCACATCGAGTCGGCCATCAACCTGGCCATCCCGGGCCTCATGCTCCGGAGGCTGAAGAAGGGCAACCTCCCCATCCGCTCCATCATCCCCAACAACGAGGACAAGGAGAAATTTGTGAAGCGCTGCAAGACGGACGTGGTGGTGCTGTACGACGAGGCGACCTCGGAGCGGCAGGAGTCCGGGTTGGGGAGCTCCGTGCTGGGGCTGCTGCTGCAGAAGCTGCGGGACGACGGGTGCAAGGCTTTCTACCTGGAGGGTGAGAACAGCTGGCTTTAAACCTCAGCCCTGCTTCTGCGTGGTAGCCCCTTTAATTCATAAAAATAGATTCATTTCACTCTGATGTAAGTAACGGAGATTGTCCTAATTACAGGATGTGGCTGATCTGAAGGTGTCATCTCCACCAAACAGTAAACAATCTCAAACTACAGATATGTTATAATTCACGTGGCTTAGGATGATTTCATACATTTATATATTTTCATGTTTTATCCTGTTTCTGGCTCTGAGATTTTTTGGGGGGGAAAGAGGCATCTTAACATTTTATAAGCCAGACATATTAATATAAAACGTTATTATAGATGGTTAAATAACCTATTAACTGCCACACTGTGGTTCCAGCTGTAATCATCTGTGTACAGATTAAAGTTTGTGTCTTATTCATTATTTATGAGCTATAATGAGGCTATTATAACCAACCATATCACCACAGTTATTATTGAAGCCGCAGTGAACTTTGACAGAGCAGTTGCTTTATTTATTGTCTCATGTTTAATCCTCATTTGGACAGGATTAAACTGTAGGTTCATCTAAAGAAGAGTCCTTTTTATCGCAGTAGAGCTGTGTCAAATATGTTTTCAATTAAATGCTGCAAAAAATGGCCCCGCCATGTTGTGTTCCTTCAGGAAAAGATTGGCTGTTTTTTTGTTGTTGTTGTTTTTTCATGAATGAACATAGAAACGAGGAGACGACGACGCACTCGGATTAATCCTCCATCACAGAGGATAAAACCGCCACTCACGGGTATTAAAATAATATGTTTAAAATGTGGTCGCGGTAGAAGATGTGGACGTGTTTGGTTCAGGGATAATCTCAGAAAATGTTCGACTGGAGTCACAATCCGAGCTGCCATTCACAAAAAGTCCGCTGAGCCGAGCGGTGAGTTGTTGCAGCAGCAGAGCTGCTCTCTGCTCATTGTCCCCGGGGCTCAGCTTTTCTCAATGGACCACATCTGTCCGGCCTGTGTGCTTAGTCACAATGACGTGAATATCACGTTATTCTCCTCTTATCTGCCACATCCAGATGTGATATAGTGCTGCATTAAAAATGGCATGACTGCAATCGCTGCGCACAAAAATAATTCACTTATAAACCCTTAAAGTGACAGAAATGCGCAGGTTTATGGTGTTTTAATCTATATATGAGTCCATGAAAAAGGTTTATGTGTGATTTCAACTGGACCTCACCTCAGTTGCTGTAGCATATAATGTAATTAGAATATTAGAGTGGTAAAATGTGTTGTACTTTTCTGTTTTATGATTTTTTTTATTATTGTTTATTGTTTTTTATAGTTAGTTATTTTTCTTTCTATTAAAGGTTAGTTTAATTAAAATAAATAATTTCAGTAAAGTAATAACTCAGGTTCATGATGCACCTCCTGTGTCACCAGACTTGACACCATTTTGTGCTATACAGCCTTGCCTGTGGTCATGTACAGGGTAACACCCAGTGAAAATGATTTTCATGACTTTCTCCTAAAATTGACCTTTTCCTCGTCCTCCAGGGGGCTTCAACAAGTTCCAGTCGGAGTACCCCGAGCACTGCGAGACCAATTTGGACTGCTCCTGTCCCAGCAGCTCGCCGCCAGCCTCCGTCCTGGGCCTGGGAGGGCTTCGCATCAGCTCCGACTGCTCAGATGGGGAGTCGGACCGCGAGCCGGGCAGCGCCACAGAGTCAGAGGGCAGCCCGCTCCCCAACAACCAGCCGGCATTTCCCGTCCAGATCCTGCCGTACCTTTACCTGGGCTGCGCCAAAGACTCCACCAACCTGGATGTGCTCAGCAAGTACAACATCAAGTACATCCTCAACGTGACGCCCAACCTGCCCAACATGTTCGAACACGAAGGGGACTTCAAGTACAAACAGATCCCCATCTCCGATCACTGGAGCCAGAACCTCTCTCAGTTTTTCCCAGAGGCCATTTCATTCATTGGTAAGTAAAGGCGGAGAAAACGTGTTATGTTAGAACAGATCTTTTCGGCAACAGCATTATTTGTATTATTGATTAATCCAAGGTGACATCTTCAAGTGTCTAGTTTTGTCCGGCCAACAGTCCAAAACCCAAATTGTCATACATGACAAAGCAAAGAGGCAAATCTGCTCCTTTTGAGAAACTGGAGCCAAACAGCTGGTGTTTTTGCTTGAAAAAATATTAAAGTTAAAAGTCAAAAATAGTGAAAAGATGATCATAATCTCCCAAAGTCCAGGTTGACATCTTCAAGTTGCTTGTTTTGTTCAACCAACAACACAAAACCTAAAAATGATTCACTTCACTATCATATTACTAAGAAAAGCATCAAATATTCACATTTGAGAAATTAAGATCAATTGAGCTTTTGCTTAAAGATGACTTCAGCACTAGTCGTGTTATGTAAAGTGTATCCTCCATTAACCCTTTGCCTATATTGATCCTAGATGTTCATACTGTATATCATGAGTTGTTTGGTCTATGAAATGTCAGAAAATGGTGAAAAATGTTGATCAGTGTTTCCCAAAGCCCAAGATGATGTCCTCAAATGTTTTGTTTTGTCCACAACTCTAAAGATATTTAGTTTACTGTCATAAAGGAGTAAAGAAACCAGAAAATATTCACATTTAAGAAACTGGAATCAGAGAATTTGGACTTTTTTTCCAAGAAAATTACTCAAACTGATTGATCAGGAAACTAGTCAGTGAGTAAATGTAAAAGTTGACAACTAATTGATTAACTGTTGCAGATGTACTTTCTGCCAAATAATAGATTTTGTGGAAAAACAGAATCGAAGGAAGATTGTCTTAAAAATGGTGAGCTGCATTTAGACATCCAGCTGGCTGTATTTTACTATTCCTGATTAAATATGCAGTTAACATCACAAAGGAGTTAAAGCAAAGTTTTGAATAAAACATGTGAATAGATTCTTTTGAGAATTGGGTCATACTGAAGCCACAAGAATCATCCCGTCCCAGTTTCAGTATTTCCCATCATTCCCATCGTTCCCGCTGACTTAACTCCCAGAGAGTGAATAAATTCCCTCTGTGATGAGTCAGTGTGAACCAGAGAGGGGCTTCGTCTTAGATTGTCCAGACCTCTGACACGTTTCTTTCTTTTTTAAGACTGATGTTTCAGTTTAGGTGGGAGGAGGTGTGACATATGCCAGAGCCAGAGGTCGTGGCAGATTTGGGTCATGCTGATGTTAAATGCTGCTGTCTGTAATGGGCAGGGATTACATCAGGTCTTTTTAGTAACAGCAGGGTAATTATGGGTAAAGGAGAGAAGCTCAGGCTGAAAAGGAAACCCACATGTGACTTTACGATGTTCTGTTTTAAACCGTGGATTCCTTAAATATCTGAAATTATTGTGTGAATGTATAGAGGTGGAAGAATATGATGTTTTCTGTCATTTTTAACAGATAAATGGATAAATTTATGCATTATAATGCATCTAAAGCACAAGTAAAGTGATGTAATGCTGCACAATGTAAAGATCAGTTCAGGATAGATTAACCACTGGATACTTATTTGACTCCTGAGTCTTGTATACTTGTGGAAAGTGAGCACATCACATATAAATTTAATTTGGTATCCGCTTGGCAGCCTGAGCTTGTGAGCCAGCTGACCCCAATCCTACAACAAGAGATGCAGGCAGAGAGAGTGAGGAGAGGCAGAGAGAGATAAAGGAGAGGATGAAAGAGGGAGAGGGGTGGAAGAAAGGAAAGAAGCACTTAACTCTCTCGCTCTAATGGCAGTGATGCAAGTGCAAGGGCTCATAACTGAGAGACGGTGGATGGATGTAGCCCGTTAATAATGTACGATGTTTTTTTTTTTGTTTTTAAATTCAGGTTTTTCTACAGACTGAGCCCAAGAAAGCAGAATGAAACATGACTTTCTGCTGTCATTGAGAAAGGTCATTCTGGATTAAAAATCTAATAAATATTTAAGAAAGAAAGATACAATTTTCAGCTCGTGTTATGACTGGGTGGGTGACTTTCAATGGAGTTATATAATATATATATTCTATGTGATCCTAATTTAGTTTAGTAATTCAGTAGTAACACAACATGCTGTTGTTTGAGTTATAGATTTTTGTTTAACACATGGAGACTTTTAGTTGCTTCTTAAATTCCACACTAACATACTGTTTAGTGCGCTAAAACAATATGTTGGATATTTCAGTATGTCCAAAACCTTAGTATGAAACTAATAGTATGTGAACTGCACGCTATTTCTGATGAAATACCACAATATGCAATGAGGATGGTGGTAAAAATATCCCACAATGCTAAGCGGTAGTAATGACAACATTCATAACGGACGTTGACGGACAGCTCTGTAACATCAGTAACGCTTCCGTTTAACTGTAAGTATAAGATTTCATTTTTCAAGGCGTAATATAGATTTTAAATTAATTCAGACTTCATTCACGTAAGCCGTCGTTTTGGTCACATGAGGCTGGCATAGGTTACCATGGTTACACGTCTCCAACCAGCAAGCAGGCTCTCGGGAAGTGGCGACGTAAATAACTGCTCGGTGCGTCTGAAAAGATCCACTCTACTGTTTATTCACACAGAAGTATGTTGACCAATGCTGATATTGTGCAGATATTGAGTATGTAGTGCAGAGTATGTGATTTTGGACGAAGCCCCAGTCTCATGTAATGAAAAACACAGTGCATTACTCCAGAAAATGTGGTTTTAAGCCGTAACTATTTAAAAAATTTACATTAACTACTCATGACTAAATAAGCAATAAACAAATATGCAGATAAGTCAGTTGAGTATAATAAAAACATTTGTAGATGTTGCTTATTATCCCATTTGTGACCACAACTGAAATTTTTAATTTCCTTTGGTGGGTGTGATCTCTGGGTTTGCCTAAGCACAAATATGAAGATATTTTTTCAAAATTGGTAAAACTGTTTGGCTGAAAAGTGAGTTTTTCTCATCAACCTATATCTTGTATTATTTGGGCACTTTGGACTGTTTTTGCAATAGACTTTTTATTTTAGTTAAAAACAGTAGTCCTATGTGCCCAAATACTAGATAGAGCATCATAGGAAAATGTCTGTTTCAGAAACTACAGGGAGCACAATCAAGTATTTGGTATCTATGAATATGACACAATGTTAGCGTTTTTCCTAATTTTTCAAAAATCCTGACTTTGACATCCTGAAAGTGTGATTTTTCATGTGATCAGAGTTGTACTGTTAGATACTTTCCCAAAGTATGTCTGTACAGAATTTCAAGACTTTTGACCAATCAGAACAAATGTGCCATTTTTCCTCATCAGACCTCATCAGACTAATATACATATATTGGTCACAAATGGGTTAAAAGTTTCACAGTCAAAGTGTTCTGGCATCGTGCTTTTCTTACCGAGCCAACTTGAAATGAGTGAGAAGAGCACATAGAGAAAGAAATGCAGAAATATGTCGAGTCAAACCAAAACTGTCCCAACTTTGACAGAAAATTGTGTGTTCATGTAGGATCCCGTCGCTCATAGTAACAAGCTAATTGAGAAAATTGTTTTTCAGAGCCTTTTAACATAGGTTTGACTATTTTTTTATATTGTTGATATTCTGTAAATGTTCATTGTCTATTAGCAACCCCAATGGATGTTAACTTAGCAACAACTACTCGTTTAGAGGTCAGCATTCAAATATACAGTATAATCACATAATTATACAACAGCTGCAATATCATCATTAACATTAATAAATCTCAACTAATAAGCACACCCACTCAGCAGAGTTATTCTGCTTATTTATGTTGTCAACTATTTTATTAGAACAATTCATAATGTCTGTAAAATTGTAGATCAGGGACTCTACAGACCTTTCCTTCTGGCTCACTGATAATTTGAAGGCTAAGATGTATGACTGAGCAGGTTTTAACAGTAATCTAATCCTCTCTCATGCTTCCCTCTGCTCGTCTCATTCCCTCTCCTCCGCAGACGAGGCACGTTCAAAAAAGTGTGGTATCCTGGTGCACTGTCTGGCCGGGATCAGCCGCTCAGTGACCGTCACGGTGGCCTATCTGATGCAGAAGCTCAACCTGTCGCTCAACGACGCGTACGACTTTGTCAAGCGGAAAAAGTCGAACATTTCCCCAAACTTCAACTTCATGGGCCAGCTCCTGGACTTTGAGCGGACGCTGGGCCTCAACAGCCCCTGCGATAACCACTCGACCTCCCCGACACACGAGCAGCTCTTCTTCACCACCCCGACCAATCACAACGTGTTTCAACTGGACACGCTGGAGTCCACATGAAAATTAGAGGGGGGACTGTTCCTTCTTTGGAGGGGTTAAAGGTGGTGTTGTTACCATGATAACAAGCGGCTGCACTGGAGGGAAGCAGCCGGTTTTAATGAATGTTTTAGCCTCCGGAGGCTCTTTGTCTGAGAGCCCGGCCATGGAGCAGCGTCGGAAGGGCAGGGGAGGTCACAGATGCCACGTTAAAAAGGGGACAGGGTGTTTTTTTGACCCACGGGGGTAACTGACAAACGGGTTTAAGATGCGTCCTCCTCAGGAGTTGATTGAAATGGAGGGCGGAAGAGCCCTGATCAACTTGTCTCGTCGCAAAGAACCAAGGAGACTTAACTGACTGAGAAACTGAGCGAAGGACGCAGCAGGACAGACAGCTACATACAAAGATAGGAAAAATCTACAGCGCTCGACTTATTAGACAACAACATCCTCACTGTCTTTCTGTCTCGGCTCTTGAGCCGAGCTGACTGGTGCCAAGTGGAGAACCTGGGATTTACTTGTAGGAAATCTCGCTCTACTGAATGTAGAGTTTTACAAACCAAGGAATTAACACACATGCACACACATAAACAAAGTATGTTTGTACTGTATGTATGTTAACGTATATAGCAGAAAATGTATGGGCAGTCCTTAACAAATTCAGTATGTCTATATGCATTTTTGTATACTTTTGTGTACATTTACGCACAAATCTATACCTTATATAAATATATACACATAGAAATTGTATCTATCCAATCCAACAATGGCTTAAGAGATTGTAAAACTAAAGAAGAAGAGAATGGGAATGGCAACGCCAGCAAAGAGGAAAGTTATTGTGATATTCCTAGTTGTCTTTTTTTTTTTTTTTTTTTTTTAAGATTCATTTTTCTTTTAGGTTTGTAATGACCTAATGCAGTTTGCACAGTGGTGTAGCCATTGACTTGTTGGCACTTGAAGCCGGTGCTGGAAGCAGGCAGATAAAGAGACATTCAGAGACGAGGAGCGGAGAGGAGAGGCCAGTCCCAGGCTGCGACAAGTCCCGACAGCTGCACCGCGGAGTGGGGAGGGAGCAGGAACTGGCGCCCGAGCAGAGGACGAGGTTCAGGGGTTAGAGGGTTGGGTTAGGGGCAAAGACGAGCAGCGGGTAGAACCAGGGCATGGGGGGTGGGTGGGCACGGGTGAAGACACTATAGTAGAGTTGACATTTGGCCAACTGATTTCAAGTTCCCAGTTCCTACTTCCTTCTCCGTATGACTGTTCATCCAGTTGCCTTACAAGAAGTACCAGTTGTTTCACCAGCTGTTTTGATTAGTTCAGTTAGAAACTAAACCACTGAACTTCCTTTGGTTATTTCATCACAGCCATATTGTGTGACCAGTATGCTTTGACAAACTGGTTTCTCACAGCTCTGACGTTTGTACTTTGAGGCAGCGACTTAAATGAGAGGGGATGCAAAGGCAGAGTTAACATTTCTGAACAACTTTTTGGGCAGCTTATATCTTAGCAACCTTGGGCAAGGAAGTGCCTCAACACTCTTGTATTACATTACTTCTTTTTGCCTAAGAGGAAGTTGGTCGGTTGGTTGTCCTATCTTAGGTCCTGTGATTGTATCCTGGTGTTGGTGTTGAGAGGGACTGGGACTGGCCTCAGCTACAGACTGCACTTAGCTACTTCAATAGTTTCACATCCCTCAACAGTATTGGAGAAAACAGAAGGTCTTTCTGCGAAGGGATCGCCCATTTCGTCAAAGAAAAGCTTGTCCGAGTGGATTCACCCTTAAGCCTTGGGTATATGAAAGATATATTAAACACAAATTGATATAAATATATAAAGTATATTATTGAGCTAATAGTAAACAGATCTATATTATTTTGTATACCTGAGCATGCTGTGGTACTGTATGCTCTCTAACAGTAGATGTAACCACGGGTTGGATGTTGCTTTACCAGGTGGGAAGATGAATGATGAGGACCGTTTTTTTAACTGCTGTTGCTGCTGAACACAGCGGTACACAGCGTGTGGTTAAAGAGTTTTCTGAGATCCTGTCCACATCAGAAGCACCTTAACAAGAAAGACTCCAAAAATATGCGCAAAGGCTGCAGCAGTGGTCTGTTTAATGTAGGTTTCCTCTTATGAGTGAGGCAACACTGCAGCACTTAGACTGATGGCAAAGTTTGAATGTACTTTGGGCGCCATGCAAGAACATTTTCCTATTCTTATCCCAAATCACTTTCTCCTCTCTGTGAGGGTTCCTCGTTCAAGTGGCTTTAAAATTGCTTTATAAGGCTGATTGTTCTGCTCCACTTGTGGGCAAGTTTCATTCATAAAAATGTGAAAAACAGAACAAGTCAGCAGACATAACACGACATTTAGCAGCGACAGTAGTCTTATAAGTGCACCGGGCAAGTAATATTAGGCTACTATGGTTGTCTACACTGTCTACTGTGACAGAAATAAAGCAGGAATGATTTGATATGAAATCAGATGCAAAACATTATACATTATAGTGATACACTTGAGTAACGCAGTACTATATATATGGTAGATTCAAAAACACTATTGATATTTAATTAATAGTTTACATGCAAAGATTTGTGGCAGAGTGGTACAGATTGCACCAAACACAGTGCTAAGATGTCGGATGTTAGAGGGACTGTGACAACTTCAAATGCAGATCCCACTGTTCTGATACTCGCAATATATCTATCGCCTTGCTTACAGTTTTGCAGTATATCGCAACATATTGCATCCTCACCCCTGTATCATGATGCGTACTGTATCGCCAGATTCTTGCCAATACACCACCCTAATAAAAAACATTGTGACACTGGAATCACAGCTCCTTTTAGTATTAAAGGTGATGTTTCAACCAGCTAAATGTCCTCTTCTGTGGAAGACCTGTAGTTGGTTAAAACGTCACTCACTCGCACACTTCAGAAGAGGTCTGTTTGTATGAGTGGTGCTTGCATGAGGCCCATTGTTCCCAGCCAACTACAGAGGTTTGGTTTCAGAGCGGTGACGTGGACGGGGTCTAAACAGAAACAAAGAACTGGGTTTCACAGGGGACAGCAGTTGAATCAGAACAGGGTTGGTTTTAGCTGGCCTTATATAATCTTTCTAACTTGTTTCTAATGCTGACTGTTCAATACTTTGTATCTCACTTTAGAAAAACGTTGTGTAAAAAGACAAAATGAGGCGTTTGTTTATCTGTTATTTGAATCAGAACATGGTAATTATAGACAGCGAGCTGTCGTTTTTACCGCAACGGGTCACACAAGGTCCTCTTTGTTACTCTGCAATATATCAAAACACCTTTTTTGCAGTATTTTGTAGATCCAAGACCTCAAAATTTTTAAAATCTTCTTCTTTTGTACTATATCTATTCTATTATGATTATACAAGATCCAGCTCGATATGGCTTGTGGACTGAAGTAACATTTCACCTGGGGTGTCCAAAACGTAGGGCTGACGTGTCCATTACCAACTTGAAAGCGGTCCTCCTTAAAACACACACACACACACACACACACACACACACAGTACTTCACACAGCTGTGGTTCAGCATGCCAGTTAAGATTGACAGTAGACGATTACACCACCCGACTTAAACAATTACAAGGTCTATTTCCGTTTTGTTTTGATATAATGTGCTCTATGCTATTCCTGTGGCCTTTCAATATGAATATATATCTAAGTATATATATGTTATGAATTAATATGCAAAAGTTCCTCTCCTATTATAGCATCAGAGATGAAAATAATACTACCATGCTTGAATGGCCTTCCCCCATCTTTAGTCATATCCAGCTTATTATAAGACAAAAAAAAAACGACTTGAACACTCGCACCCTAGGATTGAAATCTATTTCAGTACGGAGCTTTTCTATCTAAAAAGAAAATGGTTGATTTCAAGCTGCTTTCTTGTGTGTTTTTTTTTTTTGTGTGTGTATGTGTCTTTGTAACAATGAAAGAGAAATCTTTTTCTCTGTTTGTAAATTTGCCAGATCATGGGAACGGCCGTTTCTGTGTCTGTGTAGCTACATCTCGGTGAGAATGTGCTCGGGAGGGAACGACGCGAGCGAGCGAGAGCGGAGGGAGGGAGGGAGGGAGGTGGTGACGCTAAATACAAAGTGAAAGAAAAAAACGTGAATGATTTTAAAAATGTTACCTCAGTGAGGAATTTTTCAGGGATTTTTTTGACAATGCATCTTGCATCGTGTTACAGCTTCAAACACGTTGAATAGCTGTTTTGTATTGTGCTGTAAACAGTTTTTAAAAAGATGCAATCTGTCTGTGTATAAAAACAAGGGGCATGTTAACCGGGGCAGTTTCACCTTTCTGTCTACTGAAGGAAACGCGATGGACCCTATGTATTGTACAGTATATGGAAACAACACAAGACATGTTTATACTGCAAATAAATACTGAAATATTTTTTTCTTTAACACCTGTTTCCTTTTTATTTCTTACCACAAAAGTACATTAAAAACACTTTAACTAGTATTTACAATGAATATAGAGGAATTTGTTATAATTATATTGATAAATATTGATATTTCTATGATACAGTATTTGTTGGATTATTTTCTGGATTGACTGATTTAGCAGGTAAACCAATGGTTCCCAACCTGAGGGATGGGGCCCCCACAGGGGTCACTAATTAAATATGATGTGTCATGAGGTGATTATCAAAAAGTGGGGCAACATGCTTCTGCACCACAATTATGTTTACTTAGTTTTTCCTCTAATACAAGAACATTTTAAGTGTTTTTACGGTGTTTGTAAACCAGCTTCCATGTTTGGATCAAAGTTGTTAAAAAAAGAGCTATATCGGCACACAGCTACATAATAAATGTAAATGTATTAAATGTTTACATAGGCCTAGAGATTATGAATGCTGTATAGGGGGACAAAGTGTGTGTTGTATACTTGATGGTAAATGAGGCTGTTTCTTTTGTTGTTGTTGTTGTTGTTGTTTGGTTTTGCTATACATAAGACTTCCTTTCATCTTTTTCCACAATCACACACACACAGTTCTGTTTCCATGACTTTTGAGGACATTACATTGACCCTAACCGTAAGTGTAATTTGCCTAATCCTAATCCTAACCCTTACTTTAACCTCAACCTAAACCTAACCATACACTAACTCTAACCAAGTCCTCAACCTAAAGCATAATGTTTTACATTATGGAGACGTGCATTTTATCCCCAAAAGGAAGGCAAGTCCCCACAATGTGACTGTGTAAACAGATTCATGTCCCCACAACATATAGTAATAAACACACACACACACACACACACACACACACACACTCAAAGGGGTTGTATTGTTGCGTCTTTGCTGTGGTTTCTAGTTTCTGGCAGCTACATATCCAATTGCTTAATCTGAAACTGCCACTTCCCTTCCCGTACACCACTGTGTGTGTTTCGTTTGCAGTGTCTATACAGTCTGTTACCGCCAGCAGCCAGTTAGCTTAAATTAGCATAAAGAGTAGAAACTTGGAAACCGCTAGCCTGGCTCTGTCCAGAGGTAACAAAATCCACCTACCAGCACCTCTAAAACTTCTAATTAACACTTTATTTTCCACCTGTTTAATCTGTACAAAGAGCAAAGTGTAGATGAGAAGTTATGGTTTTACAGGGCGTTATGTAGACCTACTGGACTATTTCCATGAGTCTCCGCTGGTTGCCTGGGAGCTGCTCCTAGCCAAATAGTCAGCACATAAAATGTCAAATTGACATTTTTACACTTCAGTTTTGGTACAGAATAAACGAACAAAAATGTTTTAAAGCTGCAGTAACCTGTAGTAGCGGTGCTGGAGCAAAAATGATTTTAAAAAAGTAAATTTTATCAAATGGGTCACTATATCCTGACAGTAGTGCAGGAGACTAGGTAATCCAAAACAAATAATTTTCCTCTGTGTCCTCCGGTGCTTCTAACAGCATCTACAAGATTTCACAGACCAGAGGAAAACAACCAATCAGAGCCGAGCTGGAGTCTGCCATCTTGAGCAGCTGTCAGTCACTCACATACTCTGATCAAATATGAATCAATATTCTGTTACTGTAATGACTATTTCTCTCCTCAAATGTTTTCAGAAACAAACATCTTGTAGTTAATGTTTAGCTGGAAAATGAGATGTTTGTGATGTTGAGATCAGTCAAGGATATACCAAGCACCGCTCAACAGCCGGAGCACAGCCAATAGGAACCCTCTGTCTGAAATGAAACCAGAGCCATGAGGAGGTGCAGAAGTCCAGTTTTCTCTCAGAACGCTTGAATTACAATATGATGAAAGGTTATTATGAATGTTTTGCCCAGTGATGCCAAAAACCTTTCTGCCTGCTGAAGGTTTAATTAGTGAGCTTTAGAGCTGATGGGCTGTATTTCAACACCGTCTGACTGAGCCAGGCTAGCCAGTCTTTATGCTAAGCTAAGCTAACCGGCTGCTGGCTGCAGCTTTTTTATCTGATAAGTATCACAGTGGCGTCTATCTCCTCATCAGAATCTTTGCAAGAATGCAAATAAACTTATCTCCCTAGCTCTTTTTTAAGTACATACTTGTGGTAATATACTATACTAGCGGTTACTAATTCATTTATTGTACAGCCTTGTTGAATACTCTGTTCCACGGTTGGAAATTAGCACTAGCCACCTGCCAAATGCTGGTAAAATATACAAGTGGCTGTTGATTTGCTTCACTCACGAGCCAAAAAACTGATGTTAATCTATTGGCAGATTTTGGGCTTCACCAGCCACAACATGGACAAAAAATGTCCCAACCCTGATCTCTTCTTTTTTATTTCTTTATAGCAGACCGTTGCTGTGTGTAACAGACCGTTGCTATGGACGCAGTTCTGAACTCAGACTCTGGTGGACTATTTTTGTGTCAGATTGTTGATTTCTTAAGTAGGTAGTCGTGTAATAAGTGTGATAATGTGCAGCAAGTACACCAAGTACATGTACATTATCCCTTACATACTGGATCCAGCTGTGTTGCAGAGAGACCAGGGATAACAACTCTCTTTCTCGAAGCTTTAACCTGTGTGTCCATTAACTGTGCTCCCACATAACCTTAACTGCTTTTTCTATCTTCTCAATTAGCGGATAACAATGGCACATGTGCGCATGAAAGCTGACAGCGAGGCAGACAGAAAGAGAATCAGCAGAGTGAGAAAGCGAGGAGGGTTGGTGGGAATAAAAAGAGCATCTTAAAGACAGCGCTACGAGCTGAGCTGAGCCAGCTATAAATATCTCCTCCAGTGTCGCCCTCCCTTCGCTTCCCTCCTTCTATAGTGGACCTTCTTTCATTTTTGGTCTGGCTTCCTGCGCCGATCACCTCATGGTAATTCAGACAGGATATTACAGTGACAGGGGATGTGAAATAACGGAAATGAAGGCTCCACCCTGTTTGTAAAGATGGGGACAGGATGATTGACACCACTGACTGATTACTTTCTGGTTTCCTGGCAACATGATTACAGTGTTCCCCACATGCCCATCGCTGTCATCATCATCATCATCATCATTATCATCATGACAGTCCATGTAACAGGAAATGTTTCCCGCTCTAATTTGTAGTAATTAAAAGTGAGACTTTATCATGACTTGACGTAATTAAAGGAATAAATGGACAGCTCTGTGACGCATGGACATTTCGTGGTTTTGACTGAAGCTCTCCTGTGGGCTTGAAGAACTGATTCACGCCGCTCGCTAACGAAGATGCTTCACCCTGGTACCCAGATAGGTGCATGTTGACAGATCATTATGGTTCCATCAAGTTCTGTTGCTGACACAGCACCAGCTTGATTCATGTCATTATTTTCTCCCAGTCTGCTCGTTTTCCCTCGTTTCAGGTTTTGGTTCTGATCTGGTTATTTTCAAATGTGAAAGATGCTGCAGGAATGAGTCCTAAAAGCCAGAAATGAGTTAGCATTTTAACACTTCCAGTTACCTCATCTCAAATTCAGAATGGGTTTTTAGTTAGATGCCCAAAATAAGGTCTGTGGTTAACACAAGTTGAAGAGATTTCACATTTTGTTATACAGCATAAAATACATCAGTAAATAACCCATTCATGAATTTTGAAGCTTTTATCTTATATCTTAAAAAAATGTGGTTAAATCAGACTACAAGACATCATCATGGCGCCTCGTTCGCCTTTTCAGCCTCGTTGAATAGTTTGTTTATAGACTAACATTAGCATTTTACATCTGTCGATTGCATTCATACTTCAAAAATGATAAAAGTGGTGTTCATCTGGGGGGTCTTCATCTTGCTGAACCAAACATGAAAGTGTCATAAATGCCACAGAGTTTACTTTCTGCAATAATCTAAAACCCAATGGAAAAATCCCATTGGCTTTTTGTCGAGGGAGCCAGGGTGATGCTAACTTCCTGGTTGGCCTACAAAAATACGTCATCCCTGGAGCACTCAATAGAGAAGCAAAGTCCTGCCACTTCTGGTGGACCACCATGGGACCTTATTTTGAAAAAAATATGAACGGTAGCCACCGGTGAGAGACATATATTTTTTTTTTTTATCTTGTTTAATCTCGAATTGTGCAATGAATCGCACATATGATGTTAAAGTCTCAAAACTGTTAAAGTATTAGACTGTGAAAATACGTCATTAGAAAGACAACACACCTAAATGTGGCGTAGTGACGTCTCTCTTTCTGAAGCTATGATGCCTTTGTGTTTCATACTTGCATGTACTCACACCAGCGACAGGTCTTGCTTTCTCTTTTTCTTCCCAGCTGATAAAAAGACCAGGAGTCGCTGCATAAAACACATCAGCGAAGATAATTTCATTTCAATAATTTCATATGTGCTGTGCTGAGATACAGTTCCCTGAGCGGTTTTACACAAAACTAAATGATACTACTACAAGCCCACAACAAACTGAGACTTCACTGACTCGCAAAATTTCTTTCAAATTAACAAACATCATGTGTGATTCATGGTGCATTTCAAACAGGATCAAAAAATATTTGCCTTTCATCAGTGACTACCATATTTTTTCCAGAATAAGGTCCCATGAGGTCCACCAGAAGGGTAAAGACTTTGGTTCATAGTGAGTCCTGCAACGGTATGTGCTATAAACTACCCTTTTAAGCAAATATACAGCCTAGTTCAGTTTCGGGCCTTAAATTTATATGTTTTAGGCTCCTGCAGAACCAACACTTTTCTCCCATAAAGCCAAATTGTTCTATATCCTGTCAGCAAGGATATCTGTGCATTTAATAACTCTATTGTTAAAGTAAGTACACAACCATTTTAGAGAAATCATTAACCCTGCTGCTGATGATAATGCATGAAAAACTGCAGTGGCAGTGTTATGTGTTATGTATATACAGTATGTGCGTACTGTACAACCAGAGTAAAGGCTGTAAAACAAGATTACACAACTAACATTGCTGATTGTGAAACTGCATCAACCAAAATTTGTCTGCGTAGGAATATGGACATGATTCGAGGGTGAATGAAGAGTCACACAGCAGAGAGTTATCTGATCTCAACACTTCCTCTACAAGAGAAACTGCAGGTGTTTACATGTGTATGTGTGTCTTGTGTGTGTGTGTGTGTGTGTGTGTGTGTGTGTGTGTGTGTGTGAGTTATCATTTTTGCAGACTTGAAAACATTAAATAGCTGAATGTTAGTGGCAACATTTCTGAATGCAGCGCAGACGTATTTCAGTATTGGTCCTTTTAATGAGATTCTCCTCGTGCTCTCCATCTGACTGACAGAAGTGGAGCTCGTGCAGATAAATTACATCTGCCACAGTCGTGACATTGACAAACAGAGGCGCTCAGGTCTGGCTATTTTTACGTAAGCTCCGCTGTTGTTGGCTCCTTTAATGGGCTCAAATAATTACAGCAAATAGCTGCTATGGATGCTGCTGCTGCAGTACTTAGGCGAGTACTGTCCTCCCACTGTGAGTGGTACTGTACTCTGATGTATTGTATTCTTTCAGCTCTCTTTCACAGTTATATAAAGAGCCAGTGCAGCACTCTCTCCAGCAACGCACCACTTCAAGAGCACAATGAGAGAGGAGCTGGGATGGAAGGGAGCAGTGGAGGGAGGGAGGATGAGAGGAGCGAGGGAGGGAGAGGAGATGTTTCATCATGTCGAGGCCTGCATGCCTGTAAAATGGAAACTAAAACTTGTTGGAAAGCAGTAAAGGCTGGACAAATGTTTCAGCTCTAGCAGTTTTTACATACACCTTAAATCTATCTGCCATGCTGTGATCACCATCATCATCATCAAATGTTCATTTGTATTCTGAATGTCGCTGCGTTTGCTATTTTCTTCCTGTTATTAGATTTAAATTGTTAATACGTGGACATCACATCTCAGTGTTCAACAAAACTGCCCCACACAATAAATACATGTTGATCAGAGCAATCACAAACTGTAAACAGTGCATGAGAGTGAATACAGTTTGTAGTTAAATGGTGTGATTTGGAAACACAGGACAGCAGCAGTGTCTCTATTAGTCCACTGAGCACAGAAGTTTATTCAAGTATGCTGCTAACACAAACTTAACATAAGAGAGTACATTTTTATTATACTTTTAATGTACTTATCGGATACTTAACCATACTTGATATCGTAAGTACTGTATATTTAGCTTATACAACAAGTATACAGAAGTTGTAAGTACTTGTTAAAGTAAAAGGATGTTTTGATATGAATTTGCTTCAGTTCATCAAAAATTTTCAATGTTTTTGGATTCTCCATTCACCGTGAGAAAAAAATATAATTTTTTTTATCATCACAAATCATCAAGTCAAGTAGCAAAAAAAGGATGCAAGTCTCTTTATGTGATACATACATCATTGGCCAAGTTTTATAAAGTTAAAGTTAAGAAGAAGAAGATAAGAAGATATTCCTTTATTAGTCCCGCTAGGGGAAATTCAATTTACACTCTGTTAACTTATACACACACATGCACAAACAGGTCCATATACATGCAACAATTGGAGAGATGTCAGAGTGAGGGGGCTGCTCCTGACAAGCGCCCCGAGCAGTTGGGGGTTTGGTGCCTTGCTCAGGGGCACCTCGGCAGTGCCCAAGAGGTAAACTGGCACCTCTCCAGCTACCAGTTCACACTCAGTTCTTGGTCCATGTCGGGACTTGAACCGGTGACCCTCCGGTTCCCAAGCCAACTCCCTACAGACTGAGCTACTGCCGCCCCCGGCAGTTAAGTAGTTTTATAAAGTTAAGTTGGTAAAGTATACAATGTGTACTTTCATAAACTAAAATGTGGACTACAAGTATATACAAGTATACTTGCAGTATAAAAACTATTAAATAGAGTGCTTTAAAGAGTACTTTTATAAACTAAAAAGTGGACTACAAGTATATATGCATACCTTTTCATTTGTACTATACTTCATAGTATAGTTGCAGTGCAAAATACAACTTAGATGCTAGCTAACTAACTAGCGAACTAGCTGTGTACTCAAAGTTTACTATTCTTAAACATAAAGTACACTTAAAAGTATAATTTTCTAAAGTAAAATGTGGGCCAATTTAGTCCCAAGAAGTATTGAAGTAGTACAAGTACAGTATATTACGAGTACATTGATATTAGTATACTTACTACATAAAGTATACTTCAGGGAAATATACTTGAACTTCACTTAAGTATACTTCATAAAACATACTTGAAGTATTCTACTTTTTCATGAGGAACATCCACCCTGTGACTGTTGAGTTTGTGTTTGTGGTTCAGTTCAAAGCAGGACTTGCATGTTCATCAGCGTTCACAATATTGAACGAACATATCTAAATTAGTATTTAAGAGGAACTTGTTTGAGACAGTAGGGTATTGAATTACATGTACATGAAAGCAAAATAAAAGTCATTTATTTAATTCAGTTTAGTGTTTTACTCAACAGAGCCAATCCCAGTCTGTACGTTTTCTCTCCAATCAAACGTTACAGCCACCGACTACAGTCATTAACCATAGAAAGGACGGAAAGAAGTCAAATCAGCTGCCGTGAAGCTGAAAACCAGAGTGCCCTCGCAGGTCAGAGGCACATTGTTAAGAAACACTTGTTTGACGAGAGCAGCTGGGGAATACACACCTCATCACTTCACCTGTGTGTGTTAGCCGGTGAACTTCCTGCTAGGTCATTAAACACACACACACACACACACATAGGAACGACCTTTGGAAGCAACAAATCACTGGCAGCACCTCAAACATGGTGACTGCTGCCATAAAAAGAGAAACTCACCATGGAAGTTAGAGCTGTTTTTTTAATAGTAAATGAAAGACTTCGGCTCATATATCACAGCAGAATGGATATGCTATGTGGCATTTTGGAAATCCATGTCTACAGTAAGTCATGTGCAGCAGATTTACTGAGGACAAAATATGGTTAAACACTTACTGCAGGCTACTACAAAATCCAGATTGTTATAGAGTATGATCTCAGATACTGTGTGTGTGTGTGTGTGTGTGTGTGTGTGTGTGTGTGCTTGTATATGCGAATGCGCAGCCACATGCTCCTATGTGAAAGTTTAACTTTGGTTCTGTCCTTGGTGAGCAAATATATTCAGCCTTTTCTTATCTCTTTGCTCCCTGTGACGTCATCTAAGAGGCCACTGACGTATTCATTAAATTCTCATATGCGCTTCTTATCAGTTTTGTGGTCAAATAAACAGTATATTTTTCAGTAACTCCAGCTAATATTTGTGGTATTATTTGATGATTACAATCACATAGTTGTTGTTATTATCTTCATAGTCTCAGCCATGACTGGCCAGCTCACGGCCGCTGCTCTGCACTGATCTCATACGGCGGTTACAGACGACAATGTCATCCTGACTGACGGCAGCACCCACCCTCCAGTTTCCCCTCAGGTAAATACTGTTAGCTCTGTCAATATTTTTGCCATTGTTTGCACTGTTAGCACTGTTAGCCGTGAGCGCTGTTAGCTTTGAGCCTGGCTCAGTTGTCGCCATGTTGAGAGCTATGTGGAGGCAATAGAAATGCTCCTAATTTTGCATTCAGCACCTTTAAATCAATGTGCAGGTGTTAATTTTGTAAATCATACAATCACATATTTAAATGTGGCATTTTGACAGGAGACGGTCCCACACAATGACAATGTTTTACATATCATTGATTTAGTTTTTCTCCAGTGCTAAAAGAGAATGTGTAAATTGAATCCGATGATGCTGTAGACCTTCAGGGCACTGCACAGACTGGGTCGAGTATAGTGACAGACTGGGTTGAGTATAAAGACTGGGTTGAGAATAAAGACTCGGCTGAGTATAAAGACTCGATCGAGAATAAAGACTCGGTCGAGTGTAAAGACTCTATCAAGTAAGACTTGGTCAAGTACAGCATCTGACTGTCTATTTTTTGTTTTACACAATATGCAAATTAACTCTAACTTTACTAAAACAACAATAATGACAATAATTACATAACTATGTTTTGAGAAGAAATAACATTTTGCTATGATGGCTGTTTCTTACAGTAATTTATTTAGGCTTTTTGTGATAATTGAAAGAACTGTATGTCTTTGTCAGGAGTTTTTCATTCTCACAACTGGTTTATTGAGTCTCTCTTTACTTCCCTGAATCTCCAGATTCCAGCAGTGAAATATGTGATTCAGTGTGAAGTCTGACACATACAAGTCGTTCAAGTCCTTCCCTTCACCCTCTCTGTCTTTCTCTCTGTCTTCTTTACACTGAATCTTCACCTCATTTAACTCCTCATTTCCTCTCCTTATTCAATCTTGTTTCATTTTCTTTATTCTGTCCTGTTCTCCACGTATCTTCCTCTCTTTCTCTCACTCCGTCGTGATATCTATATCTCCTACCTCCCTCTCAGGGTGAGCTTCTTGTACAGTGGGATAATAAAGTGCACCACACATCCGCTGGCTTGTTAAAGAGTAACAACACCAGGTGATCACAGTCCAGATTGCTGTTGCTGCCATGTCTGCATGGGAAACATGCGTGAGTGTTTTGTGCAAGGGATAATCATCATATAATGAAACTGATGTAGCTTTGCTAGTTTTAGGAAAGCAAAATAATTATGATAAACTTACATGTGACAAGTCTGTTAACTCAGCTGATATACAACAAGTTTTGTTTAGGTGTGAACAAAAACAGGAACAATGCGATTCAATCCAACAATAGCCCTTCAGAAAAAAAACATACAAACCTGAAAAAGTAATGATAAAAGCTTTTATTTAAAATGCCAACATGGCTTAAACCTCACATACTAAATTTTGTTGAGATTCATATCAGGTGTGTTTCTTCTGTGCATAATTAGAAGTGGGGGAAAGGACCGCAAAGTGTTGGTTTACGGTGATATTGTTATATTTTAGGAGGTGTATATTTAAAATAAGAAGCATCCAGCCTCCTCTGCCAATTTAGACTTTATTTTTATGCTTTTATCCCAAAACATTGGCAAGGGCTTCAACCCCCTTTAAACATGTTTCATATCATTCGTCCATTCATATCTATTCACTTGTGTAACAAGATATATCCAGTCATTTTTCAGCCAACAGGTAATATGCACCCATAAAATAATCAGTGATCAGACAAGCTCTGTACTCTGGCATTCATGAATGATGAATGAAACACTGCGGTGTGCTCCCCAGAGTCGGATTAGCACACCATTAGCACATTTCACTCCTTTAAATTGCCTGATCATCTTGGGAGCACCTCACTGGTGTCAGACCACCTCAGAGCTCCTCTTTCGCCCCGGCTGCTCCTCCGAGACAAACGGCAAGATTAGAAATTATTACCGGATGTGAGATGCACTCAGGGACGAGCCTCTGCATGAGGATGATCTCTACCTCTGAAATAACAGCTGCATTTGTATGCTGCTTAAATATTAGGCCATGGTGCTCCATCAGTGTTTCAAGGAGTTTTAATTCTACAGATTTTCATCATTTCAAATTTATATCTTCTTCTGTTGCACATCTTGACAGAGAAGATCAAGACATGTTTGCTACATGCGTCTGCCGTTACCAACAGTAAGGTGTCACAGATAAACCAGGACAAGTCTGGTGAAATTGTACGTTTCTTGTAATTCCCATGAAAAGACCAAAACCAACAATGTCTTAGTCTGTCTTTCAATACTTTCTGTCTGTGGCACCGAGCCCAAAGCCCATTGATTCCTACTGAAGATGTTAATCATTAAAATGGCCGACAAATATATAGGCTCAATAAAGAACCTAATACAACTGTGTGCTGTCATTTTTCAGGCTGTTCTCATTCACTGTTCATATTTATAGCCTACAGGAAAAGTAATGTACTGTAGTTCGTATATAACTTACGTGATGAGCCAGGAAGTGCGAAAGTGTGAAACCAAGTCAATGGTGACTTATATTACCTCAATTTTGTTAGGTAACTTATGCTCTTAACCCAGTGAGCAACTCCGGGGGCTGAGAAATGAAGCCAATGCTGAAGTGCCTTAAACTTGCATTCTTTCTAACAGCCAGCAGGGGGCGGCTCCTCTGGGTGCAAAAATTAGTGAGATTGTATAGAAGTCTATGAGAAAATGACCCTACTTCTCACTTGATTTATTACCTCAGTAAACATGGTAACCATTAATTTATGGTCTCAATCACTAGTGTCAAGTGTTCTTCAGTACAGCATGATGTTCATTTAGTAGATAATGGTCCCATTTAGAGTCAGATAGACCATAAAGCAGGGTATACTTTACTTTAGGGCGTGGCTGCCCCCTCTTGTGTCACTTCTGGTTGCAAATAACAAAGATGATGACTGCCAAATAACAAGAAAGTCTATGAGTTAATTAACACCACCTCCATAAGTTACATAGTTATTTACATAACAAACATACTAATTTTAACCCAAACCATGACCATTTCCTAAACCTATCCAAGTAGGGATTTTTTCGCCAAACAGGTTCTGCTCTGTAGGAGCTTGCGCAGGCACACTGATCGCTCATGTTTCTGGACAGGAGACAGGAGAACATATGGAAAATGAGAAATTAGTTTTTGTAAGATATCAAATGGACTGTTGTGAGGATATGTTTGCATTTTTAACAAATTTTAGTCAAATAGGAGTAAATAATACATTTTTTGGGGACTATATTCAATGGCAGATTAATACACAGAAGCAGGTGGGTGTATGTGGGATTGAATCAAATTAGTCCTCAGTACCAGTGTTCATGGTGCCAGTGCAACAGTGTGGCTTATCAATGTGTTTTAGTAGTATCTGGACAACAATGGAGGACACAGAAAGGTAAGATACTGTATATCAGGCTTTGGCCTCACAGGCTATACTTTAGGCAGTAGGATCAATTCATCAATGAGAAAATACAGAATATCACCAGATCTATCCTAAGGATTGCAACTTTAAAGATTTGATAAACAGTAAGACCATGAGTTACTTATATGATAATTTCCCTCACTTTATTCTCACGCTTGATTAAAATGCAGCACTGAAACGGCTTAACTACAGCTCCTAAAAAATGATCCCAATTTCCTATAAAAAACAGATCTGAAATTTCAGGGAGAGTTGATGTTTTAAATGCAAACCTTTTCACTTGATACCAGACGATATTTTCAGCAAGGTTACTTTTACTTGATGTTGTTAACATGAAATTATTTTCCAAAACAGCTTTAGCTAAAAAAAGTGATGATGAGGAAGATGAGCCAGTTGGAAACATTGACTGCTGAGCTCCAAACACGTTTTTGAATGGTGTGTTACAGCAGCTGCTCTAATATCCATCCTTTGTGCTTCTGGTCATATGTGTGTATCAGAAGCGCTAATAAATATTTACACATTTTGCAACAAGCTTGTCGTTGATTGTCTTTATCCCGTCATCTCGTTCTAACTTCTGTCACGTCCATTGAAATGGCTGCACTCTCCAGCTGCAGCATGAAACCTGTGAGGACACTCAGTCCCCTGGTTATATGGAGGCAGGGAGATGGGGAAGTGGAGATAAAAATAATTTTTGCAGCCCAATCCATCTGATGATAGCAGAGTTCTCCTTTACTGTTACCACGGTAACCTGGGAACAGGAAGGAAGTGGAAATGTTGCCGAGCTCAGCAGGACCGGCTGAACCACTGACAGAAGCCAGAATAAGTGATTACAGCTCGTAGAGGATCCTGTCTGTGTGCCCTGCACAACTGTCAAAGATACAAGTGGAAAGTCTCCTATTACCGTGTCTTCCTTATTAGCGTAGCAGCATAAGGTGTTAGCAGTGGTGAGCTCATCGCGCTGTGGACTCTAGCCACAGTCTTATCTGACCCCATTAGATTATCTATAAACTTACATAATCAGCCTCTGCAAACTCCCACTGACCTGAACTGCACTGTACTGAACCCAAATAAACTGAGCTGACACTGTGCACACCGCACTGTGCCCTGATTATAGAAGTGGCCAGCAGGGCGGCGAGCAGAGAGACTCAGCCCCCCCTCCACAGGTGAAATGCTGAAGTGTCCATGAAGAAAAGGAAATTAGCTCTAGTAGTGTGATGCTGTGTCAGAAACTTTACTTTGAGTAAAAAGATGTATTTAGGGATCAATAGTGTAGCACAACAGTATCTGTATCTACTTTTAGAGAGGTCTGTACAATCAGATTTACTGGGGATTAAAGGAACAATATGTAACATTTAAGGGGATCTATTGGCAGAAATGGGATATAAAATTTATTTCTTTAGTGTATAATCACCTGAAAATAAGAATCGCTGTGTTTTCGTTAACTTGGAATGAGCCATTTATATCTACATAGGAAGTTAGTCCTCCATGTTAGCCCATAACAGACAAACCAAACTCTGTTAACTTGTCTTGCTTGGCCCAGAGTCTAACCCTAAACCAGAATCGGAGTTGCCACTGCTCTTTCTCTCTCGTGCGCCCAGAGACTGAATTTCATGAATAGCTCCTTTAATCTCAGTGGTAACTACGTAGCCAGCAACATGAACTTATGCTGTACTGAAGTACAATATTGACATATGTGTACTTTACTTGAATGTTTTTATTTTCTGCTAGTTACATTTTTACTCCAGTACATTTCAGAGGTATACAGTATATTGTACCTTTTATTTGACATTTAGGACTATAGTTTCAAGTTAGGTACTTAAAAAAACATAGGATTTGCATATATGATATAATGGAGTACTAATCTAATCTAATAGATCTAGTAGTATACAACATCCACACTGATGAACTACAACCCTGAAATGCTCTTACATGCATTTGTTAGAGTTTACTATGAATATGTTTAGCTGGTAATACTGTACTTTTATTTTGTCATACATTTTGTGAAATACACTTATTTGAGTTCTTGCCTGTAGTTCAGTAGTAGTAGATCAGTAGGCCTAGTCTGCATTCTCATGTCAGTGCATGAAGTCTAGCGCTGGAGCCAGGAAGTGATTAGCTTAACTTAGCATAAAGACTGGCAGCAGGAGGAAACAGCTAGCGTGGGTCTATCTGAAAATAAAAAAAAAAAATACACCTACCAGTACCGTTAAATCTCACTCATAAGCATGTATGTCAATTGTTCAAGACACCAATTTATTTAATTTCTGATGTATTTATCTTGAACAACAGCCAGTTTGTTGACATATCAAACAAAAGAAATACACTATATTGCCAAAAGTATTCACTAACCCATTCAAATAATTGAAATCAGGTGTTCAGGTGTATAAAATCAAGCACCAAGGCATGCAGACTGTTTCTACAAACAACTGTGAAAAAATGGGTCGCCCTCAGGAGCTCAGTGAATTCCAGTGTGGTACTGTGGTAGGATGTCACCTGTGCAACAAGTCCAGTCGTGAAATTTTCTCGCTCCTAAATACTCCACAGTCAACCTGTCAGTGGTATTAAAACAAAGTGGAAGATGGGTGGTGAAGTGGTAGGCCACCTAAAATGACGGAGCGGGGTCAACGGATGCTGAGATGCACAGCGCGCAGAGGTCGCCAACTTTCTGCAGAGTCAATCACTACAGACCTCCAAACTTCATGTGGCATTCAGATTAGCTTGAGAACAGTGCATAGAGAGCTTTACGGAATGGGTTTCCATGGCCGAGCAGCTACATCCAAGCCTTACATCACCAAGCGCAATGCAAAGCATCGGATACAGTAGTGTAGAGCACACTACCACTGGACTCTAGAGCTGTGGAGGCGCGTTTTGTGGAGTGACGAATCACACTTCACCATTTTCCAATCTGATCGATGAGTCTGGGTTTGGTGGAGGGGGGATTATGGTGTGGGGTTGTTTTTCAGGAGCTTGGCTTTGTGAATTGAACTCTGAATGCTTCAGCATACCAAGAGATTTTGGACAATTCCCTGCTCCCAACTTAGTGGGAACAGTTTGGGGATGGCCTCTTCCTGTTCCAACGTCACTGTGCACCAGTGCACAAAACAAGGTCCATAAAGACATGGAGGAGAGAGTTTGGTGTGGATGAACTTGACTGGCCTGCACAGAGTATTGACGTCAACCGGACCAACACCTTTGGGATGAATTAGAGCAGAGACTGAGAGCCAGGCCTTCTGGTCCTACATCAGTGTGTGACCTCACAAATGTGCCTCTGGAGGAATGGTCAAAAATTCCCATAAACACACTAAACCTTGAGGAAAACCTTCCCAGAAGAGCTGAAGCTGTTGTAGCTGCAAAGGGTGGACCAACGTCATATTAAACCCTACGGATTAAGAATGGGATGTCACTTAAATTCATATGCGAGTCAAGGCAGGTGAGCCAACACTTTTGGCAATATAGTGTATGTAACATGTTTATGAGATTTAAAGATGTTCATAGTTTGATTTCTGAGCTTTGGATTGAGCCAGGCTAGCTGTTTCCCCTCTGCTTTGAGTCTTTATGCTAATCTAGGCTAATCATTCTGGCTCCAGCTCCATTAATGCCACTTCATTAGTTATTTCATGCATTGACACAACAATTCATCGAATTCTTGGCAAAGAAGCGAATATGTGTATTTCTTAAATTGTGTAACTATGGAAGGAGCTGTTATGTGACCAGCAATTAGTTTCAGTCAAACATTGGGTTGCTAGTGGCACGGTGCCATGACAGTTTAACCAACACCAGTTTTCAGATCTGTATAGTATTGGAGAGAAAGCAAATAAACATATTACCAAAATGTGGAGCTATTCCTTTAACTTCTGCTTACGACACGTATCACACAGCTTCTCCAAAGGGCTCACTCATTGACAGCTAGAGAGCTGGACTAGCCTGGCTGCAGCTCCAGTTGTCTGGGTTGACAAGAGTTCACTGTTCCCGAATGTGAATAAAGATTAGGGTTAGGGTTATAGAATAAAGATTTAAGAAGCTCCTCTTGACTTTAATCCTCCAATAAGCACCTCTCCCTGATGTGCTGAAGCCGAGAAAGCATTCCTCCTCTGGCCTAAATTTATTTTAACTCCATGCCCTGCTGTTTCTATGAAGACTCGAGTTGTGTGTTACATAATGCTACAGGATTCCCTGCAGAGTTGACTTCACACACAAGAATGTCTAAAATGCACATTAGTACAGTTTCCACTTATTATTCAAAATCTACATTTCAGTGTTGTTGTTCCTCACAGGGGCTGCACGGTGGTGTAGTGGTTAGCACTCTCTCCTCACAGCAAGAGGGTCGTAGGTTCAATTCCGGCTCTTCTGTGTGGAGTTTGCATGTTCTCCCTGTGTCAGCGTGGGTTTTCTCCGGGTACTCCGGCGTCCTCCCACAGTCCAAAGACATGCTGTTTAGGTTAATTGATCACTCTAAATTGCCCGTAGGTGTGGATGTGAGCGTGATTGGTTGTCTGTCTATATGTTGTCTGTCTCTATGTGCCCTGCGATGGACTGGCGACCTGTCCAGGGTGAACCCTGCCTTCGCCCAATGCCAGCTGGGATCAGCTCCCCCCGCGGTTGACGATGGATGGATGTTCCTCACAGATTTAAATGAGTTCGTATCACGGAGGTTGAGTTTGTCACATGTTTCCTGTGCTGTTGTCCCTTTTCCTCCTCCAGTACCCCTGTCCAGGTGCTGCGTTGCTCAACGAGGTGCACCTGGCCTTTCATGCTTGTTGAGTGAATGCTTTACCCTAAAGCTTGAATAACATCTTCCTAAGCACAGAAAACCTTCACATCTCTACTTTTGAGAAAAATTTGCTCTGCAGGTGAGCAAAACCTTGCTGTGCACTAAAATTCAAATACCTTTAACTTTATATTTACTGTTTAGCTAGTTACAACCGCCCAGAGTAGCAAACACACTGACAGAACGGCTTGAGCTTTCAGAAAGACTCACTGAAGGCTGTTTATTCATGGTGCTGTTTTAAAATAGAAGCTCTGATGAAAAGAAAGCGTAACCTGTCTCAGCTCCACTTGCCTATAAAGACATACATGATAGACAGAGATTTAACTAATGAATGAAGGAAATATAAAAAAAATTTAAAGGGGAATTCCACCAATTTTAAAATCGGTTTTACTAGTACTACACAGCTTGCAAAAACAGTTGCATAACGTACCGTTGTGATTCTGGAAGTTTGAGTTGTTAGCGATGTTAATGTCAACCACGACCGTCTCCTAACCTCACCTGAGTGGTGTTGCCTCAACTTAAGTTTAGTATAGTACATAAGTTTATTTACTAAATAAGTTTATTTTGAACCAAACCTTCGCATGCACCGAGTCACGAGAAATGGTGTAGAGAGAAGAGCTAATTTCATGTTTCTGTTTTATAAGCTACGAGAGGCAAAAAGGAGTCAAATGATGAGCGGGTATCACTTCCTTTCCTGTGGTAACAAACTCTGCGTCTGTTGTTCAGACTGAGCAAACGTGCGCAGCCTGCATGTCAAGTGCTTTATTATGGAGGAATACACACGTCTCGGTATCAACGGGGACGAGAGCTCTCTGGGGGATTCAAAATAATCATGAATGTTCTTTCCACATTGTAATCTCATTATGTGCTCACAGGGTGTTCTTGTTTCATTCAAACACGGTTAATTGTCTCTATGGCTAATTCATCAAATGTCTCTCTTTTTCTTTCATGTCGCTCTTTTTTTTTTTTAGTCTTTCCTCACTATTGTCTCTTTTATTCTTATCATCTGGTGTCCCTCTCTCTACTTGTCTCCCTGAGACTCTTTGCTTCTGTCTGTCTCACCTCATTAATGTCCATCATCATCTGTGGGGAGAGCTGAAGATGTAGCGTACAGAATGCAGCTGTCAACAAGTCATTTCCTACAGGAGACACAGTGTGTGTGTGTGTGTGTGTGTGTGTGTGTGTGTGTGTGTGTGTGTGTGTGTCGGCTCTACTAATGATGTACAAATCCCGTGGTCGTGTTGCCGCCTGGGCTCCACGTCAGTGCTACTTATTGCCAAACATGAATCTGGGCTTTACAGCACAGCAGCTGAGATGTCTGCATCACACACACATACACACACACACACACCCACACATGCACATAGATTAGTTTCTATCATCACACTAAGAGGAATCCCTTTAAGTAGAAGAGGGATTCCTGCACTATAAGTACCAGCTCGGTAAATTACACTTGCTAAATATAGCCTGCTGGGGTTAGGGTAAATATGGAAAATATGAATGATTAAGATTAATCTGAAAGCAGGCTGACATTGAATTAGTGCTGTGCAAAGTAATGACATTGTGCTCCAAGTAGTGAATTGGCACAAATATTTGTTTTCACCTCAGTGAACATGTGTTCAGGGCAGCACGGCGGTTCAGTGGTTGGCGCTGCCACCTTCAAACCCAGCTGGGGGCTCTTCTGTGTGGAGTTTGTATGTTCTTCCCGTTCTCCACTTTCCTCCCACAGTCCAAACACATGCAAGTTAATTGTTGACTCTAAATTGCCTGTAGGTGTGAATGGCATGAATGGCTACCCCGCCTTCATCCAATGTCAGCTGGGATTGGCTCCAGCCCCTGACCCTGAATGGGATAAGCAGTTACAGATAATGGATGGATGGAGTCATGTCAGCTGGCACTTTCAGCGCTTTTTGTTTGTCTGCTTTTTCCTGCCTAACCTGGGGGTTATGAACCCCAAGGGATCCCAAGATTTTCTGCATGGTCAAGAAAATCAATATGAAAAAAAGAAAAATACATAAACACAAAATTATATATATATAATATTATTTTTATTTTAGTTGTGCTCAGAAAAAATCACTAGACATTAATTTATTATTAGGGGTTACCCCCTAATAATGGGGACTGGAAACTACAGTCTGGGTTTAGTTGTCCAACATCAACAGAGTTTTAGTGTCTGAAACATATGAAATAAAAACTTAAACAAGCTTGTTTTATCTGTTGAAACATGAACTGTAAATTGCTGGCAAACCTTGTCAAGTTTCAGGTGGTTGTATTGTCATCACTTAATCTAATCTGTAGAAAAGGAACAGTCTGTAACATTGACAAAATGTGTGTCCACAAAATTAGATTAACTTCAACTGAAACTCACCGTTCAAACAACTAAATTAATAAAATGTAAAATGACACTCTGGAGACCTGCTGCTTTTCCCATTGGCACCCGTACATTTCACACTTTCTGATAAGATAAGATAAGTTAAGATAGAACTTTATTAATCCTGAAGGAAATTCTTGTGCCAGAAATTGCTCAACATTGCAGCAGCACTGCCTATAACAGTATAGTAAGATTGCAGGCCAATACATGGTTAATGGCCGGCGTTTTGATAACGATTCGGACCAACACATGAATCTGTGTCTCTGGTTTCTCTCTCTTCAGGGTCATGGTTATGATATTGTCTCTGCCTCGCTGTGTTAGCGACAGCATGTGACAGGGTCAGGTCAGATCTGCCCTCTCGCTCTCTCAGTTAACAAGCCACAGTGACACATGGTGTGTGTGCTCCTTGAGCTCAACACAGATCATTATTTCATATCACATTTCCTGCTGTGTATATTCAAGTGAGACCAAAAGCTTAAAAGCCTTACCATGGGTCTCCCCAATATATATCTAAACTAAAACTAAATAACCTAAATAACCATAGTAGAAGATGCTTCCAAATAACCTTTTTGTGTGTTTTTTGTTGGCCTTTTGTAACCCTGGTTCTGAAATTGAAATCTGACATATCTTTTATTTACTAACTATATAGTTTTGAAGAATTTTGAGGGCCATAGAAGAATAAAAAATCAAGCTCAGTACAGTTTTAATGAGTTTCTCTGCATGTTTTTGTTGCTCTTTTTGGCCATGTCATTTTTCCCCCAAATACATATTGAATTCTGTTTTGGTCTGAGAGTGTGCCACTTTCTGAGTATTTGAGTCTTATTTTGGTAAACAACTGGGCTTTTATGTCTTAATATGTGCTGCAGTGTAACAGGAAGTGTTGCTCTCTCGTTTTTTTTTTTTGGCCGACCTGACAGAAGTGACTCTGCCTGTCTGTCTGTCTCTGACTAATGCTGTGACTGTGAGAAAGTCTTGGCCTGTCCTTGGCCCTGTGTACGACAGATTCCACCATGTGACTGGAGACGACGCATTCCTGACATATCAGACGACTCGGGTGTCTACGTCCGCTTCCTGCCCTCACGGACACATGCAACGCATACACACACACACACACACACGTTGACACCTAAACCACAGTGTCCAATCTGCCTTCCTGTCCTGAGCTCAGGGCTAGTGGCCCAGTCCGGGTCCACACAGCTGCCAGTCGTCTCAGGTTGCAGCACGCAGCCTGAAAATAGATGCTATGATCATTAACATCCAACATGCTCACCACCGAGTTTCCTGTTAAAGCAGTGATGGGCGCATTGGGTTACAGAGAGAGCAGAGGAACCACTTATACTACTTATGGTCAGACACAAGAGAATAGAAAAGAATAGAAAAGGCTCATAAGACAGAATTTCACATTAAAAATAGATCAAATTCAGCCATCAATCATTTTGTTAACTACACCTGTGCTTTTGCAACTATCATATCAAAATGTCTTCTATGAGAGCGGCCCATTCCTTCAAAACTCATTGGAGAGAGACAAATATTTTTTTGTTTGAATTGCCCCATGAATCACATATAAAATAATAATAATTATAATAAGAAACAACAAGGGCACAAAGTGCTTATGTCAATTTTCTTTGTCAATTTCTTTGTCAATTTAAAAGATCATTTTAAAGAAAGTCTCAGTTTGTCATAGTATCATTTAGTTTTGTGTGAAACTGCTTCACAGAGCTACATCTCTCGTCTCGCACTATGTAGTTCACCAAAACTAGCTAGCTAGCTAACTTAGTTATGTTTCATGCACAAATGAAACATTATCTTAGCTGATGTGTTTTATCTAACGATCAGACCCGCTGCCGTACATCCCAGTATGAAGCAAACAGGCATCGTAGCTTCAGAGAGAAAGAGACGTCACTACGACACTTTTTTACGACAAACTATGACTTTCTTGATTTGCAAAATTATATTTGACAAACATCATATATGTGATTCATGACTCAATTCAAACGGGATCAAAAAATTATTTGTCTCTCTCCATTGACATTGACTCTGTCAACTCTTTGGTCATGTTTGTTTTTGTCTTTTCATATTCGTTATTGTTCACTTCCTGTTTTACTTTGAAATCACTAACCTTCTGTCTCGTTTCAGATTCACAGCACTTCCTGCCCTCATGTGTCTCCACTCCCCCTGACCTACTTTTCATCATCTCACCTGCGTCTGATTGTCTTCCCGTCCCTGATTGTGTCCACCTGTGTCTCGTTATTCACTCCCCCACCAGTATATAATGTGTGTCCTCCCTTCCTCATGTTGCCAGTTTGATCCTTATGTGATAGTGTCCCAGACGGTTTCTTTTCTAGTGTTTGACTCCTTGTGTTTTTAATACTCTGCCTGTTTGATGACTCTGCCTGTTTGATGACCCTGCCTTGCCTCCCGATTTCGGTTTGTTTGCCTGAGGTTTTTTGCCTGCCTGTGTACCGAACCCTTTTTGACAACAGTAAAAGACTCTCTACTCTTTGAGTCACGCATTTGAGTCCTGTTCACGCCTGTATTCCCAGTTGTTACCCTACCGTTCATATATTTGCTGAAGTAAGGTCCCATGGGGTCCACTGGAAGCGGCGGGACTTCTGGTGCCTTCAAATGGAAATTATGAACTTGTGTTTATGAGATGGAAAGTCATGAACACGACATGTTGCATTCAAATGGTTAAGTCTTGAAGAGCACCACTGCTAAGCAACGGCAATATTAATGTTACTGTCCGTATCTAGAAACAGAGGCTCACGATTTAGCAAGCTAGGAAGTGGGTAACATAATGCAGGAAATACAAAGGCATAATGACAGAGGAGAAAGATGAGGTCGTTGAGAATATCAACATTTTCCTCAGACATATTTTAAAATTGCAAAGAAAAAGAACATCGGACTAAATTACAATACACTGTACAATATTAACTTATTATGTACCAATAAATGAACTTCATGGGCTCCACCATTTCTCACAACACCAACAAACACACAAGTTACAAGTCATGAACGCTGAGATTTCAGAAACTTTTTACTTATGAGGTCATGAATACAACATGAGGCGGGCGTTCATGTTGGCCCAACTCATAAACACGGTAAACACCACCCCATTTGAAGGCATCTTACACCTGTTCTCAGTGAAATCAATGGGGAAAATGAAAATGTGAGCTAGAGTCTCACTGTCAGACTATCAAGTGATGTGCTGCAAATGATGTTTTAAGATTTTTGAATTGTTCATTTTTCTTTTGTCATAAACAGTGATAAATCAGTCACATATTTTTGTGAAAAATGATAATAAAAATAAAATTAAGGAACTCAAAGTACAGAACAGAATAGAGCACACTGCAAAAAGTCATCATCTACATCTTGTACCTAACCCTAACCCAAACTATTATATCTTACTTTCTGAAAATAAGCAGTACATGTGCGAATACGGGCGAGTGACCCTCGCCTATATCTGAAAGCTCACCAAAGTTGAACTCCACACAGATCTGAATTTGCTTCACAACTGGAAGCAAATGTTTTTTCGCCCCTTCCCTTGCATATAATGGAAGTGAACGGGAGGAGACTGCAAATTTTAGAGCATATGTGACCGAGGCTTCACACCTCTTGCTAACAGAAAGCAACTGAGCAAACACATTATTCACACACTATTTCATAGAGAGAGTGATATTGATTAACTGACGGTTACTGTCAGCGTCAATTTTGATCGATGAAATAGATTGGAGGTACGCGAAACTGTATAAATAGAGCGGCACACCACTTTTCCTGTTCGCTGACATACAGAGCAGGTTATCATCATTGGGAAAAGCTCAAACAATCAGATTTTTGTTGGTTCACATTGGTAGTTAGGAATAGGTGTAGACAGAACGAAATACTACGTGGTGAAAAAAACTAAAAAATTTGTTTTGGCCTTTAACATACAAAGGGTGTGACAAATAACACAAAAAATGAAAAATTGCATTATACTAATATAAGATGGGCTTTTACTGTGAAAGGTAAGACTGGAAAAAATGGTATGGACTCCGCTGGGTTAAGACAGTAATACAATGTGCCATCTTGGTTTGAACTACGGAGACTCCATGTTGTTATTTAAAAAATATTACCAGTTCTACACAATGTGATTAGATTGATCCAAAATTGATCCAATAAAAAGTCACTTTGTCAGTGTGTAATATTCACATTCTGTGTGAAAGTACTCATGAAAGAAAACAACATTTAAAAGAGAAATGAGAAAATTCAAAAAGCACCGGGCGTGAAGTCCTTAAGGTTGATATTGTGAGCCGTGTAGAATAAATGTCTGCCTCTACAGGTTTCATGTTTCATAACTCACCTAGTTAAGTGTTTCTCTGAATTAAAGTTATACAGTAGACCATAATTGTTAAAAGTCAGGTCTCAGCTGGTTGATTCAGGGGAGAATGTTAGTCATTTTTGAGTCAGAGCGGTCAGAGTGATTTTCAGTCTGGGGCTCAATGGAAAAGAGGCCCTTATCTGGTGAGTAGGTGTTCATGAGGCCTATTTCTGGTTGGAGTGCCGACAGACGAGCTCAAGTGTTTCCTCTGTTTTATCATCCACACACACACACACACACACACTAGTGCTGTGGCAAAGCACTGATGAAATCCTCACAAATCAACACTCAACACTATCTGGGAGAGGGTGAAGTGTGACAAAACACACACACACACACACATTGAGCTCAATATTCTGTCACACTGTCACTATGGCAACTGGGGCACAGCAATAACGAGTGTGGTGGAGTGTGAGTGTGTTTATGTGTGAGAGTATAAGTACGTCTTTGCATGTACACATTTGTTTGTGTATATAAACATGTGCTTAGTGTTTAGGTGTCTGCATATGTGTGGCTGTGATTAACTCGTATGGATATATACAGTCTAGCATCTCACCTCTCTTTAAGCCTGTGAAGAGGATATTCGAGGGGGGTTCATTAAATACTCCAGCAGCTACTGTGGGAATCCTTTGATCCCACATGTAAAAAGATAAGAGTACACAACATCTGCTCTTCCTCACTGCTGATGTGTTGTTATTCATGCCCCGGGCATGCTGGCCCTGAAGGTGAACTTACTTTTCATAACTAACACTTTTAACCAGGATTTGAGTTTGTGACTCGCTCCTCATGTGCTTAAGTGGCTTCTGTTTTTTATTTTTATCTGAAAATAGTCTTGTTGTTACTTTGACTTAGCTCCATGGTTAAACTGTTGGCCACAATGTTGGAGTTGTCCTGTTGTCCCTGAGAAATGAATGTTTTATCCACACTACCATCAAGGGTCTAGAGATGTGATGTCAGTTGTACAGTAGGTTGGACCTTTGGTTCAAACCGAAATATCTCGTCAAATACTGGATCAGTTGTTCAGAGGGGGTTTTTTTTTTTTGGTTGTTTTACAGATATTCATGTTCCCATACAACTAAGTTGCATTCTCAATGACATTTCGAGGGACATGGAATTACGGTCACACTTTTAAACAGTTTTAAACACGTGGTTAACTTTGTAAATTGAAATTTAAAAAAAAAATGCAATAAAAGTACTTGGTTAGCTTTAGTAAAAAAAAAAAAAAAAAAAAATCAAGGTTTAGCTTAAAATTACCATGAAATTGAAACAAAACACAACCAATATGTAACAAAACTACTTTGTTAGGTTTAGTAAAAATAAACCCTGATTAAAATATGTAAACAGTGATCTTCTGGGTGTGCTGACCCACCCACCACCATGACCTCCTCCCTGCACAGACTTCTGTGGACTATCATTACAAATGTCTTTATGAAACATCAAAAACAAATGTAATCCCTGAAAAACTGAAATTTCTCTCAAAACAGAATACTCAGTGCAATTTTATGGTATGGGAACGTAATTTTTAGGAGACCAGGCTGTCCCAAGAGGATGAATTGTACTACTGAGTCTGGTGATCCATTGACTTTTACTCGCGTGCCAAATTTGTTTCAATTGTTCAGTGAAGCATCTCAGCATCAATTAAATGAACTGGCAAAAAATTTTGTACATTCATGCTTCCCAGAGGATGTATCCTATTTAGCTTTACTGATTTCCTGACTTTTCGTTTAGCGCCATCATCAAGTCAAACTTCAGTTTTATGATCAAATCCCTGCAAAACTAATTCCTTCAGCCTCAGCTGTGCTGTCAGGATGGTAATACCCTTCACTAAGATGGCAGCCATGGTGAACATACCTGCCAAAGATCAGAGCTGCTAGCATATAGCTTGTTTCAGTCGCCATATACTGTAATTCTTCGTTTTATTTCCACTAGCAGGACTTACTTGTTTTCAGCTGGTCCAGAGAGACAGTCTTTTGTCAAGGTGCAGTAAAAGGTCTCACATTATACTCACTGATATTCGTATACTGACCATGGATGTATTAACAGAGCAGCATACGGCGGCGTCACTCGGTCTTTGTCCCACTGAAGCACTGCAGCAAACTCAAATCCCTGCTGTCCAAAAAGTATTTTTCCCATAGACCTCCATTATAAAAAAAAAAAAAGTGTGTGTCCATAAAATTGTGGACAGAACACCTGCAAATGCAAACAAGGTCAGTTATTACTCTTTGTATCATGATTGTTGTATCCATGAAGGTCACAGTTATTGAAACACATCCATGATACTGACTCCCCATCAAATTTGAAATATTCCTGGGTGGGAAGCCGGTGAGGGATCATGTCTGTATGGTCAGTGGACCTCCTGTGTATCAGAGGAGACAATTAGTGTAATTAGCATGAGGGAGCGGAAACCTTGAAAAACAGTTTCAATCAGCTCCTGTAAAGCGTTTCCATTTCACGTTTTAAAAGTTCATTTTTTTAGTGCTGCTGCATCTCATCAGCTTATTACTGAGAACCTCTTGACAACATCTGCTCTTGAAAGATGCATAATAAACCATACCATAAATTTAGGATATTGTCGGACTAAGAAAGATTTTAGATAATATTATATGCAGTATCTCTGTGTGTCGGCTGTCAGTCTGTCCACCTGCCTGCCCGTCTGCTCAGCTCTATCAGTAAAGATATACAGCAGTTCGGATGTACTGTGGATCATTAAAGTTAAAATGGCTGAGCGTACTGGGTTACAAGGGGCTCTCCCTGCTTCATTAATAATCCATAGGAGACCAATTCACCTCCAGACAGCAGGAATACTAGCTAACCTCTTTCCTCTCCCCATTCACACACTCTCCCTTTCTGCATCTCTGTCTGTGCATGTGTGTGTGTCACATATCTACTGGTGTGTATGGTATACCCTTTCCATCGTTGAGTGTGCGGGTTTTTATACATGACCTCTAGACATAGTCATCCTGTCAAGTCTGGAGGTCAGCTGGGTGAAGTACAGGACGTCTTCTGTTTACCATCTAATAGGTTTGCTTCATTTAGCATGTGACTGGTGTTGTTTGAATTTCCTCCATCGCTAACATGTTTCATTTTTTTATTTTTTAAAATATAGATATAGATAAATATTTATAAAAGAGGTTGAATAATTTCAAAAACTCATATATTGTATTTCTCAATTGTTGGAAAACTGATTTTGTATACGCCTATGATGAACTGTAGGCTTATACACAACAATGACATTTAAAGGAACATTTCAGGGGATCTGTTGGTAGAAATGGGATATAGTATAAATAACTATGTTTTCTTTAGTGTATAATACCACCATGTTTCTACAGTAGCCCAGTATGGAGAATCCAAACACTGGCTCCGCCAGATGCTGCCAAATCCTAAATAGCTTTCCTTTAAAATGGGTGGTAGTAACAGTGAAGATTGATACAGGATGAGTGGTAGGCTGCTGTGTTAGCAGTTAGTGTCGACAAAGTGTTTCAGTCGCACTCGTCAGTCAGCAGCTTCACACACCTCTGACAAAACAGATGTTTTTTAAAATTTAACCCGAGTAGTGGTAATGGTATAGTAGTAGTAATTGTATTGTAGTAGTAGTAGTAAGGGTCTAGTAGTAGTACTTGTATAGTAGTAGTAGTAGTAGTAATGGTGCAGTAGTAGTAATGGTATAGTTGTACCACCCACCTGCTGCACTTAACTTATTACTGTTTTACTTATCTTATTTATTTTATTGCCATTTCCTCATTGCACCTTCTCTTCTACTCATATTGTAATTCATCTGTACTGTTGTTTCATCTGTACTGTTGTACTGCTGCTATGACACCCGAAATCCCTCCGGGGATTAATAAAGGTTCATCTTATCTTATCTTATCTTATCTTATCTTATCTTATCTTATGTAGTAATTGTATAGTAGTAGTAGTAGTAATGGTGTAGTAGTAGTAGTAGTAACTGTATAGTAGTATTAGTAATGGTGTTGTAGTAGTAAGATAAGATAAGATATTCCTTTATTGGTCCCACAGTGGGGAAATTCACAACAGTATAGTGGTAGCAGTAATTGTATAGTAATAGTAGTAGTAATGGTATAGTTGTAGTAGTAATGGTGTAGTAGTAGTAGTAGTAGTAATGATATAGTAGTAATAGTAATTGTATAGTAGTATAGTAATGGTGTAGTAGTAGTAGTAGTAGTAGTAGCGATGGTATAATAGTAGTAGTAATCTGTAGTAGTAGTAGTAGTAGTAGTAGTAATGATATAGTAGTATTAGTAATTGTATAGTAGTATAGTAATGGTGTAGTAGTAATAGTAGTAGTAGTAGTAGTAGTAGTAGTAGGGATGGTATAGTAGTCGTAGTAATGGTATGTGGTGTACAGCTGTTCTGTTGTTGTTATTGTTGTTGACAAACAGCAGGTTGCTGGCCTGAAGATGCTCTGGCCTGTAACACCAGACTGGACTGCACCATCGTAGAGGGACGATGAGCGGACGACATTAATGATTCATGGGTTTGGTTGTTGTCAGTTACTGGCAGAGCGCCTGATGTCCCTCCAGACTGGATAAACGATGATGTCATGCGTTAGACTATCGATTAAACTCCCCCTGCTAACACATCACTCTGTCTCTCTCCTTCTCTATTATTCTCTGTGTTTTTCTCTTTACTTCTGCCTCTCCTCTCCTCCTCCTCCTCTCATCTCCTCTCCCTCTCTCCTCTTCTCTCCTCTCCCCTCTCCTCTCCTCTTCTCCTCCCCCTTCTCCTCTCTCCTCCTCCTCTCCTCTCCTCTCCCTCCTCTCCTCTCCTCTCCTCCCCTCTCCTCCTCTCCTCTCCTCTCCTCTCCTCCCCCTCCTCCTCTCCTCTCCTCTCCTCTCCTTCTCCTCCTCTCCTGTCCTCTCCTCTCCCTCTCTTCTCCTCATCTTCTCTCCTCTCCTCCTCCTCTCCCTCTCCTCTACTCTCCTCTCCTCCCTGCACTGACCTCATCAAGTCCATCATCAGAAACCAGATGCGGCCACTAAAACAATAAAGCTCCCATCCAGAGAGTCATAAAACACATCATAATCAGATGGTCCAAACCAGGATCAATAATTTCCAGTTAGACCTGGTACCCTAGGAGGCCATTTTGGATGCTGCAGCGTGATGCAGAGGGGGCACAGAGGATTGATGGGGGCTGGGAGTTGGGTTACATCTAAAGTGCAGCAGAGAATCGATAGTTTGTGGAGGCCTTGGCACACAGTCAGTTATGGACCGGCCTCTCTTGGGATCTGAAGCACACACAGAACAGCCCTGACAAAAACAACAGATTGTGTTTCACTTCCAGACAGCGTTACCCCCGTCATCAATACAGCAGTACAGTCAGAGAAAATATATACATGACATTATGACTGACTATTTTGTTATATAAGTGAATTTATGTTTTGTTCACAAATGATTTCAAACTAAACTTGCTCCTCATTGATCTGTGGCTAAAGCAACAGACTAAGACAGACTAAGAAGCACTCTGCATATTTTCAGATTTATATTCAATATTAAAAATCAGGAATGTTTTTTCTTCTTGTCAGTCTCTTGCTGGCAGTAAATAGAAACATATGACTCTCACCTGGGCCCCAAAATGTTGGCCCCTATTTCTCACCTCAAATGTTTTCAGAAACAGCTTGTATTTACTGTTTAGCTGTAAAATGAGAAAGTTTGGGGCCCGGCAGCCATGTTGAGACCTCTTGCGGAAATACCAAGCACCTCCCACCAGCTGGAGCACAGCCAATAGGAATGTACTCTCTCTCTGAAATGACCGGTGATTGGTCATAGTCTTCTCTCATGGTCTATATATTTTAAAGTCTGAAAACAGAGCCACGAGGAGGTGCAGAAGTCTAGTTTTCTTTCAGAGCTCTTGAATTACAGTATGCTGAAAGATTATTATGGAACTTCTGCCCAATGATGCCAAAAAATTGTGGCCCACTGAAGCTTTAACATGTGTAGATTTCATGGCAGCCAATATACTGTGCAGTAAAATATATTTCACTCTGAGTAAAATGTTAAACTTAAACGCCATTTTGAGAGCCAAAAAGTGGCTGAAAAACTAGTCTGTAATTATTAGCAATCTAAGTTGAGCCTCTTGAGGAAGGTTGAACATTACATTAGTGAAGTAAGAGAGGGGTGCAGGTGTAATAGATAATGGTACAAAGGACCTGAATGGTGCTAAGTGCAGATCATAGTTTGGCAGGGAAAAGATTTACAGCTCACAATGAACTCATCATCCATGAATGTGACAAATACAGTCATGCAACTTTGTTCAGACTTTATTCTGACAACTATACAAGCAGCAGCATTTGGGGGAAGAGAGAGATATTAATAAAATACTGTTGGTCAATATATAAAGATATAAAGTAAACAACAACATGGCAATGCAAAACCATTTGTACTTTATTTCCATCTCATGTTTTATATCAAGTTTACTTTTGCCTGTTGCTTTAAAGCTTCAGTCGACAACATTTTTTCGGCATCATGGGACAAAAGTTACTTGGTAACCTTTCAGTATATTGTAATTAAAGAAAAAAACTAGACTTCTGCACCTCCTCGTGGCTCAGTTTTCAGGCTTTAAAAATCTAGCACATGACGGGAGACTTTGGCCAATCACAGGTTAGGTCAGAGAGAGAGCATTCCTATTGGCTGTGCTCCAGCTAGTGGGCGGTGCTTGATATTTCCTCAACAGATCTCCAAATGGCTGCCAGGTCACAAACTGTCTCATTATACATATAAACATTAACTACAAGATGTTTCTGAAAACATTTGAGGAGAGAAATAGTCATTACAGTAACAGAGTATTGATTGATATTTGATCAGCGCTGCCTAGTTTGACCGTTTGATCAGTTTGTGAGTCATTGACTTGTGTCTCTCATAGACAGCAGCTGGACGGCAGACTCCAAATCAGTTCTGATTGGTTGTTTTCCTTCAGTCTGTGAAGTCTTGCAGATGCAATTAGGAGGACACTGAGGCACATGATTTTTTTTCAGATTACAGAGTCTCAGTCAGGATATACTGTAATGACCGTTTTAAATAAATAACGGTTTTAATCGAATTTACTCCATTTCTACCCACTGAAGCTTTAAGACAACAAAACGTGATAGTACAAACTCTTGCTCTCATTAGTAAAATCTGAGGTTTGTTTTCTGTCTTTCTCTTCAGCTCCTGCTGGACTACTGACTGCCAGTGTTTGCTGTCAGAGCAGAACCGATCATGTCACTTTTCAGAGATCACTGTGCTTCACTCACGATGTTTGGACACAGCTAGCAATACTGCTCGACCACGTTTGTGTGTTTGAGGACACAATGGAGGCCAGACCGAGGCACATATACTCACAGTGCATGCCCTGCATTTGCCTCGCTGAACTGCATCGCGGAGCTCCATTCATAGTTATTCAATGGAGAGGAAATGTAGATCCTAGATTATCCTTTGCAGTGGCCTCTTTCCTCTCTCTCTTTCCTCATTCCTTTATCTGCCTCTCTCATATCATTTTTTTCATCCAAATTTGTCTCACACTGCCTCGCTTCATCACCGTCAGCTGCGCTTTCTGCCTTGATCCCCGTCGTTCTCCTCACTCCTCCCTTGCCTCCACCAAGACTCGTTTTTAGTTGAATGGCGTATCAAACAGTAGCTAGCTGCTGAATGAGAGGGATTTGCTAACACCCCCTCTTCTGCACTCTATCTCTCTTTCACACACACACACACACACATAACCATCCACAATACTGAGTGATCCGCGAGAGGGGATCAAAGGAGGTATTAATTCCAGTATACTCAAGACACATACACACATGCAAGCTCACACACACTCAATGCTGAGATATATTCATTCATTAATGCTGCACATCCCAGTTTCACACATCACTGGCCTTTAGTTGGTGAAAGAGATGACAGCGGGAGTGTTTGCCTGCGTGTATACTCTCAATAAGTTTTTCCTGGTACATGCACTTTATATTGTCTGCACATACACAAACACAACAGTGCGTCTTTATGTGCTAATAAAGCATGTTCACCCTCATGCATGGAGAGACCCATTAGTGTGTGCATAAATGCATGTGTAATTGTGTGTGCATGCTCTTTTAGCATTGTTGTTTATGCAGTTGCTCTCCGCCGCCTGCTCGCTTGCTTAGATCTGCTGTCACATGGCCTCTGCTCAGGAACACACGAGGCACACGAGACTTCTCCACCCGCATGTGAGAAAACATTTTAGTGGGCTTGTATTATTTTACAAATTCTCTTTGGCTATAAAACTGAGATGTTATTAGTGGTGTTAGGGTTATTGCAATAATTAATCAAGTGAAAAAAACTGGGATCACAGTGTTTTTTTGTTCACCCACTCCTGCAGGATTTCCGATCATTGCAGCTCAAACGCCTGCAGATGCATCATCTCACGCCCACCCACACCAGTGTTTTCTATTGGAAATCTGTCTACCACACCTCTGCAAGGAAACAAGACACATGCAGCCCTTATGGATTAAACTTGAAACTGTGGGACCTAAAATTGGATAAAACTGTTATGTATTGGGTCCCTACTGTTTCTCTGCTAGTTTGTGCTGTTTCCCATAGCAGCAGATACAAACCAGATGCTGAAATGTCCGATTTCCGAGAAGCAGTGATATTTGTTACTATCTTTACAGATCAGATTAGGATATGAGAAGGCAATTTTTTGGCTTATTGATGTTTAGATGAAGATTTTGTAACTGTATACTGTACATAGAGTGCAAGAGAAGGAGAGTCAAGGACAAACTAAACTGGGACTAAACCGCATATGGTGCCTATAGCATTTACTGGAAAGCCACACATGTACATGCATGGTGAGGCCCAGTAATAAACAGATCTCCACATATATATAACTTCAATAGTGATATTGACTGCCTACTCCTGCCCACATTAAATACAGCTCGGCATCATATATCAACGTTTTATTACACCCCTTGGCATCTGATACCAACGCCCATCCTTGTCAATATTTCCAGGAGTGTGGTAACATAGTAAAAAGAATAAAACGATACAAGCATAGGATGGATGGAACCAAACAAACACCCAGTTTTCATCCAGGAGAATGTTGTTCATGTGTGAAGCTAACAGTGTGTTGCTGTCTTTGTGCTCAAAACATTAAGTTTCATTTCACATTACAAATGTAATAATTTTAACCCAAACCACAACCTTTTTACTGAAACTAAGTGGTTTTGTTTCCTTAACCTAAGCATGTATTTCGTTTGAATTCAAAACATTAACCACATCTTTACTAGTGGAGCATCACAGTTTGATGCATAGGGCTACTTTGTGTGTTAGATGGTTAATACAGTATATCTCACTGCAGTGCTCAAATGTGTTTAATGCACCGAACAGGAAGTTGGTGAGTGGGTATGTGAGTATATGTCAACTCCTCAGGAGTGATTTTTAGTGATGTTACGTGTTGTGCCGAGGCTTCGGAGCATGTGTTGAGCAATCCAAAAAGTTTTCTGGGAAGTATGTATTGAGGCTTGTATCGTTGTAGACCAATAACGTAACTGAAGATGCCCAAATCCAAAACACAGTTGAGAAACGATTGATCCTGAAAAAAAAAAATAATAATGGCTCCCCTGTATCATTTTCCTCTATTTACACAACCATATTCACTGGCCTCAGCCCGGTTAAACTTCTGAATCATCTAATAATAATATCTGCCTTTTATATGCTCTTTGACGATTGGTGGTTTTGTGTACACATAAAGCCCAGAGTAAGCTTCATGAAATGAACCCTTTTGCAAACCAGTTTAATGAGAGCTTCAGTGCTTCATCTTGCTATCACTAGTGATTTTGAGCTTAATAATACATTAAAGGATTATTTGTTTTTATTGCAGCTTGGACCTTATTTTTGGCCATCATACCTCATTGGATTATTACTAATACTTTGGGTGTGCTCCCTTATGGTCCATCCATCTTCAACTGCTTATCCCATTAGAGGTCGCAGGGTGGCTGAAGCCAATCCCAGCTGACATTGGGCAAAGGCGGGGTATATCCTTTTTAGAGTCATCAATTTAGAGTCATCAATTAACCTGCATGTCTTTGGACTGTGGGAGGAAGCCTGAGCACCCGGAGAAAACCCACGCAAACACGGAGAGAACATGAAAACTCCCCAAAGAAAAGCCCCAAGCCAGAATTGAACCTGTGACCCTCTTGTGAGGCGACAGTGCTAACCACTGCACCACCATGCAGCCCCTTTCTTATGGTTTTACCTCTAAATAAAGGTTGCAGGTAGCCTTGAAAACAGTGTTTCCATAAAGAAAATGTTCGCTGAGGATAAATTTAATGTGACATTACCATATTTTTATGAATTTTGTTTTAGCAAAACAAATCAATCCTCCTATGCTGTCAGACAGACCTGTCCAAGGACATTTTTAAATACCCCTGTGAATGAAAGTCTGCCACAAAGAAAAAAAAAAAAAAAACTGCAGGAAAACACAACATCTGATCAGCAGACAGTGTGTGCACAAAGATTTTGAGCTGACCTTAAAAAATCCCCTCACCATAAAAACTCTCAGGCAGAGCTGCAGCCGTTTTTGTCTTCCCAACGTGTTTAATCAACACCTTCATGTAGCAGCAAACTGCATATGTGTGATTAACAAGATGAGAGACCTACTTTTCCCCCATCACACAGACGGCAGCAGGTTTCCAGCTGTAAGCACCGCTCTCCCTCTCCCTCTGCTTCACCTCGCCTGTGTGTGTATGTGTGTGTCAGCGTGTACGAGCCAACCACCGAAGAACCTCCACTGTAATTACATACACCTTGACAGCAGATTAATTCCTGCTATGCGAAAGAGAGAGCGAAAGGAGGAGAAAAGAGACACAGTGTGCTACTGCTTCTCATGACTGACATGTAGTCATTTTGGACCTCATGTTGACGCTCTACATCCTCCACACGACCCACAACACTGAGTATAACCTTCTTTTAAAGGCACCCTGTGGAGTGTTTGACACAATATTGCAATAAAAGAGGAGACTTCAAGCTGCAGGTTTTAAAACAGCTGATAAAAAAAACAAAAATTTAAAGTGTTTGAGTTAGGAAATGCTGTCCTATTAATTTACCTCCTGAAGTCTCTTATTATCTTCAACTATGTATGTATTCAGCAGGTGATGAAGATGAAGAAATACTTTATGTAAATAATACAAATTGCACTTGAGAGAATTCTGGTGGCAATGTACCTGCAGATAGTGTGCAAGCGTGCGACCAGGTACCTTAATAACGATCAGTTGTGGTGGTTTTAATTTTGAGTTTTAATCTAAATATCTTGTTGCTCTGGTTTATTGTGCATTGTTGTAATGGTAACACAAAGTTAAGCAGAAACACAAGCTAGCTGCTGCACCCGATTCAGTTGCTATCAGGCCATTAAATAGGCGTTATCAATAAATGTGGGTCATTAGCGGCCTACTCCCACTACGATGTAAAAGTGAAAGTGAAACTTAAAAGCAACAGGTTGTAACACGTTTCAAAACTGACTGAAACGTTAGATTTTGAACACAAATAAAAATGCTTCTTTAGGTTTAGGAAACAAAATTACAACTTCTTAAGGCAACACAACCACTTGGTTAAGTGTACATAAAGACGTTGTGTTTTCGTATTAAAATAACTGCGCTTCAGAAGTGAAAGTGAAACTTAACGCTTCCAAGCACAAAGACAACTTTCACATAGGATGCGGACACCGGTCTCCTGGGTTAAAACCCTGTGTTTTGTGATTATAATAAAGCACCTCACTTCTAGGGCTGCACAGTGGTGCAGTGGTTAGCACTCTCGCCTCACAGCAAGAGGCGGGTTCGAATCTGTGTGGAGTTTGAATGTTCTCCCCGTGTAAGCGTGGGTTTTCTCCGGGTACTCCGGCTTCCTCCCACAGTCCAAAGACATGCAATTTAGGTTAATTGATGACTCTAAATTGCCCGTAGGTGTGGATGCGAGCGTGAATTGGGATAAGCAGTTGACGATGGATGGATGGACCTCACTTCTACTTCTGCTTCTGTCATAATCACTACAGTCACTAGAGGTAGCTGTCGTGTCCTTTTATACCTTCCTTCAGTGATCTACCATGTGAATAGATGATAAAACCTACTACTGGGTGTAGCAGGCCCCTATTGACCCACATCTATGGTGCTTATAGCGACAGATAATGCCTACTTAATAGCCTGGTTACACACTGATCTACAGTAGCTTGAACAAATTAATTTGAAAATGGTCCAGTATGTAGATCCTCAGGAAAGGGTTTGAAAGCCACAAATATAGAGCAGATCTGTGAAAGAGACTGGCGAGTGGTTTTTGTCCAGGCCTGAAGAAAAGAAGCAGGATGATAATCATAACAAACCCAGAGCCAAACAAGCTGTTAATATATATACATGATGATTCAACTCTCTGAGGAGCCTGTCCTTGGGTATTTTTACACTTTACTGTATCTCTTCACAGAGCTTCAACAAAGAATATTGAAGTTCAAAAACACACTCAGACATAACCATCAATGGACTCTGGGAGAACATCTTCACATAACAGTACTTTTAGTATTACATTTTAAATCCAGAAATGTAAGCTACAGTGTCCAGAGAGAAAATAATTACAGAAGTTGACTCACAGTTTTATAGCTGAATTACTCATCTCAGAGTAAAAGCATGGTTCATTTCTGTAAATCACTTTGGGCTGCCTAGCTTCATAAAAGATAAAGAGACAGCCATATTGTTAATATAAAAAGTATTAGCAGAAAAAAATCAGTTGTTACACCCGAATCATCTTTAGTTTTAGCCTACATGCTACTTTTCCCAAGTTAAAGTACTTTGGGAAAAAACAAAGAAACAGGCTACATTCCGAATCACTTTTTCTTTGTACTTTTAGTACATACTGTAGCTGCCCTTACAAAGTGTATACTGTTGCATGCAGTATACAAAAAATGGAGACACACTACTTCATCGTCGTGTGATCCTCTTGCTCATATATCCACTGTGCAGAGGACTGTGGGCCAGAATAGCCAGAAAAGCATGTTGGTTTGCATACTGTGAAATGTAATGGGATGTAGTAGGACATCCTGGTATTTCTGGCATACTGCATACTAAATAGTATGGAAGTACAGGTATTGGAACATGCAGACAGTTTCAGCAGAGTGAAACCTATACAGTATATCAAAATTAAAGAAAAAAAAGTTAATGTGAGTGCACACAAATTTAAAACAAAAAGTGTGCAAAAAACATTAAAGCTGACAGATGGGCCAATAGCTTCAGGAATCCCCTCCAAACATGCCTAATGCATTAACTCAAATTAATTTTAACTCTACTCAGACTTAAATTGAAGATACTGGGATGAAACCAGAAAACCTAAAACATTCATCAGTAACAACCATGTGTATGTAATAATACTAGTTTGTCTGGAATGAGGCTAAATACAGTAATGCTCCAAACTTACGTTACATGTTGGTGAGGAGTCCCTTGACCTCTGACCTCAAGATATGTGAATAAAAATGGGTTCTCTGGGTACCCACGAGTCTCCCCTTTACAGACATGCCCACTTTATGATGATCACATGTAGTTTGGGGCGAGTCATAGTCAAGTCAGCACACTGACACACTGACAGCTGTTGTTACCTGTTAGGTTGCAGTTTGCCTCCTGATCTCATTTAACCACAGTACTTCATCCTGTAGAAGTGCCCCTGTTCCACTGTACTTTTTATTGGCAATACTTTGCACGTTATGTCGAATCTCAAAAGACCTTTTGTGTGAGTGTGAAGCCACGACAGTAACGATTAGCGACAGTGAAAAGTGTCAGGAGCGGTCACTCAGGGTTTATTATATGGAAGAGTTTGGGAAGTGGGCCAGGGTGTAAATCAGTGTTAAAGTGACACACATGCTTTGCTTCTGACACAATTCCTCTGCTAATTACAGCATGTGTTTGTTTGTTTTTTTACAGTGCCACTTGCGTAAGCAAATGTTTGCATTCACACACTATGACAGTTTGAAAATATGATTAAAATAATTGTGATGCTGTGCATGTACATATTTAGAGTCTGCAAAGTGTCAGGACACCATGTTTAAATCAACTTGCCCACATCACAACCCACAGCAGCACAGGTGACAAGATGTATCTGTTACCTAAGAGGTGTGGTAAATGATGGACGTATCTAGTGCAGCAAGAGGATGAAATCACATAATCTAGCAGGTTGTCACATAATTTTACACGTAGGTCTTGTATTTAGTTTGAATATGTGTTGTGACTGGATCAAAAGTTTTTCTTCTGTGTGGTGTCATTGTTCTGGTAACAGAAACCAGGATCCAAATGCGGACATGGCTGCAGGGTTAGATAGTAAAGATGGTAAATATCGTCCAGATACCTGACCCTCACTCCACAAGCTCAACTGGTTGATGTGTACACAAATTGATGCAGACTGTATCAGCTAAAACTTGTACCCAACTAGTGAGTAGAGCTTGGTTTAACATATAGGCACCTGGGGCCAGTTTCACAAAGCTAGACTTAGGCTACTATGGCTTAGATCCAACAAAGCTCTCTAGGTCTTGACATATTATCCTTATGCTCTAAGACAGTCTAAAAACTATAAGTAAACATGAAGAACTCTCCAAAAATCGAAAAACTAGAGCTCTAAAACTCAGATTTATGTTGTTGTAGGTACAAAGTGTGGAACGGCTCCATAGACAATGAATAGGAGAGATGTTCTACTTGACATTGGGAGCACCCAGGAGGGTGATCTGAGTACAGGGGAACATTTTCTGTTTCACAACCGACAACACTACAACAAAATAAAGCTATGTGGGTATAAAAAAAAAAAAGAAAGCACACATTCTGTGGGTCCATAAAATCACCCTCCCATTCATTGTCTATAGAGTAACTCCACACTTTATACTCTATGACATCACAATTTTCAAGTTTTAGCTGTCTTGTTTTTTGGATTTGAGAGAGTGGTTCATGTTTTTTGGACTTTCTTAGACCGTAGGAATAACATGTATGAATTTTGAAAATGGGCATTGTTCCCCTTTAAGTAGGAGTAATTTCCGGGTAAAGGATACATTTTTATCTCTAAAGTTTACCACTGTGGAAGGATTCAAAAGTTTCAAGGATATTTTCCTGGGAAATCATTTAGAAGAGTGCAACAATACTAAAAAGATTTCGGTAAGATAAAATGTCAACACATAGCAGACCTGTAGCAGAGCTCAGCTGCAGCTTTCTTACAATATGGCAGGGCTAGCAGTACTTGTACTAACTCGTCAGTGAGGCTCAGGATAGTTTCCTCACTGCTTTCCAACAGGCTCTCTAAAAACTTCCTCTCGAGTTCCTCCTCCTCCTTCGCTCCACAACAATGTTAATAAACCACAAATTATGAGGCATGTTTTTTAGTCATGTGGTTCCACTGGTCAACAGGTGTCACTGATTGTTACCATGGAAACACTGGTCATCCCGTGCCAATGACTGTTGCCATAGAAACAAAATTCTGAAAACTTTGAACTTTTAGGCTTAAAATAAATTTTGGGAATCTGTCTAACTTGCTTTACATTAATCTAAGATCAACATTAAGATTGATTTAACATTAGTGACACTTGCCTGTTGACGCATGTGTGAGGGTGCACTGTTGGGTGTGAAATACCGAGGCTTTGTCACATCCGTTGGCTTTCAGTACTGCTGCGCACGCCACCCTTTAGTGATGAAATGCAGCAGGCGTTTCATTAACTATAATGTAAACCTGTCCGCGGCAACAGTAAAAGACGCACACAGGGCGGGTAGGAGGAGTTGTGGATGGGTCCAACAAACACACAGCTTTTATCCAGGAGGTCGCTGTTTGTGTCTCGTGTGTCATGTTACGATGAGATGTTCATTCATGTCCCATATTCTCAACATTCAGTGTCACTTTCACTTCACAATCATAGTAGTTTTAATCCCAACCATGTAGTTTTTATCCAAAGCCTAACTAAAGTGGGTTTCTTGCCAGAACCTAAAGTGGGATATAGTGGTTTTGATGCCAAGGAGCGTGACAAAGCAGCAGTATGTGACGAGTTGAGATGAGAACCTCATGTAACCCCTGCAGTTCTCCAAACTCCCCCTAATACAGCCAGCATGTCACTCATGTGAAAGACACCCCCTCAAGACACCCCTTCCTGAAAGGGTGTCTTTCACAACAATGACCGGCTCGCTGTACATTATCCCTTACATAAATAAACAATATACAGATTGAACAATAGACCAGTTGTTAAAATAGTATAAATGTTGTTAGTAAACATTATTTGTTATTTAATTCAAAACCTTCTTTTCTTCAGAATTACACAGTGTAACTCAGTGTTTTCTTTCTTCAGTGGCTCATTTTATGTTTGTTCTAGTATCTTGTCAGTATAATTTAGTAGAAGTGCCCAGTGGCAAAGATGATAACTAATCTTCATCTCTCTCTGGAAGGACAATAGTGAGTCGTGTCTGTTTTGTTAGGCTGGTCTCTTCCCACCTTCCCACTGAAGCAGAAAACAGGTCAGAGTAAGACTGGCTGTCCCTGAGACACATATTGTGTAACAGGCTACCCAACAACACTGTTTTCAAAAATATCCAATGCTGAGCTGCACTGTGTGCAAGTGTGTGCGTAGGTGTGTTGTGAAAACACATATATAAGTGTGCAGTGTACTGTATGTGTAATAAATGTGTGTGCACTGTGTGAATGTGAGCGAGTATGGCAGTAATACAAGTGAGTCACCAGAATATGATTAATACAATTTGTTTGCTTCACTTTCTGGTCCGTTATTCAACCAGTGAATCGGTTTACATTAATCTGTGTCGTATGTGATAAGGAGACTGTCCTCCTAAGAAGAACGGCAGCAGCAGTGGTTTCAGCGAGAGCTCCAAAACAACATACGTTCAAATGACAAAACCCTCTAAGAGACCACAGGAAGTCAAGTGATGTCTACATAGGGAGGAAGGAGGGCAGGTCAACAAAATGTCAAATTTACTATGTTGGACCCTGCAAACATATCCTCATACAATGGTTTGTAGGCTGTCTTACGAATATTTATTCCTCATTTTTTGTTCATTTTGCTACAAATGCGTGACGCACGTGTGAATTTCCACTCATCTGGATCCAGTCTTTTCAAAATAAACCTCCATCTTCACAGGAAACAAGTTGGCTAGGTTTAACATCAACACTATGTGTCGCTCTAGAAAGCATGGGCAAATAATGTATTTTGTGGTGTGATTTGGTGCACTTGTTGGTGATAAAGCATATAAAATTTCTTCATAAAGCCCTTTTAAATTTTTTAAATGATTTCCAACAATCTAGTTGTTACTGTAATAGTTTTGGGCCAACATGGCCAGCTAGCATCGTGTTGTACACACATCATTGTCACTGTGGAAATTGTGAACATTTTGCACTGCAATGAAAACAGTCCAAATCAGCCAAGAAATTATAGGTAATATACATATATTATTTCAGTTTACTTTGTCCTTGCATGGCATATATTCCCTTATAATTCTTTTCTTAGTAAATTTGACGCAAAAAAGTACTTATTACTACACAAAATAGACACTGATTTGACAATTGGTCTATATATATATATATATATATATATATATATATATATATATATATATATATATATATATATATATATATATACAGAGAGTACATTACATAAATAATAAAAATAATGTATATTTTAAAAAACTTAAGATACTTAATACTGTATACTGGATTATTTTTGCACACACAAATATTTGTGCCATATATGGTCTAGGGTAAATACTTCGGCACTATTTCAATTTCCTATGTATTCAAATTATTATATTACAATTAAGAATTGAAATAGTTCTAAATATAAAATGTCTCCAGTGACACAGTGTCTGATACCTGGACGCTGTCGAGAAGCTACAGTTAAAAAGTATTTACATTGAGTTTTCTCTTTCAGATATAATAATGAACGTGTATCCTGTGAACTGCAGTGCTGTGTCAATCAGTGATATATTACTGTGTGGTGAGGGAGTGTAATGCTTTGGTAGTTAGAAACAGAACTTTGTAATCAGTATGTGCATTCATAATGCAACAATGAAAAGAAGCCGAGATAATGTAATCATATTTACTGGCTCACATTCATTTTCTGGCTGCTGAGTTTTGAATTAGTTTGATTGAGAGCGGAGCGGGGACGCGTACGTTTCAGTAATTAATAGTGGAATAAATAACACACATGTCTCTGTTTTTCTAGGTCATTTGCTGTAAACAGAGGGAAAGCCTTATCTTGGGTTTATATCTAAGAATATTGGATGTGTTCACGTTGATATTATTTTCAGAGAAAAGGGTAGACTTTTGAAAACATACTGATGTCTAGCAAATAAGATCTCTTCACAAGGTCTTAAGTTTTTATCTTTGCATTCACTGGGGAAAACAAAATGGTTAGTTTTGATATATAAAGATAACCAAAGAAAGATAAATTTAAGATTTCTGATTTTCATTTTACCAGGTTTTATTTCCTTTTTAAGTTGTTTGTGAGCATTGTTGCAAGAGAAAATGAACATACACCCAAGCAAAATAAAATAATATAAAGTTTCTTAGTTTCAAATTTACAAGAGGTCGACAGTCTTGATACTACTATTACTGCTGTACATTGAATAAAAACTCGAGAAGCATGAACAAAACCAGTTGTGTCAATGTAAATAATTTGGGATTTTATGGCATATAGTATTTAATTTTTTTTTCTTCATTTTTGTTTCTGCATCTCCTTGCTGATGACTTTGAACATCTCTTGTGTTTGATTTCTATGAGCTTCTGTTTGTGTTGTTGTACCCTGTTGTAAGTTTTTATAGCACATTTTGTTGTATTACAGTAAGTGACCTTTGCATCTGTCTCATATCCTGACTGATTGTTTACTGTAATGTGGACTGACGTCTGTTGTTGTTGTTTCCTTTAGCCTGTAGCAAATACATGCACAAAGTCAAATATGATGGGCAAAGTCAAACAACACAAATGTGCAAGGTTGAGGCAAATAACAATAGCAAGTAAATATGCAAACAACTGTGAAATTCAGGACTGATATGTGCTATTCAGTCGTAAAAAGAGGTATTAACACATTTTTGGCACAAACAAAGTCACAACAATAGGGATAATATAACAATTTAGCTAGCTGTTAGGTAGGCAGGTGTCAAATTAAATGTTTCTGTAGCATCAAAAACTTGAATAACAAAATCTGAAATCTAATGTCAGAGTTGCACTCTCCCTTACTTAATGCTTAATTACATTGCTTCTATTTAAAAAAAAATGTATCCATTTTTAAAAATTAATATAAATGAACAAATATTTATACCTGTTTTATTTAGACAAAGTTCTTGTATGGCTGCTTGTTGAGACAAAATTTAATGTTTAAAAATGTGATAAAACGTTTTATATAAAAATGTGTTCATATTTCTCAAAGTAAGGTATCAGGTAAACTGTAAGGTAAGATAAAGTGTTTCCTAACATGTTTGCTGTATCAATATTTCAAAGAAATAATATGTCAGTGTTGTGTTTACAACACTGGTGGCCCAAGACAGTAATTGCATGATAACACAGAGACTAAAAAAAACAAAACTCAACTAAACACTAATTTTAGTGTGTCGTCAGAAATGTCTGGGGTTGCAGCCTGTGATGGGAGGTTTTATTTTATTGAGGTTTTCAATACATTTGTTGTTATGTTACTTGTACTGATGTACTGTGTGTGATGTGTGTGTGTGTGTGTGTGTGTGTGTGTGTGTGTGTGTGTGTGTGTGTGTGTGTGTGTGTGTGTGTGCGCATATGTGTGTCCGTGGGGGAGGTGTGCCAGCTGAGCCACAGCGATGTGGAGGATGGAGGGAGGAGAGAGAACTAGACGACGGCTTTCATTCAAATCAGCATCCTTTCATTCATCCTCCCATTAACCAATAGGAAGGCTCGATCTTTGCTAAGACCGCCCACTTGTATTCTCCTAGCACCAATGCACACACTCTGCTTCCCTCCTCTACTTTCTCAAATGTTCATTCTGCTTTTCATTCTCATATACTGGTCTCCATCCTTCACCACGATGAATGAAGTAAGTGCAGCGAAGCAAAGGAGGAGTCAGGGACAGCAAAAGAACAAAGATAGATAGATAGACAGTGCAGAGAGAGGATATGCTCATTGAATTACTGCCCATGCTGCAGTTCAGATGAGCAGATATTTCGAACATAATATCTGTATTTGAGCATTCAGGATATGATGTATATCCAAAACACAAGCTCTCTCACACACATACACTATGTGCACACAGCAAGAGCACCCGGTGAATATGTCGACGCCATCTTGATGGGGAAGTGGAGGGACGTTACAAGACTGATGTACCAGTGATTTTCTCATATGTTGTTCATCAGCTGCACTGCAGGCTAACAAAATTTTAGACAGGAAGATATTTATCGCATGTGAGGCATCCTTTGAGGGAGGATTTGCACAAATACCCAGTAGAACTGCTGCAGATTCTTCCAGCTGGGTGGCTAAACTTGAGTAATCAGTAATTTACTATGTTGCTCAAGGGCATTACTGCAGAAGCTGCTCAGAAAGGGCATATTTATATTACAGAGGACTTTACCTACATAACTTATAGGCTTGTAAAACCTCAACTCCTAATTTAAATCCAAAGAAATAACATTACATATTCATAACCACACTTCAGGTCTTGAATATCCTGGTGTTTTTTCCCCCCGTACTTATTATATTCATTTGCACTTGTGTATGCGATGCTTAATGGATCTTCCATTCTGTTTGGATGCGCCTCCCTATAATGCCGCCAAAATCCAGAGACATAATAAGCTTTCATGTGTTGAGGTGAAGTGAGTCTCTGAGGGATTGACTCTGCTGCTCAAAGACAAGATTTCCTCTCGCAGATGAAAAGGAAATAAAAGTAGGTGGGGAGCAGAGCCGGTGAGCAACAGAGGGAGTTCGGGGGTAAAAAAAACTGAGAGAGAGGTGCTAAGTGCAAAAGAGTTGGAGTTAAAGAAAAAGAGAGCATGTGGAAGTAGGTGGTTGTGAATGAGGGAGACAGAGAGGAAAGGGAGATTATGTTATTATTATTAAACTTTTATGTGAATGCAGAGAGGAAGTGAGAATGACGAGATAACAGTGCTGGTAGAAAAAGTCATAAAAAATCCTGCACTCATAATTCATAGATGTGCTAATTAAATCTTCTATGTTTTAGCATTGAGGATGATAGTTAGTGATATGTCGTATGGGCTTGAATGTATAAAATATACCATGGTCTGGGTGAATACTTGATTCTGATTGGTTGCAGGGTATCCATTAATTCCTGATAATGGACACCTACTAAGTAGTTCCAGCAAAACGCACTTAATGCACTGACTACATTAAATAGGGGAAAAAAAGAAACGAATATGTTATTTACAACAATGATACAGTTAAGCGATCGGCTCACATCCCATTTCCTATTCAACTGTCTACTTCAGGCTGCGGCCGACAGTCAGCCAACACATTTGTTTGTGAAAATCTTGGTATTAATTATGGGATCAATGACAGTTAGCTAGTGTTTTTGTTAAATATATATGTCAAGTTATATTTACTGTTTTTCAACCGTACACAATGTTATTGACTAGCATAACATTATGCTAGCAAGATTTCATAAAAATCTTGATATTAATTTGGGGACAGTGACATAACTGGATAGCTAGCTAGCTAGCTAGTCTTGTTGTTACCCATATTATCAAATTCTATTTACTGTTTTTCAACCGTACACAGTGAATTTGAATCTTGCTAGCATGACGTTGGCTTTATGCGAGTGTTATACTAATCAACATTTTGTGAAAATCTTGATATTGGTTTGGGGACAATGACATGACTGGATAGCTAGCTAGCTAGTCTTGTTGTTACATATACTATCAAATTATACATACCATTTTTCAATTTTACACAATGTCATTGACCTTGAATCTTACTAGCATAACGTTAGCTTTATGCTAGCATTATGCAAGCAAGATTTCATGAAAATCTTGATATTGATTTGGGCACAGCGACATGACTGGATAGATAGCTAGCTAGCTAGCTAGTCTTGTCGTTACCCATATTATCAAATTATATTTACTGATTTTCAACCATACACAATATTATTTCATTTGAATCTTGCAAGCATGATGTTAGCTTTACAGCTCACAGCTGAGCCAACTGGGATGAGTGGACTAGAAATATCTCCCATTCTCCCATTGCATGCAACCTTATGGAATGCTAATGATTGTTCCAGGTATTAGCTAAAATACTTCTAAATGGTCCTCTTGTATTTCCTGTTGTAACATTTGTTAATGCCATAGCTGACAGGAAGTAAACTTCAACCAAGGCTGTTGCCCTATAGCAACAGAATAGCAATGAAAAGGACTATAAGTGGGATAATGCCCTTTCAGGTGTCCATAATCAGAGATTAATGGACTCCCCGTCACCCATTAATTCCTGATAATGGACACCTCATCGGGCGATTATCCTTACATATTTCCCTCTTACATAAAATAACATTTGAGGGGACCGCTACCGGATAACAGCAGAGACACATGAGAAGTGCACAGTGTGAAAAAAATAAGAGTGAAAGAGAAAGAAAGAATGGCATCGAGAGGATGAGAGATACAGACAGATAGCACAGAGAGCTCATGCTGCAGCATGTGATGTCTTCTGTTCTCTGGAAGGGAATCGATTAAGTAACTGAGCAGCGTTGGTGGCCCCCTATAGACTTCATCACAGGTGGGAGTTACTGTACAGTACATTCTGCAGAAGCATCATTATATACTGCATTTACTGTAGACATGTGATGTTAAATGAGAACATCTGCCTGACATTCGATCATACTTTAGAGGCTTTCAAACATTTCTACCCTGGGAAAAAAAGTGTAATTACAACTAAATAAGATAAGATATTCCTTTATTTGTCCCACAGTGGAGAAATTTACATCATGGCAGCAAATGAAAATGTAAAAGTAATTGAACTCTTTGATATGAAATGTACAATGCAATATCTGGGAAGCAAAATGTGCCAAATGTTCAATAAACATAAACAATAATTGATGTCCATGAGAAATTTCTCTTGTTAGGACAGAGATGTTATATTTGCCAGCTTCAGTGAACAATGTGAGATTATTTCGCTTCATTAATAAAGATTTCGCACAGATAATAGTGAGAAAATATTCACAGAGATGTGTTCATTTGGTGGTATAAACTCACACTCCCACACCACCAAAACTACCATGTGTGAAGAATCTCACAGGAAATGGAAAGCACCATTCCTCTCTTGACCGCTGTCAGATCAAGGAGAAAGTACAGAATAACACATGTACCCAAATCTGTAATTGACTGAGCAGAGCCGAGCGCTGCAGAGAGAGGCTCCTGTGATCAAACAGGGGTCTAAATATAGGACGCTGCTGCATGATTTCTTCTGCTTGAGCAGGGATTCACTCAACCTCAGCCAACAATGAGAGCAGAAAGGAAAGGAAAGGAAAGGAAAGGAAAGATTAAATGAGAAATGTAAGCTCAGTCACATGCACATCCATCACAACATAGGTCTGCTTTACAATCTGTCAATCAACTCACCATGCTGGTTGCAATGTTGTGACCAGAAGCAGCAGTGGGTCTAAAGAAATGGCTTTTGAATAAGTATGTTTGACAGATGTATCAGTAGAAAATCCCATATCGTCTCCTCCAGACTTCATCCAAGTTTTTTCAACCAGCTAATCCAAACTGAATCTTTCTGCCGTGGTCGTCTGTTACACTGTAGTTATACTTTATCATCATATTCTAATAACAAACAGGGAAATGCATGGAAGCCAATTCCTACCAGGAATTTAAATTAAAAATTGATTAAATATTAGGAAAATACCCCAAGTTCTATTCCAAGTTAAGACCCTCTACATTAACAATATGAGACAGGAAGTTAAAACTATGAAATTCAAAGTAAAACATGTTCTAGTCTAAAAACACTAAGAGTTAAGGCTGGGCAATACATCAATATGATATCAATGCTGTCACGTTGGATATGGTAATATTGTTGTATGGCATGACTGTTCCTGGTTTTAAAGGCTGCATTATAATAAAGTGATATCTCTAACAGCTCTATTATTTGTCTTTATATCCATATTACTGATGAACACTTAGCAAAAATTCATTCAATGTCATTTTGTAAATAATTTGTTAAAGCACCAGTGGTCAACCATACCATAGTCTCAGTATCAGAATCAAGGTATTTGGCCTAAAGTCTTATGATATTTTATTTTTCCATATGGCCCAGCCCTGCTAAGAGTCCACGGCCATGTTACTGGCTCTGTGAGGCTGTAGCCTACTTTAGGCACAACGATTCTTTGAGCTAAATGCTAACGTCGGTCTGCTAACATGCTCATAATGGTAATGCTCACATGCTGATTGAGTCTGAATATGAATTTGATGGCAAATCATTTCACTCAAAACTACAAATGTGACACAGACAGACCAGTGTGAACAAAAAAATATGAGATATACAAAGTATGGGTCAACAGCTAACTGATGTTACAATGTAATGTAAATTACACCATTTTTTGATTGCCACACTACAGTCAGAACCCAGACATCCATCTTCGCCGTCTCAGAGAGACGCTCGACTCGGTTAGTGAGCGCTCATCTTCTGAGAGGCCGAACCTAGAGCAAAGAGCTCATACTGGATCCCATAAACAGGTTTCTTGCTGATGTTTTGCAGTGGGTTCACGAGAAACTGAAGCTCTGCTGCAATCAAAGGCTAATCAGTTTTGTTCAAAAAGAAAATCTTCACAAATCAGCCCGCTATATGATTTCCTGAACCACATCCAATCAGATGAAGTCAAGAGAGGCTAACATTACACATGTGGTGAGATATTAAGAGGAGTAATTTATGTAATAGAACAAAATATGAAACCCTTTTAGTCTTATGTGTAACTCAAACCTTATTCAATTGTACACTGCTCAAATAGATGAAGGTTTGGTAGTAGTCTTCAAGGAGGTTGAATAAAAGAGAGATAATGGGTCTTAGAGAAATACTGAGACTAAGACTTACTTTATTAAGACCTTCTGGTAGTTTAGCGTCTTTATCTCTTCTGTAACAGAGTTTTCAAGTCTCAAATAAGCAAAAACAATGGTTGAGTCAAAGGAAGAAAAGCAGTGGTATAAGAAATATTCTGATCCTTAAAAAATACCAACACAATAATCTTAAAACATTCTGTTACAAGTAAAGGTCTTGTGCTCAAAATCCTACATATGCAAAAGTGCAGAAGTACTATCAGCGAAACATACTTAAAGTATTTGTAAGGTAGAATTCAATTGTTGTCTAGAGTGGCTGTGTGTTTTATATGTAGGCCTAGTTAGGTAGTTATGTCCAGTGGTTCCCCCTTTCACGTCTTTGTGGTATTTTTTTTTTTCTGAAATGTGGTTTTACCTCTTTAAGCCTCAGACAGTTATTTAAAGTAAATCAACTCAGACGTTTAGAGGGGAAAGGCCTCTTTGGTAAAACTTCTAACAACTCATAGATAATATGAAAAGGAGCCCTTAAAGACACTTTTTGTAAGACGTCACAAGCCAAACTTATTGGATTTAATTTTTAATTTTAATTTCTATTATATATTGTACATTTTGCACAGTATAATTGTACAGTGTAACCTATAAGAGCATCTCTGATAAATTTCCTCCTTACATCTACTTAAGCCAGAAGTTATTTCTGTAAAACAGTTAGAATTTTACATAACATAAATGGCTTCAGTTTAAAGTGGCTTCATTCGGTAGAGATGCTGGCAAAACAAGTCTGGCGGTCCTGGTCCTGGAACCATCTGCAGGCCAAGCTTAAACTCTTGAGATTTTATCTTTAAATGATTTCAAACATAATTACAACAAAGGAAGTGATCACTGCTAGTTGCTTCAGTAAAATAACAACACATGACTAATATGCTGCCATGTTAATGCCCTGAATGTATTTTGTTGTACATACTGTTGCTGCCTTGATTCAGTGGTGTCTTGTTATGTATTGATGCTGCTGTTTGAGTCTTTGCCAGCTCTCATTTGTAAAAGAGGTTCCAGTCTCAATGTGACTTCCTAGTCTCTCTTATTGCCTCATAACGGCAAAGAAATTGATTCTCATGTTATGGAAGAGCACAGCTGCCCCTACCTCTAAGAGGTGACCAGGGGACTTAACTAACACACTCCATCTGGAAAGGATAAACTGTGCCCTGAAAGACAGACTCCGTCAATTTGGTAAAACCTGGAAACCCCTTATATCATATCTCGCAACTACAAATCAAGTACAACAGTCCATCCGTAGTACAGACTGTAGACAGCTGACATGGTTGAAGAGTGATGGGTCTTTGTGGGTGGAGGGAGGCAGGAGGAGGAAGGATGAGTAGGGAAGACTGGTGGGGCGGGTATGTGAGGGTAGACGATGGGGCTACTGGTCAGCTGCTTATTTTTACTTCTTTTTGTAATTGTACTTATTTATTTATCTATTTATTTATTTATTTATGTAATTTTATGTTGATGTATTTGCACCTCATTCTCTGTTAATCTTATCTAAGTTTGTGAAAATGAGCCTTGAACGTATATGTGGACTGCATGTTGAATCCATTTGCTCAATTAAAAAAAAAAGATACTGAAAAAATGTACTTCAGTAAATTAATGTTGTAACAAAAAAAGGAAATTAAAGGTAATAAATACAATTTTTAAAAAAGAAAGAAAAAGTAATGGCCCTCCAGACACAGGAAGTCATGTAATTTCCACACTTTCTTTGTAATGAAGACATGTGTTAACTTCTGTTGAAATGAAACTATTGTGTGTGTGTGTGTGTGTGTGTGTGTGTGTGTGTGTGTGTGTGTGTGTGTGTGTGTGTGTGTGTGTGTGTGTGTGTGTGTGTGTGCTCACACAGTCACTTATTTCATTTCTTTTGGCTGTTGTAACTGTAATAGGGTGTCATATGGACGGAGGGTGACATCCTGTGGCCAGCTGTGGGCTCACATCTGTCATACCAGAAACCACCAACAGGAGGCGGTGTTATTAACACACATCAGCCTGACTTCCTCTCTTCTCGCCACTCCTCTTCTTCTCTTCTACCGGATGTGATTTTCTTTCTCTTCCGGTTGTCATCTGTTCGTGTGGCAGGTACCCAGTTTTCCCACCTACACTGGTTTATAAAATCTTAATCAATCTTCGCGTATTTTACATTCTCGCACAAAAACAGCACCTGGTTGTGATAAATCACTTTACTGGCCGTGTTTCCACCGCAGTATGTTTACGATGTGAACCTCATAAATGGATGAATTTTACATTTGTAAAGTGCTAACCCCGCCTGAAGCAAAGCAGCTAGCAACCAGACCGCAGTACTACATACAGTCAACGCACTACTAGCTTGTCGTATAATGTCTATATTTCTGTCTGACTTGTACTTTTATGTCCACATTTGGCTGCTACTGTTTCACTACGAAGTTATATGTTAAACGCATATCTGTTTACATTGCACTAAGCTTCCTTAGCTGCCGGATAGCCGCTCAGACGTTAGCTAGCATGGACGAAGATGCAAAAAACAGTGAATGCTGAAGATTAACGTCTATTTTTTTCTTTTTTTTTTCAGATAAACCAGTGTCGACATGGCCAAGTCTAAGAATCACACAACCCACAACCAGTGTAAGTATGACTGCAGTGTAAAGTTTACTCGTTGAGTATCCAACTTAAAACATTGTAAGCTGCTACATCAATAGCAGACCTTCAGTGAAACATAAGTATCAGCTTTTAATTTTACATGCAGGCTTTGAAGAAAATATAGGTGAGTGCTGCAAGAAATGGGACTAATGGGCGAACTGTTTGTGTTGTTTCTCCTCTTGTCTGTACAGCTCGTAAAGCCCACAGGAACGGCATCAAGAAGCCCAGATCTCAGCGTTATGAGTCGCTGAAGGGGGTACGTACACTTGCAGTTCTGTGTATTAATAGATGGGATGTTGTACATGTACACAGAGAAATCAGGTATGCAAGACATTTGCATGTGTGTTAGTAACCTGCATGTGTGGTAGTAACCTGCCTCCAACATCTATATATACATGCTGCATGCAAAGTAACAATAGTGACTCTCCCCCACCTTGATCATTGTTTATCCATGGTTCACTCATTTTAGGTTTATTAGTGATACATGGGATTTTTTATGTCTGATGGAGCATTTAGACTATAATGCTAAGGACAGGATTTTTTCCCTCCAGAACACAAATATGCCCCAAATAGATCAGTTAAGAAAACCAGCACAGATTTCTGGATGACTTCATGTACATGTAATCAAAAGTAGAGTAGTTCATTACATAGTCAGAAAATTGACTTTCTTCAGGAAATCCGGGCAGAAATCTGGGTTCTTTTCATTTCTTCCTCAGCTATAGATGTTTGAGATTTTCCTGTACATGATTTTTATAAGAAATGAGATTACTGCAGTAAGTAGGCAGTATTCTGGAGAGTAATAGTGGTTTGTTTCAAGAGTTAATTCAGTAAATTATTTTGATAAATGTCTGTTCACACTTGTATTAAATGACAAATTATCATCATATTGTCTTATGTGAAAAGTTGCATGATTTAAATTTTTTTAGGAGAAAATTTTCATGCTACATGTGCAACTGAAAAATAGAAAAATAGACAAGAATTAATTGGTGAAAGCAGAATTTATAGTGCTCCTGTATGTTACTGTTCATTGTGTTGTTGAAAAGTTGATCTTTTCTTTTCAGAGTATAAGTGATGAGCAGGTTTAGTAGTTGTAACTGATTGTTAAAACTTACTGAAATGCAGTTTTACTCAGCTGACACTGCAGCATTGTTAAGCAAGTATAAAACTAAATACATCCCCTCAAAGTACTCCACCAAATACATTATGTTACAAATTGATTTTGATTTTAAACAAATGTGCTTTCACTTGCAGTAATTTTTCCCCATGCACACTACAGTGTATTTAAATCCTAACCACATCTGTCAGGAGTGCATGGGAAATAATGCTACTTGTCAGAGTTGTTACTGTTGACATGTTTAGGCCAGGTGCTAGTGAGGTAGTTATGTACCATCTAGTGTGTGTTTTGTTTTTGTTTTTTTTGTCTGATGGTTAAACCAGAAACCCTGATATGTAACTACACTACTCTAATGCAGACTAACAAGTGGTTGGTTTTCCAGCTTGAGCATCTGTGTCTTTTGCTTTGTGTTGGAAGGTTGATTATTTTGCTTTAAATAAAGTAATACTGGAATTGTGCAGCACTTACACACTTGAGTCCCACCTGCTCACTTCACCGTTTGTCGTCTTTGCTGCAGGTCGACCCAAAGTTCCTGAGGAACATGCGCTTTGCTAAGAAGCACAACAAGAAGGGCCAGAAGGCGGCGCAGAAGGCAGCTCAGGCGAAATAATCCGCCATCCGGTCACCTCCATGTCTGTCAACGTTCCATAGACTGTGTTTCAACCATCACAATAAAGCTATGCTTTGGTAACAAACCAACATCAGATTTTTCCCTTTTTTATTGTAACTGCCTCAGTCTGATGTTATGGAATGAATCACTTGATTTTGATTCCTCCAAGGCAGTGATAATTGTCTTGGCAAAATCACAAAAGAAGATGGGAATGAGGATTCAAATTTTTTCAAGTTTCACAGGGCGTTTGGGTACTTGAGTGGTTAAGATGCATACTATATAGCTGTAGCATTTCTAGTTTGTTTCTTGCCAAGGACCTTAGGTGCATGCCCATAGCCCTGTCTTCGTGGATTTCCTGTCTGTCCCTGTAGTAAGATAGATAGATAAGATAAGATGAACCTTTATTAATCCCCGTAGGGAAATTCAGTTTTTACTCTCCGTTGTTAATTTCACACAGTACACATACATGCGTTAATGGAGCGATGTCAGAGTGAGGGGGCTGCTCCCGACAAGCGCCCCGAACAGTTGGGGGTTTGGTGCCTTGCTAGGGGCCCTCCCCAAGAGGTAAACTGGCAGCAACCAGTCGGTCTTGGTCCATGTTGGGACTTGAACCGGTGACCCTCCGATTCCTAAACCAACTCCCTATGGGCTGAGCTACTGCCACCCCCATTACGTTTTATTAAAAGGCCCACTCGATTGTTTCACAATCTTTGTTTTGAATAGTATTTCATAAAACAATATTGAACTCAGGTTAACTGACATGCACACTCCCCACTGGTCCCAGTGTCCATTTTCCTCATGTTACTGGAGGTTTCTGTCCCAGTGTCCGATAGTAGCCCTGCATGAAGAAACACAGCGCCCTCATTCATTTGAAGCTCTTTGATCCTCTTCACATAGACAGATGAGACAAGGCAGGAATGAAGATGCGTGTTAAAGTGGGATGATTTTTATTATTGAAGAGAACAAGAAAGACAAGAAAACAAGCTTCCACAATAATGTATTAGTTAAAATTAATAAGAAATGAGCAGTTAAATGTATCAAAGCTGCAGAGGTACACTTGTGCAAAATTAAGATCAAAATGTTTGCAAAAGAAAAAATAAACAAGCACAATTTTAAAGCAAAAAATACAGACCTCTTGACGCACTGAGGTTACTACGTTCCCCTTGACAGAAACAGGATTGTTCATATGTGTGTAGAATGCATCTTTATGACCTGTGGTGCATGTGAAAGACAACCTTGTAAAGTAACCAATTTATATATTATTTACTGCTATTGATATATTTGATCTCATTTTAATATGTAATTAATCCTGTAAGGTAATGCTTAAACAAAAATAGACTTTGTGAGTAAGGAAAGCCAGACTATCCTCCCCTACACTCCTGAAAAGATAAGACAAAATGAACCTTTATTAATCCCTGGAGGGAAATTCGGGTCAGATTAGGTCAGAAAGGTCAGACTACCCTCAGCAAAAATAAAAATTACAAACCCTCCTTTTTCATTCCTCAATCCAAATAACCAACCAAAATACTGCAAATGAAAAAAAAAAAAATTAAATAAGTCTACATCAACTGATTCAATAATAAATAGTAGATATGAATATGTTTGCAGCATGATTTCCATGTTTCAGAAACCTTTCAGTGTTTTCAATGAGTCCTTATAATGACATACTAAAACGTGGGTAGATAAAAATAAATGTATGTATGTGGCATTTCTAAACTATATCCTATAAGTCTTTTCAGTGGGGGATAACAATCAATGTAAACTGTCTACTCCAAAAGCACTGTCAGTAAATCAGTGGTGGAAGAAGTATTTAGATCTTTTCCTTAAGTAACAGTAGCAGAATCAGTATCAGTCTAGAAATACTTTGTTACAAGTAAAAATCCTGCATTCAAAATCAAAAAAAGAGTACAAAAGTACTAGCACCAAGTTAAAGTGTCAGTACTCAAGATGCAGAATGACCCAGACTCTATATATACAATATATAATATCACTGGATTACAATTAGTGATTCATTCATATGTACATATTGCAGCTGGTATAAAGTGGGGCTAATTTCAGCTACTTTATATCCTGCTGGGTAGTTTAATAAATCATTTTATTTTGTATTAATTATCTGAATGCGCAAAGTAATACGTAACTGTAGTTGTCAAATAAATGTAGTGGAGTAAAGCATAATGCTGGCGTCCAAAATATAGTGAAGAAGAAGTATGAAGTAGCGTAAAATGTTCATGTCTTTTATTTTGTTTGTCACGCAGATTTAAAAAATCCGCATTTTATTTTCATACAACAAATCCCGCTTTGCGTAGGATCGTCACTTCCGCTCACGTTGACTCCAGCTTGCATCATTTCTTGTCAGTCTTGGCAGCCGGGGACAGACAACATGTGAGTATCTCCATTCAAACTCAGTATTTACAACATAAAGCTTTCACTGCAGTCACACTTCACTGTTCATCTGGTGGTATCTGTGAGCGTCCAAACGCTGCTTATAATAAACTTTACTGTCCGTTTAGCAACAAGCTAACTAAATGAAGCATTGACCAGCTAGCTTAGCCTGCTAGCTAACAACAAGGAGGCGTCATACTTGTGAGGTAACTGCTGTTAAAAAGTGACTTATTGGACATAATAAAATAGTTTGGGCAGAGCTTCTGCGGTTTAATGTTCGACATGGAAATAATATATTGGATAGTCTGACGTTAGCACATGAAATATTAAAAAAGGACTTCATGTTCTGTTGACAAACTACCGAGCACTGACAGGGTTTGACAAGATATTCCTAAAATAAGATAAGATATTCCTTTATTAGTCCCACAGGGGGAAAAACAAGTCAGCTATTAACAAGACCCAGAAGGATCTGAGGAGGGTGGAGGAGATTTACTGAGGTAATGTTAACTTAAAATAAGGTTTGATTTTTAACCTGTTCCAAACGATACGTAGCATCTTGGGTTAATGAATGTGTGCTGAAAGTGAGATTTAATCAATCTTGGTCCAATTGTTTGTATTATTAGGGCAAATATGGTATATTTTAATGGGTAATACTTAACAGTATAACCCTAAATGGGGATCGTCATGACACATACACTGTGGTTTATTTCAGTGTCTTCCTGCTCCACAACTTCATTGAGTTACATTGTTGTTTTCTGTGTTTTCGCAGACGCCATGGTGGAGCCAGTCCCTGAGTCCATCAACTTTCCCTCTGAGGAGGAGAAGATCCTGCAGCTGTGGCAAAATAAGGACTGCTTCCAGGAATGTCTCAAACAGTCCAAGAACAGGCCCAAGTAAATCCAGCTATTTCTTGTTTATAATTATTAACTTACTAAGCAAAATATATTATCACAGCAAGTTGCCGAAGTGTAAAATTAGTTATTTTTGTTAAATAACCAAATAGATAATCACTTAAGACAGCTGAAATGAACCTTCCTTTGTCTGAAATGGATTTGTTGTAGGATAAAATATAAATTTGAAAAACTATATCCACAATTTAGTATGACTCTCTGTCACATTAGCATGACTCATTTTAACCATCTAGTTAAACTAGTCTGTAAAATGTAATTGTTAAATATGCTTTTAATTAAGAAAATGTATTCTGAAATAGTTTGGTGAGAAATTACTATGAAACTTAATAAGTGGTTCAGAAGAGAGACATAGCCACCCTGCTGTATCTTAAATCCTGCCAGTGGTCACAGCCAAGTTGCCAAGTTAAGAAGTTGCATTTCCTGGCTAACCAGTTATTGTTAGACTCAGGAGCATCAGTACCTGTCTATCATATAAAAACATGTAGTAAGAAACAATGAAGCACTGAAGTCAGTTTAATATGTAAGCATTGTTGTCATGTGTCAGAAGTCAGACAGCACAAACGTGAAATGTTAAGTTACAAGAAATTGTTTATTTAGTTTTTTTTTTCCTTTATAGCCAACAAATGATTGAATGTCATAACATTTGCTAAACAAAGTAAAATTGCTGTGGTTAAGAAGAACTTTAGACACAAGCAGACCGTCACCAACAATATCAATCATATTGGCTTAATGATGCTACCAATTACCCTCTCTGAAATGACCATTCAAACAGCCCAATACCTGTGAAATGAACAGTATGAGCTCATATGGCTAACACAAACATCTGTTTCTCCATGCTCTCACTGTTAGTTATATGTAGAGATACACCGAGCAACAAAGTTGCTGTTTTTCTGCATGAAGAAACCATAAACACACTCATATAATGGGGGAGTGTTAATGCTGTGTGTCTGTTGTCTTGCATGCACACATTTCCAGACACCATAGTCATCTTGTCTTATCTCATATCAAACTTCTTTTTCACTGTCACTGAGAAAATATAGTCAGCCTTTTAAAAAAATATATTACTGCTCATTTCCCCACCAGGTACACCTTCTACGATGGCCCTCCTTTTGCCACGGGTCTACCCCACTATGGGCACATCCTGGCTGGCACCATAAAGGACATTGTTACTCGATTCGCCCACCAGAGTGGCTTCCATGTGGACAGACGTTTCGGCTGGGACTGTCACGGCCTGCCTGTGGTAAGAATCTCTTATCCTGAATATTGTCTTTGATTTCTTATTCATATCAGTCTTGCACATATATTTAACACACTCAATAGATCCCACTTCGCAGCATTTTGTATTTACTTATTTACACTGCTGTTATGTAATTTCACTGTCTGATGCACATATTTGTACATATTTCTTATATTTCTAATTTCTTTATATATAATATAAATATATATATATAATATATAATATATAAATATATATATATATATATAAAAAAAAATATATATATATATATATATGTGTGTGTGTGTGTGTGTGTGTGTGTGTGTATATACAGTACAGACCAAAAGTTTGGACACACCTTCTCATTCAAAGAGTTTTCTGTATTTTCATGACAATGAAAATTGTAGATTCACACTGAAGGCATCAAAACTATGAATTAACACGTGGAATTATATACTTAAAAAAGTGTGAAACAACTGAAAATACGTCTTATATTGTAGTTTCTTCAAAGTAGCCACCTTTTGCTCCGATTACTGCTTCACACACTGCATTCTCTTGATGAGCTTCAAGAGGTCGTCACCTGAAATGGTCTTCCAACAGTCTTGAAGAGAGATGCTTAGCACTTGTTGGCCCTTTTGCTGTCACTCTGCGGTCCAGCTCACCCCAAACCATCTGGATCGGGTTCAGGTCCGGTGACTGTGGAGGCCAGGTCATCTGGCGCAGCACCCCATCACTCTCCTTCTTGGTCAAATAGCCCTTACACAGCCTGGAGGTGTGTTTGGGGTCATTGTCCTGTTGAAAAATAAATGATGGTCCAACTAAACGCAGACCGGATGGAATAGCATGCCGCTGCAAGATGCTGTGGTAGCCATGCTGGTTCAGTATGCCTTCAATTTTGAATAAATCCCTAACAGTGTCACCAGCAAAGCACCCCCACACCATCACACCTCCTCCTCCATGCTTCACGGTGGGAACCAGGCATGTAGAGTCCATCCGTTCACCTTTTCTGCGTCGCACAAAGACACGGTGGTTGGAACCAAAGATCTCAGATTTGGACTCATCAGACCAAAGCCCAGATTTCCACTGGTCTAATATCCATTCCTTGTGTTCTTTAGCCCAAACAAGTCTCTTCTGCTTGTTGCCTGTCCTTAGCAGTGGATTTCTAGCAGCTATTCTACCATGAAGGCCTGATTCACACAGTCTCCTCTTAACAGTTGTTCTAGAGATGTGTCTGCTGCTAGAACTCTGTGTGGCATTGACCTGGTCTCTAATCTGAGCTGCTATTAACCTGCCATTTCTGAGGCTGCTGACTCAGATGAACTTATCCTCCGCAACAGAGGTGACTCTTGGTCTTCCTTTCCTGGGGCGGTCCTCATGTGAGCCAGTTTCTTTGTAGCGCTTGATGGTTTTTGCACTTGGGGACAGTTTCAAAGTTTTCCCAATTTTTCGGACTGACTGACCTTACTTTCTTAAAGTAATGATGGCCACTCGTTTTTCTTTACTTAGCTGCTTTTTTCTTGCCGTAATACAAATTCTAACAGTCTATTCAGTAGGACTATCAGCTGTGTATCCACCTGACTTCTGCACAACACAACTGATGGTCCCAACCCCATTTATAAGGCAAGAAATTCCACTTATTAAACCTGACAGGGCACACCTGTGAAGGGAAGACCATTTCAGGTGACAACCTCTTGAAGCTCATCAAGAGAATGCAGAGTGTGTGAAGCAGTAATCAGAGCAAAAGGTGGCTACTTTGAAGAAACTACAATATAAGACATATTTTCAGTTGTTTTACACTTTTTTGTTAAGTACATATTTCCACATGTGTTAATTCATAGTTTTGATGCCTTCAGTGTGAATCTACAATGTCAATAGTCATGAAAAGAAAGGAAACTCATTGAATGAGAAGGTGTGTCCAGACTTTTTGGTCTGTACTGTATGTACATACGCATTTCTATTTATTTACATTTGTGTGCTTTTATATAAAAGCCACTGGAACGTCCCAGTTGCTTCCTGGTGATCAATAAAGTAATTCTGATTGTGAATATTGTTAAGGTCTGCAGATTTACAGGTTCATCCTTGGATTTTTCACTTGTCTCATGTTGTTTTCTGTTTTTGTAGGAGTATGAGATTGACAAGACTTTGGGTCTCAAAGGGCCTGAAGATGTGGCCAAGATGGGCATCGCTGAGTACAACAAGCAGTGCAGAAACATTGTCATGAGATATTCCAACGAGTGGGAGGTGAGCATACGGCAAAACAGTACTTTTTTAAACTGTGCTTCTGTACTGTACTAGGGTATTTATTTATTTTTTTTGATTTCATGTGTTAATCAAATCAAAGCACATCCTTCTACACAACAGTCTATTAAACCAGCTCTTTTCCATAGTGAGGCAACGCCATAGGTATGTCTCACATGTACAATATGTGTGTGTTTTTTTTTTTTTTTTTTTTTATTACTGACCTAAAAATAACATGATAATGATCATTAGGTTATTTTGATTTTCTATGTGCGTGTTTGTTTCATTTTTAGACTTCAGTGAAGCGAATGGGAAGGTGGATTGATTTCAACAATGACTACAAGACTCTCTACCCATGGTTCATGGAGACTGTCTGGTATGAATGTCAAATTTACCATCTTATATTAGTTTTGGCTTAAAGATGCATCATTTATATTTTACTTTTATACAAGGAATTAAATGGCTCTATTCGATATACTAATACCACAAAGTCATTTTCATCAGAGATTTCTTTTGATTTCAAGTCCGGGCTCCAGACCAACCTTTCTCCACTTGGAGTACTGGTACTCGTTATTGAAAATTTTAGTGAGACCAGCACGGAAGTGCACCACTTAATCGACATGCGGTGCAACACATTCATACTTATTTAAGCCCTAACTTTATTATTGATAAATGCTTCAGTAATAAATAAACACTTCACAGAAATAACAATGTACTGTTTATTTCAAAGGAAAAGTCTCAAAGTGAATTGGTGCTTTAAGAAATAACAATCATTAAGTGAAATAATACCGTAATTGTGCAGTCAAGTGTTACGTGTTCCAATTCAGGCAAACTCAGTAATTTTCTTTAAATCTCCTAAGACTCACTTTTATCTTGACTCTTAACTGATGGTATTTATTGTAACTATTAAATAGTTTGTATCATATTTTATTGTAAAGCACTTTGTAGCTTAGCTTTTGAAAGGTGCTAAATAAATAAAGTTATTGTTATTATTTGTCTTTCCTCTGCCGCACGATGGAGCTGCGCAATTCACCGTTACAAATAAAAGGATGTCTGTCATCTTATCAATCACGATGTTCTTCTGGCAGAATGTGTTCATTAGATTGTAAAAATAAGTGTGTTTGTAATAATACCAATCTCTCTCACCATGATAAATGTTACTTTTTAAGTGTGCAATGATTACACCCCAAAGCCGTGCCCCCATTGTTGATGTGGATGGCACATACAAAAAGTCTCGCTCCCACAGGTGTTTCACATGATATACAATGATGATAAAAAAAATAACAAATGGGGGGCATATTTGCAAGTCACACTGGTGCTTTTGGTTTAAAATTAAGTTGAACTGTCTCTAAAAATAGTCACAAAAGCTGATTGGTTGTGGTCTGAGGCCCTGAAAATATCTATGCCACTTAATAATTTCTTCAACTTTAACCTGATTATTATCCCGAAGGAAATTTAATTTTCAGCCACGCTTCAAACACTGAGGTCACAGGAGTATGTAGATGATAATGAATAACCTCAATCAACTTGGAGTAAAGCACTTAAAGCATTATATAATCAGAAATGCAACACAAACCAGACTTAATCCATTTCTCGAGTCTCTGTCCTCTTGTGTGCAGTTTGTGTCTCCGTCCTGCTTTATGTTTCTTCCAAATGTCTTCTCTTCATTCAGGTGGGTGTTCAAACAGCTGTACGACAAGGGTCTGGTTTACCGAGGTGTCAAAGTCATGCCTTTCTCCACTGCCTGCAACACACCCCTGTCCAATTTTGAGTCCCACCAGAACTACAAGGTTGGCAGAAATCAGAACCCCATCACTCCTCATCCTCTGTTTGGATGTAAAGATTGAGTAGACTAAATGTGTTTAATTTTTCTCTCCAGGACGTTCAGGACCCATCTGTGATCGTCAACTTCCCATTGATTGGGAATGAGGATGTGGCTTTGATCGCCTGGACGACCACACCCTGGACACTGCCGAGCAACCTGGCTCTCTGTGTCAACCCAGAGTTCTTGTATGTCAAGGTCAAAGGTAAGAGACAAAGCTTGATACAAATGCTGTGTCCCAGTTACATACTACTCTTACTGGTAATCCCAGTAGTACACTCTTTTTAAATTATACTTGCACTGTTGGAAGTCAATTAAAGGTCCTGTTCAGATCTGGTATTAACATACGTCCTGAGTGATCGGGTCACAAGTGAACGGCTCCAAGTACAAGTGTGAATGCGCTCAAGATGCATTGAGACCACTCAAACCACATTCAAAGGTGGTCTGGGCTGCATATGGTCACATTCTTTCAACAGTGTGTACGCAAATGTGTGCTGGGCCACATTTAGGACCGCCTACTCAAGTGACACCCGTTGGGATCTGAGTGACTCTGCCCTTGTCATGTGAGTAGACAGGCAGACGCAAGCGCTTGTCTGCCTTGTGGCATAGAAATGACTTCTGTACTCTACTGAAGGTGTCTGTATTTTATTAAAATATATATGATCTATAGGTTACATATCTACAGACTATTTCACTAGGCACAGGAAGTGCATTGTTATCATACTGTCAGAGATGTGTCTGGGTTTTTGTTCTGGTGCTTTGCACGGAGCCGATACCGCCTGCCTGCTCGCTCTCATCCCCGTCTCTCTGAAGCCCTGTGTCATGTTGTTGCCTGGCAAAGGCAGCGGCCTCTATGGCATGGAGGTGCAAAAATTGATATATACTGTATATATTTTTATATTTTGATATTAATAAAATGTACCAGAATTCACACATACTGTATGTAAGATACTACAGCTGACATTCCTGTAATATTACGTCACAGCGTCTGCTGTATTAGCCATGTGTTTACTAGATGTAGAGACAACAGTCCAATGCCAGGTGTGAACAGACGTATTTAAAGCTGCCCACTTGTGATCCAGTCTCTCAGAATCTACAGGTATGGTATTAATGCCAGGTCTGAACAGGGCCAAACTCTGACTTTACAATGCTACTGCTAATTAAACTTAAAGGGTAATGTTGGTATTTTTCAAACTGGATCCTGTTTTACTGTGTTTTGTGTCAAAGTTACTAATGGGGACAACACTTTTTGAGCTTGATCCAGTATTGAGTGACAGCGGTGCTGCAATGTAATCACTCGGGGCAATTCCTCACTGTCAATGCAACGTTCACTGAGTATTTTTTTCTTTTTTACCACTGACAGGCTCAGATTGTAATTGTAAGTGTCTGCCAAAATTATGAAAAAGGATCCCACAGAGAAATAAAAACCTTCGCTTGATCCGGTCTATTTGTTATTATGTCCAAGTCCCACTCAAGGAGAAGTCTTGTGAAATCTCATGTTGCATCCACATTTTCAAAATCTTTTTCAAAATCAAAAGTTTTCAGCTGATTTTTAGATGATACTGAGCCACGCTTTCTGTACTCGGGTATAATAACAATGAGAGCGTGTAATAGCAACACTGGCACTCTTCTACTCCCCCAAACTTTTCCACCATTGTCTTCTGGCAACAAGTCACATGACACAAACAGGCTGGATCAAGCAAATTTAAAGACAACTTTTCTGTAGGTCCTTTGCATAATGTTGCCACACACTTATAGTAACAATCAGAACCTGGCGGTGACACAAACAAGCACTTTTAGACAACGTACATTGATGGTGCCAGGCTGTCCTGAGCGATTAAATTACAGCTTGTTTACTGGCTGCCGTCTGCAGCGTTCTCTCTCAATACTGGACCAGTTTCAAAAAGTGTTGTCCCCATTAGTCACTCAGACACAAATACATGGGAAAATAGTCAAGATGGGAAAAAACAAGTTCCCCTTTAACAAAGACACAACAAAATGTTTTTCCAACATTTTCACGTCCAACGTGAGAAGCTTCTTGTCCTTAGTGCGTTTGAGGGTGCTGTTGATGGACACTTTTCTAACAATATCAAAGATCTAGGTTGACAGGACCGCAGAGGGCCAGCCCTACAAATGTTAAAGTCTGTCACTGAGTGACTGACTGAGTCATGAATTTACATGATTGGTTGGCCGAGTGTTGGAGTTTCCTAATAACCATTGCTCTTTCAGAATGAAGAGTTGGGAACAGTCCTTTGTTTACATTTTCAGAGGGGCGTGTACACGGTTCTACCCACCTGTGGTGTGAGTGCTCCTCTGTCCTCTATCAGTGCATTTCCAATAGATCCGGTGACTGAGGGCGTCTCAACATTTTCATTTCCCATTGAAAGCTGGAGAAGCAGTCAGCCAGTGCATGGTGGGACTATTGCCGTGAGTTGAAGAGGATGTGTATTTGCATAAAGTTTGAAAAATCTTAACTTTATGCAAATGAGCCCATTCAGTACGACACATATGGCTCACAAAACCTGGACCAAGCTGTCAAACTGGGCAATCTAGCTCTAAAACGAAGAGATTCAGCACTGGCAGAGTCTGTTTCTCCCTTTAGATGTTTTCAGAAGTGGATTTTGGTGGATTGTTTAGACGCAATAACAAAAAGTCTAAGCAGAAAACCAGGGACCAATCAGATGCTTCCCACGAGAGGGGACATCACCACTTGATGAGCAAAGCAACCCATCCTCTAGTGTCCTCGCCGGACCTGGTGGACATGTAGCACTGGATCTAACATTATAGACATAACCACTGACAATGTGTGTAAGAACTAGCCACAAATTCACAGAATGACCATGGGGCCTTGTTTAAGTATGCATCTTGTTTATGCATATTGACTGTTTTGGGTATGTTTATTTTGTCACTTTTCCACTGTGACCACACTACTGCTTAAAACTGGTGTGTAGTATGAAATTGGGCCACAGCTTTGGTTCTTGAAAATCAGTGTTTGGTCACTCCTGATGTGCTGATTTTGTAGGCACTTTGTAGGTGGGAAAAATAAATATTTGCTGTATCCTGCCCACAAACATGTTTGTCTTGTGGATTACTTGAATTACCAGGATTGATAGTTTTGTTGAACAGTATTGCTTAAATGTTTTAGCCTCAGGGCAAGGTTTTCTGCCTGAAAATCTTGTTTCCCTTGTGGCTGATGGGTGTTTTTTTTTTTTATTCAGAGAACAAACAAAAACAAATTAACAGAGGAGGAGTGCTGCCTTGGCAAATTTGCACCCAGAGGAAGGGATTTCTGCACCATAATGTGTAGGAGGAGCTGCTAGCCTTTGGATAAGAGTTAGCTGATGAAATAAGATTGTTAATGTTTTTAGTTGTATGACAGGGGACCTTCTGTGACTGGAACTCAGTTTTTATCTACAACTAAGCAGACGCTTCACACTGATGTGAAGTAATCAAAGCTAAGGCATAAAACATAATCTGTCCTCCAAAAGCATGTAGACTAATCCATGTAAATGGCCCTGTCAGATTTAAACAAAAGACAGTTAAATATAGTTATGTATAAACCTTGCTAATGATTTCTACAAACAGGTTGTACTAACAAGGGTTTTTGCAGTTGTGAGTGGTGACTTCTTAACGGCACAATTCAAAATTAATGTTTTTTTAACAGCAAAATAAACCACAAAGAAAATACTCATCAATTTATTCTAGCCCGATATGTATAATTTATTTATCATCTACATATTAAGTTTACAGTAGGAAACTGACTATTTTTTTTATGCCTCTGCCAACAACAGCCGTGGTCGGAGGCAGTATGTTTTTCAAGTTGTCCGTACGTCCTATTCTCCTGAACGCGATATCTCTGGAAGGCCTTGAGGGAATTTCTTCAAATTTGGCTGAAACATCCACTTGGGCTGCGGTCAGATAGTCATTTTTGCTTAGGAAGGTTCGTAACGGAGCGAAATGATCCGGACGTATCTAAGTGGCAGCTGTGATAAGAAGTTAAGCAGGGGAAAGGTGCTTCAGTGCCTCTTTTCTTATCTCCTTTAGTGTAGGATACACCGGACCATGCTTTAAGAAAGAAAGGAGATAATGCCGCCCCAGAATTCTTTGCAGCAGCAACATTTCAAGCGGCGCGCCATTCGGCTATCAGTAAAATCTGCCGTCGCTGTTTATTTGTATACTATGGATGAATTGAAAACTTCCCTCTTAAGAGGTGTGACCCTGTTTTGAACAGTAGTCCAACTTGAAATTTGCAGCACTGAGTTTATCACTTTACTCATTTTTTATGTTATAAATAAAGCTGCTTGTGAAAAAAAAAAAAAAAACATCCATAACTCGGTGTCAGTGCAGCCACAGTCTTCGCTCCATAAATTTTTGAATACTCACATTTTTTTGACCTCATGACGCTTTCCATCGAGGTCTAGGAGAGGACATAGCACCTAATTTCTTTGACTGTTCGGCCGCAGCCTTAGACACCAGGATGAACTAATTAGATAATGGAGGTCAAAGATCAAGGTCACTGTGATATTACGTCCGTCCTGTTCTCATAAATGCAATATTTCAGGATCACCTGCAGGGAATTTCATTACGTCTGGCAGAAACCTCCACATGGACTCGAGGATGAACTCATTAGATTTCGGTGGCCAAAGGTTAAGGTCAGTGTGACCTCAGAAAGCAAGTTTTTGACCATAACTCAAAGATTAATTTGCAAATTATGACAATTTCACACAAATGTCTGACAGAATGAAGTGATGACATTTTGGACAGATCTGGATGTAAAATGCAGCATGACTGATTGGTGGAGGCATATAACTGTGAGGCGTTTATTCTAGTTTGAAACATTGTTATTATCGTGTCTTTTGACTTGTCAAAGTAGGCACATATTGTTACTAATAACATCAAGGATGACTCCGTCATATTCAAGTGTCCCAGTGAGCCAGCATGCACATCACCAGGACCTTGAAACTGAAGCAGCTAAATAGAATCCAACCATCTCTCATTTTATTATTTACACCTGTCCTTTTCCTACTGTGACATGCCAACATGTCATCTGTGTCAAGGCCTATCGCTGTAACATAAACCAACAGTTTTGTTCATATCACCTACGTACTCTGTGTGTTACTCAGAGTCAGACCTGAGAAGTGTGGATGAAGCTCAAATCAGGTCACTTAAAAAAGAAATGTCCTTGTTCAAATATGCAAAAAAAGACTCCAGAGAGGTGGCTAGTGTTTTTCTGTTGCCCTCCTGTTGTAGTTTTTGGTTCCCCGTGAGAGAAACTGGTGGGTTTTTTTAAAGGATGACCTAGATTCATCATACCAGTTTGTCATACCTCATTGATCCTGCAGGGGGCACTGTTGAAGCACAGTCGGCCATCCTGACTGCACCGCCGATGCTGTGCTGCATGGGAGACCGCCTTGGAATACCAATGAATGTTGTTTCTTTTTTTCTGTATCAGCTCAGTCTCTCTTTTTATCTCTCTCTCTCCCGCTCTCTCCATCTTCATCCAACACCCCCCCCTTATTTTCTTATCGCTCTCTTTGCCTCCACATGCACCTGTTTTTGTCCTTCCTTGTTCTTATTTTCAGTGTCTTTTTGTGTGTCTCTTCTCCTTGCTGCCTCTGTTGCCATTTGAGTTGAGGGCTGTCAGCAGCAGCAGCAGCAGGTCTGAGCTGTGCAGTCATTTGTCACACCACCGAGGGGAAGAAACGTCTCTTATTGATGCTGCCCCCTTCTCTCTCTTTTTGCGTCTCACTGTCTCGGGCCGTTTGGTTTTTGCCCTCTTGAATCACAACTGTTGTCCCTGCCTGTTGTTCTCAATCTCTCCTCTATTATCTTTCCACAAATTTGACCATTTTTCCAGGAACATCCTGTTTTCCAAAATGCCAGGCAGTTATCCTACATGAGGTGGCAACTTTTCAATAAGCCGGGATGCAGCTAGATTGGTTGTAACCACATGATAGGGGCCATACCTGACCTTGACTTTATGGCTCACTGTGTTATTATGAAGCAGAACTTGACATTGAGGTTTAGCACACTTCCATGTGATATGGCTATTACATACCTGGATTCGAACCACTCTTGATGCGTTGTCGTTTATCATACATGAAATTCAGTTCAGTATACATTAATCACTCTGCAGGGGCTACTTAGATGGAAGACTTAAAAAATGACCAGAGATTCTTTTTCATCATATCAATCAATATCTTCATTCCCACCTCATTTCGTTCACTGTGAGGAATTCAAGAACTGGAATAGAAGTAAATTAATAAGCAGTCAGGCTTTATTCATTTCTACAATTTACACAGGTTTTTTTTGTCATTTCTAAATTGATTTCAAGATTTGCAGTACAATTGGAATGTGTTTTCATTGTATTGTATGTATTTTCATTATCTTTGTCATGTTTGCACACTTTAATTTGTCTTTGAACAGTTTCATTTGTTCTTACCGTTTGTGTCCTGAAGAGAGATGTGTGTTTCCATGTAACAACAGTACAGGATTTAATAAGGAGTCTTGGGATCAGTCTGGATTTATTCCATACACGGGCCTGGCAACAAAGTGTGAAAACTCAACAAATGTGTCCATATGTGTTTTTCTTTTCATCTCGCAGATAACACCACAGAGAAGACCTACATTATGATGGAAGCCAGGCTGGGAGCTCTGTTCAAGACTGAGGCAGAGTACACTCTCCTGGACAAGTAAGTACACAAGACCCTCAAGCCACATAAATAAACACAGAGTGTAAATGACTTAAATGACTCTATGTTAATTCTTCAATTACCTATTGTTATATGCTAAATATGTGTCCAAAAATATTTTTTTACATTACTTTTGTAACAAAATCATTTTTTGATGATTCATCTTGAACTCAAAGGTGATTAGATAGATTCATCCAATCAAATATGATTTGGGGAGACTAGCTAACCTCGCCCGTCATATAAAACTGCACTTGACCGTTAGCTAGTGGGTAGCTAGCAGACAAATATCATAGCAGGTCGTCTATGCTTAGCAGAATATAATAGTGCTTGAGGTCTGTTTTATTTATTTAACCCCTATCATCCTTCTCCTGATCTTAACAAGGTGGGAGAGCAAAGTGTGGGTGAAGCTGAGCAGTTGTCTACAGATCTGTATCTCTCCACTGTCTCGCATCGTTCTGTTTTTGGTAAACCAACCTAAACCCACCTTTGATCAATCCAATCTGAATTCAAGGCTTTGGTTCAAATCGTTCTTGTAACTAAACCTTTACCCCATATTCTGTTTAACTCTGCGTCACATTACAGACTCTTCAACTTACATTTCACTGTTCCTTTTAAAGGGATAGTTGGGGTATTTCAAAATGGGGTCGTATGAGGTACTTATTCATAGAGGTGTATTACCTGCAGTAGATGACGGTCAGCACGTCCTCAGCTTGGGGAAACAGACAGGAGTACCATTATGGGAATAAAACAATATGAGGCTGCTGCTGTGGGGATGCCAGAAAAACATTTTAACCACCTTAAAGAAAGGCTCACTTAAAAGAAAATCTCAATTTTAAATATTAGTTTAAGTTTATGCTATATTAACATTTTTTTCAGATGGGAAACTGAACCGAAAGTGAAAGCTATACTGTTTTTATCAACGGAGCCAAATGGCTTTGAAGAGAGAGCATAGATATGTTTTACTTTCAGTACAGTTCCCCGTTGGAAAGGGCTGTCTGACGGCAAGATGAAGCAGTGAAAATGTTACTTGAACTGACATCAATATTTTCAGGTGGGACTTTAAGGTGTGTCTAAGATATGTTTTGCTGCTGGCCCCGTCCACAGCACTATATTGCTTTGCTCCTGTGCCAGTACTCCTGTCTCTTTTCCCACTTCAAAACACCCAAACTCTCTTAAATGTAGATGATTCAGCCTGTAAGTGCCAAAAGTACAACAGTCCTTAGCTGGGTCACTGGGGAAATTTATTCCCCCAAAATGACAAGAAAGTCCTATTTCATTACTATTAACCATAATCGTAATATGTACTGTAGTATCAACTTGTTTTTACCAGTACATTTTTTTATTGACTAATGCATTGTCAATCTGGGCCCTGATGATTGGATGGTAGCATGTTGCTCTAAAAACATCAAAACGCTGGTTGTCAGCTCCCTGTTATAGCTGACAGATGCTGCTAATTAGCATTAAAGACAATACGACTGACCCTTGTAATAGTGTTCTAAGTGTTTATGTAGTTACCTCAGAGTTAGTGTTTGTCCATCAGTTTTTACCCACTCCTCTCATTAACCTTAATACTCTGCACTCATTAACCTTAATACTCTGCACTGAAACTTACAAACTCAATAAGTTGAGAGAATTCACACCCAGCTATCGTCTCTCAGTGAGCGTCAAACTTGTGATTCACAGTTCCTGTGAAAGGTTTTCTCTTAAATTATAACTTGTCCTCCAGAATTAAAAGATCAGGATAAAGTTACTGAATTAGCAGATGGGTATTTTACCAGCTGTGTGTTTTCGTCCTCGACGCAAAGCAATTCAAATTCCCAATTTCCCAGTTCAGGTTTTGATTCTGGTGCGTGATTCTGCAGAATGGAGCAGGTAAAAAAATAGGTGAGGTGAATTAAAGAAGACACCCGGATGAATAGAGGATACAGAATATACTGGAGCCCGGTGGAGCACATTTCTGGCATGATTTATACCCACTCATCCCGTATATTGGACACATTAACTGGTATAAAGAAGGCATGTTGATGTCTTAACTGACTGATGCCTCTTCTTCTACAAGGACAAAGCCTCCATACACCAAGGCAGAGACGTCTACATTGTATGTGTATTGATAATTACAAAAACAGCCTATCATGACTGACTGAAATGTTAAATTGCAATGTCAGCCTTTGTCCTAATAACCAGATAAAAATGATGGAAATGCTCAAGTAGGAGTGATATCATATCCTTTAATATTTTATCGTTTATAATCTATGTTATATTGAAGCTGTTCTGAATAGCTTTGGATCACCTAGCATCACTGATGGAGGGACACAAAGTCAAACCAACTTCATCAAAAAAAAAAAAAAAAAACACCCTGAAATTATGTAAGTCCTGCATTTTACATATTTATGTCAACCTTAGGAAGAGCCCTTTATTATGATGCTGGCTATCATTCTTTAAAAAAATCATCTAGTAAAGATTTTAGCAGTGCCATGTAAATTACTGTAGTATTAATACACTAATCCCTTTAAAATCACACATAGTTTTTATTGATGGAGACCTTGTACAATTATTTGTGCATCTTCAGAAAATGAGCTTTGTTATTTTGGCCACGCAAACGTCTGTCGGTCAGTCGGTGCACCACTTTAGTCCAGAATAAATGTTCTCAACAGCTACTGGATAGAGTGGCAAACAATATTGTACAGGCATTCATGGTTTCCAGAGGATGAAACATACTGACTCTGGTGATTCTCTGACTTTTCCTTTCGTGCCACGATGAGCTTGATATTTGTGGCTTTAGGTGACATGTCCAACAATCGTTGGATGGATTGCCAAGACACATTTATGTTCTCCTCAGGATGTCGGTGTTGTTTGGAGATCACTTAACTTCTCATCCAGCACAAAGTTTGTCCAGCAGTTTGGTTCATGACCTAATATCTGCTAAACTAATGAGTTTTTATCACTCATCAGTTTTACTTGTGTGTGCTACTTAGCAAATGTTAGAATATGAAACATTATTCCTGCGAAATATCAGCATTGTCATTTTGAGCATGTTAAGTACAGTCTCACAGAGCTGTGAGCATGGCTTTACATGTTAAGACTTTCTGGTTGTTTTTTCAGAGGAGTTGTCAGTAGTGTGTTCAGTCTCCCTGTCAGGGTGTAACAGCCTCCACCAATCGGAAGGTTAGGCAGTATCAGCAGATAGCAGATATTGAACTTTAAAGGTGTTTTATGTGTTTTTAGATTTCCCGGAAAGACTCTGAAAGGGAAGAAATACAAGCCTCTTTTCCCATACTTTGCCAAGGTTAGTAGTTTGTATTATTCCTGGCTGTTTCACAGGTTTGTGTTTTGTTTGCCACAAAATGAAGACAAACCTATGTCTCACTTTAATTACCTGTCTGACAACAAATTGGCATCTCTGTTAACATCCTCTAAATCTGTCTCTTAATCTCTATCTGTCTACAGTATCTATTTTGCGATCTATACAACTATCTATCTATCACTATCTTTTGCTTCCTCACCGCTCGCCCAACTTCATCTAATTCTCTTCATCCTCGTTTCACTTCAGTGTGGGGAGAAAGGAGCGTTCCAGGTGGTGTTGGATAACTACGTCAAGGAGGAAGAGGGCACAGGAGTCGTCCACCAGGCACCTTACTTCGGAGCTGTGAGTGTGGTCTTTCATGGTTTTCCTGCTTTGTGCATTTTTTTTTTTTTTTTTTATCAAGAGATTAATCGTTTGGTTAATAAAATGTCAGTAAAAAAAATAATAAAATGCCCATCTCAATTCTCTTTGTAACCAAAGATATTCAAAGATTAAAATTATTAGAACAGGATAACAATTGCTCATTATTTTTAATTTGATAAATTACCCTTTCATGGTAAATAACCATTTAATCAACCGTTTCATCCCCAATACTGTAGTTTACCAAAAGTACACGTGTAGCATGATATGAAAACTGAAAACAGACATGGGGAATTAGCACCGACTAACAAGTCTTTAAAAAACTTTTCATTTTCAGTACTTCATGGTTTGGATTTGCTTTGACAGTTTATCAGAGTCGTACGTGCAGCACGTGTGCATCGCAGAGTGTATTGTTTTTTATTTTAGTTCCCATGTTAACAGGCAGGCAGCAGTCAGGCGTGACGGTGTCTCCATATATATTGACATTGTACCAGCAACATTACTTCAGATTCAATGATAATATTAGTAGAATATGTCACAAACATTAAAAAAGTAAATATTCATTTGTAACTCAACACTGTCTGTTTCTGTTTCAAAATAAAAGCCCTGCTGCATTTTTCTGTGGACAGAATTGCTTCTCGTTATAACACAAGGCTTTTATTCTGAAATATTTGCAGGATCTGCTTAATATCGGCTTTTAATACTGTGCTGCAGGGATGACGTGTTTTTGTAGGCCAACCAGGAAGTTAGCAGCTGCCTGGTTCCCGCGATTAAAAGGCAGTGGGATATTTCCCTACACAAACGTGTATGATTCGCAAGCATTTTGTTCAGCAAGATAATCTCCACAAATGAACACCACTTTTATGATTTTTGAAGCAGGAATGCAATTACCAGAAGTTCAGCTATAAACAAACTCCACTACTGTCGCGTGACTTTGTCACCCCCACTATGCTAAAGGCACACTAGTGTTCACCGTGAAGCCGTTTAGCAGTCTCATTTAATTTGTTAGCAACTGCTTTTTTATGATACAAAAAAAATTCTAAATTCAGGAGTGGGGTATGTTGTAGAGCAAATTTTTAAAACTTCTTAAGCTTATGTTAACCACAGACCTTATTTGAGGCATTTAACTAAAAACCCATTGAAAAAAATATTGATTTGAGACAGGGGAACTGGGCATGCAGATATGGTAACTTGTTTCTCACTTCTCAAACTTTTTCTGTCAAAAGAAAAATATACTACATTTACTGTAAAATGCAATGAAATTGCCATTGTGAAAGGCAACTGTATGTAGAAAGAAAGGGCTGGCAGTAGCCACTGTGTGGACACCACACTCATGCAAACAGCAGCTGTTTAAGCGAGTCAGCCGTCATATGCTGCTCACACAGGCAGTGTGGGCCAGGCGATAGACATAAGCCTGGTAGGTAAGACCGTCACTGAAGACCCATACCAACAAAGATTTTTAAAGTTAAAATTAGGACAAGGCAGAGACTAACAGAGTGTAATAGATATATATATGTCAAGCTTTTCAAGTTTATAATTGCACAGGTATACAGTGAACTGTGGGGCTGAGTTTACTGTGTGCAGCCGTTGATCCCGCTCCCTTCTGTCACTGTCACAGCCTCCAACTGCCTCTTGTCAGGCTCACCCTCCTTTTTAATTATAATGTATTTCACTTCCTCGAGTGACTTGGAATGAAGTTGAGAAATGTACTTCTGAAATGCTGCTTCTAGTAAGCTTGTTTATCCAGTCCTGCAGCTGCTCATATGGAGCGCACTCTGTGGATGGCCTCCCTGCCATCCTATATTAAAAAATCACATTCAGACCGGTTTAGCCTTTCATGTCCCTCCTAGAAGCATTGCCGATTTATTCTATTTCTGTATTTACTTATGTTTTCTGAAATTTGCAGAGGGTTTTTTTGTTGTTGTGGTTAAAGTGGTCAACATGTTTTCTCCATTTGCATGTGTTGCCTCTAGTTGCACTGCTTTGATTGCCTTTAGTCATCGCAAGTGTAGCTCCTGTATACTGGAATTAACACATGCAGACATAAACACGATTTGTTCAAGACATTAACAAATGATTAACAATAACATTTATACTCATTATTACTCATTATTGGTGGTTTCGAACTTGATCTCAAAGCCAGCAAATAAAATCAATACTAATCAGGACCCACTGGTCTTGAGATCTATGACCCCATTTGGGGAAATAATTTAAAGGGGCAAGATGTAATAATCAGAAATTGCTTGTTAGCAGTGACACCTTAAGTCAACAACAGTCAGTGTCCTGCTTGTGCTTGTGTTCGTACTACATAGACACAAGCGAGCATTGGCTTCACACACGGGACTGAACGTGATTGACAGCTAAAACCACAACATCGCTATATGTTTCACATGTTTAGTAGTAATGTCAGCTCCTGGAGGACTTTGAGGGGGGTTTGGGGTCCGTTTTGAAATCCCAAACCAAATGAAGTTCCCTCCATGAATCAAAGGCCCAGCCAATGTCAATGCCCGACATCGGTCACATTCCTGTTCTCCAAGACGGGCTTCACTAGATATAACTTTGCTTTTTTGTGCTTCGTCCCTCCCGCTTGCATTCTTCACATTAAAAGCAGTCTACTGGCTGATAGAGGTCTCATCTTTTAGGTTAGGTTACAACCTGTTTACACGTTGGCAATAAAAAATTATTTAAAAACATTTATGTGTGTAAAAACTTCCATAGTCCCTTTTTGATTAACAATTTTGTACCCTCTGCCTTCTTAACATAATTTTATAGATTAAGTTTTTATACCACCTGCAACAACATAGTCAAGAGTATGTAGCGCTGCGTCTGTGCCGCCGTCCGCTGTTGTTTCCAGAGCAGAACTCAGAAACTACCTGACTGAGGAACTAAAATTTGGTATGATGGTTGACAGTGTGGTCTAGTTGTGCCTTTCTGAGGTGAGGATTCCAGGGTGGTGTTATAAAGTTGTCGTTGTTTTGTTTTTTTTAATTTTCTCTAAAAAAAAAAAAAAGTGATTGTTTTGTACTTCTACTCCATTTCCGGAGCAGAACTCAAAAACTGTTTCTTTTAGGAACTGCAGTGTGATTGTTGACAGTGTTGCGAGAGCGGGGTGAGCGAGGCTATGTGAGACATGCTGACCTCTGCCTTGTTATTAAATGTTGAATTCTGTGTATCAATCTGACAATTTAAAATACTTTGAAACTCTCATGGGTGCCATGTTTCTGTGTGTGCTCACTTCCCATTGATGTGTATGATTATTAAAGAGAAATATTTTTATTGAATGCTGCAGTATCATTGTACTATATTCCTGCTGTGTAGAGGCCAATTGTTGCAGTGCCATCAGAGGTATTGGGTCATTGCTAATAGGTTAGATGTCCTTGTCAAAAGCAGATGGATGCCCCTGTGGCTGTAGCCAGCTGTAGATACACACTCAGTCTTCCTCTCTGTCTTAGCTTCCTCTTCTGCACACTGTGCTTATTTCACTGCAGCTCAGTCCCTGTGGGGCTGTACAGTAAACCCTTCACATCACAGTGTACATTTGCATTTAAATGTTTGATTTTTTTTTTTTTTCATTTGGTAACACTTCCATCGACACATATATATTTTTTTAATTTAGTGATCACATTCACTATGATTGGTTGGTGAGGATCTGAAACACAAATGCATTTCCTCAGAAGATATACAGTGAGAAGAAATGTGCTGCCAAACTACATTTCTCAAATTTTATGTTGTTATGACTGGATGTGAAATGACCCTGCTACCCATGCATCTTGGATCTTGACAGGGTGTTTGAATACAAAATACATTTACAGCCGGACAGCACTCCGATCTTTCATGCATAGCTGTCACATGCCACTGGTGCTTCTTTCAACACTGCAAAAAGTATCCAGCTCAACAAGGAATTTAATATGGAGTCATAACATATCTTTAAACTAGTGAAACTGGCTGCCAGAGGCGTGACAGAAGTTAAGAAGAGTTAAGAAGTGGTTAAGAAAAAAAAGTCAAAATTGTCTGATATCAGCTTCTTAAATGTGAATATTTTCTGGTTTCTTTACTCATCTATGACAGTAAACTGAATATCTTTGATTTGTGGACAAAACAAGACATTTGCTTTGGGAAACATTGATCAACATTTTTCTATATTTTCTGACATTTTACAGACCAAACAACCAATGGATTAATTGAGGAAATAATCAACAGATTAATCAGCAATTGAAATAATCATTAGTTGCAGCCCTAAAACAGTTCCCGACCCAAAGTTATTTATTTACCATCATAGATGACTAAGAAGTCTTTTGGAGGGCATTTTTGTTTAAAATTCACTTAAACAATTTATAGATTGTCAAAATTTATGCCTGTTATTTTTCTGTTGATCCACTAATTGATGTATTGTTTCTGCTCTAGTTATTCTTTTTCTTGTTGCAGTGAATTACATTAGTAATAACTGGAACTGGATAATACAGATAGCTTCTCTCACTAAACCGTTTACACTGTGTATTCTCCTCTCTGTAGGATGATTACAGGGTGTGCACCGAATACAAGATCATCCAGAGGGACCAGTCTCCTATCTGCCCTGTGGACGCCTCGGGCTGCTTCACTTCAGAGGTCACTGACTTTGCGGGACAGTATGTCAAAGTGAGTGACACATCAGACATCTACATGTAGATCAGGGTTAGCAGACATTTCAGGCTTCCTCCCCTGGTAAGAACCAGTGGTATGATACATGGGATAAAACCCTCAATGATACGATAGTTGGTTTAATTCAGCATTTCATTTAAATGCTTTCTGGGCACCCACTCTCCTTCCTTCTCTGTTTCCTCTTTTTATATCTGGTGAATAGATCTCTCTATAATGATTTTTTTTCCCACTTTCATTACGAACAGTTGCATTGAAATGTGCTTTTTCTAATTTGGTCATAGGTTTGATGTGTTTTTATAATTATATTAGGTGGTAACTGAGATGAGAATATGAAACATTCATCATGTTATTTGAATGTAATTTTAAATTATACTGCATGACCTGTTCATTGATGTGGAGAGAGTTAAGGAAATCGGCGTCAGAGCAGTTTCACAGAGTTGTGTAGGAAAACCTGCTGTCAAAGCACTTTGTCACTGTTTACCAGTGCACTGGGTGCCCTCCCTGTCACACCCAACTTCATTACCATCCTAAGTGGATAGTGAGTGAAAAATAGCCATCATACATGGTCTCTTCACTATTTCACATCCTGGCGCAAAGGCCAGGGAGTGGACTCGACCCGTCCTGGCTGGTAACGGTACAGCGTTAGCTAATAAAGAGCATGCAGCCACAGTTCTCTGCAAGTCTGTCATAATCCACTTTTGAAATATGTGAAAACCAAGCGCGAGTTTCATGGCTGTCCGAGACATTCTTTATTGCCGCATAAAAACTCAGAGGTGATCTAAGGGAGCGTCAGTCGCAACGTGGCTACACAAAGAGAAGCCGAGAGAGCAGCTGTTCCTCTGTAAACTGAAAAAGAAACCCAGTATTTTACACAATGAGAGCCGCGTCGTACACCCAGAAGAGCCTGCAGGTCAGCGGCTCCAGCAGCAGAGTAAGGGTTCAGAGCCCGTCGCCCTCCCGGTGCCGTGGATCCTCATTCGACAGCCGTGGACGCTCCGGTTATCGCAGCACTGCCATTGAGTTGGGCACAGAGATACACCAGCAACATGCCAACGAGAAAGAGGAGATGCAGGAACTCAATGTGAAGTTCGCAGGATACATCGAGAAGGTCCAGGCACTAGAGCAGAGAAACGCTGCTCTTCAAGCTGAGCTGGCTGCACTGCAGAGCCGCTACAAGGGCGGCCCCGCAGGCATCGGAGAAGAATATGAGCTCAAGTTTAAAGAGGTACGGGAGCTGATTGAAGCCCTGACTAATGAGAAGGGAGCAGCTGATATCGAGCGAGGTTACATTGAAGAAGAGGTTGAAGTGTGGAGGCTAAAGCTTGAGGAGGAGCTGGCACTCAAAGAGGAGGCAGAGATGATCCTGAGGGAGTTTCGCCAGGACGTTGACAGCGCCACGCTGCAGAAGGCCGAGCTGGAGAAGCGCATAGAGCAACTGGTGGCCGAGATAGAGTTCCTCAAGAAGCTGCACGATGAAGAGGTGGCTGACCTCATGAAGCAGATCGAGGACTCAAAGATTACCGCAGAGCTGGATGGTGATCGTCCCGACCTGGCTGCATATCTGCGCAACATGCGTGCAGAAATCGAATCTGTCGCCGCCCGCAATGTCCAGGAAGCTGAGAAGTGGTACAAGAGCAAGTTTGACACCCTTAAGGAGCATGCTGGCAAAAACGAGGAACAAATGAAGACCATGAAAGACGAGATCACCACCTTCCACAACCAAGTGACAGAGCTGCAGAACCAGATCGATGGGTTGCGGGCTCGCAACACAGCCCTGGAGCAGCAGCTGGAGGACATGGAGATGTCCCACATGGATAAAGTGGGGAGCCTTGAGGCAGTAATCACTCAGTTGGAGGCCCAGCTCTGCGAAACCAAACTGGAGATGACCAAGTATCTCCAAGACTACCAGGAACTGCTGCACATTAAGCTCAAGCTGGATGCAGAGATCGCCACCTACAGGAAGCTGCTGGAAGGGGAGGAGACTAGGCTTGGAATTGCCAAAGATGCCTAAATATCCGGGATGAGAGTCCAAAGCAGCCACAGTGAAGACCAGCAGAGCATCGTGGAGCAGAGAGATCAGCTCATACTTGTTAAAGATTCTTCCCTATCTTACCCATTAATGCCCTACTTTGCCTTCCTCACTCCAAGGACTGAGTATTATTTGGAATGTTTCGATACCAGTGCCGATTTGACACCTGAGTCTCAATACAGATGCCAAAATAATCTTAAAACCTGACTTTGAAAAATATGCTTTTTCAACAAAAACATTTTTTTTCATTTAATAAACAAGGACAATGGTATCAAATGTAAAATTGTTGTCTAAACATATGTTATTTGGCAAGAACTTTTATTCTAAAAATGCAAAAATTTTGATTCAGTTAATTGAAGGAAAACACATACCTTCTATAGTGAGTTGCTTGCAGGCAAACATCCCCCCCAAAAAAAGATTTGAGTTTGCAGGTTTCCGAAAGTTTTGGTTCAAATCAGGAAGTGAAAAGATCAAAAAATAAGTAAACAAGATCACAAATCAAACCAAACAAACTACAGACACTTTTCGCTCGGTACCCAGCCCTTCTTACCCTATTGCCACACCCTGACCCCATTATCCTTACAACTTTGCTTACAATGTCTACTTGCCTCCCAATTCCTCCCAGTCCTTCATACTTCAATTTTTACATAATTTTCTCAAAACAACCCTCCAAAAACTTCCTGATTTCTAACTAGCTCTACCCTGCTGCCTCCAGTATCCCCTGGTTCCTGTTTTATGGCCCTCAGGCCTCCGTAGTTATTCCCTTTTCCTACAAAACCCTTGCTAAATTCACCTTCCCTTTTTTTTTTTCCTGCCAAATCAACGCCACTTTTAAACCTCTCTCACCATTTTTCAGTTCCCTTTACTACATCTACTCACTTTCCTCCTTAATCCAATGCTAGGATCAAACTCCTTTACGAAAAAACACTTTTGCCCTGCTGTGATGTGCCACATCTCAACCCAAACACACAGAACCCCCTGATTAGTCCAGATGTTTGACAAGATGCAACTATTGACCATTTACACTAATGTTGACCAACTATTACTTAATAAAGATTGAAGTGAGTGCATACAAAATCATGCATGGATGTCTTTTTCCTTTCTCCTGTTGTACTCTTTGATGATGTCTTTTCTTTCTGGTCTACTTTGTCTCTTTATTTAACAACTTCTGTCTGCTCTTCCTGTCTCTTTACCTTTTCCTACCTTTATTTTAACCTACTGTTTTTAATGAGTCTGGCCCAGTAAATCACAATTATTTTAGTATTTTGCGTTTTGCTTTATCCTGTAAATAAATTCTGAATACCGAACATGCCACTAAGGAGTAAAATAGCTGTGTGAATCCAGCGTTGGGCAAGCTGGGTCTGGTGTTTAAACTGGGGTGGTTCAGATTATTACAAGACAGACTGTTTTGGAACCAGAAACTCTGCTGTGTTATTAGGCTTTGTCACAAAGAGACTCTAAAAAGAGTTACACGTATGTGTGAGTAATCTAGTAAATATATGGAGCAAGCCTTGTTTATACTAAATTGGCCAGGTGGTGAAATTCTCTCAATTGGTTGCAGGCGAAGTTCCAATGAATCTCCACATCACAGGTGCTCTTTCATGTTTTAATGAGCCCGGGTCAGGGCTTAACAAAATATACTCCTGGCTGAGAAAGTCTAAAACTCCTCTCTTTCTACAAAGAGGTCACGACCAACAGTGTGCCAAACACCTTACTGAGAAGTCATATTTATGAGCTTCCTGTGAAATGCCCTCAGCTTGGTTAGAGGGAGATGAAATAGCGCGTGATAAGGCACAGGGGCTGATTGCATATTAGATTGTTTGCCATAAACAATGAGATGGATGACAAAACAGACAATTTCTCCCCACCTCTCTGGTGATATTTATCATACCTGACTGTGAGCAGACAGTGACCTTGCAGCTGTGAATTTACTTTCATTTCTCTTAAAGGGAAGCATAAAGCCACAGCACATTCAAGGATCAAGAGCTTTCTTACCTGAATGAAAAAAAATGTAGTATTAAAACAAAAATGTGATCAAAAAATGATAGGACAAATGTTTTGCCTTAACTCTATCCATAGCAACAAAGTGCCAGTAGTTTTATCATGGTGTAGTTTCACTTTGCACCTCTTCTTAAATACAAGAAATAAAGTAAAGTACTAAAAAAATTACTGAGACATATTATAGGTTGTTCTTGTTCAGGGGAACCAATTGTCTGTACTGAATTTAATAATAATAATGTACATATAATAAAATAAGTATTATTATATTATGAATACACAAGATCTTAATCTGAAGGGTTTTACAAAATATTATATAAAGGACAAATGTTTAAACAATAATGATTAACAATTATGTTTTTTTCTACTGCAGTTTTAAATACTGCTGACATACGTATGTACTAAATATGATATTAAAATGTCACGTGGAAAATATAATGAGCAATGGACGTAAAGAAAAAAACTTTGTAAAGAACATTTGCTGCATGTGGAACTGCAAGTTCCAGCAATCAGAGTCCACTTGTGGCAAGGGCAGCTTGAAAGTGATGCTATTAATAGAAAGTGAGCAGAGAAATGGTGAGATGCAAAGGAGTCGGAATGCAAAAAAAGCCTGGGTTGCAAATGTACTTTCATAATCTGGTTTTCACTTGGATTTTTAGTGTCATCCATGAATTTCCATGTACTGTTTTTCATGTTTTAACAATTTAACATCAGCTGAAATCTTGTTTTTGCTAACTGATCTCCAGGGCTTTAAACTTCTCACCTTGCAGCCACGATGTTCATTGGTACCCTTGGGTGTGTCAATACACTATGACATCAGAGATGGATGTAGCTGCAGGTGCAACACTGCACATGTCTGACCGCAGCCAACCACATGGGAACTTTAACCATAGAGACCAGTGAAACACAACTTTCAGACTGTTATTATGTTACTCTTTAAAACTGCATTTTTGTAAATCATGTCTGTTGTCTGTTGTTTTTGTGTTTGTTTATAGGATGCTGACAAGAATATCATCAAGTGGCTGAAGGAGAAGGGTCGCCTTGTCAATGCCAGCAGTTTCAAACATAGTTACCCCTTCTGCTGGAGGTGAGACAAACAGTAAAACTAACCTTACCCCTGTGCTCACTTGGGACTAACAGCTTCACTCTTCTTCCACTGTGGAGACAACGGTTAGAGATTAACCCCACCTACTGCAATTAAGGGTTAGAGATCAGATGTTAACCTGTACAAATTAAATGTTGTATTTTCTACTTCCGATACAGCCAGCCTTATCTACTGTTAGAGGACCTAATATTCAGTCTAGTGTTTAAAATGTCTGAGGTTCTTCTATGCTCTACGTGCCTCCCTCAGGAGCATCAGCCCAGGACGTCATTAGAGGTTTTGTGGTCTCTGTACAGAATCAATTCAGAAAGCCAATGTCAGCGTGGTGACACACACACACACACACACACACACATACAACCTCAAGGTCCCACATTATTACATTGCAACTAGCAGACATATACTTATCCACACACACACAAACACACAAACTTTTTGAGCAGACTAACTCACTGTCTCACTTGGAGCAGCTGCAGGCTGACCTGAGCAGGATTAATTAACCCAGTAAATATGCAGAGACATGCTCTCTGAGCCACGAGGAGATATAGGCTCGTGGAGATGAAACAGTCGTGTTATTAGCCGATCAGCACCTGCAAGGCAAAACGCAGCACAGTGGAGGGAGCTGTGCTTTAGACAAAACTTGAAAAGAATATTCCTTAAACCACAAATTGTCGGTGGAGAGGAAAGAGTAGAACGCTATTAAAACTTATTACACGGCTTTGTATAGAATACTCGATTCTGATTGGTCAATCACGGCGTTCTACAGTCTGTTATTTCCTCATAGCAGACTGTTGCTATGGCTGCAGTCCTGATGTCGGACTCCGGGAGACTGTTTTTCGTTACATTATTGACTTCTTAAGTAACTAGCTGTATAATAAGGGGTATAATGTGCAACTAGCGGGTCAGTGTTGCAAAAGAAACCCCCTCAGGAGGATGAGAGACACCACCCTGTCATGGTTTCTTTCACAACAATGACCGGCTTGCTGTACATTATCTGTTACATATTAGGCAACAAGCAGTCAAACAGGTTAATGGAATATAGATTTAGATTTCACATTTATTTTCACTTACTGACCACATGTTCAGAACACGTATTTCAACTTAATTTTTCTTGTCTCAAAAACACCAGCCTTTTACCCAGGTGTGTTGCTGGACATTTGTAGGAAAAAGAAAACAATTTTTCATGAGAACGCTTGTATAAGATATGTTGACCTGTGAGGTTGACTGAGACTGAAGGGAATGTTGTTGTTTCTGCAAGTATTTGGTGATAAATCTAGTGGACTAATTTAAATTTTCACCTGATGAAGGCACAAGATAAAAGTCACCAAAGTCATTAGTATTTATTCTCCAGGTCCCATGAGTGACCGATAGTTGTTCATATATTTCAGTCTGAACCAAAGTGGTGGACTGACCGACTAAACAACATTGTCTTTCCTATAGCATGGCTGCTAGCATGGCTAAAACCTCTGCCACCTATTTATTCAGTGGTCAATACAGCAGATCACCAGCAGGACAAAATATAACAAAAAATACAAAAGTCCATCCATCCATACATAACATTATTACACAGCTTTGTTCAATACTCGATTCTGATTGGTCAATCACAGTGTTCTACGATCTGTTATTTCTTTATAGCATACTGTTGCTATGTATAACACACCATTGCTATGGGACCAGCCCTGACGTCAGACTCCAGAGGACCATTTTTCTGTCAAATTATTGATTTTAAGTAGCCGTGTATGATGTGGGATAATGTACAGCTAGCCGGTCAGTATTGTGAAATCAACCCCTTTGGGACAATGCTTCGCACCGGGGTCCACCCCTCCACACAACGACTGGCTTGCTCTATATTTCCCCTTACTTAACAATCGTTTAAGTCCGACGAGAAAGTAAACAGCTTGCTTCATGAATTATGATTTGTCTTAGAAATGTAAAATTTATAAATTCTTTGAAATATTATTTTTCTTAACTCTCTTTAAGCCAGAATGTTGCAGCTTTATATTTTATGTAATGTATTTATGTGCCTTTAGGTCTGACACACCCCTGATCTACAAAGCCGTCCCCAGTTGGTTTGTTCGAGTGGAGCACATGGTGGACAAGCTACTGGACAACAACAGCAAATGCTACTGGTAAGCTGTTTCCTCAGACTGCTGATAACTAGCTTGGTGCTGAGTGACAGTGAATTGCTATGAGTTTTAAGTTGTCTAAAACACTTCAAGACAAGACAGATTACAGTCCCAAAACAGTTATAGCTGTTATTCTGCGTGACCACACCAAGATGTTTGTCTCTGCAGAACAGCTATCTATTACTGGGCGTTGTAGGTGTTTCAAGGATTTGTCTCTATTTTTCATTAAATGGGGTTAAAATCCTCATCAATGCATTTTATTATGATGCACATGGAACTGATGTTTTATAGAAAATATGATGCTAATCGTAAATGCAGAATGTGGAGCAAAAGTAAGCGTCAGCATGATGGCTTTGCTAAGTGGTATTACCCCTGGTGCTCCCAGTGCTCTTTTCTGAGCCACAGTTTCTGCCTCTGGTAATGGGACTGTCAAAGTGAGATGAATGAGTAGCCGCTAGGAAGGTGAAGACGCACAGACACACATGTACACAGAGACGGCACAAACGCACACACTACTTTAAAGGCTATATTCCTTATCGAGGGGTACAAGTGTTGTATGTAATACAGGACAACCATGTCCATATATGTATGTTAAAGTAATTTGCTGTATGTTGTAGTAGTATTTTTTTTTAAATATAATAGGACAACTAATGATTGTTTTCATTATGGATCAATCTGCTAATTTATTTTTTTAATTTTTCAACTAATGACTTGGTCTATAGAATGTCAGAAAATAGTATAAAATGCTGATCACAGGTTCTCAGAGCCCAAGGCTTGAACAATTAAATTTGGAAATTAGACTTAAAAGTGCTAAATTCGAAATTCAGAGCATTTCTTTTGCCTCTCAACGTCCCTCAACATGCCGATGGCTGAGGCAGTGGCGCACAACTAATGATGCTAACAACGCTAACAGTGAAAACAATTGCAACAATGCTGATGGAGCTCACAGTGATAACTTGGATGGGCCCAACGAAAGTAAGGAAAAGGTCTGATTACATCACACACAGAAGGAGAGACTTCATTATCTGTTCAGGGAGACATTACTCCTCTATATCTTTACATAGACAATAGCTGTGTGCTGCATTATTAATTCTCATATAGAGAACCTTAAAAAAAATACTTGAAATGCTTACTTGATTATCAAAATTGTTGTGGATTACATTTCTAATCAAATTCTTTCAGAGTAGTATGTAAGAAGAAATGTAAACATGATGAAATCTTTGACTGTAATGAATGTGTGTCTAATTAATCACTGATAAGTCATTATAATCTTTAATGGGACATGTAGCCGTTATACTGGGGAGCCATCAGGGAATTATACATGAAGTATATACGCACCTATTTCCTCCCTGTGACTGTGTGGCTGCAGGGTGATGCTCTTATGTAGCTTTCTAATTAAGCTTATACGCCAACCTTAATTATTTGATTTTGTTAAAAGAAGATTTTTTTTTTCCTTTCTGATTAGACTCCACTTTCATACTTGAGTTGTAACCTCAGGAAGATTGGCTGTCCGTCTCTATCCGTCTGTGGGGGTTGCCAGCTCATCAGCAACTTATAAAAAAGTAAAATCCTTGCAGAGCTCAGTACTTTTATATGAAGTTCATGTTCGCTGATGCGAGATGTAAAAGAATCCTTCAGAAAGCAAAGTGCTAGTTACCATATTCTCAGAGTGATTTGTTCATTTTTTTTCCTCTTTTTCCTCTAATGGTACTGTGGGTAGTCTCAAGCTAAGTATATATTGAGCAGGTTCAGACTGATTTTTCCAGATGTCTGTCTGAATATATTAAGGACCATATTAATGAGTGCTCTCAATGGGAGCTGGTCTCTTTTGAGGCTCAAGGTGCAGAAAGCAGAATGTAGTTCTTGACCATAAGTGAGAAGAAAATGTGGTGTTGATTGGCTGGTCCTAAAGTGGCTCAGATTGGATTAGACAGGAATCAGAAAGGTTTCTCAGTTTTCTCCTCTGCTGGACTTTTCTTTTCTTTGTCTTGTTTTCTGTCTCTTAGATTCACACTAAGCTGTTTGCTAAATCACTATGAAATTCTTAGTCATTGTTGAAACAATGGGTCCTTGATTTCAGACAGTGGCAGACAAAAGAAGGCTTCTTATTTCTAGCTGGCAACTGTCAGTTCTGTTGGATAAAATGACTATTGTCGCTAGCGGTATAATATGTTAAACCACTGGCGGTTGCAGCATTCAAAGCTGGCCCCTCCTCCTTGGCTCAAGGACTGAGGCAGAGAGAGAGCAGCAATGGGTGAACAAGTTTTAGAGTGAATGAAGAGAGGGAGTGGCATTAGTGAGAACAAAGCAGTGAATCAGAGAAATAAAACTTTTTTTTCTGATTTCGTGGCAGTTATGTTTTAAAGCACAAAAACACACAACTAACTCGGCACAACTCGGCAGAAGGACAGCTTCTGTCCGACGTGGCTCTTGGTCAAGGACACTGTCTAGACCATGAGAACATGAATCTCCTTCTCATCCATGAAATACAGCCACTTTGTCTCTGTCAGAGCTAAAGGGGGACTTGTACCTCGGTATCGAACGTTGAGGGGTGTGACAAAGCAGCAGTATTTGATGACCTGAACAGGCTGTACACCCTGTGTGCTGTTATTGGCTGGGGGTTACACCCCCACGTGAAAATACCAATAGATGCCTGAGTCTCTGTAAATACAGACACCACTACACACTTCTAGTGGGAAAGAAGTGATTATTGAGAGGAATTATCTTTATATACTTGTTTCAGTCTATCCATCCTAGCCCCCATGATGCCTTAAGTGAATTATGTGTTTAACTCCAGATGGGTCATGTCACTGAGTCGGTTCCATGATACCGCTACACTAATCATCTTTACGCTTATTACCATTATATATTAATTATTATATATATTAGTATTAAAAAAATCGAGTAAAACGTGTGAACACCAGCTGCTCTAGCTCAAACAGGATAATGTGATCACTGCTCTGCCTTCAACGATGGAGGGATGGGAGGACGACCTGAAGAAGTCAGATAGCCTGCATTAGCATTAGCTACTTTATTGACTCAGTTGCTACAGACGGTGAAGCATGCACTGAGTACAGAATACATTGTTTAGCATTGGTCAGAGAATTTTGGCAAATTTTACTCGGGTGCTGCCCACATAATCAGCAGTGCTGCTCATCCCACAAATGCATGATCCTTACAAGTTGGACATCATTGTGAAGGTAAATAAACAGGCTTTCCACCGATGTAAAATACAATGACAATTAGCACTGTAACAACATACAAATAATTTACCAAACACAAATGTCCCTAGTTTTTTCCCAGAGTTTATATTCTGTACACTAATGATGTTCTGTACAGATGACATTTTTCAGCCGATCGCTGAATGAATTCTTCCAGATCTTGCATAAAATTTATATATGCGTCATCCTCAGTTCCCCTTTTTCATTCCCGACCTCCACACCATTTGTTCCTGTATGATTTCAGTCAGTTTGTGGGGTGGTTCACAGTGCCCAAAGGGGAAGCGCCAGTCCTGGAGAGGGGAGATGGCTAGAGCAGCGAAAATGTGCTTTCAAATGGCCATTTTTGACATCAGTCGTGCGCGCTGACTGCTTGGCATTGCAGCAGCAACTCTGTCAACACAGACGCTGTTTTCATGTTATTCTGCACCCAGTACTGATGTTACAGCAGTGTTATTTCTTAACAGATCAGTGAAGTTAACATTTATTACATCAGTTGAATATTTTGACTTTTAAAACTCTCATTAATCACCGTCGAAACCATGTTATGCGCTGTGTATGGAGCACTGTTGGTCTCCTGTATGCAACACTGATAACCTTAATGATCTTCCATACCCAGGTAGAGGTGTTACTTTTCCCCTCTTTTCTCAAATACTCTTGGTCCAAAAGACACCAGTCAAAGTGTAGACCGTTTAATGGATATTCCCCTGGAGAATGAGCACACAAACTTGCTTGTCCTGCTCTTAACAGAGAAGTGCTCCCTGGTGTGGCGCTGAAGGGCAAAAAGTGTACAGAACACCATATCAGAGCTCCACAAGGACACTATAGAAAATGCAAATGTAACGTTAGTTAAATATTTGCATAAAATATAGAAGGATTTGCTAAATCGAAGGGAAACTACTTTTCAAAAGAAGCACCATTGTTGGTTAGCCACTACGGTTAGCCTATGGGATTAACTAGCTTACTGTTACTTCTGCTATCTCACTGGAAGTTTCACACACAATCATTTCTACAGTAACACCACTGAGAATAAGAGGGATATACTGTTTTTTTTTTAGTAAATTCTTGTACATTATACCTTTAACATTTGCAGGTAACATTAGAGCAGATGATAAAAGGACCCACCAGCCAAACTCTTCCTGTAAAGAGGAGTATCACTCTCACTGCAGCTCAATGCACACTGCTTCAGCATGTGGATAAAGCCAAAGCTTGACAGCCCTACCATGCATAGTTATGGTTACTAAGCCATGATTGGATGATCGCTGTTCAGGAGGAGGGGTTTAAGCAATTGCACGTTGTCAGTCAGTTTCTCTTTTTCTTCCCTCTTTTTTTTCCATTTTCCCATCCTCCGTACCTTTTTTCCAACATGCATACGCTCAGTTGGTCCTAACAGCATCCTCTGTCCCTTCGTCTCCCTCTTGTATCCATCCCTAGTGTCTCTGACTTATAATAGAAGCCTGCACATGTTAAATGGCTCCTCTGTGCGTCTCGAGCACAAGGCAGCATACTTTAAATTCTACATTTAGCATGAAGCGAGAGTGGGAGGGCGAGGGGTAGAGGAGTGTTGGAGGGGGGCTGGTGAGCAGCAGCAGCGAAAAAAATCATTAAATTGATATATTAGGGGCCTAAATAGAAATGCCTCCTACAAATGGGAATTGATGAACTCGTTGCTTAGCGTGTGGATCCTGACGACGATTTATACCCTCTTCGCTGCTCTGTTCTGAGCAACACGGCCCAGCACAGCCAACGAGGGGGTGCAGAAAAATGAGAGTAAGAGATTGTGAGATAGTGGATGAAAGCTAGAAATCGGTCGAGGCAAAATAGGAAAATGGGAGAGCAGAAAAGGGGTACAGAGGAGGAAGATGCCTTGAAGGGAGTGTTAACCTTTTACAGCTTCATAAAGACAGCAGAGCAGTTTATTTTTAGGGCTAAAATGAAGAAGAAGAGGACAATAAGCCAGCACAAAAGGAAAAATAATGGACATTAAAATAATATTCGCTCTTGTTGGAGAAAATGGTTTACACTTTAAATTAGCAGGGAATCTGTTGGTCTTAAAAAGCATTAAATTTTAAGAAAAAGACCTTAGAAAGTATTAAAATGTGAGATATTTTTTCTAGCTTGCTATATGTACTAACATTGCAAAATGGTTTTGTATCAACTGTAAGCTGCTGGGAAACATTACCCACTTACAAACTATAAGTGGGAATGTACTGACAGTGGGTTGTGAGCACAGGAGGCTGTTCAGTTTTATTTTGTTTCAGCCGTGTACCAGAAACTGTTGCTGCTGCCAGCTACAGTAGCGAGGAAGCTCGTCAACTCATAATGAGCAAGTGTAGATTTTGGCAGACCATTAGATGAACAAATCATTCTTAATTGGTTAATCCATCTATCTATGTCTATTTATCTAATTATGCTGCTTATCCAAGTCCAGGTTGTGTTAATTTGAATAATTATATCATTATTATTTTTTTTAAGGGTTGGGATTTGTTATGTGGAGAAGCTCTGTGGTTTCGGTATGGGGCATTGGGGCGATCCTGCCCCGGGAACAAATTTGAGAAAACAAGCTCTATTTTGATGTTTTTAAGTGCAATCTGCCACCTTATTTACATGCACTAATCATTGAAAAAATTAAATATATGCATAAAAATTGTTGTCTACTTTCCAAATTAATGATGAATTGTGATGTTAAAAATATTTTTACCGCAAAATATTGAACAACTTTATTAACTAGAGTTGGAAAAACAGTTATTAAATGTATTAAGTTAATAATGGTGGAATGTAACTAAGTAAATTTACTCAAGTACTGTACTGTACTGTCTTTTGTAGTATTCAAGTTGATTGTTTCTATTTTCTGCTACTTCACTACATCTCAGATGGAAATATTGTACTTTTACTCCACAACATTTATTTAATGACTTGAATTACTTTATAGATTCAGATTATTATTACAAAATCTAATCACCAAATGAACTATGATGTATTACAGATTAAAGTACCCTGCAGTATATAAAGTAATTAAATTAGTTTCACCTTTACCGGCTGCAACATTAAATGGATGAACACAGTAATGCATCAATGATAATCTAATAATGTAATTATATTAGTCTGAAACTGTAAAAGTACTACTTTTACTTTTACTTAAAGTAAGGTTTGATGCTAATACTGTTGTACATTTAATTGAGTACTATTTTCAGTGCAGAACTAGTAGAGAAAGTAGAGATCTGAGTTTCACAGTATTTAAAATTATATTCAGGGCTACACTCAGAACTCAAACATTCGGGGCTGGTACTGTGAGTAGTAAAAAGGAGATATAATAAATATATAAATAGTTCTAGGCCATATTGTCCTCATAGGTTTTCACTCTTTGGATGGTACATTAGTGAAATGGCTGTTAAATTGCATTCAATGTGGTTTTGAAAACATCTTAAAACTCTTAACTAAAACTCTTAAACTTAATGAATTCTGCAGAAAACCTGATTAAATGGTTTCAAGGAGAAGTGATGGTTGTAAATGAGGTTTAAACATGGCAGCAATATTCTTATTGTGTCATTTTAAGAAAAGGTAAACCTCCATCCTACATTTGAATTTAACTTGAATCTTCTTGTGGTTGGAGGTTTAAGAAAGTATCGATACACATGAGTATCACAATATTATGTTTTGTGATACTGTATTGACTCTCCAAAAAGCTGTATTGATTTTAAATTAACCTTTTAAACATCGAGCAGCCAACTGGTGGGCCCGGCCACTATTCTGGGTTTAAGAGGTTATACTGGATTAAGTTTTAAACCTAGAGTGAAGCTACTGGTATCATATGAAAATGGAAAACCTAAGCAATCCATTGGTTTGTTAACAGTCCAATGTTACAGTTAATTTTTGCAAAGAAAAACTGTCATGGCCATTTTTAAAGGGGTCCTTTGACCTCTGACATTAAGATATGTGAATGAAAATGGCCTCTATAGCTGTATCCGAAACCGCTTACTTCATACAACTGACAAACACAGTATGTACTGTATACTGCGTTTGTCAATAGTATGTAGTATGAATGGAAATCAATTTATTTTGTAGTACGTTCGGCAGGGTTCCCCAGGTTTCTGGTTTTGGAAAGTGTAATTAAACAGCATGCACAGTAGTAAACCTTCGCTACATTGCATTACAAAAATGACCGAAATTTGCTTTGCATTATGGGATACAGTGGTCGAGGTAGACTGGTTTGATGCATACTGGAGATTTTTTTTTTCTGAATCATTATGACAGCTGGGTGTTTTGGCATACTGGAGATTTTGCTGTTGTTCACATACTGCATATTACATGCTACATTTTGGCCAAATCAATTCATACTACTAGCATAGTATGCAGTTTCGGATACAGCCTATGGGTACCCATGCGTCTCCCCTTTACAGACATGCCCACCTAATAATCACATGCAGTTTGGGGTAAAAATCATGCAGTTTTTTGCGTGCATTACATTATTTTTGCCTATTCTAAAATGGTGTATGTCTGGTGTTTTCTTTATATTATAACAGTTTTCCTAAAATTAAAAAAAGGCAGTACATCTTCTTGCTTACAATATTGCAATATATTGCAGTACATAGAATCATTTCCCCTGTGTCATGGTACAAATTGTATCGCCAGATTCTTGCTAATACACAGCCCAACTTGTGGTTGAAATCAGGTTCTGTATTGTTCTGTATTTTAAGTGAATTACTGAAACCAGAAACACTCATCCTAATCTCTCTGTGTCGGCAGGGTTCCAGAGTTTGTGCGTGAGAAGCGTTTCGGGAACTGGCTGAGAGACGCACGAGACTGGGCAATTTCCAGGAACCGTTACTGGGGCACGCCGATCCCCCTCTGGGTCAGCGACGACTTTGAGGAGGTCAGGAAAAACAACACGAGCACACACTTGTTATGCTTTAATAGAGAACGTAATGCTTCTACTGTGTCTTTGCGCTCAGCAGAGATCGCACAATTTGTCTGTGTCGAGTCCAAATACCAAGATAGTTGCTCTTTTCTCAGGGTTGGCAAGACTCACAAATCAATCCGGGCTAAGTGTGAGAGGGCTTAATTGAAAAGTTGAACTCTCCATAAGTCTCACTTTTATTTACTGTACAGATGAGACGGGAAAAATGTCTTATGTCTCTCCAAAGGAATATTGGTCTGCTGCGAGGGCACAGAAATCCAACTCTTCTCATAAACTGGCAGAGCGAACATCTTTCTCACTGACCTCTTTTTGACACACACACAATTTCGCATATCTGGACCTTTTTGTGTGTGTGTGTGGGTGTGGGTGTGGGGAGGCTTGTGTAGGAGAGACTTTCTGGCATGGCGTAGCGAGGTGACCACGGTGTCAAACCAGAAAGTGTAGCGTGACTCCGCTCTGCAAGTCAGCTCCCCTCAGGCACCATTACCGAGCGCCTTCTTTAAACTCAACACATGAATGATTCATTAATGTAAACAGCAAATAAACACAACCCAAAATGTGTTTGGTTCCTCTTCATGCCGGTTAAGGTGACTTCAAAGATCCTCAAAACAAATGGCGATCAGGGGGAGGAAAGGAAGGAAAATAAGGGGAGGAGAAGAAAAGCCAGTTAAGAAAAAGAGGAAGTGAACTACACAAGAAGAGTGTAAATGAGCGATGAGAAGAGGGAGGAAAACTAAGCAGACAACGGAGAAGCAAGCCAAACTGTATAAATGTTCATCTGGTTATGGATGTTCGTTGCCAAAAACCCGGCCGGCTGTGTGAAGTAGACTGAACTGAATAGAGATGTCAGAATTGGGTTGTTTGAGCGTTTGAAAAATGAAGCGTTGGTCCCCTGGCTGAAAGAGGGACAGCCAGCGACCTGCTTGCTGGAAATAGCTTTGTGGCTGTTTCCAGAACATTTGCGCTCCCCGGTGCCTCTTTCACACACCCTTCAGAGGCAAATCACACACCCAAAACTAAAGCTGTAAGCGATTGTGTCTGTCGGTCTGTGTGTTGTTCTGTGTGGCAGTATGATTTCTATCTCTCAGTATCATTTCTTTTTGTTCAGTCTCACTCTGTCCCTGTGTTTTCTGGATTCTTTCTTCTTTCTTTACTCTTCTTCTGTATCTGACGGAGGTGTATCAGGCCGTATCTAGGCCATGTTACCTGGTGCCGTGGTAAAACTAGAGCAGAGCCTACAGGTTAACTCTCTGAGGAGACCAGATAACACACTTTACCATACTTTCTAAGGTAAAGTTACAGGAAGTGTGTTGAAGTAGGTCTACTTTTTATTTGTATCATGTTGTGAGAATTTACACCAGAATTATCAGGTTTTAAACGAATTCCTAGAAATTAGGGTGCAACCAGTTTCACTTCCTTTGGGTTTGAAATAGGGGTGTTAATAATTAACAGTGAACTGACATTAAGCATTTTAGCTGATTAATGCTATCAGTTAAATGGTTAAAAGAAATTTCAATAATTAATTAAAAAGCTGAGAAAAACTCAGGAGCGGCTCGTCACTTTAAGGAGAAAAGCTGGTCCACCTTAAGAGATTCTGAGCCGCTGCAAGATAAAGGAAGTTGGCTCCAATCTTGAGGGGAGAAGGTGTAGCTTGTAGCTTCGTAGCATTTATTCACAGACAAATAAACGGTACACAAACTGTCTGCTACAGCTACGTTCACAGCTATAATGCCACCAGAAAACCCACACTCACCGCTGCCACACACGGTGTGTCGGACACTCGCTAAAGTTACACCGTACTGACAGACTGTATGCGTGTGGCAGAAAGCAACCAGCAACACCAGAGATGCTAACGTAGCACAAACACACACAGTTTGTCGACACTAGTTTTCGTTAATCCAGGCAGACATGCAGCGAAAAACAACTAAACTAAGTGTGCGGTTAATGGGAGAATGGCTGCATGTCCGCGACACTACATGCAGCACCGTGGCTGCTAACGATCTCGGACAGTGAACTGTTGTGCTCATACACTCCATTAACGAAAGTTAGATGAAAAGATCAATACCACTCATATATACAGTGAATATGAAATTACCACCAGCAGCCTCTTAGCTTACCACAAAGACTAGAAACAACAACCAGTCTGGCTCTGTTCAGAGGTAATAAGATCCACCTACCAGCACCTCTGACGTTCACTAAGATGAATGCAATACATCAAATGGTAACATTTATGTAAAATATTATACACGGCCCCTTACAAATAAAATACATTTAAGAAATCGAACTCAAGAAAGTGAATAAGCATGTTTCCCAAATTGTCAAACAATACTAAAAAGTGACGATTTCTATGTCAGTTACTGACCCCTTGTTATCTTGAATTTTTGAAGAAAACTTTGTTTTTCTCAGTTGAGGATAGTCTTGAAGTATTTGAAGTAAATGTGGGTTACATTTAACAGCAGCAAAACTAGATCAAAACATGCATTTAAAAACTCACACGCAACTTGTGCAAAAAGTAATGTAAATAGTAAGGTTTTTAGCAAAAATGCATGTGTTTTGGAAGTACTGAGAATATGACTGGATAAGCAAGACTTGGATTATACTGCACACAACTGAGTGGTGTGAAAGTTTGTAAAAGCATGTTTTCTGTAATTGCATTTGTCCAATCTGATTGGTTGTTTTCCTTCGGTCTGTCATTAGGACCACCGGAGGACACAAAGGAATAGGATTTTTTTCAATTTATAATTTTAATCAATTTAGAATTTCAGCAATAATCATCTGTTTCTGTCTTCAGGAAATGTGTAACTGTGAATGCTGTTGTGTGACATTGCTCACTCAAGCTGTGTTTTGTGTGTGTGCTTGTTGGTCAGGTGGTGTGTGTTGGGTCCATGGCCGAACTGGAGGAACTGACCGGACTCAAAGTAACTGATCTGCATCGGGAGAGGTGAGTCACTGATCAAACACTGAGATTATCAGAAAACCACCTGAGCATGTACTCAGTGATGTGTGTCTGCTGCGACGTCCTCTGTGGGTGTGAGTGGAAGTGGACATGGCTGGACATGAGATGATAAGTTTATGATGGAGTGTCTGTGCTCGTATGTGTGTGACGGTGTATTAATCTGTCCTCTGCCTGAAGCAGACTTGTGCTGTGAAACACAGATCACTTTCCTCTTCCACTCTTCATCCGCTAATTACCTTTAATCACTTCCACAGGGTTGGCTATCTTTAATTGATGGGGGAGGAAGAGGTCGCCCTCATCCTGCTCCTGTGTTTGGGTTGTGTGTTTACAGGGTTCATGTGCAGGTCTTCAAGATTAAAAGAATATCTAATTAAAGAATAACTGAGTAGCTTTATAGTGGTGTCAAAACAATGTTTGAAAAGTGTGCAGTGTGAACTTAACTAAATACTAAATAGATGTATGGCTCTCTAACAACTAAATGGACAGACTGTAACATCACATCATAAAGTGTAAAGTGGCCAGCTCACAGAGATAATGGCTCGGCCTACATTGTGAACATTTTCTCAAAATCCTAATAACACACCACAAAAATCATATATTATAGTCAGAATGTACTGAGCAGTGCCCTTCTTTTTGAAATATTTCTGCTCAACACTCTCTTGATCCTCTCTAGGCCCAGGAGTAGAGCTCTTAGGAGCAGCAGAGTGCTGCTGTGGAGCAGCTTTACTAGATTACTAAAGGTGTAATCTGCAGCTTATAGGCCTGAGAACGAGGGTGTTGCTGTAATTTATTTATATAATGTTCACCTGCAAAAGCAAGTAAATAATATCACCGATGACAGCAAATCATCTACCAGTCGCTGCGTCAGAATTGTTATAGTACATACTCGGGGGATATAGCGCTCTGCGTGTCTGTCCTTCCATCTGCTGTCATTTCTGGAGCAGAACTCCTAAACTGCTTGTATTAGGAACTTCACATTTGGTATGATGGTTGACAGTGTGGTGTAGTTGTCCCTTTTGGCGGTTAGGAGTCCAGGATGCCCAATTTTTTTTAAATTTTGGCCAAAAACTGTGATTTTTTTTTTTTAAAACTTGAGTTTCATTTCCAGGGCAAAATATTGCGCTTTGCAATGCGGTCTAGTTGTGCCTTTCTGAGGTTAGAATTACAGGCTGGTGTTCTAAAGTTTTTTAATTTTCTCTGAAAAAAGTGATTTTTTTCAACTTCAAAGTTGGTACGATGTTGACAGTGTTGCGGGAGTGGGTTAAGAGGGAGTATGTGAGCCATGCTCACTTCTACCTTGTATACACTGTGAATCCATAACATGCAAGTGTTCTTGCGGTAGCCTATCTACTGTACACACCGCTGTCATCTTCATCGGTTTATTGGCCCCAAGCGGTGGAAAATAAAGCAATGGCACAGCATCGGAAGTTAATAACATATTCATCGCTTTTTGAGTATTTTTTAAAATAATTAATGAACTCTTCGTCGTAACATTTTATTTGTTATTAGATATAATTAGTGAAACACATTGTTTAAAAGTTTTATAAATCTGCTCCTTTGATTTACTGAGAAAACTTTAATGTCCCCAAAGGGGCAGTTTGTGGTACAGCACAGCAAACAATAAACATAATGTAGATACAATTAAAACACAGAACAACAGAGACAACTACAAAAGTCCATTATTTTACAGAGCCAATATTCCCAGAAGAAGTAAATGTTCAGACAGACTGTGATATGTGTAAATTATTAAATAATTCTTTATTTAGCAAGTTTAGTCTTAAATCTTTTTGGGTGTTATCTGTAGTGTTATCTGTAATGATAATGGTCCAAAATGATGTGAAATTGCATTGTTTTAAGTCAAAAACCTTCAAGTTTTCTTAAGGGAGAATCTCCAAGTTACCCTCCACAAATGTGAAAAAGCTGGTATTAAGATGGTATAAACACATATTTTTTTTTTTCCATCTTGTGAGTCTATGTGTGTCACCGCAGCAAAATGTGGTCCTTGAGACACTTACTGTAGCGGGAACCACAGAGGCGGTTTAGAGTACTTAACTGGGTGTTTCACAACCGTTCAAGGTGTTATCCAGAAACTTTACAGTTTTATAGTTGAGTTTGAAGATTAGTGCGGTCAGAGCAAAAAGTAGGTGGGTTGGCCGTTGTCCCCCCTCTTTACACCCCTGCCCAATTTGGCAGCATAGCTGGCGTGATCCCACTGCAAGATGGTCTCCAGTGAGCCCTATGTGTGGTGCTAGAATGATTGCTTCTTGCAAGTTTCCCCAGTTAAAGAAACAAAAATTAATGTATTGTATGTGGGTGGTATCTGACCAGGGCATGGTGGTATATTGCAGGTGGATGTTGGGCGCTCTGCTTATTTTCCTTCTTTTTGGACCTTTGCCAATCACACATCTGATATACAATGTCACTGATTTGTTGTTTTTGTATTATTTTCCCTTGAATATAATTATGTGGACTTTCCATAGATTTATCTTATACAAGCTGACATTTTGCTGCCAGGTTCATCTGTTTTCCTCAGCTTATGTAACTTTACTGTAGAAACAATAATTTTGTTCATGGGTTGAACTTGAGTGAGTCGGTATATGGAGTAAATTAATCCATATCCTTGTGTCTGAAGGTTATGACCCAAAGCAATAACTGAGTTTATTTTAGTGGGTGTCAGCACAATGTTAGCAACACTGTTCTTTTCGTAAACCTCGTTCCCAGCGGAGAAAGATTATGAAGTCCTTGTTTTGGACTGCAGCCAGAAAGCCTATAGACCTGTGGATCCACATAGTGTACAGATGTTCCCCATGGCAATAATAAAACATAAAATAAAGCCGGACTGGTCAAGTTGTTATTGCTGCCATTTGTCTTAACAACTGTACCTCTTTTCTCTTTCTTTTCCTCCTCCTGGCAACACTTTCTCTGCCCAGCATTGACAGTCTGACAATCCCGTCACGGTGTGGTAAGGGCGTGCTGCGGAGGATCACCGAGGTGTTTGACTGCTGGTTTGAGAGCGGCAGCATGCCTTACGCCCAGGCCCACTACCCCTTTGAAAACAGGAAGGAGTTTGAGGATACTTTCCCAGCAGACTTCATCGCTGAAGGCATTGACCAGACGAGGGGATGGTAAGCTGGGGCTGAATGGACGGATGGAAAGAGGTTGACAGATGAGGGACAGTGATATTGAGAGCCTCCCTGCTGAGTTCATTGAGGGAAGTGACGAGAGCAGAGCATGAATGGATGGACACGGATAAAATCAGCAGATGAGTGTGCTCCTAAAACACATAAACATTTTTAGTTTTGAATTGAATGGATAATTATCAAATAATGGTAAATGGCTGAGTAAAAATGGGTTTCCTCAAACCAGCCTCGGAGAAGGAATAAATTAGGACTGCAACTAACAATTATTTTTCATTATCTATTAATCTCTCGATTATTTTCTCAATCTCTTAGTTGTTTGGTCTATAAAATGTCAGAAAATGGTGAAAAATGTTGATCAGTGTTTCCCAAAGCCCAAGATGATGTCCTCAAATGTCTTGTTTTGTCCAGAACTCAAAAGATCCTCAGTTTACTGTCATAGTCATATTCACATTTATAGTACTCACTGGAGCGCCCAATGTCTATTAAACCCCAGCTGCTTCAGTAACTTGCTAATAATTATAGTGTCCAGTTGTTTCAGGAAATTATGTGAAGTGTCTTGAGTGAATCTGTGTATGTGATCTGTTTTAAATATTTACATCTTCATTAGGAATAAATGTGCACCAAGTAGCTGGAATCAGAATTTGGATTTTTTTTCTTAACAAAAAAAAAAAAAAATTAGTTGACAACTAATCGATTAATCATTGCAGCTCTAGAATGAGACGTAGTGTTTTGGTCCTGCTTGTTGTCCTGACCTTGTGTATTATTTTTCTATCCTGTTGTAGGTTCTACACCCTGTTGGTGCTCTCCACAGCGCTGTTTGGCAAACCTCCCTTCAAGAATGTCATCGTAAACGGATTGGTACTTGCTAGGTGAGTCTATCCATATTAACAGACCCTTCTTCCTCATCTTTCTTTAATTTGCAAATGGTCCATTTTGCTCAATGAGTTACATCCTAAATAGTGACCATGTTCACTCCACACAGCAAAACCTATCCAGACAGAATTTCTAAGGGGCTAACGTTAACTCAATACGTAAGCTAATTGGACCCCAGTTTTTGCTAACACTAGCTGTTGTGGATAGCCAACATATAACATTGATAAATGCACATGAGCTACGTTACCATCTTCATCGTTTCCCAGCTGCTGGGTGATCTCAAGTCATATATTGTCCTTTATTTAGTTGTTGAGGGAGTAATGTTTTGTCTACATTACCAGGTTTTGGGAAGGGGATGGACATTGCTATTCCAAAACACCAAGTCTGAAAATGTCCCATATATACGTGTGTACTGTATATGTCCAATATTTTTCCCCACATAAATATTCAGCAGGGGTGTGCACACATTTATACCAACCCACAAAATCAGTTTTTATTATTTAAGTCTGCGCTTGGTGTGTAACGGCTTCAAGGCTGGTCTTGTTTTTCTTATTGTCCGCAAATTCTGTGGGAAGATCAAACCCAAAAATGTATCTCGATACTTTACCAGTTTCCCAATGAGGCTTTGGCTACACAGGCAATACTCAATAGCAGGATCCATTTTTTGTTTTTCGTCCTTAATGAGATTTGTTGACCATGAGAAAAATACAGGATATTGACAGCCGTATCCTTTCAGTCGATTTCAAATACATTTCTGAGCTATTTTCTGAGGACATCATTTCTTGTTGTTTGCCTCCGCTGTTTGCCCTCCTCTTTACTACCATTTTTATGTTCCTTTTCTTCTGCCTTTCAACTTCCCATCCATCTCCTATTGTTTCTGATGTTTCCTATGATCAGTGTGGTGCTGTATGTGTGCTGTAGCATTTAGCCTTCAGAGCTGCTCTACAATAGGGCTACTTGTCTTTAGCCCCGGGGTCTAAATGCAGTGCTGTGCTCACAGGCCTGCTGACCTGGAAGGATTTGACTAATTTGAATACCAAGTGCATGGGTTCTAACATGCACTTTTGAGCATGCATGCGAGTGTATGTGCATTAATGCCTTTGCTTGTCTCGTTCCCGCAGCGATGGACAGAAGATGAGCAAGCGCAAGAAGAACTACCCAGATCCAGGACTGATAGTGCAGCAATATGGAGCCGATGCCCTCAGGTCAGCTCTGTGCTTGAATGTGTGCGTCTGTGTGTGTGTGTGCTGTGTGTGTGTGTGTGTGTGTGTGTGTGTGTGTGTGTGTGTGTGTGTGTGTGTGTGTGTGTGTGTGTGTGTGTGTGTGTGTGTGTGTGTGTGTGTGTGTGTGTGTGTGTGTGTGTGTGTGTGTGTGCGTGCATGTGCGTATCTGAACCATGAATGCCTGTGTGCCGGTGGCACAGTTCTGTGTGTTAACCTACCTTATGTTATTAGCAGGCATGGTTTTAAAAGGTTTGAATCACTATCCATGCGTAACAAGGCTCGTCCTTCTTCCTCTAAACAGTATAGACACTCTCACGCATACTGTACATACACATTCATACAGGCGTTGTTTCTTCTCATACATTTGCTCCTTCGCCCTGAGCAATGAGAGAGCCATGGCCATATGGCCTAATGAATAAAGTACTATGCAGTTGCGCCATATGCTCACATACAGTATATACTGATGAAGAGTGAGCGGCCGAGAGAAAGAGATAAAGGCGACAGTCTCTCTTTAAGGCTTCCATTTACAGTATGTCTCTTTTGTGCATTAAAACATTTCTCACAGTATAGCTTTTATGGTGCAGTAGGTATTTTGACTGCCAATACTCTTACATTAGATAGAAACTGAACCAGTCACAGAGTGAAGTATAGGCCGTGAGGGTTTTTAGTTAAAGCACTTTCAGTGACAAACATCTGTCTTCATTTTGAGGTATTTAACCAACTGATGGTTCTGTCAATTTTGCATTTTAGTGCAAACGAATCTTCAGTAGTTGCTGCTATTAAAATCGCTCGCGGCCTATTGCATGAAGTTGCATCATGTTCGCTTCCTTCCAGAATCATCAACACCTTTTCTAACCACTCTAACCCAGTGTGCTGATGCCTGCCACAGACTATTATATCCATATGGATTGCTCAGATGTTCTGTCATTGTCACGTCAACAGTGTCTTTATTTGGCTTTAATAAAGAGAAGAGATTTGTCTGCACTGAGATGCTGTTGGTAAAATTAGGTTTTGGCCCAAAAATTGTGTGCAGAACATATTCGAGGTGGACATTTAGACTAATTGGTAAAGCTAATCTAATCCAGTTATGTTTGACAGCTGAATAGCGTTGCATTAAGAAAATGCAGTTGCCTCGCTGCTTTCCTTAAATGGTGTCCAATAGGGTTATGTACCCAAGTAGGTACTTTTAAGGGCACTGGCCAAATTACGCTGGTATTACAGAGTAACCATTCACGTTCAATCAATCAGTGCCAAACATTGGTGCCTGAGAGCACATCTGGGAGAGAGAGAATGAGTCACAGTGGAAAGAGCAAGTCTTAATGAATGGTGAGCTAGTACTGTACCAAATTCCAGGTACCGGTATCGGCTCAAATGTGAATGTACCCAACCCTAATGTCTGTTAAATGTCTTTATATCGACCATATAAAGAGTAGTGTTTGCTTCAGAATGTTGTAGCACAAAGTTTTCAACAGGGTCGCTGAAAATACTGAAGTTTCAACCAACAGAGGCATGTTTCCTCTGTTGAATGTCAGACAAGTGACTAAGTTAGCTTTTTTAAGCCCACAGCAGCTCTTCTTGCTTTGTTTGCTGTCCAGATACAGTTTCTATTAATGATGTGCTCTGTTTGTTTATAATGCTGTGTGTGGTTTGCTCACTTACAACAATGTGCATTGCTTCTGATTTCTACCTGAGCTCAACAGGCCATTATTGACAACTGGCATACCAAACTTCAAATTTATTATGATTTAAAAAGAAATGCTATTGTATCGGGCTTTATATAGCAGATATTGAAATATACTCTGACTGACCCAGATACTGGCATAGTCTCTCTCATAATCTCTATCGTTATCGTTACCAGAGAAATCAAGATAAATAGTAATTTGTTTTATTGTAAAAGTTACAGTTGTACAGTATGTAGACCACTGCTTCCTATATGTGAGCCTTGGCTAATCCCGAAACATGCACAGACTGATGAGATGTCATTCAAATGATGATGACTGTGATTTATCGTGCATGTTCTGAATGTAGATGTAAAAACCTGTCAGTCTTGCTGTAAACTGCCAGAAATGAATGAGTAGCACGGCTTTTGACACATTTATTTTCACTTTAGGTCATACAGTATGTTGTTTTCTCTCCATAATCAGTGATTTATGTTTAAATTGGCAGTCTAAGTGTAAACTTTGTTTTCCCACAATACTCTTGTTGTGGTTCCCCGTACCTCCTTGTGCAGTGCATTTAAAGTAACTGTCAAAAGTGTAACTAGGGCAGCGCCGCTCAGTTTTACAATTTATTCTGATTACCACTTTATTTTTACATCGCTCCGCCCTCAAACACACATGCTTCATTTGTGTACACAAACAGCATCACTCACTCATACACACCTAGGCTCACATTTAAGTTATTACCTGTGTACACACTCTTAGAGGGATGCAAGCTCGCCAGGACCCAATGAGCTTGGGTCATCTCTCCTTTCATTGAGCCATATACGCCTCTGTGTTTTTGTGCACATCAGAGAGAACTTGAAGTGAATGGCTTTTTTTTTTTTTTTTTTTAAACACACTACACACTGTGTCCGCACTCACTCATTATCAATCCTGCCACACTCACCAACTCCTTCACTGTGTCTCCTTGTAGATTGTACCTCATCAACTCTCCCGTGGTGAGAGCAGAGAACCTGCGTTTCAAAGAGGAGGGTGTGCGAGACGTGTTGAAGGATGTCTTCCTGCCGTGGTATAATGCCTATCGCTTCCTGGTGCAGAACGTACTAAGGTTACAGAAGGTAATGAACAGAATGAAAAGCTCATTCCTTCCACAACTGACACTGTGTTGCTTTACTTATTACTGGTCTTAAAAGCACAGCACTGCTTGATAGTACAGCAGTTTGTAACTATTATTAACCAGTTAATTATTAGGTAATCAGTGGTACAAAAAGGAAATTGCATGCCATTAATTAATGCTGTAATAGCTGCAGTAACACCTTCTTCTAATATCTCTGTGTGATTGGTAAACTGATGGCTGGGTATGTGGATCCACATTTAAAAAAGAAGCAGTAAACTGAAACTATGTGAAGTCAGAATGTTGCTTTAGATTCTCCACAAAGTGTCGCTCTTCAGTCACTGTACATGAACACTTTTATACGTGACAACCTGTACAACATATGAATGTTGCCACCTACAGACAAAGAAAGTAACATCTGCTGCAGTTGGAGCTACATGCACCACCTGCAGGCAATCAGTGCTCAGCATGATTTATGCTTGTCGCATCTGTGAGGTGTCCACACAGCCAAAGTGACGTCACACCATCTTCACAGGGGTGTTCCCTGCGGCATGTTTTCGGCTGTCGGTGCACATTCAACATTTTCTAACTAAGCGGAAGGTAATGGGCGGTGAATATGGAGAACTTTGAGGAGCTTTGAGAAGGTCCTTTCGTCGCGAGGAGAAACTCGCACAGAGTATAAAAGATCCAAATGATTCCTCGCCACGATTCCACGTCAGCTCATATCTGTGTGGCCGTCCTTATGGAAAGCATAACCGAAGCTTTACTTCTCTGTAGTTCACATTCAACTTACGGCTGTAAAATGTCAGCATAAACAGCAACATATCCAGTTTGAGTCCAAGCCAAGCTCCACATCAAGTATATATTTTTTTCTTTTTAAAAGTGGTAATTTGTGTTAGTGCTTTAACTGTTTTGTGTGTGTGTGTGTGTGTGTGTGTGTGTGTGTGTGTGTGTGTGTGTGTGTGTGTGTGTGTGTGTGTGTGTGTGTGTGTGTGTGTGTGTGTGTGTGTGTGTGTGTAGGAGGATGAGATTCAGTTCCTGTACAATGAAAACACGACGAAGCAGAGCGACAACATCATGGACAAATGGATTCAGTCCTTCACACAGTCCCTCATCCAGTTCTTCAAGGCTGAGATGGACGGTGAGACACAAACACACACCCACACATACAGGTGTCATCACTTGACACATGGACAGTGGCTAAGATAACTACTTCATATCTTAAAATCCATCCCATCTGTCAGCCCGTTTATGTTGTTTCCATATTCAGCAAAAATAAACAAGACAAATTAGACAGTAGTTTCTTGTTGCAGCTTACCATCTGTACACCGTTGTCCCTCGCCTGGTCAAGTTTGTGGACATGCTCACCAACTGGTATGTGAGGACAAACAGACGCCGTCTAAAGGTGAGAAAACATCTCTGAATCTGTTCTTGTATAGAGTTGAAGGTACTGTACCGTGCGTAGGATTCTGCGGTAATGTAAGCCGCCGAGTGTGAAACCTGTGCTAACGGCGTTTGCCTCACTCAGACATCATCCTTACCGTAATAACACCAGGAGCAACAGAAGTCAGATGGGGGCTGGCGGTACCAAGTTTTTTTTACTCAGTGGCCACATTACTGCAGTTTTGTCAGAGAACTACAGTGTCCTTCAGGTATCGTAAAAACATGAAAGGCTCTCTCACTGGAGCCAGTGTTTGGTGTTACCGTTGTGGTTTACTGTGGAAACATGGCGGAGCAACATGGAGGACTCAGCGAAGAGGACCCCCCTTCCTATGTAGATATGAAGGGCTCATGCTAAGCTAACAAGAATACGATTCTTAGTTTCAGGTGATTATACACTGATGAAAACATAGTTATGAATATTCTATTTCTGCTAATATATCCACCTAAATGCAACACACACTGTTTGTTATTATGTAAGGCAGATGCAAGGTGCAGCTAATGACTAAGGCGTAGGGAGTCCCAGGACGGACAATCACCAGCAGTAGTAGGATCTGATGAGTCAAAGTAGAGTTATACATTATACATACAAGAGTATGAATACAAATGATGCTACTCTTTACGGTTTATGTAGTGTATCTTTCTTTTTTTGTTGTTTTGTTTGCACATCAATTATTCATACAGTTAATGGAACAGTGATTTAAGCCATCACTAAGTCTCGTCATCGTAGCCTCCATCTGCGGACATTTTATAGCAATCAGTTTGTGGCCGTTCCAGTCAACATTTGGTTGAAGTGAATTGGGGATACATGCGCTGATGTTTGTTAGGGCACTTTTATCTTTTCACTGTTCCAAGAGGATTGGATGTATTTGTGTGTGTGTGTGTGTGTGTGTGTGTGTGTGTGTGTGTGTGTGTGTGTGTGTGTGTGTGTGTGTGTGTGTGTGTGTGTGTGTGTGTGTGTGTGTGTGTGTGTGTGTGTGTGTGTGTGTGTGAACCTTGTAGGGGGAGAGTGGCACTGAGGACTGCCTGTGGGCGCTGGAAACCCTCTTCAGTGTGCTGTTCTCCATGTGCAGGCTGATGGTGAGTCATATTGTGTCTGTGTGAGTGCGAGAGGGAAAAAAAAGATTGTATTGTATGGGGGAAATTTCTTGTGGTGTGGTTTTGCTTTTGTGTATGCAGGACACAAAGAAATAGTGCTGGTATGGAAGAGGTGTGCGTGTATGTGCTCGCATGGCTATGAATTATGCATGAGCAGTAGGAGTTTTTATTTAGAACACATTGAAGATGTTTGCATGTGAGGCGAGATGCACGCTAAGCGCCAGTTAGCCTAACCCAGATCAATACAGATCAGCTGTGAGCTCTGCAAATTAATTAGCTGTGGTTGAAATGGAGGAGAATCAGATTAGAAGTAACCTCGCTGTGGCACAGTTCTGTTTGAACTTTTACACCATCGAGGCAAAAAGAAACTACAGTAAAAAATCTGTTTTGTATACTGATTTCACGGATGCTTCTGGCTTTTTGACCTTTTTGCCAGAAAATGTAAATTTGCTGCAGTACAGAGCATCTAATAATCTTCTCTTCCTTTTTCTCTTATGTCTACTTGCTTTCTTCCCTCCTTCCCCTCAGGCTCCCTTCACACCCTTCATTACAGAGATGATGTACCAAAATCTGCGTCACCTCATTGACCCCGCCTCCGTCGAAGAGAAGGACAACAGCAGCATCCACTATCTCATGCTTCCCCAAGTCAGGTAGGAAATCCTTAAATAAATCTCAAATTTTTATAGACTTCATTGGAAGTTTATATTAAAGAGGGAAAAAAGGTAAAAGTAAGTTGCTGCTATCCATACTATCGTGTTAGTAAGTGGCTGATGCAGTGGCGATGGTCATTGTTTTCCCCACATATTATATCTTATATTCTGGCTGTAAGGAGCCAGGCAGAAAAGGAGGATGCTCTTTAAAAGGAGTTTGCTGCCGTGGTTCATAGTGGAGGCCTGCTCACCTGAAATACCGCCTACAGTCACCTACACTAACATCAGAAGGAATGATAACACTGTTGAAATATATGAAGCTTTAGGGAAAACAAGCAGAGCTGCTTATTCGCTTAATAACTACTACTTATTTATTCATGGAGCACAATGCATCAGGATCTGCCTGATTGTAGTTCACAATAATAATTTAGAGCAGCACATCACAGTAATAATGATTAAAAACGTTATACAGAGAACTTTATACAGCACCTTTCATACACACAATTAGGGTTGCCCTCGACCAAAGAAATTCTTAGTCGACTACTCATACGATTTTGTTGACTCATCAGTTTTCTGATTTAATCAACGGATCTGTGAGTTTCTCATCAAAGAATCACACAAAAGCACCACTTTAAATCTTGTGTTTACCAGAGATACGCTCATAAGTTTCTTGAAAATAAGCCATTCAGCATGAAAAGAACTGGAAAAACAACTATTTGTGTTAAGAAATCTCAGCTAACTAAGGCCAAAACGACGGATTATTCGACTAAGATGTATTACAGAGGGGACAGCCCTTTACACAATGCAGATCACATGTTGGGGGAAACGGAGAACCTTCTGACGTCATCTAGTTTAAATGCTGCCGCTCTAACCTCCACAGAGTTACCCTGCAGCTCTTGTTTAGCCCCTTCTCTCGCAGGATATCCACTGCTGATCCACAGCCTAATCAGTTTCAGCCAAAGTGCGTGGCCTTACTTTACCCCAATCGTATCCCTCTGTGAACTCCTCAGAGTAGATGCTTTTTGAAGCTCCAGAGTAGTAACAGCAGTTTCTGGATAAGGCTGCTTCAGGCTTCACAGCAGCTGCTCTTTGAGTCTTAACCATTTCTTCTCTTCATTCCTGCTGTTGGCTGCTTCCTCTTCCTCTGTGTCAGTTTATACACCACCACTCTGATCAAATTTTCTACTTTGATGTTGGTTATTATTATGTCTTATTTGCTGTAGATTTGCTTTTGAGTAGTTTTGGAGCAGATTTTCTGGTCATGCATCAAATGCAAGGCTCCTAATTTATGAGTGATAAAAGTTAATCACAGATGGTGCAAAGTTTGTTCCAAGCAACAACCAAGTCATCTGATATGGAGAAAGACATTGAAATCCTTGTGCACAGCCTCTGTCAAGTTCACTGCTATCTTCTCTAAAAGCTGCCTAATGGTACGTGTCCACAGGGTCGATTTTGGATGCGAGGGATCGGCTCGCTTCCCAGCATTGGACACTTGATGGGCGGTAGACACTAAGAATCTGATTTAACTCATGGGCTACTGCTCCCAGCCTTCAAACCAGAACCAAAATGGCGGCTCATTTGGAAACTTGTTTATTTTGTATATATTATGAAAACGTATCTGAAAACATTTGTCTTTATTTTAGATCGACAACGGATATTTTAAAAGTGTTTCAGGGGTCTCCAGAGGCAACGAGTCATGCCCGACACCTCTGATTTGCATAAAGCAGCCTAGACCTCGTCTTTATACAAATGACGATCCGTCTCTCAAAACACTACACTATGCCACCAGAATGCATTGCATGGCTGTTTACATAGACAATGAATGGGAAGTGTGGATAGGACAGGTCCTGTAGACACGTACCATAACCCTGTTTGTATGTTTATGGTAAAACTATTGATGCCTCCTTTAGGGAGTAATATTTGTACATTGTTTGCAGACAAATACCCACACAGAACTGCAGGGCCTGTCTTTGATTGTAGGCCCAGCACCTGGATATTGCTCACAAAATATGATCATTTCTTTCACTTCGCTTCCATCTCTTGTGTGAAATGTGTGCCTTGGTGGCTGATCAGCTTTGTAATGCCTGGGAAGAATTTCTAATTGCTCAAACTTAATTGCATCATCTTTAACTACAAAAAAGTTCTGACATTATTAAATGTCCATTTGATTTAGCGTAAGGAAAATAGTTTGTGTAATGGTTCATATAATCTCCCCTGTCACTTTGGCAGCACTCAGTGCTGCGGCTTTATTAGCTGCTTGTCCTTCCTGCTGCCCAATGGGACTACTTCACACCCCCTCCCCAAAGGTCAGCCACCAATCAGGCAGAGGGAAGAGCTGCTCCTCAATCAGCTCATTAAATGATTGGCTGTCCCTGGAGTCGTCTCCTCTCTCATTTTACTCCACTGTTGAGCACACAAGGAGAAGCAGACTGCTGTAGTAAATGAACAAGCATTGTGCACGTACACAAACACACAGTCTGTGTTTCTGCAGACAGTTAGGGCTAATATCGTTATTATGTGTGATTATCAGTGGCTGTGCAGCTCTAATTTGGATTCAGCAGTGGAAGTCTCAGTGAACCTTATTAGAGGATGCTCCTGAGTTAAACTCTGGCGCTGGTGGTTCTGAACTGTCTCTATTTAGATGTGTGGTACTAACCTTGTCACGCGCTATTATTCATTTTCCTCAGTAGAATAGCAATTTAAATTTCTAAACCACTGATTAACCAGAATAAGAAGACCGCTGCCTATGAGTTATGGCAGAAACGCACCTGCGTCCCCTAACTGTGCCCTGTAATTGTACAGAATTTCATAGAATCCAAAGTGTTTCTCTCAAGAAACTGGGTTGTTTTTAAAGATGTTCCCCTCTCCCCCCTACATCTGCTTATTATAAGAAAGCAGCTCGGTCAGGTTGCACCCATTGCACTTGCGAAAGTCTCACCAGGTAAAGAATTTCAGATAAAAACTTTCTCTCCTGTGTGACCCAAATAAGAGGTTATTCAAGCGCTCATACAACGGCAGCTGCTTATGATGATGTGAGGATACTTAGATTTCCTTTTCTGTTTTTCAGGGAGAGTGTGATTGACAAGCGCATCGAGAGCGCCGTCTCTCAGATGCAGTCTGTGATTGAGCTGGGCCGAGTGATCAGAGACAGGAAGACCCTGCCTGTTAAGGTGAACCATCAGCTTTGTTCATACACTCCAGTGTAAGAGGTTCATTAAAACTGTAGGAAACACACGATATATTGGCTGATATTGGATTACTGCTACTACTGAAGCAATGTCGGCTGATTAAGTAACAAGAAATTGCAGCACAGAAACACCAAAGACATGTTTGTGTTTCTGCCCGTTCAGGTTCATTTCACAACTTTAAAATATCCAGTTACTTACTTGTTGTTCACTGTTCTTTAAGGGATCCCTATCAAAAATCTTTATGCTATATTTCATGAAAAAAAATGAATATTTGCCAATATATTGCTTTGATATTGTTGTATCTTGCAACTATCAATATTAGGGCTGCAGTATTTTGAGAAAATCTCAAATTGCAATTATTTTGACTGATATTGCAGTTGCGATATGATTTTTGATACTAGAGGTAATGATATTTTTTTTTACATCATTATTCGTATTTTAATTGAAAGACATATTAAAATGATTATCGTGGGACTTCTGTGGGGATCTGTACCAAACAAAGATGTTTTATTAAGTCTGTAGAATATGAGGTGTAGGCCAGAACATTTCTGCAGCACAACAATATCAAATTTTAAAATTATATTTTGATACTTTTTCAAATATTGCATCTCCTGCAATTTGAAAATTGCACTTGGCCATATTGCAATTTGGATTAATTGTGCAGCCCTAATCAATATTAGTGTCTGCTCCAATCCAACATCAGTCAGGCTCTTATATTATTGGTACTGCCAGGAATTGCGGCTCTCTTGTGGATATCCCATAACTTTAAGTGTATTTATTTTTGTTATATTAGCACACTAGGTATGGTAGTCGTGTTGATTACAACCTCATTTCTGTGTCGCTGGTGCTGAAACTATTGACCCACTGCAATGTTGGTGTATATTTCAGTACCCATTAAAGGAGGTGGTAGTCATTCACCAGGACCCAGAGGCTCTGAAAGACATCCAGTCCCTGCAGAAATACATCCTGGAAGTAAGTAAACCAACAACACCCTTTGTTTATATGGTGTGATATTTTATGCCGTCTTGAAGTCGCTGTGATATGTTTTCTCTGCTTCAAGGCTGGAGGTGCGTCTTCCTCTCATCTTTCCTATAAGTGTTTTATTTTTTGTCTGTTTACTGTGCTTTGATCGGTGCTATTACATTTCTAAGTTAAAGAGAAACCTCTCATTGACACTCCAAACTCAGTGTGTTGACTTGATAGAGGGGATGTACGACAGAGGGAGCACATCTTCACACGCCGTTTGTATCTTCAGCTGTAATTTAAATGTCTGCGCTTGGTTCATTTAAAAAGGGGGCGGAGCAGATGCCTCGGAAAATGATTTCACATTTGATCTACTCCAATTGCCACACATGCAATCCCTTCATCAAATACAGAATGCAGACACGAGCGGCATGTTGTTTTTTTCTTCTGCATATGGAAACATTATATTACTGTTAATGTTTGTGTATGTCATAGTCACAGTAATATGCTTCATTATAGATGAAGTAGATCTAGCTCTCGTTACATTATTAGTAGTGTTGGCACGACACTAGAATATCTAACTGTGATACGATACTCTGAAAAATAGTTATTCAATACCACTGGGAAAATAGGCACAACATTGAGAGAATCAAATTTTAGATTTTTATTAAAAGATAAATAATAGTGTGTGTGTGTCAGTTCGCTGTCGGAGAGAACAGAGAGCAGAAAACCCAGCTGGTACCTGTATATCCATACTGCAAAAAAAGTAATGAAACTGTTACAAATATTCAGTATGTCTCAATACTGTGATATTTTTGACACTAATGATCAGTGTGATTTTTGCACCGGAAAGTGCAGATTAATTACAAAAGTGTGTCTGGTCCATTCATGTGCTGTCCAAGAAACTGGAAAACTGACTACTCAGACAGTAGACCGACTACTTGTCGTTGCCTGTTAGTGCAGGAAGCCATTAAACTGACATTATCTCTTTGTCTACGAGTTTGATTTTCCACCAACAAAACTCAAGAAGTGCTTTTCCACAGATAACCCCACCACTCTTTGAGATAAAATGTTTCAACCTTTTCAATGCCTACCTGGAAATGTTGCTGCTGTTGTTCCCAGTATAGCCACATGAAGTCTTACTTGGTCCCGAGCTTAGAAATTGTGGATGCACCTTAGATGGAAAATTGATTACGGCTCTTGTTCCCATATGCTGCTGACCAGGAAAATTGACAGAACATATAGAGGATTAAGGATTACGTGGGAAAAGGGCTTCTCTAGTGCAACCTTCTTTTGGATCCTGCAAGATTAATCTTAGTTCACGCCGCATCTTATCTCTCACTCTGTTTCATTTCTGGTGAGGAAAACATTTAACCTTGCCGGCTTCTAGCTTCCCTCCAGTAAACAAGGTTTATTTGATCAGAATTGAGAGCAGTTTAAGGTCCTGTGGCCCAGGGAGGAACCTTCAAACTCTCGCACTATTGTTGCAGTTGCAGGAGCTCTTTTAGTTGAAAATATCTGAAATTTTTAGAATTTTCAGGCAACCAATCTGGTGGGACTCGTCACCGTGGTTACCAAGAAAGTGGAGGGGAAGCTTGCTTTGGCTGTATCTGTCTATCCAGAGATTTATGACATTATCATAACATAATCATTATCATTTATTATATTATATTTCAGCAAGATCGAAAAGCCCATTTGTGGGAGCAGATTGACTGGACACTGAGCGTTGCTGATGGGTGTTGTGCTTTTATTGGCAGACTCATTGTGAGCTGTTCGCTGTACAGTCAACCCTCTGTTGACATAGCATTTAGTTGATTACCAGTTGACATTAAAGTCAATCTGCTTCCTTTTACATTTACATATTGTCATTTATCTGATTATACATAAACGTTGCCAATCAAAATGGAAATAAAGCTAATAAATGATAATGCTCCAACATTGGGGATGACAGATTTAGGGATGCACTGATCCAACTTTCTCAGTCCCAATACAACACCTGGGTTTTAGGTGTCGGCCAATACCAGTGTTTAAATAAGCTGTATGCCTCACTGTGTGGAAATGACTGGGTCATTCTTTTATCTCGGGCCTGTACTAAACATTGCTTTCCTAACTTTATAAAACAAAATGTAACAAATAAATGCAGTTCATAAAATTCACGGATCGGTTCGGTTCGCGGTTTGGGCTCATGGCTTAGGCTCACAGTTTTCGGTTTGGTACAGCTGTAAACGGTATTTATGATACAGCAAGGAGGCCAATTTCAATTTGAACAGCTTTTTATTTATTTGCCAAAATAAGTCAACTGTTTGGCTGAACAGTAGTAGACTAGGCTAACATAAGGGACAAGTGCCTCTGTGTTATTTAAAAATAATCAATAAATAAAAAACAAATTATAGGCTCAGGCCATCAACAAAAAATGCATCAGGACAGACAGCACTAGACCCTTTTTTAAACAACAGTAACATATGTCTGTCTAGTCCCTGATATTTAAAAAATAATTAAAAAAACACAGAGGCTAAGGCCATCAACATGAAGTACAGCATAAACCAAACACACTGTTTCAAAACAACGCTGCTCTGTTCGTTCTGTTTTCATGTTCCTCTGTAAAAAGAGGAGTTTGTCCTCATGCTCGGCAGCAAGATGAGATCAACTCGCAGTGACAGTGTCTCCTGCTGTAGAGAAAACTCTCACTTGGCACAGATGTACCTGGGACAGCAAGGTAACGTCATGCCAGCTTGGTAACATGAGGGGTTGCTCTTTCCTCCCTGACTCTCTCTTCCTTGTGCTATCAACGGACACACCGGAGTGATGTCTCCATAAATGATTCATCACATTGGAAGAATTGCCGCTAGCATAAGCCACACATGTTGCACAGTGCTTTCACTGTTGACGTTTTATCCACAACTTTATCGTGATCACTCACTGTTTCTTTAACGAAATGACAGCCGTACTCTACACTTCATCAATGTCTCTGCCAACTGAGAAGTTTGAGAAGGAAGGAGGCTGAGTGACGTGTCATCAACGTGTCGGATCTTTGGTGGTACAACACATGCGCAGTAAAATCTGGTCCGCCCTCACCGAAATTAAGCCGATAGCAATGCACGACTGCAGCTTCAGTTACACTGCGCATGTGTTATACTTCATATTCCTGTCCACCCGTGTCCCAGCCTCTTTGCATAGGCCTTGATTTCTACTGTGACATTAAAGGGGATGAAAAAAATACACAACTGGCCTCATAACCTGTTTCAAATGAACCGAACAATACATACATGAACTGACTTCCTACAACACAGTACAGATTTTTACCTGAACCGTTCCCATCCCTAATAGATACTGTATAAATATATTGAATTGTTATTTATCATCAAAATAATAAATTATACACCAACAACATGGTGAAAAAATCTTCAAAATTTACAAGAATTGCAATCCAGGTGTAAACTTTTTTAATGCAGCAACAAATTGGTCAAAACTTAATTAGGAATTAAAATTTCATAATATAATGTACATAGTATATAATCATAGAATTGAACTGAATCGATCAGCCTTGTTGTCACCGATATCCATTCTAGCTATAAGAGTCACTATCGGCCCGATACACAATTCAGTATCTGTATCAGTGCATCCTTAGTCAGATCGAGCGGAGACAAGGTCATTCAGAGTGTGAGGGCAAGCATCCTCCGGTAGTTGCTCATGGTGGAAAAACAACAGCAAACAAACAGATGGTGGCCCAAATAGACAAAGGGGTGATGTTAGTCTATCATACAACGCTAGTTATCTTGGAGAGCGTTTTCAATGAAATGCTGGGATGAAGCGCTTTCCTGCCAGAAAACGGCACTATATGGACACACGCCCTTAATTTGCAAAAAAATGAAGCCACAGCAACTTCACATTTCACATCAAGCAGTATTGAATTCTGAATGACTACATTTTACCTATTTCATAAGGTAAAACAACATAACATGAAAATAATAAAACAAAAAATATAAATTCTTTCAACATTCTATTGATGGTCAATGCTTCCACTGTCAGCTGAGCTCAAGAAATGGAGATATCCAATGACTTTCAGTTTGATTTGACAGCAGCCTGAATATATTGTAATGCACCAACCAACATCTCACACACACACACACACACACACACACACACACACACACACACACACACACACACACACACACACACACAGCCATAGAGGCCCTCAAGATAACAGCCATCGATTCAATCCTATTTTCACAAAACAGAAGTTCCAGCTTCTATTTTCAACCCGACTCTGCCCTGAAGTTTATTACTCAGCCCACTACAGCAGCTTATCCGTGCTCTCTGTCAGCGAGTCAAATATGCTAAAACTCAGTCTCACTTTTCAGGGTGATTGACTGAAAGAAGCGGTACATGGCCGGCCGGTGCGGGTGTCAGAATGGCTAAACTTAGCATCTCTATAGCCTCACCAGATATGACCAGATCACAGATTTCTGTCTCCATTTAGACTGAAGAAAGGCAGAAGTATTAACAGAAGGAATAGAGGAATATCTGACTGACTGACTTACTGGATATTTCAACGCTGATTTACTCTTTAAGTGAATGATGCTAAAATAATCAATTATTGATTTGCTCTTTATGCCCAGGACATTGTAAGTTACTAATTCTTATGTTAAATTGTGTCTTTTTTCTATTAAGTTTAGTTTTAGTGCATTTACAGTTTAATAAATGCAAACAGTGTTATTGTAACTAACTCATGTATTTCAAGTCTGACATTTAGGTCCGATACTAGTGTTTACTTAATAAGCTGGATGCCTCACTGTGTGGCTGTGCCTGGGATCATTTTCTATGTGTAAGGAAACATCAGGCTTGACTTAATCATCGCTTTGCTAACTTCCTAAAGCAAAATGTAACAAAAAATATATATAATATAAATTTACTGAATTATTTTTAATATAATAAATCGTACACCAGCAACTTGGTAAAAAAAAAAATCTTCAACATTAACAGGAATTACAATTCAAGTGTAAACCTTTTTAATGCAGCAGCAGATTGGTCAACAGTTTAACAGGAATTAAAACGCCAGTATATAATATACAGTATATCCAGCTATTTGTGTCCGGTATCGGTATCAGTGCATCACTCCTGACAGTGCATTCAGCTGTGTTGACACATTGTTGGTGCAGGATGAGAATTGCAAAGTTTACACTAAATGCAGTCACGTAATGTCTGTGTTGTTGCCAAGAGAGCTTCGCCCATTTTCTTTTGCTAATTTTTGGGCAATTAGTAGTTTAGAAGCATATAATAAAAACACAGACGTTTAAAGTAATTTTGTGCATAATTTAACTGTTCTTTTGTTAGTTTTGCAGCACACTTTATTTGTTTCAATTTTGTTTGTTTTTATCAACATTATAGGGCTGACCCGAATGTTTTGAACCTTTGACTGTTGCCATGGGAATTGTTTTTTTATGTATATAATTATGTAATAATAAAATATAAATCCCCAAATATCCCATGAAATAAGGAGTAACCCCACATTATTCATTATCCATATTCAACATCAATTCGTATTAGTTTTTCTCACACAAATATTTCTGTTTGTTGTGAGTAGAGGTGTGTGTATGTGTGTGTGCGTGCGTGCATGCAGCAGTGCAGCAGCAGCACTGTCCTGATATTTCTCACTGAGGCTTCGAAGCCCCAAAATGGGATTCGGGACAGCCCTACAACAGTAATAACTGGTAACTGGCACTCATCAATATACTTGGGAAGCTAGAAGACAGCGACTGTATCTTTTCTAAGAAATAGGTTGTGTCCTTTTTTTTTTTTCATCCTCCAGGAGCTTAATGTGCGACAGTTGACCCTGTCAACAGACAAGGACAAGTACGGTATCCGTCTGAGAGCCGAGCCGGACCACATGGTGCTGGGCAAGAGACTGAAGGGGGCCTTCAAAGCCATTACTGCTTCTATCAAGGAGCTCACCAGCGAACAGCTAGAAGCCTTCCAGAAGACAGGTACTGCTGTGTGGCTGTCTGGTTGTGGTGTTGTGTGTACAAAAAAAGGCACTTATAACTTAAATACACACTTGGGGTGCAAAAAATTGCTAAGCTATCAGCATTTTAATGTAGATTTAATCAGTAGTCAAGGATTTTTTTTTTTTTTTAATAGTTAATTGTGAAGAGCAGTAGGCTAATGTTAGGATTTTACGCACAACTATACAATTGGTATTTTGTTGAAATCATTATTATTTTTGCCCAAATCTCAACTATGAATCCTTGCAATGAAGTCGGGTACAGACAGACGGCCAGTTTATCCTCAGAGTGCAGACCCTAACCCTTCTGAAACTATAATCAGAGCTGGAGTACGGATCAAAGCAGCGCAAGGTATCTTGTCTCCAATTATAGAGAGACGAGGAGAGCCCCCAGAGTCTCTGGGGAAGGAAGCAGCGGAGGTCAGCTGGGCTGTGGGAACTTAACATTTCCAATCACTTGGCTGTTTGAAGTCTAGCCAATTGGAAGGAAGGAAGGAGGGTGAGCGATGGCAGGAAAGAGATAGATGTGGTAGAGGATAGTGGAAAAATGATGGAGAGAAGAAACACATAGATGAAGATGTGTACAGCAAAACCAAGTAACATTTCACTTACTTACATGTTTTCATCTTACAACTTTAACCGTTTCACAGTGTGTTTTCAATTCATGTAAGTTAATTGTGACCTTTTTGGCTGCCTAAAAATGTTTTAGTCAGCGTTCGGTTGTACCTAACTCCACCGTCTTTTGTTACTTCTGGTTGCAAAAACAAAAAAAAAAAAAACACAGCCAAAATACCGTACTCGAGGCTTGAAAACAGCAGTTCACAAACCCATGGGTGACATCGTGTTGACTACTTCCACTGTTTATGTACAGTCTATGGGAGTAGTGTCTACCTGAGTAGAGAATGAAGTCGCTCTCCCTCTATGTGTTGTAATACAAGCTTGTCTGTGCTTTAGTTACGTAGCCAAGCTGGCTAAGTGCACCTTTTAATGCATGTGAGCGTGTCCCACTGACTAGCTCATGGCCTCCGCTCTGCACTGCGCTTCTACGGCTGTTACAGCTGATAATTGATTGTTCTGGAAGCGTCCACCCTCCAGTCCCCCCCACAGGATAACCCTGTTAGCTCTGTCAGCACTGTTGCCCTGTCGACGACTCAGCCATCACTGCGTTGAGAGCCGTGGGGAGGCAATAGAAATGCTCTGAAATCTGTATAGAGAACCTTTAAAGGAATAGTTCAACACAGTATGATGCTACAACATGCAGGCTGTAAGATTATCTTAGCACAAAGACTGGAAACAAGGGGAAACAGCTAGCCTGGCCTGTCCCAGGGTAACAAAATCAGAACAAGACGGGAGAAAGTTGCTGCAAAAAACAAAATAAACATCTGTTAAGTGATTAGTCAGTAAGAGGAACACCACTGTCTCTGCACAGTCTCTGAAATAATCTTTCCATGAAAAAGCTAACAGCTCACACTCAGCTGAAAGTCCACTTTTAACCTTTTGAGCAATTTCTAGCTGAGAAGCCGTGACTCAAAAATCCTTTTTAGACTAGAAGCAATTTGGCTAGAAATTGATGGAGCGTTAATGGCCATTGGTTGTATTGCTCATTATTCCTTACCTGTACCTTTTGATCCCATCATTTTGACGGGGCAGAAGAAAAGATGTTGAGAGATAAGGTGGGAAAGAGCAGAGAAGCAGGGAGGGACACAGGAAATCAAAGCATGGAAATCTAGGATTAGAGGGAAACGGAGTGACTGTTTCACCCAGCCTCTGGGTGAGGAGAAGTGAGGAGGAGAGGAGAACACGGTCACAGTTTTTAGTCAGAACACAGACGTGGGTAATTGCTGCCATTGGCAAAATGGAGATATAAACCTGACTAGAATGGGTTCGCTGTATTGTTGAAAAGCTTAGATCTCGTGTGGAAGTGGCCAGGAAGACTGCAATGTAAGGAATCTTAAAATGCAAGCAAATACGGGTCCAGACCCCAGCTAATTCAAAACAAAGCCTCGGCCTGCATGCGAGTGAAGAGAGCACTTTATTCAGTTTGATTGGTTGTAATTGAAACCATTTCTTGAATTCTTCTCGAGAGACGAACACCAAAATAAAGACTCATTTCACACAATCAGTTGGCAATTTACTCAAATTTAATTAGGAGAATAGAAGACCCTTAATTGTTTACCATCACATTTGTATTATAGTCTGTTGTCAGCATTGATTAGATAATAATTAGCATTAATATAAATCATCAAATGCATCAATGCATTTTCATTCCCTCTTAAATGATCCATTCTGTCATTAGGCTGGTGGTATTTTAGATTTTCAAAGGAAAGCATCTGAAAATCAGTGTTGTACTTGCGTAGTTGAATTATTATGTTATCATTATCTAGTTTAATAATCATGTAGTGATGCGAGTGATCTGACAAAAAAAATGTTAACAGCAGTTCTTTATTACAGTATGTGTCACTCGGCATCCAACTGACTTTGTAGCAGAACATTTTTCACGATTGTCTCTGTCAGCGCTCCACCACATAATTTTGTCCTGCATGATTGTTGCCGAGAATATCCCAACCCAAGAGGAAAATCTAAATATTTGTGGCAGAAAACGGTTTTTAATGGGTGTGTATGGTTTGACTCATTTTTTCATGCCCCTGGTGAGTATTGTGTGGGTTGTGTAATTTATGGTCATTCAGATATTGTGGTCTGATGATGTTGAAATGATGATGATGCTCGATGGTGTTGAATTTTGCGTGATCAGCATATACACTATGTACACGTTTTTGCTATGAATTGATGGAAGTTATTGTCTGCTATATCACAATGTTTCTTTTTAGGTTCGGTACCATAAGCTGTGGTGATCTGCTGTGATCCTTTTCATCTTGTTGTGTTTCATTTTAAGGATCCATCCAGGTGGACGGCCATGAGCTTCATGAGGAGGACCTGAGGCTGATGTACACCTTCGACCAGAGCTCTGGCTCGGCACAGTATGAAGCACACTCTGATGCACAGGTATAAACCCAGTCGTGTTTGCATCAGATATCTTTTGCATGCAAACTGAACACCATTCAGGGAAAAAAGGACCAAAATAAGATTTAATTCTGAATTTTCTTTGAACAAAATAACTTCCTTGTTAAAGGTATAAAGTATGAAGTTGTTTGTGAGACAATGTGGGGCTCCTCCTGGCAGCTGAACAATAGATGGGCCTCCACATTTAAATCACTGGATCTAAAGTAAACTCTACAAAGTAATAGAAATAAATAAGTAAAGTGACAACCTTTTAAGAGGCTATAAAAACAGCATTTTATTAAAGTAATAGTTTGACATTTTGGAAATAGGCTTTCTTGCTGAGAGTTCAGGCTGTTAGACACCGGCGGCTTTTTTTTTTTTTTTTTTTTTATGTGCAGTGAATTTGCACATCCATATATTTTTTTCGAACAGTTGTTTTTGTCATGAATACTTTAATACAGAAAGTGAATATTATGCAGTGAAAAAGCGGTGTAATATTTTTTCAGAAAGAGGTTCATTTTTCTGAGCTTTCATACCGTGAATAAAGTCATCAACCAATCAAGTGCTGAACAGGTTGAGTCACGCCTTTATTTATGAAACAGTAACATGGAGGCGTTGTAGTCTGAACTAGGACAGCAAACTTTATTACTTCTTTCAACCTTGACAAAGGCAGCGCAGACCAGATCGACTCCTTTAGCTCTTACCTTTCACAATAGCATAGATGTAGCATACTGTATATTTGCAGGCAAGTATTTTTCTTGTCATTTATTTGTCACACCCTGATGTGTAAAGACCTTCAGATGAGAAGATCAAGAAGATCTAATAAGCTACCGCTAGCAGCCAGTTAGCTTAGCACAAAGACTGAAAACAGGGAAACAGCTAGTCTGGTTCTGTCCAAAGGTAACAAGCCAACCAACACCTCTAAAGCTCATTAAATATCACTTTATATCTTGAGGACATTGTCCCAACAGTTAATAAACCTGTGACAACACCGATGTTACCAATTTACACTGGACTTTTTACCAGAAAACATGAAACTCAATATCTGTAGAGCGCATACTTTGATATTTAGCGTTGAATTGCTGCGTGTCCTCCTGGCACCGCCGTGCCGTGTATGCAGGCTGTGACCACTCTGTCCTCTGCATGGCCACGGCCTCATTAACGTCATGGTTTTCTTAAAGTATTGGGTTTAAATCTAAAATATTGACCCCAAATCCTCAGTGGGCCGCAGTGGGCAAGTCATGTAACTGGTGTATCCCCGAACACCACATAACACTAACTACCATGAAGTTGCAAACCAACAAGTGGAAACCTCTGGAAGTTACTGCACCCAGCCAAGAAATAGTCTGGTTTAGAAGTGCTACGCCAATCAACTTCAAGCTGTAGCTTCACGTGAGGGTGAATGGTAAATGGACTTGCATTTATATAGCGCTTTTCTAATCTTCTGATCACTCTCATCTCTTTACACTACATGTCATCATTCACACACACATTCATACACTGATTGCAGAGGCTGCTAAGGTGCCAACTTTGCCCATCAGGATCTAATCTAAATACTCATTCATCTCATTCACACACCGATGGCTGTGCTTTCAGGAGCAATTTTGGGTTAAGTGTGTTGCTCGAGGACACATAGACATGTGACTGGATCGAACCACCGACCTTCCGATTGGTGAACGACCTGCTCTACCCTCTGAGCCGCAGCCGCCCCGTATGGTGGTATCGTTCTTCTCTTCAAAATCTTGGCAAGAACGAGATTATGCTGTTTCTTTAACCTGGTATCAGTCACATCCTTTTATTCTGAATGAATATAAAAACAAATTTTATCTTGATTCTTTAAGTTGATTTCATGTTTTGAATGCATGTTAATCACTTAACTGTAATTTTTTTTTAATTTGCAGCACCCATGATTATGGATCATTATGGATCTAGGAAATTTGATAGACCATTCATGTACATTTATTACACACATGTTATGAATAATAAACTCAGCTTCTAACACGTGAAAAGGTATAGAAATACACACACTCACAGTACGCACCTCTCTCTCCTTACTGCCACATTACTACTGTGTAGGTTGAGCTGCAAAGTGTAATGTAACCTGATCTAAAAAAATTGTAAGTGCCTCTCCGCTGCGCTAAGCGGCCATATACTGTAAATGCATTTATTTGTCTTTGCTGTGAGTGTGATGTATGAAATCATTTCACGGCTAAGTGGAAAGCGGCATGTATGCGTTTCCCACAGGCCCCCTCTAATCAGAGCTCCTCCAACCGTATACACACCACACGGCTGCACCTTAATACCAGTTTACTGAGCTGGCTTTTTAATTCTCTCTGTTACTCTCGCTCGCTCGCACCGACTCTCCAGCTCCCATCTGTCTGTCTCTCTGTTCTTTCTCTCTAATGTTCCTTTTCTGTTTGCTTTTGTGTGCTTTTCTCTGTCACCCTGTCATCTCTCTCCCTCCTCCTTCTTCCCATGCTAAAGTGTTCGGGGCTGGCAGCAGCTCAGCCTTACACAACATGATGACACCTCAATATTGTCATTATTGCTGTGTGGCTGGCTGTTGTTTTTTCATTACTTTTACATAATAAATGTGTAAGGCAGATTTATTTCAGAAATTTTGCTCCCTGCCTTTTCAGCTGTGTAGTTGACAGCGAGGGGCTGACGGTGAGTCTGAGTCTGGTCGGTCAGCAGCTGCAGTAAACTCAGAGGTCTTCATATCATGTGGAATTCTGTCTCTCTCTGCTACTGTTCTGACAAATGCATATTGCAGTAATCATGGGCTGTACGTGATTACAGTACAACGTGTCAACACTAAAGTCTGTTTGTTGTCACAGTAACAGGAAAATACTTAATTCATGCCTTCACTTCGTCACTATGGCACAAAAAGAAAAGTATGGACTAGAAAATATGTGAAATATACTGTACCTCAGTATTTTAGATATGTCTTTGCCCACATATTAAAATCTAATGTCATGATCAAAAGTTGATATCTGTTCTCAAATACATACTGAATCAGAATCAAATTTTATCGGCAAAGTGTGTGCGCACATACAAGGAATGTGACTCGTGTTTTTTTTTGCATCTCTCTCAATGTGCATACACATAAATAGACATAACAGCTAGGAACAAGGACAACAAAGCTGGACTAATAAATGTAAAGAATTGACAGTATATTAAGTATACAAATATGTGAAAATAGGTATATATAGATTAGGGCTTTCAAAGTTTGGTGATTAAAACTCAAATTCGTTTTAATGGCACTAAATTCTTTAGCATTAATGCAATCAGTTTATCAGCTTTAAAGCTACAGCGAAGATACTGGTATCATGTCAAAATAAAATACCTAAGGAATCCATAGCTACAAACTATCTCATACTAGCTCTTCTGGAACGTTCAATAACACTTCAAACTTGCGCTAAAGTTTGGCAAAGAAAAACTGTCATGGCCATTTTCAAAGGGGTCCCTTGACCTCTGACCTCAACCCACCTCCTCTCACATACCTACCCACGAGTCTCCCCTTTACAGACATGCCCACTTTATGATGATCACATCACAGTTTGGGGCAAGTCATAGTCAAGTCAGCACACTGACAGCTGTTGATGCCTGCTGAGCTTGAGTTTGCCAAAACATGACAACTGTCATTGTATTGTGTTGTCAATTGAATTCCAATAATAAATATATAGATACACTGGTATAAAGCAAACATGTTTGCCCACTCCCATGTTGATAAAAGTATGAAAAACTTGACAAATTTCCCTTTAAGTTACATTTTGAACAGATAGAAAATGAAATGTAATAAATACTGAATGTGTATACATTGACTGGATGAGTTTGTACAGTAAGTACATGTGAGTATGTCTATATACTGTATGTACAGCTTGTAGGATTTATATTGACACTGACAGATCATACGTACATATTAAATATATGTAATAATTCTGGTTTGCCCCCAGTTAATTGTGGGAACCCTGTTTAGATTAGTATATATATTTTTTATACTTTAGATATTTAAACATTTTATACAAATATATACAGTATATGACTTATAAATATGTGCTCATGAACCTGAAGTCAAGTTAATTTTATTTATTCATGTATCTCAAAATCTTTTTTTTCTCTCCTAAAAAGTAAAAACAACAAAAACTTGCGTTGAAAAAATTAAGACATTTTAAAAAGACATTACTGTATATTGGTCAAGACTTCCTTATCAGTCTTTAGAAACATGAGTTCTGTGATCACATTTTTTTTTCCAATGTATTTTCAGTTCAGTATTTCGTTAAAAACTTCTCCCGTTGTCCTCGGGGTGTGTTGTCCGTCAGGTCCTGGTGCTACTGGATGTGTCCCCAGACCAGTCCATGGTGGATGAAGGCGTTGCCCGAGAGGTCATCAACCGCATTCAGAAACTACGCAAGAAGGTGGGACAATTATTTCAGGAGCACTACTAGCTCTGGAAACTAGAGTGACACATAACACACTACTCGTGAATTTTACAATCCAGTGTCTAATGAATCAACTGCGACGTATTAGAAACAGTTTGCCAACATTTGTAATCAGGGCTGTACCAGGTTGAGCAAAACATGCCACTGAGGCAGTGGCATGTTTTGTAAACTGACTTACACTTGAGTTGTAAAGGAAGACAAAATACCTTTCTAGGCTGTTACGTGGTGAGTAATGTATGACCGATAAGCAGGGGAAAGGAAATTGACGGAGTACAAGAAGCATACAGGAATCTTAGAATGCATCTCTGGTCCAAACCACCTGAAGAGAGGCTAATTGGTCATGTATTTGTTGTCGTGATCTTTAGCCTTCAGCATCCTAATCCCGATTGTATCTTTAGTACACACCCTCTCTTCCTCACACATTTTGATCAATATAGTAGAGTTGAAGCGTCAGCAATCTTGAGAAACTAGCAAGTTGAGTACGCTAGTTGACAACACTGACAGTAACCTTCCAGCCTCCCTCCAAAATGTGCCTTCCCATGCATGAAAATAAAGCAAAACTTGCACATAGGTCCAGTCCTATGCTAAACTGGCTTTGTGGGCCAATAGTTTCTTATGGGGGCGCTACACCTAAATTTTAATTCTTTGAAAATACATAACAAATCTGCCATATGTGCTACAACTTTGCAACTTCCACCAAAATGTAGCCCAAAATGAGCAGGAATTTTCAGATGCTTCAACCTGGCAGGAATTAGGAAATCTGTTTTTCTCTAAAAACTTTCTGTAAAAGTTATTAAACGTATCTCTTTCTACATTTTTTGCTCAGTTGACACCAAATTTGCTCCATTTTTAAACCTCAATTTGTCACTTGTGGAGCAATCAGTCTTTATTGATTTAAAATACTATCACTGTGTTGTCTAGATGAAGTACACAAATTCTCAGACTTGTGTCTCAAAAACAGTTTTTGACACTAGTTTGAAACCTGCTTTTTTATGCAACCCTGGCGATTTCCTCCCTCATAGTGTGAAGTGGTAGTTTCTCCTGAGCAGTAAGCTCACCACGATGGTGTCTTGCCTTTGGTGTCTGACGTTGTGAGTTCAAGACCCAAATGATGAACAAACATGCTAATGCCTGAAAGGATTCATGATATTGGAGTTGTCCTATTCATTTGCCTTCTTCATCTTCCTCCTGATTTTTCCTCCTCTGAATGCCTGGCCTCAACCCTCAGCTGTGCAGCAACTATAATTATCTTTACTTTTTTGTCAGAGCATTTCATTTATTGATTGCTGTCAGGATGTAATGAGAACTTCAACAAGTATAAGAATTTTAAATATTATAACAAATATTTCAAAAATCTTAACCAATCGTACCTTGAAAACTTGATTAGTTGATCATCACAAAATTAATCAGCAACAATTAATTGCTTCTCAAATGCAACAAGCCCGATCCTCATTATTATATATGCATTAAAAAAATTTGAAATGTTCTTCAGACCAACAGGAAGACTAGCTGGCGTCAGCTAATGGGGCTCATTTTAAATAAATGAATTAATTAAATGCGTACCAAGTTGAAAAACAGTTGAGCTGGTGAAAGATAAATAGAAGAGTAAAATGCAGTAATTTGTGTTTTAATGTAATTCATAAAGTAGAATTACAGAGTATAATAAAGTATAAAGCTTCATATTACTTCTCATACTCCATTTTAATTATTATTTATTTGTGTTATATTTTTGACTTGTCTGACTTACTGCATTTGTGAGTTTTGGGCTCCATACTGGATGATTGGTCTGACAAAAAAACTGATGACATCATGTCGTGATGGACAATTTTCACTCTCCTCTGGCATTTTATCAACTCAGCTGTTAATTGATTAATTGAAGTGAATGAAAGTAATCGTTAGTTGCAGCCGTACAACGTAGACCAAGCCTAAAAAATGTTGCTGTATTATTTTGTTACGTTTCCCTCCCTCTGATCACCCCGTGCTCCCCCCTTCCTCTTTATGTCCCATGCTAATTTTGTCAGGGCCGTTTTGAAATCTTTCCACTGCAGCGTCACAGTTAGAGGTTTCTCCATCATAAGGCAGGCTTAATGGAAGCTTAATTACAGTCTGGCCCCTTTCAGATTCTAATGTTGGGGCTTTGAAGTGGTCTGGGGAGTAAAGACGGATTAGCCAACGGCCCCTTGTTTTCACAAGCAACAAACTGTTTTTTCCGTCCCCCTATAGCAGTGGTGTGCACTGGCTCCCGGCCAGGCTAAATTCCTCCAGTTATTTCAAACTGAGATCTGTTAGGAATTTTCCACCCCAGGGATGGGAATTAATTTTTTAACAATTCTTTGACATGTTTGGTTGTAGTTTGGGGGTGTGTTTGAGTGTCCTTTATCAGTTTGGATGGGTATTTGTGTGTTAGCATATGCAAGGGTGAGAAACAGAGGTCAGTGCTTCCTTTTTGTTACTGGACCGCTCCAAAACTTCAGATCTCTGTAGCTCTATCTGACGTGACACACACACACACACACACTCACACTCACACTGTACTATCCCCTGCAGGGTAGGGTCAGTACCTTGACTTGGCAGGAAAAACCTATAAACCTTCCTCCATTGATTGACTGCTCCTCTGTATCTCACTAACGCTATTCCTCTGCCCTTGAGCCACATACTGCAATTGGTGTGTGCGTGCTATACAGTCAATACATGTGTGTACGGCTGTGCACATGTGTGCATGGCTGCACGCTACAGATTAGGATGAGATCAATGTGTTTGAGTGTGTCAAGGTTAGAAGAAGCTGTCAGCACACAATGCCAAAATAGACGGGCTTTCAGCCAATAAAAAATCTCCCCTTGTTCTCGTCTGCCATTATTTGTTCCTACACTGTCTGTTTTTTGCTTTTTAATCCCTACCTACTCATCTTTTTGCCGCCCCTCCATTGTGTTTACCCCCCCCCCCCACACACACACACACACACACACACACACACACACACACCTTCACTTCCTTCTTTCAGGTAATTGTTACCTTCAGACTTGGCGTCTTTGGCAGTCATTTCAATCAGCTAATGTTTTTTTTTTCTCTTATTGTGCATCATTGTTTGAAGAGCTATTCAAGCAGTACATTTAGCACATTTACTCGCTTAAAGTTCCTGGTTAAAGATGCTGATGATTCTTCTTTTTGTTTTTTACTAAAACAAATATTCTCATTTATTTTCTGATAAATGCTGTCCATGATGTTCATTTACATATTAAAACCCACTACTGTCTATCAATCCCTTGTCTCACAGGGTCATTTGGTGCCGTCAGATGAAATAACTGTGTATTACCGCTGCCAGCCAGAAGGGGAGTACTTGGGCTCTGTGATCCAGGCTCATACTGACTTCATCCTGGCTACCACCAAGGCTCCATTGCTGCCCTTCCCCGTCCCCAAGACTGCCAGCGTCATCATAGAAGAAAAGACTCAGGTATGAAAGGACACCTCAGGGCAAGCGGGAGTATTCGCTTTATGTGATCTGATGCAAAGCCGGTTTAACAGGCAGCTCATTGGGTGCCACAACCTTACAACATTTATGAAACATGATGTAACAGACATCAGTGATACTGTGGAGTTGGTTGTTCATAGGATCTTTTAATAATGACGATTTCCTCCTGGTGATTTCCACACTACCACTCACTGAATGTATATGTGGTACAAGTCACAGTTTGATTTTTATGCCTCAGCTTTATGTTTTCTAGTTGTTCGTCCACACGTACATCCGACCCATTCTCATGAATGTGATGTCTCAGGAACATCTGGCTCAATTTGGCGCAAACGTCCAATTCAACTCAAGGATGAACTGATTAGATTTTGGTGGTCAAAGGTCAAGGTCACTGTGACTGTAAATAAAGAATTCATATGCTAATTATGTCAATTTCACACAAATGCGATCATATTTTGGGCAGACATGTAAAGTGCAACCATGAGGCAGTAATTCTAGTTTAAAGAATATAAGTCAGTCTTTGTCATTCTCTTTTTGTATTTGCTGCAGCTGAAGGGCTCAGACTTGGAGTTAACCATAGTAAAGGGATCTTCAGCCCCTCGGGCTCCTCTAAATGGACCAGCTTGCACCTATGTGAACGTCAGCGTGAAGGTCAACAACAAAGAACAAGGTAACACATCTGAAGACCACAGAGGAAGTCTGCTTTTCCAGCCAGAAAAGATCTAACAAGAATATGTGTATCTGTTGAACTGTGAATCAAACATCTGCTGAGTGTTGAGATAATAGGAAATGTACCACACCATTTTATCTTGTCTTACTGATAATGTCCTCTGTAAACTGTTTGGCTACATTAGTAATCCTCTCTGACTGGTTTCTTATTCAGAGGGGGTGGTGCTGTTGGAGAACCCCAAAGGGGATAACAGACTAGACTTGGACAAGCTGAAGAAAGTGTGCAGCAGCATCTTTGGAGCCAATAACACCCAGCTCAGGTTCTTCAATGGTGGGACTGGTGAGAACTGGTTTTGGCTCCTCAGAGTGACATGAACGCGGCGAATCACTGTTAGAAACTGTTACTCAAATGTCTGTGGATCATCCTACAGCCGCCTTCTTACTACAACCTCATGTAAAGACTAACATGCTTGAACTTTACAGTTGTAGTATTTTTGAAAGTTATTGTAGTCAACTATGGAGGTTCTCAACGATAGGTTATCAAAAATGCAACTGAATACAGTAGAATAGAAAATACTGTTAGTTAAATGAGCAAATACGATGTTAAAATAATGTCAGTTGAGTTATCAGGTGATAAAATCAATTAAAACATTTTATGTTTTTACTTTATATTTATCTGGCTAGAACATTTCTAGGCACTCAATCAGTTTTCTACATTATTTCCATCACCTTTTTCCCTACACAATATTGATAATTTTTCTCATTTCTATATGATAATAACATTGTGAAGTGCACATGCATATTCAGTGCATTTATTAGTCAGGGTTTGTGTGTGTGTGTAACTGGACTGTTTGAGCGCCTGCCTTTTCAGCTAGCTACGTAGCTAACTCTTGTCATAAAACTAGAGCATCTTTGTAGAAACTCTTGTAGCAGTAGATATAGCATTTGAGCCGACAAGCTATCCTTAGTTACCGTATTTTTCGCACTATACGGCGCACTTCAAAATCGCCCAACTGTTTAACTAAGACACTGATGATGAATGATTTGATGGACTTGTGGAAGAGGAATGAACTGAAAAGTGAGTGTATTGTTTTGTATTTCATGTTACAACTGAAAATGTTGAGAGTTATTGTAGTTATTGAGTTATTAAATGAATTGAATAAAGTTTGACCTATCTGACCGCTTTGTTTCCCTTAATGCGCCTTATAATCCTGTGCGCCTTATAGTGCGAAAAATATGGTAGCTATGTAACCCTACTTTTTTTTTAGCTATTAGTTAAGTTTGTTGGGCATTATTAGAAGGAAGAGGTAAGAAAATGTAAAAATTTGTCTTCATGTGCTTGCATTCGTTACAGAGTTGTCCAACACAGCGGACCTTGAGGCTTTGAGCGGTAAAACTTTATCAGTGACTTCAGGCTCCTCCTCCCCTGGCCCCACCCCCACCACCACCGACACCCTCCTGTGTCCCTACGTGAACCTGCTGCTCTGCAACGCGCGGCCAGCTGGTGAGACATACACACACACACACACACACACACACATATATATACTGTATACTGTACATACAGTAATGCACAACTGAGGCAGGCCTTCTCACTGTTTAAGTAAAAGGCTCCCATTACTCTTTTTTATTATGGTCAACAAATCCCCCGGAGAGACCAAAACTAACTGAATTTATCCTGCTGACAAGTTTTGTCCGTGTAGTCAAAACTTTATTTAAATTAATGTAGTGTCGTAGCCTCAATAGATGGGATCCTTTATTTTGACACACACATTAGTCTGATCCTGACAATGCCTATTTCTCAATAGTTCAAAGTGTAAAAAAAATAGCAGTAACACTCTTCAAAAATCACAAAAAGTCCTGCGTTCATTTTTGAGATGGAGCTAATTTTTTAAAAAAATGTCAGACATTTTGGAAAATATCAGTTTTTTTCGCTGATGTTTTTATGACTTGCACCATCTGGCAGCAAACCAAATTCCCCCTTGGGAGCAATAAAGATTGAGACATTGACAAACAAACGTTTATTGATGAGTTTATTTTGCTTTCTTGCTCTAGAGCTGTGCCACTTTCATGTCTGTATAGTAAATATGAAGCTACAACTTGCCTGACTGTGTCTGAAAATAATAGTCCAACACGTAAGCCCCATCCCCACCCCATAAAACTGTAAGTTGTTTTAACACTTGGTGTGCTTTTGCTGAAAGCGTCAACCGATGCCATGGTAATAAACCTCCAAATCAGTATTATTGTTATACATATACTGTATATGTAATAATAATAACTATGTATTAATCCCAAAGTAGCCCATGAAATAAGGAATAATCCCACAACATTATTCACGTTCAACAGTTATTAGTTATTCTCAGAGGGATATCACTGTTTGTTGTGTGTAGAGGGGGTGTGTGTGTGTGTGTGTGTGTGTGTGTGTGTGTGTGTGTGTGTGTGTGTGTGTGTGTGTGTGTGTACAGTAGTGTGGCAGCGGCGCTGTCCCGGTGCTCTGAAACAGGAGATCTGGCGACACACAAACAGAAGAACATGTCAGCCTGCTGCTCCGTGCCGCAATGCAAAGCTTCGAATATCTGAGTATTCCTCACAGATATTTCAAAGCCCAAACAACGGTATTCGGAACGGCATTATTTTAAAAGTGGGATAAAACTGGTTAATTAGTGAGCTTTAGAGGTGCTGGTAGACAGACTACCTGCACTATACTGTATAGTATGTAATAATTAGAAACCATTCCTGTAAATTAAATGCACCTAGCTATTTTCCACCACTTGAATCAAATACAGTCATTGTGCGTTGTACTGTGTTCATTGTACTAAAGGAAATGTACAATAATCCAGCTTTATCCTTTAAGTAATTCACACTCAAACCCTTTCACCTTGCCCCCCTGACCCTACATCTACCAACTGATCAGCCTGGCTCTCTGTCTCTTTAAGGTCCTTTATTGTCTTTTTGATCTATCAGTCCTTCTTGCTGTCTCCGCCGTTTTCCCATGGCTGAGGCTTAGGCTTGTTACCTTTCCAGAACGTGTGAACAAGCTTCACTAACAAGCCAATCATTTCTCAATTTGTAAAGGAAGTAAAGTCTGTCTGCTTCGCTTATCTTCAACACTTACTTCCCATCTCCTCCAGAGTGCCAGACAGGAGAGGTGGGCACCCTCCTGCTGGTGAACCCAGTGGGCCAGAATGGGCTCGACTACCAAAGCCTGCTGTCTGAGGCCGCCAAGGTTTTCGGCCTCCGCAGCAGACGACTCAAACTCTTCCTCGACGAGGACCTCACCCAGGGTAAGATGAAAAGATGGTCGATATCATATTGACTTATGCATCCATGTAGACGACTTCGAAACTGATTTAAGGCCAATATTTCTTGCCGAATATTCAGGGAGGAGAAAATCACCTTCATCATCTAACAAGTCAGTGATAAGAAAAGTAGTTTCAGAGTAGATTTCCTTATCCCTGCCTACTGTCAGCTGGCACCAGCGTATAATACATTTAATTATTTTTTTTTATTTTATTTTTTTTTACTTTTCAGCTATCAGCTTAAGCAAATAACGCCAGCAGAGGTGAAGTTGATAACAGGTTTTTTTTAATGTTTTCAGTGGACATAAGATTTACTTCACAAATTGGTGCCCACATGTAAAAGATGCAAGTGACAGCTTGCAATGGTTTCTCTAGCCATGTATGCTATCAGATACTATAAATATCACTTTAATTATATTTAGCTAACATGCATTTCAGTTCTGTGGCCTGCAACATAGGCTACATCTCAAATGAATGAAATGATAGAGGAAGATCAGATGTCAGGTCAGTGAGTAAGTGGCTGTGATATGATGGCACAGTTTGGATGCAGTAAAGTTGCACATTACAGATGAAAACTTAACAGCACATTCCTTCATGACTTCCCAAAGTTTTCTTTTGGATCCTCTTTTTTATTAGCTCATTACTTAAACTAAACTACAACATGAGCAGCTTAAGATCTTGGGAGGTTTTTTGAAAATTGTGATCTTTTGTGATTGATTAAATGTTTTTCCTCACCTAATTTTATCCATCAATATAAACAAACATCCTTTGTGAGTATTTGATGTCTCTGTGTTTTTCAGAGCTGCCAGCTGATTCATCAGTCAAATCTCTCAACACCAAAACTCTGTTTGTGAGAGTTATTCCAACAACTGCTGAAGCATAAATCCAGAGAAGCCATCTTTTGGAAAATTTGTCTCAGATATCTCACAGGTTCCCTGAATGAAGTTTTTTTTACCAGTAAAATGCCACCATTATCCCCTTTGTGAATTTATGTCATTTGTTTAGATGCTTTTTTTGGAAATCCTGATGCTAAGCAGACTTGTCTGTCAAGTTCACAACTCCTTAATCCATGCAGTCACTATCTCCCATATCCTCAGGCAGAAAATGAGCATGCTGAAAGAGGTCCTGAGTTTTTGATGTGTATTGGTGCGTTCTAAGATGTGGTGATAGCTCTAATTAATCAGCGTATTTAGCCAGGACTTGCAGAATGGTTCTCCCTGGCGCAGTTTCTTTCCCTCATACTGTCTTTAATTTGTCACCAATTATAAGTGACAGTTTTCTAAGAAAGCACAGTGGGTTGCTAGGCTATATTTATTCTGGACATAATTTCTGCACTAGAAAGTGGATGCACTTCAAGAACAGAGTGACTGCTCATACATAACAGCTGCAAAGATCTGGGCAGATGTGGTCATGGAAACTGGGAATTGTCTGACAGAAGGAAAACTCTACAAATTACCCACAAAGAAAGATTAGTTTACCTCCGATTTCTTTCAGCCATGTTTCATCATCTCATCTTGGAAATACAGATCCCAGGGAGCCATCTAACCTGTCTGTCATCATTACCAATAGTTGTTTTTGTCTTATTATGCTAATGATAAAAGTTATGCAAGCTACTTCTCTTTAAGGCTTCTTGGAGGTGAGCTTAGTCCAGAGTAATTATTGCTGTGACTCATAATCAAGGAACCAATTTGGCCTATTGTGCTTCCACGTCATTTTGAATTTAACAGATAAACCTGCTCTGTTCATTGTATTGGGAATCCTTTGACAATTGTAAAGGCATTTAAAAGGTGAGATGAATTTTCAGGGCTGCTGTACCTTAATGACAGAAGGGTTCTTGAATAAAAAGAGTAAAAAATGGATAATGTACTGTTTTAAGTGACAGGTGGAATAAATCAAAGGAATCAACATGCTTTTTTCTTTCCTCTCACTCAAACCTTTGTATGATGTCGGTGACTGACTAAGCTGCAGATGTGTAAAAATGTGTTCGCCTTTGTTAATCTGGTTGCTGGAGACATTTTAACTTTAAAAGGTCAGGGAACAAATGCAACAAAGGGGATTAAAAATGCCTTCAGCCACAAGAAATGAATTTAAGGAACAGTCTGTAGCGTTTAGGGGGATATATTGGCAGAAATGGAATATAATATTAATAAGTACTTTATGTTTAATGTATGATCACTTTATTACAAGAATTGTGTTTTTGTTACCTTAGAATGAGCTCTTTATGTCTACATAGGGAGTGGGTCCTCTCTTCACGTAGCCGGCCACCATGTTTCTACAGTAGTCCAGAACGGGCAAACTTCTGTGTTGACTTTTAATGCTCGGGCCAGAGTTGACAACATTACTCGCTCCAGTGTTAACCCTCGCCGTTACTCCATTCAGCCGCCAGGAAACAAGACACAGAAAACTTCTGTTGGTCTTGAGGAGCTGCAGCATTTATTTCTACACAAACTGCAACTTCCACTGAACATTCACTTGATATTTTCAAAGCTAAACTGTCTTGTGCTCTAGTTGTACACTTTTTCGCTCAAACACAGTCACCCCCACTCTCTCTCTCTCTTGTTTCACCACTCACTTCCTACATACATACATTCAGTGGACGCTGGCTCCGCTGCGCTCCGTGTGACCTATGTACGCTACTCTTACAACAGCTAGAGAGGGAAGATCACGTCTTCACATCGGCCACCGTAGTTCCTCTACCGCTTGGCACACAGGAGAGGTTGCAAGCCGCAAAAGTCACCCGCTAGATGCCGCCAGATGTTACACCTCCTTTAACAGAAAAGTGAAAATTTGGTAAGTACAGTTATTTCCTTTATTGCAGAGACGAGATGAGAAGATGCTGGAGCTAGCAGCCGGTTAGCTTAGCATAAAGTCTGGAAACGGGGAAACAGCTAACCTGACTGTACAAAGATAAGTGGAATCAATCTTCTCATCTACCTCTTGCCTAGAAAATGAATATGCCCTTTTCCCAAAATGTCAAACGATCCCTTTAAGAAAATGTGTGCAGTACAGCAGATGAAAGTGAACACCTGTTTTTTCTTTGTACAAGAGTTGAGACCTGCTTTGTCAAAATTAATGTTGGGAAAGAAGCTGTGAGGAGATGAATTGTGTTTTATAGGTAAAAAAGAAAAATGAGGCCTCTTAACAGTAGAAGGATGCACGGTTTCTAGTTTTTCCTGCTTTCTGATCAAATCTTAAATCAGCCTCAACAAAGCAGCCAATCTGTTCCTCCATCACTGTCGCAACTTTACAAAAACCCAGTGTGAAATATTTGGCTAGAAATACAACCACATGATGGTACCATTCTCCCAAATCATATACAGGCATTTTTGAGAAGCCTTTTCATGGTTTCTGTTAAGTATCTGACTATATGTGTCACAGATGTGCCTGCTGCTCGTTCTAGTTTCAGGTGTGAGTGATGACAGTTTACTGTATCTAATATTCTGGCTGCAGCTGACACAGTAACTAGCTGGCCCTGGAAAGAGGAATTAATCATCTGCTGGGTCAACCTGTGAGACCCATACTTTGTAAGGTTTCCTCGGTCCTGGTTTTTAATGCTAGCTGCCAGTCTGAACGAGGGATTCACTGTAGACACTATAGACAACTATAGACTCACTATAAAAATATCAAAACTTTTGACAATACAGAGGCGTTGTAGTTCCTTTGGAGGCTTTAACATGGACAGTTAATAATGTCACTAGACTCCATATTATCATGAATATTGCATTCCTCTACTAATATGGGTGACCTTGAGGTTCGATTGATGGGGATTAAACATAGACTTGGCTTTCTAGGGGATGTTGATAGGGTGCTGACGTCCACAGGCGTGGTGTTAATCTCTGTGTGTGAAACAAGGTTCCCACTGGTCTGCAGCCAATATAGTAAAAATGTGTGTGTGTGTGTTTTAGATCAGTGTGTGTTGATTAATGAAGGGGCCGGGACGGAGAACAGCTTGTTGGCAGTTCAGGCAACTCTCAACTGGGGGCGCTGCTACAGAAGCTCTTTTCTTCTTGTATCTTTACACCATAATACTACAAATTAACCAATAATTTGCATTCAAATTAAATGCATGAACACACTATTAATCTTATATTATCCAAATAATGCTCATAAACACCAGCACAATATATTAAACTGCTCCTCAGCTCAGAAACAATCAACTATGACTATATCAGATAAGTACCCCAAATCACATTATACACAGATGTGAATGAAGTACTCAAATCCTTCACCTTTAACACAATACATGAAATACTCTAAGTAGAAGTTATGAGTTCAAAAATCATCTGTAAGGTCAAAAGTATTGGCAGTAAAATGTATTCCAGTGTTAAAAGGTGTGGTTACTCAGTGTCTAGTTTTGCTTACAGGTACATGATAATTATAAAATTCTCTATTATGGTATACTGTACATGGTTTTATATTATGGGCCTGACATATACTGCAATACAGTAAAGATACTTAGACAGATAAATAGCCAGACAGGAAGTCTGTTGATCTAGTGAATCAAATAACTGTCAAATAAGGGAACTCAAGCACATTGATGCAAAAATCATATCAAAATCCATATTTCCATGAAGCAGTCCTGCTCAATGATTTGCAGCATTGTCCACAATGACCTTACACATTCAGAGATATTAAAAGAATAGCTACAGTCCCATGGTATAAACAGTATGGCAAAATGTGCACACATTTTTATCATTTTATACTCTATATCCAACATGCTCTCATCCCACCTCGTCATTTACTGATGCCTTGTCAGACCGCTTGGCGCCATTCTTTTCGGTTGCAGTAAACATGCTTAATGTTGAGAAGTAAACAAAAAATAATAAAACCACTATAGTTCGGTTAAGGGAATAACAGCATGATTGGGCTTAAAACTACTACGTTTGAAAAGTGACACATCAAAATGTGAGTAGTTTAGTACACTTTACTTTCCACCTGTGAATTCCAGCATCTCTATAATCAGTGTCACTTCAGTGTGATGATTTTATCCTCCCCCTGCTCCTGGGCGGAGCAGCACGCTGCTTCACCGGTTAAATATTAAGCACACAGCTCTTGTCTCATCCTCTTCTCATCCGTCTCGCTCCCATCTGCTCCTGCTGCTCCATTTGTGCCTCTGCACACCCCGGCCCGGGTAAGAGAGCAGGTCAGCGACCCATCTGCTGAAAGACATCACACAAATACAGTATGCAGCGTAGGTGAAGTGAACATGACCCCTGTCATCTAACTCTAATAATGGACAACAAAACTCATTACAGTGTGCTGCAAGTGACAGTCAGCAGGGAACAAAAGTTTTGCCACAGTTGAGGATGAAGACAGGTGTGTTTTCAAGAATACGTGGCCAGTAAGGTCTGTTTCCAGCCAACCCACCCTGGCAACACATGTATGCTGCGTAATGGAAAAATCTAAATCTCTGCCAGTAAATCAATTTTCAGCGCCCTGCGTGTTGCCCATTTCAGAATGACAGCAGCAAACACAACCTCAAATGAGCAAGCACAATAGGTAAGAGGATGGGGAAAGAAATAGGGATGTTTGTGATTTTGGCTGTAGAAGATTTGTGATCATGGATTATTGCTTCACAAACTATACTATACCCTATCCCTCTGTCTTTGAAAGTTCTATATTGACATATACAGTGTATTTTCTTTTTTAACAGCTTGTTTGGCCACTTTGTCCACATTGCCCAGAATATCTGTATGAGCAGGGACCCACATAATGTGACTTCTGTGCCACATTATGTTACGGTGATTTCATTAATTAAATCCTACCATTAGTGGATGCAACTAAAAATGGCAAAAATACACATTACATTAAATACACATTAGAGGCTGGCCAATAAATTGGGCAGGCCAATATTAGCAGAAAAACTATGAAACGTCAAAGATGTTTGGAATTATATTACATTGTCCGGAAACCCTGAAATTTGAGTGTTAATCTATCCTGCTCTAATTCCTATCTTTATTGTATTTTTTTATTTATTTATTTATTTATTCTTCGGGATATTACCTTATTTCTGTGAGGGATTATCACTTACGTTGTGCCCTATCTTGCATGGATCTCTTTTATCTTGCAGCCATTTTTTTTTGGCTATATGTGTCTCACTTGATATGTCAACTTGTCATGTGCCAACCCATTAAAAAATCAATGATTTTTTTTTTTTTTAGGTAAGAAAAAAAAGAAGAAAAAGTGGACACTATATCCAACTATACACCTAGGCTTTGTTAAACTACTGAGGTTGAAAGTCACACAACGCATCGATATTTGGATTTTTCTAAATATATTTTCAGTTGTGTTTAATCATGTTTTCTGTATTTTCTGTTCCTTCTGCAACATGATGGTCTATATGTTGTTTCACAGACCTCTCCACACTCCACAAAAATACAGGATATTTTTTGCTGTTGTTGTTGACTTTAAAGTTGTCAAATGTTAAATATGTTGAGCCAAAAAATACTGAAACCAGCCTTCAATACCCACCACCTATTATCTGTTTTTTTTTTTACTTGTAAAGTGTAATGAATGGAACAACCCTTTTCCGCTAAATCCCACAAATACCTGTAAAATATTCAAGGATATGACCTCAGTGTTCTCCAGTAGCTATCCCTGAATATATACATTATATAATGTGTATATGTATATAATGGTAATATATATAATTATATTAGGTATATATACATGTTATCAGATTCCCAGATTTTTTTGAATTCATATTCATATCAGTGTATGTCTCATTCAACCATTTGGGGTTTCTTCTCAGGTTCATTTATCTTTATAAACCCTCAGTTGTGTTTATTTTTGTTTTTCCTTCTACACGACCAGCCAAAAGATTTTCTTCTTCTTCGGTTTTATGGCAGTCGGCGTCTCTTCCGCCATCTTTGTTATGTTGAAGGAACAACTGGACGCCACCACGTAAAGGGTCTTCGTTGAGCAGAAGACGGCGTGTTTTTCATTCGACTATAAAAGGACAATTTCTGAGGAAAGTGGAAATGTCTTCAAAACTGCAGTAAGTGTTATTTGTCTTTGAGTTAATTGTTGAGAAAACCAGATGCTTGCAAGCTAGCGCTAACGGAAGTAGCGGAGGTTATATGCAAATGCACGTCGGATTAAAGTTAGGTTAGCTAAGCTAATAACAATAAAGTCACAATGTTGAAACTATGCTTAGGTGACCGTGACACACAAACCGTGTCCAGCAAGGACAGCAGTATGTAAGGGGACAGTTTCATGTTTATTATTATGTTTTATTAATAGAGGTATTGGTGTGAATGGATAAGTTGGAATTCACTAGACATTGGTGCTGCAGTTGATTGCAGGTGTTAGTAAGCTAAGTGTTTGTGTTGTCTTCAAATTAAATTGATAGGGAAGTTATAACCTCAGTTTAAAACGTAAAGCAGGGAGGTAGTAGTAGTTTAACTCACTCCATTTAAGTAGTACTGTTTACTTAATCCATTTAAAGTCAGTTTTCAACTTGATGGTATGATGTGCAAAGGGCACTTCAGCGTAGCTGTTGTTTGCCTCCACAATTAAGGACTCGATATGATTATATTATTTTAATTAGCGTTACATCACTATTTGTAGGCTTCTCGGAAAAGACAGGATTCAATATTCAGATAACATGGGCAATATTTGGTCTTCAAACAGCAGAAGCTCTGCGCCAAAAGTAACTGCGCAAAGTGTCGCGACGTGCGTCGTGACTGAACGAGGGAGCACCACTACGTCCCTGCTTCAGCACTCTTCCCGCTATCTCCTGATCTTCTAAATGCGGCATCTATCTTCACCCTGATGCGCCTGCTCCTCCTCCTCCTCTTCCTCGTGGAACAGCAGAAACAGGTAGGACACGCTTACGATTTGGGAAAACATCACCCACATATCCAGTTAGTGGGGAGGAGGCACATAGTCCTGCGCATTGTAGTTCTTTGTTGCTTTTATAGTTGGTCCGTGTCATGGTTGTTAGGAGCCCGGTGATGATAGGAGATGCCCTGGCATCCGTAGTGAGATGCGTCGGCAGGAAAGACACACTGTTGCTACCCATCCTGTGTGCTGTCGTTGCCACAGAGACACGCATTCTGCCGCAGGTATGCAGTGGAGCAGAGGGGACGGATGCAACCGATTACTTTACTGTTTCCCACTCTTCTGTTTGTGTGGACATATGCTGCACATGCAACATGGAGCATATTATTTCTTCGTGTTATACAGTTTGAAGACATAATGGTTGATTATATAACAGGGCGACCTATTTTCAGTTCTTATACTTTCCACTGAGAGCAGTAGGACTCAAAGTAGCCCTAGTTTGTGCCTCTTGTGTTACCATTGAATTTGAGTCATAGAGCTAAGCATCAGATTAACTGCTATTTTGAAGGTATTTGCAGAATCCTAAAAAAACTGTTCTAATCCATCTGTAGCATAACAAATATTTTTACCTGGTTACACAAGTTTTGCCTCTTTTTCTTATAAAGTCACTGGTTGCTGAGAATGACATGTTCTTCCTCAAAATGTACGTGAACCAATTTATTTTTTTTCTCTAGTGTTTTATATTTTTATATATAATAAAACACATATTAACACAAGGATATACTGTATGTCATTTCCAGCCATGTGCATAAGGATATACAGTCACAACTTAAGAAACTGGTTAAAAACCATGATTTTGTGCAATGGACTGTATGTTGTTAACCTACCTTCCAGGTTTTTCATAGGCGGCAGGAAATTTTTTTCTCTGAAATCGCATGTGTAGTTGTGTGATTTGAATGTAATAGTAATACATCAGAGGAACAACTGGGGTCAACTTAAAGTAGCCCAGCTGAAGATGTAATCAGGGATTAAATGGATGTTTACCTCTCTTTTTGGCTGACATTCATTTTATTTATTGTAAATCCCAAGTGAGAAGGAATATATCTAGTTTATGTTAACTGTATAGTTATGATGATTGTTGTAGACTTTTGGACTTGACTGGAATTAAAAGCCCCTGACCTTATTATATTGTAGGTGTAACCGTTTTCACCAGTTGTGGCTCAGTATTTGGGCTTTTTGCCGTGTACAATGTTAAGTGTTGCAGTTGTCAGCTGTCCCAGTGTCCAAGGTGAACCAATGCAAATCAAGATGATGCACTCCACATTAACGATGCCTGCTATATATGTTCATCTCAAATATGATTTATAGGCTTTTTTCTACTAGAAACGGTGTCTTCTTCTAGTTGCAGTAGATTGTACACTTTGTTGAGATTTAGGATGTTGCAGTGTTGTTTCACTTGAAGCCCCCATTATAACAAATACACCTCTAGGGTTTCTAGTGTTTGTTTTGCTCCTCATCTTTATGAGAAAAAAAAATTGCTGCAAGTTATTTATATCTATCAAAACTCTACTGAGGTGACCACAGGAAGTGGTTACAGAAGAGATGAGTAGTCATTCTATCTAAAGTCATAATAAAGAACCAGTTAAACCACGCTGTTTAACTTCAACAGAGTATTTGGTAGTTATGGTAGGGCGGTCAGTCACCACACTCTCCAGATTTCTGTTTGGATGAGAATCAATGTATTCCTTTGGGAAACGCCTCTTTGAGTATTTTTGTTCTTCTGTGCGTTATGAGTTTAAGTAGAAATATTTTCATGAGATTTGGAGACACAGCAGCTAGTAGTATTAGTAGCAATTTCATAGTTGATGCCAATAACAGTGAAGTTACACAGTTCTCGATAACCAATTATATACCATGGTAAAAAAAAAAACAAAATGATAAATCCTATGTACTTCAACATATACTCCTTTATTACCATTATTTTGTTTTCACAGATTTATTATTAATCCCTGATGATCCACCTTAAGTTTTTCACCAATACTACATTTTTTACAAGATTACATATGAAGACATCATGATAACATTATAATTCACCTTTGCCCAATACAAATTTTTACTGAATAGAGCAGCAGAACACATCCGAATGTAACTCCATGCAACCTCTGCACATTATCTGTAAGCTATGTTATTTCTGCCCACCAGCTGCTAACAGCTAACGTTACTATTCGTTACTATACTATATGCTGATTTCAAATCATGGATTTGTTGTCACAATGTAGCATTATCAGGGAAACTTTCTGTGGTCCTCAGGACGCTGCTAGTCTCAAGCCCTGATCTCAGGTGCCTGTGGTACTGTAGAAAAACGAGTACCGCCAGGTTTTCAGAATTTTGGTATGGACTTGATACTGAAGTATTGGTTTTTGTGACGTCCCTACTGTGAACAATGTGACTGGTGTTAAACAAGCCACTTGTTTAACCACATTGCAGTATTTAAAGGTCTGTTATTCTAATGCGATTATACACTTGTTGTCAAATTCAGTGACTATCTCTTCACGGTCCGCTGGCTATCTGTTCTGTGTGTGTGTGCTGAAAGAAACCCCACTGTTTATATACAGCCCTGGCTGTTTTTTGTATTGAGAAGAAAGGTGGACAAGGCTTTGCATAGTTACTGATTAGGGGTGGGAACTGTTCGGGTAAAACACCAAACCATTTGCTTCACTAGTCACGGTTGTATGTATCGTTCGGTTCATTTGAAATAGGGTATGAGGCTGATTGTGTATTTTTTTTGTCGCATTTGTTGTCACACTAGAAATCAAGGCCTATGGAAAGAGGCTGGGAAATGGTGGACAGGAATATGAGGTATAACACATACACAGTGTAACTGAAGTTGCGGTTGTGTGTTGTGATTGGCTCAATTTTGGGTGAGGGCGGACCAGATTTTACTGTGCATGTCTCTCAACCACCGCCACTATGTTCACATTACCACAGCTATTAACTTGTCACCGCATGTTAGCTCACCGGCTAACAGCGAATGGTAAACATGTGTAAGTAAATGACTTTAGTTCCCTCTAGGCAGCAGTGTTCAGTGGTTGTGTTCGGGGAGTTTATTGTGAAGGGTGAAACAGCAGTGATGCGCTGTTATTGACAAGATACTTGTCAATAGTATCAGTTACTGCACTTTTAAATATGTATTTAAAATCTAATCTGTGGTCCACTGGTGAGATTTAGTACTAACGTGGATGTAACTCCAGTTCTGTGAGTATGTGGTATTGGTTTACTCTCTCAAGGCTCCGGCCCAGCACTGAAAAAAGATGTTCTGTACTCACCTCCCAGTTAGTAGGTAGCATCTGCCCCGTGTGCTCAGCGCCAGTACAAGCGTTACTTGTTTCCCTTGAAACTCAGAAATAACAGTCAGGACCAGCTGTAATCAACTAGTTTCATGGCGATAACTATTAGTTACATTTTTTACCCTATTCACCTGGAGTGTCTGAGTTTGAAAGGCAGACTGCCACCCTCATTAATCTTACCCACAAACACTAGCTCCATTGCTACTGCTCCGATGACACTGTCAGTTAATAATGTGTACATAATTACTTTGTTTATTTGTGTCACATATTAAGAGGTAATGTCTTATTGTGTGTGACTACAATTATGTGTCTTGTGTAGTTCCTAATGAAGCTCGGTTGAGCGATTGATCCAGCTGTAGAAATTGGGCCAGAAGTAGACGCTCCAGTCAATTTAGCATTTAGGTAAATCAGTTTTCTTTTAAAATTTTTATTATGTTTACACAAGCATCTGCACATCAAACACTTGATTAACTAATAAAATCATGAATTCTAATGAGCCATTTAGGACGGTTAATTACCGCTGCAGATACAGTGTCATTTGCATATCATGGCACAGTGTTGGAATTGATTTAACCATGACCAGTTCTCACTGCAGCAATCAAAAACACTATAGCGAGCATGGTGGCCCTCACAGAATCTCTGGACAGATGGATGCAAAATCAGTCTCTGATTATTTTTCCTGTGTGTTTTCTCTCAGTTCTGTTCTCTCTCTCCTCCATCCTCCTCCTCTCTCCATCTCACTCAGTAGCTTGACTGAATGCATGTTTTTCATGGTGTAATCTCACAGTGATAACTGGCATCTTTGTTTTGGCTGTCCAGATGCGCCAATTAAAAATTCAAGTTCACAGCTATTTCATATCTCTTTATACATGTTTTTAGTGTTCGGTTGTATAATAATACGGTATTCACATGTCAGATTATGTTTTATATTGTATATAATCATCTTTATAGCACTGGATATGCAAATTTTATCCGCGAGCCATGAAGCTGCTTCTGTCCTTTATTCTGTATTTGTAAAATTTGACATTTGAGGATTTCTCACATACAGTGAGGCACAGTGTTGAATCCAGCCATTTTCCTGTGAAGGACACATTTTTTAAATGAACAACACACCTAAGCTGAACAACTGTTATGCGTTTTGTTTCACCATTTTGATGTTGGCAGAGGTGCCTAAAACATTTGGCTGTTTAACCTGTAAAGTGAATGCAGTTATGCCAATAGCCATCCCGAAAGCCTGATAGCACAGCTTGTCATCAGTGCCCTTCACATACTTGGTGGCAGTGCATTTAATCGTTCCAGTTGTTGCTACCATATTGCACTATACTCTTAAATAAACAGCCACATTTTGAAATCAGTTTTTATTAGCCAATTCAGCTTTGTGCTACTGTTTACCTTATTATGCAAGAAATGTCTAATTATGCCATTGTTGGCCATGCTGGGTCAGCTCACCTGCTTTCTGAGTCATGGCAAAAGTGGACTTTCAGCATTTGCAGTTAAATAATCTAGACTTGCACATTAGAGAGCTTACAGTGGGCTGTTTGTGTCGGTTGCATTCAGGTCAAGCCTTTTGCTCAACAAAGCCTTCAGTGAGTCTAAAGGAACTTGCAGGATTTCATTTTCGAGGAATTGCGCATTACAGCAATGTAAGTGACAAACTTGTTAGATGACTAACTTGTAATAGAATAGATATCAGCCTATATATTACTTTCAAATGCTCTAAGTATCATATGTTTCCGTATCTGATTTAAACATGCATTGTTTTTAGGATTTTTCATACTCCTACCTCCCAGGCTTAAAATTCCTGCCACGTATGAGGCACAGCAGGTACCTCCTGAGTGGTCACCTAAGTTCCTTCCTGCTGACTTGCTGTTCTGTGTTACACTCCCCCGTAATTCACCGTGCATGTCTGTGTGGCATTAGAAAAGAGTGGGAGTTTTAAGTAGCATGGTGGGAGTGCACATCATGTTTGTGAAAGGGATAGCTAATGGCTAATTGCTCAGTGGCAGGAACGAATTGAGTCACTCAAAATAGAGCATGTCAAGCAAAAATCTGGTCGTGATGTTAGAGTATTACAGACAAATGAGGCCCAGGGAAAAAAAGGGTGAAACCATTTCCTCTGAGATGCTTTTGGAGGATGGATCATCTGTATTTGCTGCTGGTTGTGTTCTGAAAAGATGGGATACAGATTTTTCTTTGTTTTGTGGAGCCGATGTTCGTGGGATAACATTTTTCTTGTTAGAACTGTTGAACTCAAAGCTATGGAGGTCAACATGCAGCATATGCATGGATGCATATGTATTCAGTCAGCAGTTACTGTAAATGCCAGTATCACAGAAGAGATAGTTATAGAAACAATTGATGAAAATAAAGTGAGACATTAAGTAACATGCATCGATAAACTAATTTAATGAACTGAAATTACCCTGTTTTTCCCCTTTCTGTATAATCTTCTTAGTATCTACTTTGAGATTAATATGGCTCCCTATTTTGGTGCAAATCCATTATAATGCCAAGTCCCAAGTCCCAGATATGGTCCAAGAAACAAACTCTTCAGAATTCGTAATGAACTCATATTATTACTATTATTTGGAAACATCTGGCCGGTTGGCAGATGAGCAAAAGGAAAAAAAATGTTGCATATTCAATTTGTTTGTAATGTAATGAAACCGTGTCTTGTAAGCTGAAATAGTCCCCCCAAGAAAAACAACAGCATCAGTCGTTTACAGCAAAAAAGAAACCCATAACAACATATATTTATGTTTAAGTAACAATGCCCCCCAGGAGCAGTATGAATTATGACTTGTGCCCATATGGTAGCAAAAGAGGATATTCTGTAATGTTCTTGTAAAGCCAAAAAGTCCACAGAGAGGAAGTGGACGTGGTGGTATGGGTTCACAAAATGTTGGGAGACCACTGTTTGCTTCCTGTTTCCAATGGATTCAGCTGTTCAACTTCTGTTCAACTTTATGACCTAATGACTTAAATAAGGCTGTTCAAGGGTTCGCACTGGGTAGGTGATTTGCCTAAAAAAAAAAAAAAATAATAATAATAATTATCCGCTGAGTAATGGACATCTCTCTCCCGGTGTAAGTCTATGGGAAATGTCTTTTTATAATTGGTTTAAATTGGTTGGTACTAGTTTCTGTAAGCGCACATCATATTTTGTTTTAGAGGAAAAAAAGGTGATTGAATTTTGATATGAAGTATGAAGAAATTATTTTTTTTGTAATTAGTTTTGCATATATTGTTAAATAGGTGCACAATACCACCCGGGATGTAGTTATTTTAACCCAAAGCATGATCTTTCCCTAACCAAGTTGTTTTTATTCCTGTACCTAAGCAGACCTTAGCTACAGTGGTGTCAGATCAGAAAAAGCTTATATATGGCGTTCCTAAGGGAAATTATAGATCATATTTTGTTGTTTACGTTGGAAGACTTTTTTGAAATCCCACATGGGCCGGGCACTCTCTGATGTTTGCCTCTATGATATAAGTGTTTATTGTTGGAGACAAGTTGTTTAACAAATTAAACAGCTGTAACTTTCTGGCAGTGATTACAGTTAATTATAGGGAGGCAAATATATGGGATGCACAAGCTCAGTAAGTAAGAAGTTCAGGACGGAAACTTGTTCCCGCTAATGAACTTTTCTTGTCCCCGTGTGTTTTGGAAAACTGTCTTTTTATATGAGAGTAAACTTTTTGTGTGTATAGCACACTGAAAAAGAAAGCCCCCAGTGGAGGGCTTGTACAAAAAAAAAATAAAAGCATATTTCCGGTGAATTTCGCATGATTGCTCAAGAACTGGTTTGCCAACATGTGGAGTGAATGGGCCAACATTTTAATTTTTATCTTAAAGATGTGTTGACAGCAAGGTTTGAGGATTAACTGTCTGCTGTCCAGCATGTTATAGATGGAGGTCATTCGCCCCCACTTCATGTTCATGTGTTAGGGACAGCTGCCGATGCTGTTATTGGTAGCTGAACTAGAGGTCATTTATGTCTGCGATATGAACTGGGATGAGTATATGGGATTTTATATGGCATTGGCAGTGTCACGTTGGTAATAAAGTCATATATGAAATGGTTTTGGGTCAATGTTGTGCTGCAGGTCATGGGGTTAACATATTAAAGGCTGTTTAGTAGGACTGAAGGTGTGAAGAACCTTGATCTCTTGCAAAAATATCAGCAATCCAAAATGAAACAGCATTGTGCTCTGGGGGTGTGCATTGATGTTCACAGTAATATACTGTACAACAGTAAGGTCATACAGGAGTCACACTCATTTGTCATTGTGTGGAGTTGTTGTGGCACTGAAGCTGTCCTTGTGTTGTATGTCACAAGCTGTTGTTACACACACATCGTAGCCATTATGGCTGTACCACTTGTACCGTGGCTTTTTCAATAATGCTCTAGTATTAATGCACAATAACTCCTGGTAGCGGAGCATGTGTATGCTCATATGGTTTCTTATCTTAAATCGCATCAAGCCCAGTTGATGGACCAATGCTTACCGAGTGACACAGTCTCTCTAAATACCACTAAAGCTGTGCAACAGGATTCCTGCTGTGTGAAAGGGATTCAGAAATCCATCTGTGCTCGCAGTGCTCCTGGACTATCATGTTTCTCTTGTATCTTTGTTCTCTTTCTCTCTCTGTATCTGCCCGTGTTTCTGCCACTCTTCATCAGTTAGCTATCAATGCTAATTCCCATTGATAATATAGCTACAAACCCATGTAAGACACAAGTTTGTGCATTGTCTTTTCAGTAACATTTTGAATAAAAAAAAAAAAAGCTCACATTTATTGTGAGATTTGTAGAAATGCTATTTTTAATCTACTCTTCCCCCAAAACACCTGTCTCATGAAATAGACATGATGCAATGAGTTCTACTGGTCTGACATTTGTAGAAATATCATTCGTAAAAGTGAGTATTTTCAGCATTTCTCTCTCTTATTTATAGAGCTGAAAACTGAGGGCTGTCCCGATAACATTGTGATATCCTGCTGTCTTTTTTTTTTTTTTCTTGTGAGGGTAGTTTCCATTTTGAATTGCAACAAAACTGCAACGCTGCTAGCATCACCTTCTGGTGTACATGCTGTGATGTTGTCATACTTGTTATTTATGTTGTGAGCCCATGCTCAGAATTTAATTTGATAAATACCAACTTTGTGGCCTGTTTTATGATTTTCTTGTCATATTGCATTATATTGGATTTTAAGCTAAAGTGTGGTTTTATTTACACTCAGTTTAAGTGTCTTGGGTTTACATACAGCCACGTCCCTGTCCCACCAAGAGGGAACATATTACCTTTATTATGGCCTCTTTCCACTGAATGCCGGCATGAATTGGCTGGCCCCCTCCTACATCGCAGACATCCTGACCCCCTTATTAGGACAGGGTGATAAAACAATCTCTCAATAAAATCTTGCATCTTCTAACAATGATAAATTAGATTAGATTAAATTTATTTTTGATAAAGCCCACACCATTGCTACTGTTGCGACTGTAAAATGGTGGATAAATTGTTTTTAGTGTCACAATTCCTGCATAAATACTTCTTTTGCTATCATCATCATTTGATCAATTTGCTCCAATAATAATAATGGGAAAGTCAAGAAGAGCTGCATAGTTGAATTATTTTATCCCCATTCAAGTTATAGGGCTAACAGGAAGTTAGCTAGCTCAGCTGACAGAAGTTTCTGGTTTGCATGCTCAAGAATAGCACGCAACAGTTCTGGCCAAGAAGAAGAAGAAGAAGAAGAAGATCTACCTTTATTAGTCCCACAATGGGGAAATTCAATTTACACTCTGTTTAACTCATACATGGTACATGCAGACCTGAAACACACATACATGCAGTAATGGAGAGGTGTCAGAGTGAGGGGGCTGCTCCAGACAAGCGCCCCGAGCAGTTGGGGGTTTGGTGCCTTGCTCAGGGGCACCTCGGCAGTGCCCAAGAGGTAAACTGGCACCTCTCCAGCTACCAGTTCACACTCAGTTTTTGGTCCATGTCGGGACTTGAACTGGTGACCCTCCGGTTCCCAAGCCAACTCCCTACAGACTGAGCTACTGCCGCCCCCAAAGTGAAAGAAGTGAAAGAAGTGTCATACCGTACGTATGTAATCAACCATCAACGGCCCGACCCATTCTGATAGTAAATTATTGTACATTATAAACCATAATTAACCTTCTGGTTTCTTTAAGGTTCTGTCCTAAGGAGAATAGTCTTATAATTGTAAACCTTGAATATATTTTTTATCTACAAAGCAGTGGCTCTGCAGAAAAAGTTTGGGAATACTGCCTTGGACTGTGGAACAGCCTCCCCCTCCCTATCAGATCTTCCCCTGCATTTACTCTTTTAAGTCCAGGTTCAAAACATACTTTTACTCACTAGCGTTTGAATGCTCCTGATTTTGACTTGTGCTTATACTTACATATTGTTTATTAGTGCCTATAAGCTGTGTGCATTTATGACTTTAGATGCCTGTTCTGGTCTGTACAGCGCTTTGGTCAAAGTGGGTTGTTTTTAAATGTGCTTTATAGATACATTTCATTGACTGATTGATATGCAGCTCTGTTGGCCAGATCACAAACCTGATTGCAATTTGCCTTGGTTTTCCCAGGCTACATGCAAGTCAGGGTCATTCGTACTGCAGTCTGTAGGTTGGTGGTAATGCACCTGACTATTCTCTTGAAGGACTTTTGAAAGGTGTTTGAATGTGTTAGTTTTCCGATTCTTTTTACACATTATTCCCATTGTAAGGCAATTTATCAGGACAATAATAATAAACATGCATTAAAGGCTACCAAAAAAGTTTTTTTAATAGTCAAACAGTACAATTTTCTTGACTAGCAGCCAATGTGCTGACCTCAGTCCAACTGAGAATATTTCATTTGCAAGAAGACCAGACGGACATCAACCCCCTGCCAAACGAGCAAAAAATTAAGATAAGTACAGTACAGGCTAGGGACAGCATCACCAGGGAAGATATCAAGTGTTGCCAGATGTCTATGGGTTGTAGCTTTCCAAATATCCAAATATTACATATGATGACTTGAAGTTTATGTTAACTTGTCACTACGGGTTTGACGATATATTGTGCAGTGATATTTCGCGATACAAAAACATGATGCATCGTCGAGAGAAAAACTGTATTGAGATATTTTGGGGATGTGATAAATTAATTTAAAAATGTCCTACTTTAGCTCTGATCAGCCTCATCTCTCTGTCACTGCTCTCCACTCAATCTCCACTGTGTAGTCTGGCAGTGTCCCGCCCACAGCACTATCTAATTGGTTTACACATCATCAGCCACATCATCAACACTGAGGATTACTGTGCTTCAGACAGGCACCGGAAAACACAGACGCAGCCTGGAGCTGCTCCGTGAGCGGAGCTGTGTTGTCTCCTCTCTTGGAAATGATCTGTTTATATCAAGACAAGCATGCCCAGTTGCCCAGTTACACCGCTGAAAATGTCCGAATAATGCATGTTGCAGCGACATACTGCCTATTTATGTAGCCTGAGTTATGTCTCTAAGTCATGTTGGTGGCAGTGCAACTGAAACTTGCTTTAGTAGCCGATTTGCCAACGTAACATTACTCGCCTGTATGAGTTGTTGTTTTTGCATGTACGTTTACATGAACAACGTAAGATAATGTAGAGCTTTGTAGAGCTAACTTGAATATGCTAACGAGTTCATTTGTTGATCCATAATTGATCGGCTCTTGTTATTTCTCTCACATCACTTAACCAGGCTGGTCCTCTCAGTCTCAACAAGGACTACTAACTAACATTGCTAAGTTACTTTTATTTAAATCTGGGAGAATCATTGAGGACATGCCTACATTTTCAATGTTGTCCAGAGTACAATTAAAGCTGAATAAATACACAGAAAAATAATGAAGAAAACAAACAGAACACAGTTAAACACAGTTACATTAAAGAGTAGAATAGCTGGTGCATAGGTTTGTTTAGCAGACAACACACAATAATACATTCATATACTCATTTCACACACTGATTATTGCCATCACTGCACATAAAACAAACACAAACACTGTGATCATGTAGCGAAAACCTAACCTAAGTTAGATCAGTGTATGGTCATGGTTTTATAAAGGTGATTTACTGTATCTGATTTTTTGGCTTTGTAAGCTCCTTCCTCACTTTTGCTAAAGTTCAGTTGAAAAGTTTAATTGGCTGCAGCGGCTGCTGCAGGGCTACCAGTAGATAGATGCATGATGATGGGTACCACTGGAAGCAGTTTACTGTAACAGCCTTTCCCCAACTTTGAGCAGACAAATAATTTTCTTCACTGCCTCTTGATGTCCTGTAGGCAACATGCTACTTTACTTCTGCCTCAGTTTCACTGATGTTCTGACCTGATAAACTAATGAACTAAACATTTTTGGAGTACTTTTTGGCTGTAGGGATCTGATCATATGTCAGGACATCTCAGTGTCTGTGTGAGTTAGCGTACTTACATGTGTACACATCTTTCCACTGTACTTAGTAGACTTGCCGTGGTAGTCAGTGTTACCGAAGTTACACGGTGGTTGGGCATACGTGATTACATTACTTGCCCACTGCCCCCACCGCTTTTTTTTTGTAGAAATATAAATCATTTAGTTCATTTTGGCATATCAGTGGCGTGTTATTAATACATACTTGGATGACGGATGCTACAAACTGAAAGTGAATGTGTACAGAGTCTGAGTACAGAGTAGCAGGAGTCAGATTTCTCACGCAAGGGATGAGAGGAAGTTGACAGACAAGAAGATGGCGGAGGATTTGGTGTCAAAGCAAAAAGCAGAAGTGCCTGTTTGGCAATATTTCGGATTTAAACCCAAGTAAGGTAATTGCAGTGTGAAGGACGGAACGGTCACGGCTGGTGTGCACGGTGCGGCGGCTCAAGATGGAAGCCAGCCTCGCAGCGAAATCTGGACCGGAGAGGCAGACACACAGCCATCTGATGATAAAGCTCAAAATAAGCTTGCTACAAATATTGACCGTCATCTTTTCCTGTAAAATGTGTGGTGTAATCAGTAACAACGTTGTTGTCACAAGTTTATCAACGAGTGGAAAAATTTCCTCACGATCACATCCCCAGGACTTAATCTACATCCACCCTCCTGAAGAGCAGTATCTCAGACTACATTAAATAACTGTACCTTCCTGTAGGTTGGCCACCGCAGTGTTTAAGCACAGTAAATTTACTGTGCAATCTTTGCTTGATGCTGACCAGTAGTTCAATAAAACCTTCTTTTCTGTTCTGTGGCATTGCTATTAGACCCCATATCATAAACTATTACTGTGATCTGTTTGGACATTAATGGTTACAGATGTCCCATGAGCTTGCCAGTGAGGCTGGAAGCTGCCCTGCATGTAGTGAAATCCTCTGTGCTACTGCACTTTATCAGACCTAAGCAGGCCAGTGTGTGCAGGAGTTTAAGTTTCAAATGTAATCTTCATGTAGTGTTTATAGAGTCAAGCTGATGTGCCCCATTTCACTGTGAGGAGAGGCAGTTTGAGTACATGGTGGCAGGCCCGAGTAGGCATCTAAGAGTGTGTGTGTGTGTGTGTGTGTGTGTGTGTGTGTGTGTGTGTGTGTGTGTGTGTGTGTGTGTGTGTGAGTGTGAGAGAAGGTTTTGGGGGTACTGTCTATTTACAGCTCAGCCTGTGGGAGATGTCCAAGTCCAACAAAAAGGGCAGGGGGGCATGGGAAGACCTCCATTCTGCCTCGTGTCATCCTTTCTGCTAGGACTTTGAGCACAGTGTGTGTGTGTGTGTGTGTGTGTGTGTGTGTGTGTAGTTGTGTGTGTGTGTGTATGTAGTTGTGTGTTTGTGGGTACGTACATGCTTGTGATGAGGTTACCGAAAATAGTCTCAGTGCATAAGTAAAAGAATATGACACTCTTGCTCACACACACAATTGAGGGAGAATTGTCTAACAAGATTATCCTTGTGGCTCCCCCCACAGCTGGTTGTTTACAAGGCCAAATACTTTCTCTTCCACTAATAGTGATTCATTATTTTCAGAGAGAGAGAGAGAGAGAGAGAGAGAGAGAGAGAGAGAGAGAGAGAGAGAGAGAGAGAGAGAGAGAAAAGAAAAAGAAAAAGAAAACAAATGGAGAAGCAAACTTTTATTTTACTTTATTTACTTTGAATTGAAGAATGATTCAATACCCAGATTACTTCAAGAAAATAAATGTGTTGGGGTATTTCCAAATTAAAATGGGGGTAGGCACAATGTTTTTGCCATTACTGGGCAAATACTCCATAATAACCTTTCAGCATGTTGTAATTAAAGTGTTCCGGGGGGAAACTAGACTTCTGCACCTCCTCATAGCTCTGTTTTCAGCCTTTAACAAATCTAGCTCATGACAGAAGACTTTGGCCAACCACATCTCTCTCATTTCAGAGAAAGATTGTTCCTATTGGCTGAGTTCCGGCTGGTGGGCGGTGCTTGGTCTTTCCTCAGCTGATCTCAACATAGTTGCCGGGTCACAGACTTTCTCATTTTGCAGCTGAACAGTAACTACAAGATGTTTTTGAAAACATTTTATCTGAGAAATAGGCATTACACTAACGAGGCACATGATTTATTATTTTTTTCAGATTATCCTCATACACTACTGTCACGGTATAGTGACCTTTTTCTAAATTATTTTTTTTTAACCGGATTTGCTCCAATCTTACCTACTGCTGCATAAACAAAATATCAGGTCCACTCTACTCTTTTTTACTATGTGAATTACAGATATTTTCCACACAAAATATACTTATACACAATGTTCCCTCACTGGCTTTTTGCAGAGCTTTCCACGGCATCTCATAGTCTTCATCAGAAGATGTTGTTTGCTGAGTTGTCATGGAGATGGCTTTGTATGATGAGATGTGTTTGGTAATTAGTAGTTATCTTTGTCAAACTTCTGCTTCCAAGGTCAAAAATGAACTTTCACACTCAACAGTGATTGAAAAATTGTCATTTTGTTTCATTCGTAACTGATTAAAAAAATAATCCCTCTCAACGTGATACCCTTCCCACATATTACTTTTCAATGGGCCTCCCCACCTCACAGTAGAACTGATGAAGGTTCATTTGTCTAAACATCTTCAGCTGCTCGGCACAGCGACACTCTTCTACTGCTGACCACTTGGCTTCCTCGTGGGAGCAGTTGTGGTTTACCTGCTATGCTCAAGGGACCCTAAACAGCTGTAGTGTTGGTGGGGTTAGAATGGAGTAGCTCACATTCATTACCCTTACCCTTGTATTTCTCAGACAGTCAAACAACCTGAAACTGAAATGCTCCATTCACAACCATCCTTCTGTGAACACTAAGCATAGTAACAACTTGAGGTATCTCTCAAAATATTGTTTTAACAACAACCTGATAAACTGTAGTTACTAAAGAGCAAGTAAGCCATTCTCTTCTAACTGACTTTCTGCATTGCAAGTGTACCACGGTTGATTATTTTTAATATAATTCATAGAAATGTATATAATAAACTGTTGTTGCTGTATGCTGTAATGAGAAAGTTTGTGACCCAGCAGCCATGTTGAGATCAGATGAGGAAATACCAAGTGCCGCCCAACAGCCGGAGCAAACTTTCTCATTTTACAGCTAAACACTACAAGATGTTTCTGAAGACATTTGAGGTGAGAAATTATATTGATTCATATTTGATCAGCGCTGCATAGTTTGACCATTTGATTGGAGTTCACAAGTGACTAACCGCTGCCTCCGTTGAGTTAACAGCCAATAGGAATGCTCTCTCTCTGAAATGACCTGTGATTGGTCAAAGTCCCGCATCATGGGCTAGATTTATTAAAGCCTAAAAACAGCCACGAGGACTCTAGTTTTCTCTCTGAATTACAACATGCTGAAAGCTTATTATACAATTATTGCCCAACGATGCCAAAAACATTCAGCCTACTGCAGGTTAAAGCTGCAGTTGGTAACTAATAAAAAGTAACTGTTTGTATTTGCTCAAACTCTCACTATATCCTGACAGTAGTACATGAGACAGATACTCCTGATGACGTTTACAAGATTCCACCGCATCTGTAGAAGAACAGCCAATCAGAACCGAGGAGGCTCTAACGCAGTGTTAATAACTGCTCATGAAGCTTGTGAACTCCAGTCAAACTGTCAAACTAAGTGGAGCTGACCAAATGTGAATCCATATTCTTGGAAACGTATACTGTTTAGCTGTAAAATGAGTCGCCATGTTGAAAACAGTCGAGCGAAAACCAAGCACCGCCCACCAACCAGAGCAAAGGTCCTCTTATACATCTCTCATACAGGTGAATCGTATACATGACATGGCGCGATGTGGCGCGCATTGATTCATTCAGATAGATCACGGATGCTGGTTTGACCAGCATCACTGTGTTGGTCTGAATAGGGTGTAAGAGTGGCTGCCAGTTCACAGATGGGACTGATTCCCATCACATTCCCAAAAGCAAATTGCAAGGAAACACATTTTGGCACTTGCAGTCTCGTCTGTAAGTAGTTCTTTCTTTTTGAAAAATGCTTAGTATTTGCAATTTTAATTTGTAATTTAGAGACTAACAGCACTGACCTAATATTTAGTGACTTACAAAGCAGAATTTAACTGTATTACTGAACTATTTGAAGAAAATGTAATAATGTCTTTCTGAGGAATATTGAAGTTGCAAATGACATTGTGATTCTTTTCTACAAATGAAACTTACTTGGTCTCATTAACTTAACTTATTAAACTCATATAATATGTGAAACTTCTGAAGATTAAAACTTAAAGGGGGCGTGTCTGAGAGCTTGTTAGTTTGACTGACAGCTCCTTCGTGCTGCCACTGTGGGGATATTACCTACAGCTGTGGAGGTTATTGTTTGTTTGCCAGCTCCACAATCCTGTGGGTGACATGACACACACTTCATCCATGTTTTTCTACAGTCTGTGATTCTCTGTCTCATTGTCATGTTATTTTATCATGCTGTTAATAGAAATTATTACATCAAAGGAGGGTTAAGATCTGATAATGCAGTAGCAGCTTTGTCAACATTACATGACAGGAAGAGGAAGGAGGACAGGTAGTAACAGCATCTCAAAGCAATGAGTTTAGTGTGGTCTTAATTGTGGAAAACAAAATTTTGCACTTAGTGCCTTATTGCCATTTAAGCTGATTCACATGTGCATTTTACTTTTATTTTGTCTTCTAACCCTAAAACCACAGAAACCACAGCGAATGCAAACCAAGTATATACTCACCTTCAGCAGAACAAGAGGAATCCCTTTGAGTGCAAAGATGATGACTGTCAATTCATCAGTATTTTTCAAGACTGACTGAAGGCTCTGGCTATGTGTGTGAAAGGCTATTGAAGTTTGTGTTCTCATTATAAGAAGTCATGCTAGCAGGTCCTATATATACATGAGACCACCTCTTTCCCCCACTGCCTGCCTCTCTTCTCCTTCATCCCTCCCTCCTTTCTTCCCTCCCTCCCTCCCTTCATTTGTTCTAGGGACAGAGCCCTAGTGTGAAGCCTCTTGTTCTTGCACTTTCCCGTGCTGTGCAGCTTTCCAGCCGTTCAGAATGAGTTGGCTTATGGCAAATATACTGTCCATGCCGCGTGGAAAAGCCCAGTTCGGCCTGCTGTCTTCTCCTGCTACAAGCTCTCTAGGTTATATTTAGTCTTGGACAGGCCACCCTGCTACTACAACTATCATCAGCACAAAAAGGGATATCTGGGGAAACTGTACCTAGCACTACCACCACCACCACCACCATCACCACATTTTGATCTCTCTGCTGTTTCACTGTAAGTAGCATTTCTGTTGCATTTGAGAGTCTGGTTTTGCCTCAACGGAGAAGGCACAACAGGATTAGTTGGAAGCAGTTCCACTACACTTGACGTTGATGTAGTGAAGTACTTTTTTATATATATATACAGTTTTTGTAATCCTTTAATGTGGTTCCACTTGATATTTCCTGTAGCTACTGTGGTAACAGTCAACTTCACTGTATGCCTCAATGTATCAGACTGCCTTTGAAATGGGCTCAGTAATCAGCACTGCCCTAGACCGTGCTGTGGAAAGAAACATGAGGTTCAATAGTATATTAGGTCTTTATTTGTCGTCAAAAAGGAGAGGAGACTGGCTTGTACGTGACTTTGGGGAATATAGAGCAATAATATTTGGACTGTTATGACATGGTCAATGTATGAAAGTAAAGATGTAAGTTGTAAAGTCTTTTGCCTGTACAAAGATCAACTTTACACTTGGAAGCCTTTGTTTAAACTGCATGTTACCAACAAGCTTTATTGAGACTGTAGTACAAAAAATATGCCATTTGTGCCCAACAGTGCCCCTGTTGTTTTTATTCCTTATTTTTGACAGCTGTTTCCTTTCTGCCAACATGTTTGGCATGTGTTTAAATAGAGGAATGCTACAGTTAGGTACATATACGTATGCCTACATGTCTCTTACTCATCAGTTACAAAGGGAAGGGAGTGGGGGTCGGACTTGGGTAATGGCTGTGCTTTCATTTGACAGAGGAAGCAGACAGCAAGACATGGAAAGTGAGTTTCTCATCTCTGAAAATGGAAAGTCAGAGTGAAGGCAGAAGTAAAAAAAAAAAAAAAGAGTGAGAGAGAGAAGAGACAGGATGGTGGGAACATCTGGAGAAACAAGACCCGTGCCAAACCCTGCGACAACATGAAGGGACTGGAAAGTCTCCTGAGAGAGGCTTGAACACACTCTCACAGAGTCACACACATGTACATACATGACTAAGTACACACCAGAGTTGGATGATAGTTATGGTGATAACCTGAGTCTATGGCCAGTGCTCTTTATTTTGGCTGATTTACATTACCAAAAAAGTGCCTTTTTATTTATACATCATCAGCATTCAAGGTGTTGTTGTGGCACAAAAATGTGTGCACAATCCCAGTTGCCATATGATTGGCTATGTGCAAGTTCATTTGTTGCCTGCACCTGCACAATGTTGTACACAACTCACCTGCTGCGCTCTGCTGTGGCCTTTAAGGAGACTTCATGTGGCTATATGTTCTGTGTAAAGACTTTGTAATCCAGTGGCAGTTTTTATATTGTAATCCAGTTGTATACTGCAGGAGGGATCCTGAATGGCTCTTTAATCAAAATGTAATTAATTGCATCTATTGCATATGTGTGTTTTTGGGGGAGATTCTTTAAATAACAGAAACTATACGATGTCTGCAATGGCGTTAGTTTTCTACCAGTAGGCAGGCAGCTTTCTTTTTAAGGATTCTCATCTTTTCTTATTGCGTGCCATGAAGAGTAATTGGTTAAGGACAGATTTGTGCAGTATAAGGACTGAGGATGCTCAAAAAGTGCAGCACCCAATATACCCGAGGGATGGGGGTGGAGGGCAGGAAGATGATAGGGTTGAGGTGTGGGGTTGAGGTGTAAGAGAGCACTACTACCTTCCGGTGGACTGACAGGCATGACACCAATTACTTGCAGTGGATAGTGTGTGTGTGTTTGTGTGTGAATGTGTGTGTAGAATTACCCCAAGCAAGTCATCCTTTACTGCAGAGAAAAAGCTGCTCGATGGAGCACTCCCACCTGGATTTTCCCTCTCCATCTTTTTCTTTCTGTTTCTCTATTCTCGCTTACTCCACCCCCACCTTCTCATCAACTTCAGGTCTTTTTTCTTTACCCTTCCTATCTCCACGTGGAGGGGTTTTGGCCATCTAACAAAATGGATGTTGATGTTTTGTAGGTACTTCTGTCTAATGGTCCAGTCCACAATGAACTGTGCAGCCTTTACCTGTCTGTATTTCACCCAGAACAGAAATTAAGGATTTCTGTTGATTGACTGGTATTAACAGTGTCTTCACATGCTGGGAAGAAAGTACAGTAAGAATGATAATGGTACAAATTTTGGTTGGTAGTGGTGTTAAAATACTTGTTTTAATTTTATTTGTCGAACTTTTCATTACATCCTGACAGCAATCAATTAAACAAATGCTTTGACAAAAAAAGGAAGAAAATCTGGTAACTGAGGACTGTAATGATCCCGTCCAATCATTTCATTTGGCCTGATAAAAATGATTGAACAGCCTGCCGGTGTACTTACTTATCTGCCTGCCTGCACCCTGCCCATGCTCTCATTGCTCGTCACTAGAGTCTTCCACAAGCTGCTAGCTTGACAGCTGTGAGTACTAGCGATAACCATGTTCATTGTTTACGTTCATAATGAAAATTGTGAGGGAGTGGCTTTGGAGGGAGATCTGAACAGTCTGCTGTCAACTTGGTGACTTTCTCGCTAGATTTAGCGGTGCTCCTAGCTACTATTATTGGAAAAGAGTTGGGAACACTGAGCTGGGTTTTTTTTTGGTTGGATCATTTTTTTAAATCTAGTGCACTTTGGTTTCTCAGCATTACTGTCCCTACCTTTTAATTATTTTTTGTATTCATAAATGCTGTGAAAAAATGACTAAATTGCAGTTAAGCGGACCTTCATTTTCTGTGAAATGATAAAGGTCTCAAGGAGAATCTTCTAAACAGTACCGGTACATACATAGAATAGCTAATACCAATCTGGGCTTGAATGTATGCATTGGTGCTCACTGCACAGTTTGGGTTAAACACTGATGTGTTGAAGTACAGTTCACAGCAGATTGGGTTATAGTTATGGCATTTGGGAGACACTTGTATTTAGATTGACTCATGTTTCTCTTTACCAAGTTCACTCTTATGACATATATATATATATATATATATATATATATATATATATATATATATATATATATATATATATATATATATATATATATATATACTATATGTCAGCTACAATACACACAGTGTGTGTGACTGTCTGTATTTATATGTGTGTAGGTTACCAAGTAGTAGAGGGTTTACTGTTTTCATGATACAAATTTGGAAGCTACTTTTTCAGAATTAAAGCACAACAGCCTGTTATGTTACCAGTAAGTATATCAAAGCACAGCCACTTCTTGCTCCTTGTATCACCAGGCTGCGTATAGGAAATAATGGAAAAACACAGCTTGCCATTTTCTTACACAAGTTTGAAGGAGTGAACGGAAAAATCCTGTTCGGTCAGTGGAAATAGCCCCTGAGAGGAAATAACTTGACCATGCTAATGCTGGGTCCAGAGACGAGTGTACCACGACCATTAAAGTGCCAGTGGAGAGATACAATCAATGAACCCACGCACTCAGTGCACCAAAGAGCAGCGCAGGACGGAGCATAGTGAGGAGCTACCTGCACACCCGCGCTCACACAGAGTTCCTGCTCTACAGAAATACAGGGACACAGATATTCCTCTCTTTGTTTCTGATGAGGCTGAGGGATTGTGTCCATTCTATGCATAGCACCTCTATGCTACCTTAACAGCAAACTTTTCCCAAAATAGCCAGCTGCCCCAGTCCACTCATGGGGTTACTCAGTTCAGCCATTGGTCCTAGTTAATTAGCTTCTTGTAATGATTGCAGCTGGACGGAGAAAAGGGAGATATGTAGCAAGAATGGAAGAATGGTATGATGGGGGGGAAGAGGAAAAGCTTCTGAAATGCTCATGTGCAGGGGAACATTTCCTGCCATAAACATGCTGTAACTCCCCTTCAGCAAACTACATGGCTCTTCTCTTTTTGATTATTTATACAGACATCTTTATACTAAAATAGCCCATAATTAACGAATATGTAGTGTGCGTTTTTATACTTTCACATACCAGCTGCAGGGTAGCCACCATAGAAGCTGCTGTACTGTATTTGCAGCAGTGGCTGTGTATGTGAGTTTTAACATCTTAAATGAATTACCAAAAGTTAAGGGGACAACCCTTGTACGACCACAGCCATCCCTTGAATCACCACCATTCAGCTGCTGCCCTCAGGGCAAAGGTACAGAGTCCCCCATGCAAAGGAAAAAAATAAAAATCCTGTTGCCATAAATTATCTTAATATGTGAGGACAGACACTTTCTGAAGCCAGCCTGCTACCTTAGTACACAGCACTTCACATCTTTTTATTTAACCTTAATTCAGTCCCATTCCTGGTGGTCCTTTTTAATGTAGCTACTATTAATGTATTGTGTTTTTATGTAATGGGGATGCTTATTTAAAAAAAAAAAAAATCTAACCAGTAACAGACCCTCGTTAACCGATTATTAACTGTTAACAGACAAAATAAGTGTATCGCATGTAGAGGTGCGCCAGCTGCAGTGTATAAGCACAACAGACAATTGAGTCCCCAGTTCAGTATTTTCTCTTCTAAACTACACACATTAATTACATTTGGATTACATAAAGGATGTATCGCTGTTAAGTTTTCTGAACTTATGACTGGACTAGCAGAGTGAAAGAAGCAATGAGTGCAAGTGCTCGTTTGGTTATTATATCCACTAAGCCTGCACCAAATTATTATTTACTTTAGTGATTAATCGATTCATCATTTGGTCTGTAAAATGTCAGAAAGTAGTAAAAAAAAATGTCAGAAAATAGAAGAAAATGTTTCTTGTTTGCTCTTGTCTTGTTGACATATTCAGATTCCTCGTTTAGTCCAACCAACAGTCCAAGTTCCAAAACATTATGATGGACGTATATGAAGGCCATCCCTATGCTCTATTATGTTTCATAGGTTGTTGCAGTAATTTGTGGGTTGATACCATTTGTTACTGAGATTTGCTGCTAAATTTAAGCATTTTTTACCACTAAAACTGATATTGAAATCATTAAGACACTAAGACCTTAAGGAACACCATAGAAAACCCATGCTGTGATTTTGGATAAAAAACATTTGATATTTGGAGACTTCAGCAGGAATCACATTTTTTGGCGACTCATCATCCTATGAATGCTCCAGGTCTCTAGTTTGTGGTTGTAAAGTTTCATGAGGCTGTGATTATCATAGAGGCCACCACAGGTCATTTTAAACAGTGACATTAATCATCACACATAAATGCAATTGGGCTCATTGGATCCACAAGAGTCACAGCTTTAATTTATGTAATTCCAAGACTGTTTAGGGACCCCAGTATTCAGAAATATACAAGTACATCAGTTAGACAACATTAGAATAGGCAAAAATAGCACATTTATACTGCAGCCAAAAATTGTTTTTGCCCAAAACGGCGTTATCATTAAGTTGGCATGTCTATAAAGGGAGACTTGTGGGTACCCATAGAACCCATTTTCATTCAGATACCTTTGAGTTAGAGGTATCAGGTTGGTACCAATGGTATACTTTCTTATACCATCATCTTCACTCTAACTTTAAAACTGAGCCTGCTGCAGCCTCTGAAAGACAGAATAGCCAGCGGGCCATCAGATTTTTAAGAGGTTTAACAAACCTATTTCAACAGTTCAGTTATCTAAACACATATTGTCTTTAAAGTTCCTGACCTGGATGTGGGTGTCTGTCTACTCTTATATCTGCTGACATCCACCTCAATTGACAGGATTTAAAATAGATTAAATTCTGCATTCTTTAGCTGTAATTGTAGCTCAAAACCATAGCTGTTTTTGAGGAAGTTTTTGTATGCTTCTCAGTCATTTGTGTGTACTGCATTCATAAGAGCCCCACGTACATTTTGAATCGGTGATTCTAGACTTTTTTTTTTTTTTTTACTATGTCCAGAAGTTCACAATTGTAGGCCTATACTCTTGTTATAAAAATGTTGTAGGGACTCACTCTACTCAAATTAAGGCACCCAGCCCCGATGGCCTGGACCCCTACCTGTTTAAGGTCGCTACACTGGTTTTCCGCAGGCAAACTCATCCCCCTCCAACACCGGTGAACATCCAGGGATCAGACATTGAGATGGTGACATCTTATAAATACCTGGGTGTTCACCTGAACAATAAACTGGACTGGACAACAAACTCCTCTGCACTCCATAAGAAAGGCCAGAGCAGGCTGTACCTGCTCAGGAGACTGAGGTCCTTTGGAGTGCAGGGGACACTCCTGAAAACATTTTATGACACTGTGGTGGCATCAGCCATATTTTATGGAGTGGTTTGCTGGGGCAGCAGCATCACAGCTGCAGACAGGAAGAGGCTGGATAAGATTATTAAAAGGGCCAGCTCTGTCCTGGGATGCTCTCTGGACTCAGTGCAGGTGGTGGGAGAGAGGAGGACGATGGCTAAGCTGTCATCCATGATGGAGAAGGACTCCCACCCCATGAGAGACACCATCAGAGCTCTGGAGAGCTCCTTCAGTGACAGGCTGCTACACCCTAAGTGTACGAAGGAGCGTTACAGAAGGTCCTTCCTGCCTGCAGCTGTTAGACTCCACAACCAGCACTGCTCCCAGTAAAACCACAATCACAGTCACATTCACAACAAACTCACCGGACATAAGTGCAATAAGGACTTTATGTACAATTATATCATTGATATGATGGACACATTTTTTCTGTCTTTACTTTTTTCTATTTTCTATTATGTATATACTAATTTATTTTTATTTGTATTGCTGCTGTAACGTGTAAATTTCCCCACTGTGGGACTAATAAAGGAATATCTTATCTCTTATCTCTGGTTATTGCAGAGCCCCTCACCCACATTTTTAACATGTCTATTGGTTTTAATCAGATTCCACTTCTTACTTGGAAGCATGTTTTGCATCACCTATCTTTAAAGCTGGCAACTATTCTGACATGTTAAACAACAGGCCTATTTGTAATCTCTCTGTCCTCTCAAAAATATGGGAAACATTAGTCGCTACCCATCTGAAATCTCATATGGAATCATACAATGTTTTAAATGACATGCAATGTGGGTTCCGTTCGAGGCATAGCACAGTAACCACTACTTCGAAGGTCATGGATGACATCAAAGATGCTATGGACAACAAACTTACATGTGTGTTGCTGTTCATAGATCTTACTAAGGCAGTCGATACTTTGGATCACACCTTGCCGAATGCCAGCATTGGGTGTGAAGTGGTTCCACGGTTATCTGTCTAATCATTCTAAAATTGTTAAACATGGCAACATCACGTCTGAACAGGTCACTCTTGTGAAGGGTGTTCTGCAAGGATTGGTCTTGGGACCCTTGATTTTTCTGGTTTATACTAATAATATCTGTGAGAAGTTCAGATTCTGAGAGTACCATCTTTATGCAGATGACACAGTTGTACTCCTGTGCCCCTACTGCAGACACATCATTTTCTAATCTGCAGACTAACTCTAACACCCTACAACATGTCTTGACGGGTCTGAAATTGCTTTTAAACACTATGATTTTCTCTCCTTGGGCAATCAAAGGTTCCGGCCCTTCTATTAATACTCTTGATGGTGTCTCTATTCAGTCTGTTGACAATTACAAATACTTGGGAATTTGGATGGACAAAAGTCTAAATTTTAAATGCAATATTGACCATCTTGGAAAGGAATTAAAATTCACACTGGGCTTTCTGTACAGGTTAAAGTCCTGTTTTTCCATGGCATCATGAAAACACTTAGTTGCTGCCCTTTTCTTGACTCAGAATGACTGTGGTGATACCATTTACAGGTTTGCTTCACCACCCACCTTGTCCAAACTTGACTCCCTGTATCACTCAGCCCTGGGGTATGTCAATAATTCTGGCTCCAGGACCCATCATTGTACCTCATACAGCGTGGTAGGGTCATCCCCCACTCTGCAGTGGTTACAACATTGGTACATTTTAGTCTATAAGATCATCTCTCGCAAACTTCCAATTAACTTAAGCAGGACGTTTGTAATTCCAAAAACTGTCATAATCCAAGGTCACATAAATGGCTTCAGTACTTTTTATCAGTACAGAAGCTGGCAGAGCTGGTCCAGAAATGATGTGTAGGTCAAGCTTCAACTTGAACACTTATCTCGTTAAAGGATTTTAAACATAGAATAAAGGAAGTGGACACTGCTAGCTGCAGCTATTTCAATTAAATAGCAAACACATGACCAACATGCTGCTCTGTTAATGCTCTTTATGATGATGTAACACATTTTGTCAAACGCATTGTTGCTGTTGTGATTCAGTGTTGTCTTGTTATGTGTTGGATGCTGCTATTTGACCCTGTCTTGGCTAGGTCTCACTTGTAAAAGAAGTTTTAATCCCAATGTGACTTCCTAGTTAAATATATAATGTATATACTGTACTATATTATTAGCTACAACTGGCATTAACAGCAACACCCCAGGCCTCTAAACTTTTTAAATTTTAGTTTGTTAACTCTAGTGTGAGAACCAGTTTCTCCAGTCTCATATGTTGATGTGCCATTAAAACTCTCTCTGGTATTGTAAGTTTTAGCCTGTGAACAAGTCACATGCGCTTTATTACAAAGCACATGTTTCTGGATTGATTTCCTGAATTCAAGGTAGGCATGATCAAATTGTCTTTTTTTTTTTTTTTGGTTCTGCTTGTATTACACAATTATACCAAACTGTGAGTACTGTTTCTATGGAGCTGAAAGTCTCTACGGTTTAACTATCAATGCATGACTATGGTAACTATGGTACGAAAACACTATTTTCTATTTAAACCTGCATTAAAGGGCCAGTGCGTAGCATTTCCGCAGATCTATTAGCATTACCTGAAATGATACCATGTTGTTCCACCATGTTTCTACAAAAGCCCAGAACGGACAAACCAAACACTGGCTCTAGGGAGTGCCTTTAATGTTTTTATGTTACCTGAAGAACACTGTAGTTCTCCAACATGCTTGTTTAACTGTGGTAACATGAGCCGCAGAATGTAAATCCATGGTACAACATGTTTGGTAGGATTATTATGGTAAGGATAGCCTCTGAGCATGGCGAATGGCAGTATTTACTTAACTTTTACTTTACCACAGTCTTGGAATGGTAGGAGTGAGCAGAGGGGTACTCAATTAGTTGCAAGCTGCAACCACACCACTACAATCCTACACACTTTACCTATAAGACATTGAATAAAATAGCAAGAATAGCATTCATTGAAGTTTTGCTACCAAGTTTTTGATATTTTTCATTTAACAAAGATTTAATGATCATCCTCTATGCATTCTGTAAGAGAATTGGTATTTCGTTCCTCCGATTCTTCGAGAGCTCCTTCAAAGAAAAGAAACTTTTCCACCAAATCTAATTTGATGACCATTTTTAATGGTTTCAGTCCAGTTGCTGCTTCTAGCCCATTTTAGCCAATTGTTTTGGTTTTCTGGCCCGTGCATAGACGTAATGGGTGGTTCTTGAAGACCATAGGTGTCCAACCAGATGAGCATTTATAATATTTATAATATTTGCATTTATAATAGCAAAATTTCTCACTGAAGTAAGTTAATTTTAATGGAATTCTGCCACAGTCGAGGTGAGGTAAATTTATATGCAATTTTCACTTGGTGAACTTTACCATGCAGTCACACTGTTGACCAGTTTTTGAATGTCTTGACAGTTTTGACCTTCCAGAACCACCTATTTTGCAATGACACACAAGCGAATTTGGCTGTGCCACTTTATCATGTGACACTATGATTGGGCCACCAGCTCAAGCAAACAAGCACAGACCAGTGGAGTGTGCACTACCTGCCAAGCACAAAGCAGCAGTTATCCCGTCATGAAATTACATGAAATGCAAAGGTTTCAGTGTAGCAGTGGAGAAGACAGGCTAACATCTGTGGTAACAACCAAGTGGTAGGAAAGGGTCTTTCAGAGATACTGCAGGTCTATATTCCCAAATGCACCCTGCAATTAATTGGGACCTCACATAATTTGAATACTGAGTGTGAATGAATTGGGCCATGTCCCTGAGGAAAAATCTGCTTCACAAAAATAAATTGTAGGGTGACATTAAAAAACATCAATAATATGAAATTAATTAGTTTGTGTTTCTAGATACACTTCATTAATTGTATTCACTTATTAATGCAGTTTTATCTAAATATATTATATTAATATAACCAGCCCCTGTCCTGCAAAGTAACACACATTTACTTAATGTGCTATTACCGCTCAAGTCCACATCATTGTCCCCAGCAGCTTATTTATGGTACTGTATACTCTGTTGTGGTGTACGACACAAGGACACAAGTTTGCGCCTGTGAGAGTTTTTTTCTGGCGGACTGTTCTCTTCTTGCCAGGACACCACGGAGGAGAGCACTCTGCTTTTGAAAATGTAGTAAATATAATGGTTGTGATTGAAACAAGGCCAATCACATATTGATAATGGGTTTGTCCTAATCTACCCCCTGTGGTCAACGCATTACCCAAAAATCAGTCACTGCATTGTGCACTGAGGCCATGTGCATTTTGCTGTGCTTCACAGTGTGTGCCATATATATATACTTAGAAATAGTGTATGTTTGATGTGAATGTGTGTTGGTGAGAGAGAATGAGAGTTGTGTATCACCCTGTTCTGCTGCAGAGGTAATACTGGATGCCTGCCCAGTTTCTTCATGCACCATTGGTGAATCTCTGTGGTGGATGAGCTATAGCTTCCACACACACCTACTTGCTACTTATCCAATTTCCATTAAGTTAAAAATACAGTTTTTCCTATTGCCTTCACAGTTTTTATTAATAAATGAGGAATTTGAGATGAATTGTTTTTCATGAATGGTCAGTTTAGGATAACGTTCATGCCTTTAAAGTCCTCTGAATAGCTCTAGTGTTGTGCTTATTAGCACACACTTTGTGCCGTTAAAAAGTCAACCAATCAGAGTTTCTTAAGCAGGATTAAGGGTGTTCGTAGGCAGGATCTTCCAACATAGCCAGTTAGGTATCTTGTTGCGTCCATGAAAAATAGTGACAGAAAAATGGCTGCAAAAATTGCAACAGGCATTGCAGAGATTAACATAGCTGTCCAAGCTGTTATAGGTTAGCATACTGCGATAACAGAACTGGATGAACAACTCTTGATTCTGCATATTTGCCATCTGAAAGTGATGGTGATGAGGCAGATATGTCTCCTGCTGCACTCAGTTCATCTCTTCTACTCCCTCGGCCAACTTTACAGTCTTGCAGAGGCTGTAGCAGGCTCACTTTCAAAGTTAGAGTGCAGATACAGGTAGCATATGAAACTAGTGAAGCTAAGGGACCATGAAAATGGGTTCTGAGGGAACCTACAAGTCTACAGACATGCCCACTTTATGCTAGTCTAATGCAGTTTGAAGCAAACACCCTAAACAGTCTTGACATTGCATAAATTGGGCATCAGTGTAAAGTTGACACTCTTGTTGATCCAGTGAGTCTAATTTTATACATTTGCGATGATGTTAATCCCCAGACTAGTCATTTTACTGAGACCATTTTTTTTAAACTTGACGTTAAATGATCGTATTATTGCGACCTCTAGGATAATCACAGCATCTTGAAGCTTTACAGTCACAAACTAGAGCTGATCACAGAGGTTGGATGGCTTTCCAAGGTAGACAATAAGGAAGTTTCCTAGTAATTTCTAGAACAGAAGTGCTTGCCATCTGTTCTACAGGGGCTGTATCAGGCTCAGTGTCAAAGCTTGTCTTGGCCAACCATGTCGGGAAGGAGGTTAAAAACACACTCCGAAGTTGGCTAAATTTTGGCAAGGAAAAACTAAGGGTACCCACGAATCTCCTCTTTACAGAGATATCCACCTAATGCTAATCCCATACAGCCTGTTGCAAAAACAATGCAGGTGGTAGAAATGTTATTTTTGCCTTTTCTAAAAATGGTTTCTGCATACTTGGGTCCCTAAACAGTCTTGGAATTGCATAAATTGTGTATCACTGTAAAGCTGAGACTCTTGTGTGAAGATGTTAATCCCCGTAGTGGTCATTTCATTGTAATGAGACCATCTTTTGAAACTTGTGATGGCAATGTATAAAATGACCTATGGTGACCTCTAGGATAATCACAGCCTCCTGAAACTTCACAGCCATAAACTGGAGACCTAGAGCATTCGGATGATTTATGGCTGTATGGATGTATGTATTCCTACGTAGATTGATAGTAAGGAGGTTTCTGAGCAGTTTGCACAATAGAAGAGCTTTCCATCCAATTGCTGAAAAATGCAATTCTTGCAGAAATAGACAAAGCTCCAGTGACTTTTATGTAGATCCAGTTGTGTTGTTTTAACTGTATACAACAGGCACTTGAGCTTTAAGAAGGACTAGGAACAGAAACACATCCCTCTATGCCTCCCTTTATTTTATGCCTACCCCTGATTTTATATACCTTTATCTATTGCTCCATTCACTGATTCCTTCACTTCTGTGATCTCTCATTCATCAGTCCACCCTCTCATCCATCTTTTCTATCAAGCTTTTTACCTTGTTTTCTTTCCTCACTTACATATATGTAGGGAATAGGATGTATGCATGTATGCATGGCCGCTACCCACCTCCCTCTCTACTTTCCTCCCTCCAGCTCTGTTTTGCCAGCCCTCATTTTGTCCTATTATCTAGGACTTGTTCTCACCCATTCATCATCCCTCATTTTTATCTGATTTTTTTACATTTCTGTCACCGCCTCGCACCATCATCTCCCTCCCTCTTCACGCCTCTCCTTTTAACTCTTTCTCTCTTATGAATCACATGGACCATGTCACAAGTGCGTGTGATATGTTATTGAATATCAAACATAACACATACACAGAGATGAAATGTATGTTATTGAAAGCAGACAAAAGGTGCCACCCGATCTAATGTGGTACATGGCGTATGATGCAATATAATGCAGTGTCTCAGTTCCAAAGTAGTGTGAAGTGTTTAGATATCGTACAATGAACAATGAACATCCTCTTGTTAAAGGAAAAAAAAATCAACTTTCCTGGAAATATGCTTGTTTGCCATCTTACTCACAGTCAAATAAGAAAATTGATACATATGTCATCCCTGTTTGTACAGAGATGGTGCCAGGAGTTATGTACATTAGCCCAGTTCAAACACTAGAACAAGGAGCAAACTGTTGGACTTGTCAAAAATGCAACAGAAAAAGTTTATTAGAATAGAAGAATACAATAGAATAGACCTTTATTAATCCCGCAGTGGGGTAATTTGGTCATTACAGCAGCACATTTACAAAAAAACACCCAAGTGTACATAAAAATATATGGAAAAATACAGACAAATATACAGGAATATACTTATTAGCCAGAAGGTTAGTCACCAGTACGCTGAGACTGACTCTCAGTTCTGTTAAGTCAAAGATAATGAGGATGCAACCAATGCCAATAGGAAGAAAAAGGAGTTGAATTAAGTTTCTACATACAGGTACTTCGCAAAAAGTCAAGGCCAATAGGAAGCATCACTAAAATCCCCCCTTTTGGGTGAAAGAAAACCAAAGACCCCATAGACTTCAATACAGTTTGACATATGTTTGGATTGTAATTTTGATAAATTTGTGTATGCATTCATCTCTTGCTTCTCATGCCTTGCCTGAACCTGAACATTTGCGATACCTTAAGAAATGAAGGTTTATCGCTGTCAAGTCCCTTCAGTCTTCCCCTGCCCAACACAGTGGCCGGATATTACCTATCCAGACATATTTGATTGAATCGTATTAGGCAAAGTGTTATCTGTACGCAGTAAACAACCTGTTAATAGCCAACTGTTTGAAAACAGTCTGACGCAGCTATAACGTTAATGTAGGACTGTATTGCTGTAGCAGCCTCACACTCAAGGTAATGTTAGATAGCCATGCTAGTCACTGTCGCCATTGTCATTTTACCACACTGACAGTGAATATTCATGTGTCGTTTGTATATCAAATTTCAGTGTGAAAGCCTGGTCACTCTCTTGCCTCTGAAGACGTTTCGCCCCTTATCCAACTGGCTTCATCAGTTTGTAATGCTACAGTCTGACTAGTCCCCACTAGTCTGACGTTTGTTTGTTGCTTATAAGGGTAACATATACAAATTTTGGGATGACTCATGGTATCCTTGCATGAAAACACAAATCAAATATTTGTGCTTTACAAACAAAGACAACCTCAGCCCTGATGAAGCTAGCAAAAGTATTAACAAATGATTACAACATCATCACTAGATGTGAGCTAAAGCAAATCTGGTTCTTACAGTATTTAGCAGTTTTTCTGTCTACTTTGAAAGTCCCTCCCTCTGGTGCTGCTGCAGACAGGTGAATTCATTTCATCCTCTTCAGTTTTTATCTCCTATTGGTATTAGTGCTGCATGCTTTATCCCTTTTAATACATTTTATATCTGTGGTGGCTGGTTGATGAATGTGACATACTCTGGTTTTATCCCAGGCCACAGGGCCACTTTTTGTTGGATCCTTGTTCGAGGTAATTTGCCTTGCCTTCTATTTTTCACTAAAAAAGCATTAAAGGATGTCCTCTGAAGCGAGATACCAGACATTTTTCTTTCACCTTGACTCACCCAGTGTAAGAGTACCATTTAACATATAAAGAAACCCTAATAGCTAAAGGCATGTCCAGATGTTAGTCATTCATGTTTTATGTGAAAGGGCCATACTACAAAGACCTTACTTCTTATGTCATACTCGCACAAAAAGCTGTGAATGAAAAGCCCTGCTCGCTTTGTGTATCTTCTGGACTGTTCTTACTTAAACATGTACAGTATATAGCCATGATGTTGAAGGCATGCTGGTGGTCATTCTTGGTAAGTATTGGCATTACAAGGGAGCTGCTCGTTGGAGTGTGAGATGATGTTCTCGGTTTATGAGGTCATGAAAGATGCGTCACGCAATGGGACACTCATGGCATTTAAATAATTAATATTTTTGATAGTGCTGTCTTTATTATGCTGGACTTTAACACTGTGGTACCTTTGAATCCAAACAATAGTCTTTGTACTTAAAAAATGCACAAATTTACAGAAATTTCTATTTAAATCCATCAGGACTATTTTACCCTAATAGACAGTTTACCTCTGATTTTTGTAGTGACTTTATTCTAGTTTCAATGCTTAGTTGGATATTTCATAATACCTTTTTAACACACAGAGTAGAGTAACACAGTAACATACTGAACACAGACGGTTAGGCTGTATGCTGATGTATTCATGAAAGAGATTGAAATTTATGACACTGGGTTGCTTTCTTGGGGTTGTACAGTTTAGCCGGCACATAGCAGTGTCTGTAGAGGTGTTTTGCCTCATGGCAATGGTTATGGTTGTCATTTTCCCCCTGATCTGCTTTCTTCCTTGTTCCATCGCAGATGAAATTGCTCTGTCATTTTTTTTTCTTTACCGTTTTTGAAAGTCTTTAGGGAGCAACCACATGTGAGATGATTTGCTGCTCTGCAGGTTCAGCAGTAGTTCAACTGTAACATCAAAGATGCCTTCATGTAGGAAGCTCTGAGTCAAGCTTTTTTGCAAGATTGTTTGAGCTTTTTTTCTGTAATTGGACAGCGAGCAGTAGTGATCGGGGAAGGAACGCAGCTGGAGTCCTGCTGACGGTGTTGCAAGGACATGGCATGTAGTTTGGACCCATGCCATTTGAGTCCATGCTGTACTTTATACATTCATTATGATCATGAACACAATTCCCAGCGTGTGTGTTTAGGGTTGTAATGAATTATAGAAATGATTAAAAGGATAGATATGTGAATGTGACCACATGGGAGCCTTCATAAACAGTTAAAGTACAGCCAGAAGATGCATACAATTTACGTAGTTTATTCAAGCATCATCCTGCTGCATCATCAGCCTCATCAAAGTTTAGATCTCAGCATCTTCCTCTTTCTCCCTTTCTGTTCCCCTTCTTCTAATGCTCCTCATCATCTTTCGTTATTTGTTTTTTCCCCTCCCCCTCTTCTTCTTTTCTTTCTCATGTCCCTCTTCCTCTAATCTGCCCGTCCTCTACCACCTCCTATTCCTTCTTCTTCTCCTTCTTCCCTCAGTTTGCTGCAGTGCATCACTAGCAGGCACATTAACATCTCATCTCCATTACCCAGCGACGTCCTGCCCTCTCTCTGCTTTTTACCACCTTCTGTTATCTCCTCTTCCTCCTTCCTTCCTTCCTTCACCTGCACCATTTCCACCAGTTTTCCATTTTCATATTTTCATTATCTTTGTATTTTCTTGGGGGTAAACAATGATCGTCATATCATCCGTTTATCTTCTTATAGTACTCATTCTTTTCCTCATGCATGTAATCAGCATCATTAAAGGGACCTCCTCCTCCTCTCCTCTCCTCTCCTCTCCTCTCCTCTCCTCTCCTCTCCTCTCCTCTCCTCTCTCTCCTCTCCTCTCCTCTCCTCTCCTCCCCTCTCCTCTCCTCTCCTCTCCTCTCCTCTCCTGTGACAAGCTGTGCTGCACTGTTTCAAGGGAGTGGATGCCCTTGGTGTGACCGTGAGTGAGATGGGCTAAAGCTCTGCAGTGGCAAGCCAGTGAGTGAGCAAGTTGCTCTCACTTTGTGTGTGTGTGTGTGTGTGTGTGTGTGTGTGTGTGTGTGTGTGTGTGTGCGTGTGTGTGTGTGTGTGTGTGTGTGTAGTCAGATAATAAAAGATGGAGAGTGAAAGAAGCACAGCCTGTGAGTGTGTGTGTGTGTCCTTGGCAGCACCAGTCTGTGTTATTTGCGTAATGCATCACAACCAGGCAGGTTCGGTTAACATGCAGCCAAGGCTGTCTGTCCTCTGAAGCTCACCATTTCCTCACCAGCCTCGTCTCTCCTCTTTCCTCCATCATTCTTCATCACATGCTTCCTGGTCACCTAATCTGACTGTCTTCTCTCTTAGAAGCTAATCTTGCTTTGTCACATTTACTGACACTACATTCTGTTGCTTACCAACACAGCTTCGCCTCATTGAGTCCATTTCCAATGGAAAATCTTTGATGCAAGTTTGACTCTTGAATCAAAATGGCCGAATGCAGCTAGAAAAGGATATTGTAGGGACTTAAAAACTTAAAAACTTAAAAACTGGAAAATGGCACTGAAAGAAAGAACATAGGTTGTATCAAGACAAGATGGTATATTAGGGGCTCGATTTTGGGGCGTCAGATGGGGACCCAGCAACCAAAGCAGTTTTCTTCTGCAGCCACAATACCTGTTTACCTATATAGAGTAAAAGCTATGTATCATGATTTTTTTAAATACTTCAGTAATGTATTTTTGAATGCCTGAATCGATATAATTGCTCCATTTGAGTCTATGTGGAGGTAGAAGGAAGTTATGATTAGTTATTGTTGTTTTATTGTCTGAATAATGTGACGTTATATCTGTTTTAAGAAAAACAAAGCCAAATAGTCTGCAGGGATACGACCTGCACCGTCACATTTTAAATCCAAAGAGGTAAACACTACACATGCAGTAAAGTATGGAAACACTTTGGGTTTCATACATTTCCAGGAAAAGCAGAGCTAGACATCATGGCTAAATTTTCATGCTAACTAAATCATCAAATGCCTTCAAATGGCCCTGATTTAACTGACAAGGAGAGTTAGCAACGGATTTGGCAGTTAGCAGAAGTATACATGTGGTTCGGTTTTCAAAATGAGGTAACAAAGTGAACTGTCTGTACAAAATACATATATGGAAATACGATTAATTTGACTATATTCACCAGAAGTATAAAACATGGTACATGTCCATTATGAATTAAAAAGAAAAGTAGCATTCATTATGTGGAAAATGTATTTATTCTTTCATTTTTGGGTTGCTGGAAAAAAATCCTGACAGTGACAGATATATTTGATTTCAAGACATCTCTGACAACATACAGACACAATATCCAGTATTTTTAAGGTATCAGTTTAGATATTTTCCAATATGAGTCTCTAGAAGTATAAGATTCAACTTTTTCCCATGGTCTAGCGTTAAAAACAATTCACAAAAATTGCAATAAATCATAATATTGAACTGCAATACTTGTAGAATCGCAATACATATAAATCGCTATACACAACAAATTGACACCCAAATGTTGTGTACAGGCCTATCTCATTCCTGCTATCGATTATGTGCATTTCATTAGCCTATACTGACTGTTTACTGTTACTATGGCTACAGCTGACATTAGCTCTGTTAGCTTCAATCTTTATGAACAATACAATTGTAATTTTGCAGTGCTGAACAAAAACAGCTATATTACTTACTGATCTTAACTGTTGTCATATATTCAATACTAAAGAATCAGAAAAATAAAAGCTTACTAGTTATGTTAGCATAACAGACCCACCCTGTGTCGTCTATCATGAACTGACATCTACTGGTCATAAAAGTGAACTTACTACATAAACCTAACAACAGCGATTAATTAACATTGTGTAGAGTTCTGATTAGTTCTGATTTAGTTGTGATTTATGTGATTTATGTTTCACCCACCTGTAAGAAAACATAAAAGATGAGATGAGATGGCTGGTGCCCAGTGGCTTTACTGGTGTTCAGCTGACAAAAGCAGCAGCAGGCAACCAACAATGCCTGCCTTATGTAATGTTACTCATATAGAAGTGTATAGAAAATTAATGGGGCATATCTGTAAAGCATACAAACTTGTGCTTGCCTACATATAAATAGTGATGCCTGCAGTGCTCTACAGGAGCATCAGTTCATGTTAATCAAATGAGGCATGCTAATAATCACTTTCAATGCGTTTGCCCCTCCTCCTGAGGTCCTCCATCGCAATAGAAATGGCTAATGACGGAGTGATAAATTTTATTACTTAAAAGGATTGGGGCTCTTGTCTGATTACTTCCTTTAAGGTGTCATTCAAGATTATTGTCTTTCTCTTTGTCCCCGTCTTTCCCTCCGTCTCTTTATATCTGTCTATCTTTTTCACTTGTCTTTCACCCTCTTCCTTTTCCACATTGTGCATGTCTCTCTGCTCCGTCCAGGATTGTGTCGAAACCAAGTTACCATGAGGAACAGTGATTTGAGTTTAGTCAGATGGATTAACTTAGTCAAACTTGTGTGTGTGTCATGTTCCATGATATACCTCTACTGGTGGAAAATGTCACCTGAGTTTGAATGCTGCCAAAAAAACCTTTTCCAACACAATCATTTTGTAAGCAAATATCTATAATTGTAGTTTGTGATTACAAATTGTAATGTGAGTCTTTATGCCAGCAATCACTTTGTGTTTAACAGTCATGTATCCATTATTTGTAGCAGCTCGGTTGTTATAGTCCTCCATCAGGGATCAAAGTATCATTAAAACAAAGTAGCATAATTATTTGGAAAGTTAGTCATCTGCATTTCTTTTGGTTATATAATTTTGTAAAATTAAAGCATGCAGATACTCACAGGCATGTTTTTATTCACCATAATAGCACATTTCTCAGTTTCTCACATGCTTAAATGTGTCAGTGTAAAATGTCTTCATCATCTTGCATTTTAAAACAAAGACAGTAAAGCAGCATATTCAGAGAAATTGTGTAATGTTTCTGCGTCACAGATTTTAGCAGGAGAGAATGAAAAGCGCTGTGATGCAAAAGGCTTTAGACAAAAACAATGCAGATTGAAGATGTTTTGTTCGTACTAGCTTAATATTAACAAGAAAAAAGCTGTTTGTTGTGTGTGTGTGTGTGTGTGTGTGTGTGTGTGTGTGTGTGTGTGTGTGTTGGGGGTTGTACTCTGTAGCCTGTGTGAGCTAGCATTATTCTCAGTGCCAGGCAGATCAGTTGCATAGCAACAAGAACTTTTTGAGGGCAGGAATTCCTTCACCAGTGGAATGTGTCAGAACAGTAAAAATGGAAAGAGAGAGACGTACCGTACAAACCCCAAAATTCCCATATCCAGGTTAAAACATGACACAAAACAGATTGATTGTAAGTGAAGAAATCATAGGCTAAATATTAACCCCTGGAAATGCAAGAGCAAGTATAACTTCAAAAATCAGAACATCACAAGACAGTACGAAATTGGCCCTAGTACCCACTGTCGACTCCATCTGCGTTCTTTTCCTGGTTTTCCAAATGGAAACGGCCTCTCAGCTGTTGGGCCGTGTCCATCTAAGCGTTTTTTTCCCTGAGGCCAGTGAATTTTTTAAATTCTTTACAGCGGGAGCAAAATAACTGAAAGCTTTAGCTCTGATTTTTTTGTGGATTTGTATGTATGCTCCCATGTTCTGCAAGGTAAAATTGCTGTTGTCGTCAATAGAGGCTGGCGACTGAAGAGAGTGATGTAACGGCTTCAGAGCTCCTCCAGACTGGGCTGTTTGATGGTGAGGTAAAGCATCTGTGAATGTGAGCAACTGAAAAACAATTTTAGCCACATAAATAAAGGCCCATCTAAACAATGGATATCAGAGTAAATGTACACTAATTTTAGAATATTTTCATCGCTTTACCTTGCTGTGAGACAGCCACTTATGATGGGGAACTGATTCGATTATATCACTCTTCAAAGCCACCAGACGGCAATGAAAAAAACAATAATTTTACTTTACAGAAGACAGGAGTTGTTGGTTTACCATTGCATTGATTCTTTGGTTTGTTTTGTGTCATTGTGTGACTTTCAAATCCGAACTTACGTAGCGTCCACAGCAAACATTATTTAGCTTCCTTGCGACAACTCCTGTCTACTTCTCCAGACTGGGAGCATAACGGCTGCCATCTACTATAGGTAATACGCTGACTATGGATGAAGATATACTGTATGTATATTATGTAGCAACGTCATCATGCAGAAACGTCATGCCATAAAAATAAAAAAAATAATGGACTGCCCTTTAAATATCTCACAAAACAAATAGAAAATTCTGTGCATTTCCTTTTACACTAATAGCACTTAATATTCTATCAGTCAGATTTACAGTATATTTCCCAAACATTTGCAACAAGATCTCCCAAAGTTGAGGGGAACCATTCCATCAGTATTGTAGCAATTTTTGTATAAATGTCAGTTTATGCACTACAAGAAGCTGAGGTGATATTTAGCAGCTAAACACTGTTGAATAATGCTATCGCATACATAACATATAGTGACAAAATGTATAAAATGGTGGGGTAGACCACAGAACAGCATGTTTCCAGACTGGTTAGTAGTGATCACATCTGCACCACCCAACCCAACATTCTGACAGATTTTTGAGAGCCCTGTACCACATAAAATTGGTTCGAGGTCAGTAAGCACAACCAAAATTGATACTTAAGGGGTGCCGGATTATAAGACGCACTGTTGATTTTTGAGAAAATTAAAGGATTTTAAGTGCGCCTTATAGTCCGGAAAATACGGTACATGGGGATAGGTGGAGAAAATGGAGAACTTTGACGAGTTTTGAGAATGTGTGTTTGCCGTGAGGAGAAACCTGCATGGACTAATAAAGATCTGAATGTAAGCTGATGTCTGTGCAGCCATCCTTGCAGAATAACCGAAGCTTTACTCAGAACACTACTTTGTCACTTTTTGATCCGCCCGCCTGAAACCACGATATTTTGTAGTAAAAACTGCTAGCCCCATAGCGTTAGCGAGTGTGTGATTGAGAGAGAGTGAGAGAGAGAGTGTACAGTTTATCTCTGAATAAATTCTATGACTCCCCAAGGCTTGCTACCTGCTGATTAAAGTGAAGGGAGTTAGCCACAAAATTAGTGACAACATTGGCCCGGCTCGCTTAAGGTGGACTGACCTTTAAAGTGGACCAGCTATTCTCCTTTAAGTGACAAGCCACTCTCCATCATTGACTAGCAACCAGACCTCCAACCAGAGGTCTATTTTTATTATTTTATTAAAAGAATAGATTGTTTTTCATTTATATGTCAGGAAGAGCCCAGTAATAAAATTTATAAAAATCATATTTTAGTTGCTTTATAGGAGTTCACATAAATGTAACTGACAGTTTTAAATGTGCATATAATATCGTCATATAAATTGCAGGCCCCTGACTTGAATCAAATCCAAATCATATGGTGGCAGACTTTGTGATATCAACAATTTGTATCCCTGTCCAAAGAATCAATATAATATATTGTGATGAAACTTGTGACATGCACCCATAGTGTTCATGTATGTGTGTGATCAAACACTTTCAGGCTTTATTAAAGTGATGGTCTGTACTGTAAAGCTGCAATAACAAGTGGCATTAATGACTGTGTGCGCATATAGGATGTTCGGGTGTGTTTTGAATAGTGCCCAATTAATTTTATGAATTATTCATTGGCTGAATTTACCAACTTTTATGCTGGTTAGGATTGGCTCAGAATATCTGAGAATTAGGAAGAAGTAACTTTTTCTTCAAACATTTTTCACATCTTTTACACACCTCTGCTATCCTTCAAACCGGTATTCTCACTCTGTCTCAGTCCATATTATGTATGTCTATTGACTGTGATGTTTAATCTAAATTCAAATGTCCTGAACAATTCAGAGTGCTGGGTGAGGGATGTTACCACATTGTCAGCAAATGTCTCTCGTCAGTGGCTGGATGCAGCACAGCACCAAAATAGGGCCATCTTGTCTTTACTCTGCTACCTCTGCGCCAGAGCTGTTGTTTAAAGCTGTGAGTCATGAAATTTATATTTCAAATAACATTTATGTATATATATGATGAGAAATGAGCATATCTTGGGAAAATGTGTGGGGGGGAATATTAGCTTCTTCTTGGCTGTAATAAAAAAAAAAGTTGGGATGCAATACTGGGCTTCAAAAACAAACCCTGGAAAAACGAATTTCTTCTTCCTTCCTCATTTCCGCAAGTTCACAGAAATAAGTTGTAATTAGAACTAGGTCTAGTCAAATTGTAATTCAACTGAAACTGCTCTGGTCATTCTCATTGTAGCATGCAGATGAAGATACCTAGTGCAATTTCTGTGTGTGTTGCTGGCAGTAGAGCTTCATACTGTAGGTAATGTAGCATGGCCAAAATCTGCACTGATGTAGTTTCACACATCAGTCATTTGAATAATGCATAAGAGTGGCATTATATTGCACTGATGTGTGGCACACTGTTTTTTTGGCTATAAATTCTGTCAAAGGTTGTCTTTGGCATCTGTATGTTTTGATGAGTCAAAGGTTTTGACATTGGTGTACAGTTTTACTGTAGCCTTTCCAGCATTTTTATCAGCGTAACATACAATTCACACCACATTACTGATACAGCAGTAGAACCTAGTTGACCCCACATTAAAATTGGGGGAGGGACTAAAGACCGGCTTGTCTGCCCATCAATTTGTCACACATAAAGCTGACATGCAAGTAATCAAATTTTAAGACACCTCTAGGGAATAATGCACGTCATTATTCATTTCTGGCATATTCTCTAAATTACACTGAGTGGCCTAAGGGGGCACTGCAATGTTTGCTTAATTGTGTATAATATGCTAAATATATTGGATGCTGCTGATCAGATCTAAATGCAATGTTTGGAAAGAAGGGGATATTTGACCCCATATCAATTACATTTTGACAAAATAGTAGACAGACAATAGTGAAATCGTTTGTACATTTCAGAATTACACTAAGGTTAAGCACCACAGTGTATGTATTAATGTGAGTACAGTACAGCCAATACATGTTGGACACCAGCAAATGGGAACTAAGAGTTGGGTGACTGGACAAATATAATGGCTATCAGCAATTGGCAGAGTACATTGCAGATTGCTTTTTTTTTTTTTAAACATATTTTCACATCTAACTCAGTGAAATGAGGGTTTAATTTAGCCAGACTACAGTTGGTGATTGTTGACTAATTCATATGGTTTTGGTGAGTTTTTTGTAGTTTCGGTTGAGTTGATCCTAATGGACTCTTTCCCACACTAAAGATGACATCTTTTATGTTATACTGGCTCAGGCACAAAGACAGACAGCAAGCAACAGATAATAGACAATACTGTAGGCACCATAGACAGGTGGAGGTGTTGGACTCCATCATGCACTCAGATAATCTGTCTCCATCTTTTTTCTCTCTCAAGGTCAGAAGCGATCTGTAAAGGAGAGTGTTGCCTCTCTGTCAGCACTCCTCTCTTATTTCCCTTTTCCTCTTCCTCTTCCTCTCTGTCTCTGCTGTCCTGCAGTGGAGAGAGCTGGCAATCTTTCAGTGTTACTACTTGGCTCTGATTAATTGGCTTTTAAAAAAAAAAGACAATGTCCTTTAAAAGTTCCCCTTTAAAACAACCAATTTTCTTATCACTTTTCTTATCAAATCAACCAAAGTTCTTCTGTTGATTGTATTGGACAGGTTGTATTGGTGAGGTTGAGGCATTTCCAAAGTCTTGTACTCTGTCTGTATAGAACAAACTCTTAAACCTCCTCACTGTCAGGTGTGAGTAGCATTACGACACTCGAGAGATGAGTTAGAAAATGCTCTTCCCTATTTAAACAAACCCCAACCACTCTGGTGTAGGTTAAATAAGGGCTTTTGACTAAAATGCATTGACACGGGCGGACAGTGGTATGGGGTATAACACATGAGCAGTGTAACTGAAGCTGCGGTCCTGCATTGTGATTGGCTCGGTTTCGGCTGCGCATGTGTCTCAATCACCATCACTATGGTCAAACTACTAGAGTTATTAACAGTGAATGGTAAATGTGTAAGTTATTTATTTGAGTTGTGAATGACTTTAGTTTCCTCTAGTCAGCAGTGATCAGTGTTTGTGTTTGGGGAGTTTATTGTGCAGGGTGGAAAAGTAGCAGTGAAGCAGTGATGCGCTGTTATTGACAAGGGTCCAGAGTATGGAGCTTCCGTGTTATTAATATACCATATTTTCCGGACCATAAGGCACACCAGATTATAAGTGAAACAAAACGGTCAGATAAGTCAAACTTGATTATATTAATTTAACAACTCAATAACTTTAATAACTCTCAACATTTTTCAGTTGGAACACACGAAATACAAAACAATACACGTACTTTCAGTTTTTTTCAGTTCATTCCTCGTCCACAAATCCATCAAATCCTTCATCATCAGTGTCTGAGTTAAACAGTTGGGCGACTTCGGCATCAAGCATGGCCGAATCTGTCATTATCCTAGTCAGTCTCGTTGGTGTTACTTAGCTGTTCAGTGATGATTCCTCCCTTCTTGATCCATTGGTAGATAGTGGAGTAAGTCACCCCACGTTGCCTCCCTGTCCTTGTCCTCCTCTGTGTGTTTGCTCCCACGCAGCTCACAGTTTATCTTTGAACGACCGGTTGACACAATATCTTACGGTTGGAGTTCTTTAGTTAATCCACCCGGAATGACGGCAAGCTCCGAATTAGTTTTCGGTGAGATGGGCATGCATGGAGTCGCAGATCAATAGGGGCGGAGAGTTGTGGAAAAAGCTGTTTGGTCTCTTGATTTCTCCTCCTTGAAAGTCGCTGATTTTCATGTCAAGCGCTATCGCTGCTGCCTTGAGTCGAATAGAAACTGTAGAGATGCTTCTACCTGCTGCTCTCTGTTGAATAACTCACTTTGTTCCCTCAGAAACTCTGTTTGGTCTTCTTTACGTGGTGCAGGTCATCTTCTTGCTTCCTCCATTTCCGTACCATTGATTCATTAATATTAAATCATCTCGCCGCTGCTCTATTCCCATGTTCTGCTGCGTGACTGATAGCCTTAAGCTTGAAATCCGCTTCGTAAGCATGTCTCTTCACAGGTGTCATTTTGGGCTCCTTATACACACAAGATAATGTTACGGTGCCCATCTGTCGAAGCACAGTAACAGTATGTATTACTTCGCGAGGCGCCTGACTACCGACAGTAGTATTACTCCGCCCGGCGCCTGACTACTGTTACCGTAATGCTCCTACAATCCACCCAGCGGTGCAACTTCAGAGCTTACCAAACTCATAGTAAAACATTTTGACAGATTTTTTGAGTGCCCTGTACCACATAAAATTGGTCCGAGGAGGCCAGTAAGCACAACCAGAATTCATATATAAGCTGCACCATATTATAAGGCGCACTGTCGACTTTTGAGAAAATTTAAGGATTTTAAGTGCGCCTTATAGTCCGGAAAATACAGTATTATCCTCATAAAGTTTAGGAGCAACAAAACCCTCGGCTACACACGCTGAAACTAAAGCTGGCAGTAGGCTCTGTAGTCTGACTGTTTAGGTTAGTTTGTCCTGTATCTTAGTAGTAAACTCATCAGCTGGCTGAGACAAAGCAGCTCCTTCTCTACCAGCCGGACCTGTAGTGGTTCACATCAGCAGAGGGAGGAGGACAGGAGGACAGGAGGACAGAGGACAGAGGCCTGGAGGACAGGAGGAAGGACTGATACTGTCTGATGTTTGTGTTCCTCAGTCTTTATAAACTTCACTCAGGACTATGATTTATTTTATTAACATGATTGTTTCCAGTGAGATATTAATGAGTTTATATGTTGACTTTACTGTTGCTGTAATAGAAACAAAATTTATTTTAAATATTCAATTCTAATCTTGTTCTGAATTTAAAAACAACCAGGCTGATATAAGTATAGCTAATATGCACACTTGCATATTAGCTATATGCACAATATTTGTTTATTTATCACAAGTCATATCATCATTGCAATACTGAACAATGTTATCGTACATCACATATTTTCCTCATATGGTGCAGGCCTAGCATGTGTTACTGTTGTTTAAAAAAGCTCTAGTGCTGGCTGACCTGATGCTGCACTTTCTTCGATGGCTTGAGCCTATAATTTTTTTTTTTTTTTTATTAATTCTTTTTAAATAACACTGTCACAGTTCAGTTCAGCAATTAGATGTGACGGTGAAGAAGTGTTTTGTTCCTTTGTTGTGAAGACAAACAGTTGTTGACTTATTTTGCCAAATAAGTGAAAAGCATGTTGAAATTGAAATTGGCCTCCTTGCTGAAACATAAATGTATCAAACCGAACGGAAAACTGTGACCGCAAATCAAGATATGAACTGAACCGTGAATTTTATGAACCATCCCACCCCTATTCAAGACACATCACCTCATAAATGAAGCATGTGTTTAACATCTGCCTGGTCCCCAGACAGTGGGGCTAAGGTTGTCCATTTTTACAGGAGGACATAGTTAAGCTATAGTGTATCTCAGTAGCTGAAACTCATTACTGTTTCCATTTTTTATCCCAGTGGTAGTAGCCTCAACTCAAGAAGTTATTGTTAGTTGGTGAATCCTATGGTTAAAGGTCCAAGTATAGATGGGTCACTGTGATTATTCTGAGCAGCATCATGGGAATGAATTACAATATAATAAGTGTCTGATTAAATTAGTTGTTCCAAAGGTTTTAAGGTTGAATGGCTTATTTTGGACTTGCAGTTGTTACAAGTTATGATCTTTATGTCTTCTCAACTCATGCTGAAGAACTGCTGCTGTTTGCTGATGTTGCTGTTGCTAAAACCATCATGTGGTGGCTGCACTTGTGTCTGACCAGCAAAAAAGACTTGTTAACTGGACAACTTCAGTCAGCTGCTGCTTGACGGTGCATCTCTAGCTGTTAGTTTAGGTGTGTTTGCTGTAATTTTAGTGAGTTTCATTGACATGACAGGGTATATCTTGAGTGGCTTCCAAAGAAATTTACCAGCTCATATTTGCTTTACGGGTCTTCTTTACCTTTAGCTTAACTGACATTTATAGCAATATTGACATATCATAGTGTATTTGGAGTCCTGACGCCTAAGGCTTAATTGAATTGAGTGCTGTTTGTTTTTCCACAAGAAAAGCAGCATAAGGGATTTTCTTCCCAATAGCCCTTAAGTCATAATCATCCTAACTTAGCAAATTGTTAAGCACGTGGCAAAAGACAGGTTTGGACTCACACGCAATAACAGGCTTAAAGCAGGGGTAGGCAATAATCAACGTCTTTAATACAAAGCAGGTCTGGTACACGGGAATCAGTACTTGCAGTCAGAGTCCAAATCAGAAGGCTGAGGCAGGGTCACGAAACAGGCTGATAGTCATACACGAGGAGATCAATATCAATGAATGCTGGGACGCTTAACTCTGGGAAACAGGCAAGACGAACTGGCACAGGAGGAATGGGGAGCACACATTATATACTAGTGAAGGGAGTGACTAACTATGGACAGGTGGAAACAATCAGGGGCGGGGGCGACGATCAGACTCAGGTGAGTGGTGAGGAAAACTAGGTCACTGGGCAGTGCTCAAACGTGCAGGCGGGAAAGCATGCAGGGCAGGGGGTGAAGTGATCTGCAACAAGAGGAAAGGTTAAACATGCCAAAATAAAACAGGAAGTGCACCAAAATAAAAGCATGCAACACAGACTAAGACCTAGTTTTCTTAACACAAATAATCTTGTGAGTGTTGGAATCTTTCTCTTACAGTGTCTTTTAATATTAATTTAACAAAGACATTGTGTAAACTCCTTTTAAAAAGAAATAATGTACAAAAGCTTTGCAACAAAAGAGTATTTAAAACATAATACAAGTTATCCTGTCTAGTTGGGAAGACTGAGAATTAACTATATTCAATCACATTGGCTTAATCTATTCATATGTGTGTTCCCGTGTTTTTATAAATTATATAGAATTGCTCATTCTACAGACTTGTAAGGCTGATTAATCCTGTGCCACAGCTTAATCCTCACACCTCACCTCAACCAGGCATTAATTTCCCCTGGAAATGGGGGAGTAAGAACTGAATATATGGCTATTTAGGAGGCAGGTATGTATCGAGAGGGAGCGAGGAAGAGGAGATAAATGAAAAAAGGAAAGAAATCGAGGAAGCTAGGGTAGATTAATGGCTTTGGACACTCAGCTTTTCTTGTCTGTACCTCACTGAATACCCTACCAGCTGAACAGATTGCAGAAGCAGGCAGCTTTGTTGGATTATCAGTACAACAGTGTTTTTTTTTTTTTTTTTTTTAAAGAATTAGCTCTGCTCCCGGGGGTCAGCCAATCAGGAACAAAGACCCCCATCAGCAAGGTGATGGGTTTCCCCAGCAGAAACTGGAGCGATGAAATTAAACCTCCATCTAAACCTACTGCACATGTAGGAATGGTTTGGAAAAATGACATGAAAATCTTGTGGACTCTATAATATTCAATCAAGAACATAAATTATATTAGATTTACATATATTATTGAGTAAAATGCAGTCAAATTAATTATTGTTATTGTTGTCTATATTTGCATTAGGGATGAAAAGTAAAAGAGGAAGCAAGGGAATATTCAGTCACACGTTCCACGGGCAACCTTAACTGTCCTCTTTGTAGAAAGTCAATTACCGACATGAAGACCGTTTGACCTGGATGTCTCAACAGTGAGTCTTAGTCCTCCACACACACATATAGTTACCTCTCACCAGAGTCTTTACAACCTCTTAAAACCCCTGTGTTTGCACTTGTCAGGTGTTAAGAATGGGCCATGTGGTCATTCATTAATATTTCAGCACCACCACAAGTTCAGAGCCACCAGCTGCACTGCCTGTGAACATTTTGTTCAGGTTTATGGGGCACACTGGCAAATAATAGGTGCCCTCATTGAATTCAGTGAAGTACAGATTAGGTCATCATTGTGTTTATACACCTATATTAATGCTGCTGGTGATGGTTGAGTTCCAGCTGTCAGTAACGTTTAGAAATATATCCATGCTGCTACATCCTGTTTGGTAAAATGGCCCAAACAACAATGTAAAATATTACTATATATTATATTATTATAAGAAATATTGTCTGATTTAATTTTTTTTGTAGCAAATTCATTTTAAAGGCCAGATGATACCTGGTTAAATGGTACATTTACATTATATAGAGCTATAGTCGTCCGACCCCTCAAAGCACTTTACACTACATGTTAACATTTACCCATTCACACACATTGATACACTGGTTGTAGAGGCTCCTGACTGCCAACTTTGCCCATCAGGATCTAATCTAAATACTCATTCACACACCAATGGCTATGCCTTCCAGAGCAATTTGGGGTTAAGTGTCTTACTCAAGGACACATCGACATGTGGCTGGAGCAGCCGGAGATTGAATCACCTACCTTCCGATTGGTGGACGACCTGCTCTACCCTCTGAGCCACAGTTGCCCACCTGTTAATTTGCCATGATTGTCTCCAAGTATTATCCTTTAATAATAAGTACATAAAAGCATATTTTCTTCTCATATCCTCACTATACTATGCATACTATCTACAAGATTTCATCACAGTACCTACAGTACACGTGTTTCTGTTTGTAAGACACAAATTGTTTGACTACTTACTTTAAAACTCTTAAACCCCTGTTTATATTTTTGAGCACATTGCCACATTAATTTGCACATTAATGTCCAAACAATCCCAAGATTACTGAGACTAGGGATGTTTAACAAGTAACCGTTTAGCCGTTAACCGACATTAAGAATGTTGACTGATTAATGATATAAGTTAAACGGTTAAAAGAAATGCTAATAGTTAATTAAAAAGCTGAGCAAAACTCAGAAGAGTGGCTATTCACCGACAAATAAACTACACACACACTGCATTGCTACTTTTACAGCTGCAACACCATCGACAACCTCCCACTCACCGCTGCCACACACATGGCCCGCTGGACACTCGCTAATTTTACGCCGGGCTGACAGAGTAGCCGGGCAGACACACAGCTGACAACCTCGCAGCTAAACTAAATGATGCGATGGAGACTTTTACCAGTAAAGTGGATGCCTGTGTCCAATCACAGTCAATCCAATACACACAGTATCGTGGCTGCTACAGTAACTCTCCCGGTCGGGTGAACTGGGGACTCCTTTGTCTGTTTTGCGCATGCACTGCAGCTGCCAATAAATTATGGATTTAAGCTGCACTACAACCACAGCATCGCTGCATACAAGACACTAATCTTGTCGGTTTATGGCTAATAATCAGTTAACAACCGCCAGATATCAGTTTGAAAAAATTAAAAATTAACATCCCTAACTGTGACTACCTATTGCTTTAAAAATACAGAATTTCTGTTGAAACCAGCTGTGTAATTAATCTAAATTTTGACAGAAATATCTTTCCTATGCATTGTTAAGCTTAGTTAATTAACTCAGTAGAGAGGATTTTGCTGTTGCTAAAACCAGTTTTAGGAAATTAATAAACAGTAAAGTGCAACCAGAAACACAGGGAAAGAGGAATGACCACAGTCCCATATAGGACTCGAACCATAGACTGTATAAAAGAAGTGGACGTTAGGCATTAGCCTGTTGCCATCTTGGGTTTTTTTTACGTATCGGTAAATGTATGCCCTAAAGCATACCCTGCTTTATCATCTATTTTACTCTAAAGGGGACCACAATTTACAAAATGAACATCATGCTGTATTGAAAAAGACTTGGAAATAGCAAATAAGACCTTAAACTCCTGTTTACAATGTTTGCTGAGGTAATAAATCAAGTGAGATGTGGGGTCAATTTTTCATAGACTTACATACCATCGGACTTCTTTTTGCAACCAGAGGAGTCCTTCCCTACTGGCTATTGGAAAGAATGCAAGTTTAAGGCACTTCAGCATTGGCTTCACTTTTCAGACCTGGATGCTACATGCACTTCTTTTTTAAAGTACAGTCTATGGCTTGAACCGGGGCTGCTGAGCTACGTGGCACAATTATAGACTCGCTCATGCTCTCCCACACAAACAGCTGTATCTCTGACTCCGGTGGTATAGCTTCAGTAGAGAAATGTGTCGCTGTGTACTGTCCCCTTCTCCTCTGCCTGCCCTTGCTTCTGGGTTTATTATGCAGGAAGCTTAGCTAAAGAGAATTTGAGTTCATGTCAACTGTCGGACGATGTATCCCCGTCTGCTGGCTCTGTGCGTGTATGTTGATGTAGGTGTTTGAGTTCTTGTGCGACTATCAGGTGTATGTGTTTCCATTAGTCTTATGGCTTATGGCTGTCCTTGGGGAGTTAGATGAAGCTCTCCATCCCTCTTGGAACAAGGACTGAGAGGAGAGAAAAGGGACATAGCAGTGTAGAGAGAGGCATATGAGAGGAAAATGGGATGGGATGATGAGGCCCTCATACTGGTGTATTGCCTGTCATGCTTGTTGTGATTGTGTGAGTCACAGTATGACTGCCCACAGATTGAATACCTAGATATTTTGTTAGTTCTCACTTCTCTTGTTTCAAAACAATGGCAGGACAGAGGAGTCTTCCATGGCTTTGTGAGTGGCATGGTGCTATCAGTATTTACCAGCAAATTTAGCATATTTTATATGAAAAAACCCATAATAATCTGGAGAAGAAAACCAGTAGTCCACAATCATAATTGAAAAACAAAAACCTGATTTTACTCTTAGTGATTTCCAAGGTGTGTCCAAGGGGATTAGATCAGATGTCAGAAGATCACAGACGTGTTTTTTTCCTCTTTATTTTTTAAGGGTGCTTTTTAAAAGCTTTCAATGTGAAAAATAAAACCTGACATAATAATACATAATAAAGAGCATGGACATGGCAATCACAAACATCATCATGTTTTAAGACCTGATATACTTTCACAACTCATTTGAATTAATTTATTAATTTATTAATTTCTTATTTCTTAATGACTAGAACAACTTGACCCAGTACGGAGCTGCATCTCAAATCAATCAGCTTCCCAGCTTTCAGATAATGTACACCACTTCTATGTGTCGTATACTGTTGACTTTTTATCTCTCCCTGAACATCCCCTATCCCTCTAAAAAAAGATTTCAGAATGGTAAGGGGTTAAGATATGCGTTGTTATTTGTTGCTATGAAGCTAAAGTATGTGTTATGTGTTTTCACATAACACATACTGTTATGTGAAAACTAACTATCTAACACTAACTATGAAGCTATGTGTTGCTATGAAGCTATGTGTTATGTGTTTTTATTTAAGCTCTGAGTTATGCTGAGTTATGTTGCTGTGAAGCCATGAGCTACATCTCATTTCCTGATTTTTTTGCCTCCTCGTCTCCTCGCTTCTCCGGCTTTTGACCCAAAAATCAATCTCTGCGCTCCATCTTGGAGGACGTCCCAATTCCTAAAATGCATCTCGAAGAGTTAGGAAACTTGCCGGAGGAGCCATAAGTGAGGATACACAGGTGTATCCTTCACGGACATCTTTTAGCAACTGACACGCCCCCTTATTGGATATCGGTTATTGACTAGACGTTGCTGCCAACAGGACTGATCTGACAGACGTCATCTTCACTGGAGTTTTATATCGGGGTGAAGACAGATCACAGATTAACAGTTTAATAGTTTGTCTTCTGCTTCATCATCTAGTTAAAATCTGTGTCAGTTGTCTGTCTGAATAACAAACGGATCATGTTGATAGTAAAATGTTCCAGCAGCAGCAGGATTTGCAGTATCTCTCCTTCACACACTGTGGCTGAAGCAGCCTGTTACTGAAAGAGCTAATACGACCTGACAACCAATGTCACCAATCAACCTTCTTCAACTGTTAGAAAGATTTTTCTTTTCATGAGCTGTTATTTCCCCCATTAACTTTTATTACAGATACTACTAAAGTCAGAGAGGGGGAGGGTTTGTCTTCTACATCTTTTACATAATTTATCGTCATTTCCATTCAGTCACATGTGAGGCTGAATATTCCTGAGCGTCAGGTTTGATATGAGTCACATCATTTCGATTTTCCCGCACAGTTTATATATATATAATTCCTAGTGTCAGAATATCAATAACTACAGACACTAATAATGAATAACCAATATAAAGGCACTGTGCCAGTAGAAATAGTTCCCGAACCTCTAAACAGGACTCAGTCCAAAGTATAAATACAGACTGCAGCTGTTATTCAGGTGCAGGTGTTTGTTAACAGGCTACAGATAGAAAACGCTGCTGCTCTGCCAGTGATAACGGTGTCTTTATTAGAAGTACAGTTCAGACATAAACAGCTGTTAAAGTCGACTGACAGCTGATCCAGCTGTGGTTCAGCTGCTGGTTTCATCAGAGATGGACGTCGCTTCACGTGAATCTCCAGAGGAAAGGATGTCTCCTCTCGTCTTCCTCACTTCCTCTCTCCTCATGTCTCTTCCTCGCCTCCCCCGCTCCTATGTCCCGTGGGAGGGACTAAGACGCGAGGAGAGGAGCGAGATCGAGCCGTACAATTTGGGAAGTAGGAAAGGCCTAATGTGTCGTTCTGATGTGCTGCTATGTGTTGTTATGAAGCTCTGTAGGGTCCTGTGATTTCCACGATGAGGAAAACATGGACGGATCGCAGAGTTAAATAATAAAAATGTAATCAATTGTAAACTGTGGAATATTGTGGAATTTGCCAAAATGAGGATACAGTTAAGAAACATCAGGGTTTTCCCTACCATTATAAGCGTTTTCTTCACAGCGCTTAATGAACAGAGAACAACGATGCTGCTTTGTTTTGGTGTCATTTATGGGAACAATGCTTCTGTCCTCTGCTCTCTGTGTTGGTGTTTCATCCAGAGTGCGGCTCAGCTCCTCCACACACACAAACACTGGCAGCTACTCAACCTGAGACCTACGAAAAACATGAAATTACTGAAATGTTCCCCGTTACCAGTCCATCTATCCCCTCAGTCACAAATGGCGTGCTGGCAGAACCTCACAAATATGTTGTGCTATGCTACATTATTTTTCAGACTGTCTGCCTGACTTTGTCTGAAACGCTCACTGGGTTTTAGAACCTGTCTCTTTAAGACCTCCTCCCTGCTCTGATTGGTCAGTGGGTGTGTCAGCTATACAGAGTTTAGCAGCACTTCTACCAGCGACTCTGTAGTTGTGACGTCATGACCTCACAGAAGTCCTGACGGCTCGTTCAAAGGCACAGTTTCTGAATATGCACTATGTGCATTTCTCGGTGGATTGAGCATTTTGATACTTTCACAGTATTAATATAGCACCTAGACCTGCTTTATAATAAAACACTAAACAAAAAGTACCTATAAACAGCGGCGTATGGAATCACACATCACAATCATCTGATCACAAAAAGAGGCCAGAAGGGGGCAGAGTGATTTAAAAAGTGACCATATAGAGTGCATGACGCTCACTGAAAGACAAGCAAACCAACACTGTGCACACTTTATGTCCCAAACATTCAAATTTGTAGATCTTAAAGTCTCACCAATGTGCTGGAATATGGCCTGTTTGTTATTAGTTATTGTACTTTTTTAAACATTTGATTACATTTAGTCAGACTTTGCCCCCAACAAGCCGCTTCCTCACTCCTTGTATCATGCCTTTACTCTGCCACCGTTTTCAGTTGTACAACTACAATATACATATATACTGTATGTTTTAACCCCCCCTCCCCAAAATAAATACATAAATAAGTTCATTTTAAAAAGAGCTATTGCATATGAAAAAATAAATAACACAAAAAATCAAATCCTATTAGAGCTTGCACCTTGCTGTGGTAGCTTGTGAGTCTCTTTTTTGTCATTTAAATTTTGTATTACATTTTTTTGCACTTATTATACAGAAATGTGGATGATACATATGTGATATAAAAGGATTCCTGGTCAACTAAGGCAGAAAGCAAAACAATAATCTCTTTGACCCTGAGCTATTCTGACAGGAGACTGATCTTAGTTTCCTTACAGGTTTAACTTTGGTCACAGATTAGAGACCAGGGTTAACTCAGCTCCCTTGTTCAGATTGGATGGCCACTGCAAAAACATTGCTGTATGAACCTGAAACGCCTACCTAAACTAAAAACTTCTCAAGCGACTAGTAACTAGAAGTTACCGGCAATCCTGAATTTGATCCAGCAATTTCTCTGTCAATTTTACTACTGATGAAAAGAAAGCAATATAGTGAAGGAAAGCTGAATATAGGTGTATTGGTTTCATTCTATCATTAGGGTAAGGTGGTGAACTTTGACCCTGAAGTGACCATAAGCTTTTTGTTTGGTTTTTGTATCTTTGTCAGATAAAAAGCTTTTTAAAAGCACCCTTAAAAATAAAGAGGGAAATAACTGTGAGTCTGTGATCTTTGAAATCATCAAGACTCATAAAATCAGTTTTCTGCAACAGTTTTGAATATTTTGCGCCTATTTGGCAGCCATTTTGAAAGATGGCCCCCAAGGGCCAAATTTGCAGTGCCCCAATATCTATATATTTTCATAACTTACACCCAACAGCTGTGCCAAATGTGTTGCTCTTACTGTAAAATGCACAATTGTTATGATTATTTGAGCTTAGCTGCCCCTCTATTGTGTTACTGATTTGCTCTCCACTGCTCTGGGCCAATAAACTGATGACGATGACAGCAGTGCATACACTCACCTGTTATGGATTCACACACTGTAGAGAAAATTAACATTTATAACACAGGCATAGTACTTAAGCGACTGTCTTTTTGTAATTCAATGTGGCTATTTGGCGCTCAGTTAGTGTGATGAACATTTTCTCAGCGCTTATCATCGTGCATTAGTAAAGAACCAGTTCCAACCCGGGGACTGGGACATGATTCGCTCTCAACGGCGATATTATTTGCTGCTTTTACAGGATGTGAACACTGCATCAATAAATAAACCCTTTATTAAAATTACTTTTTGTTGTGCTTGGGCCAGTGGTTGTAAAATGTACACACAGAGAATCTCAACTTGTATATCGAGCACTGACAGCTGGCGCTTGGAAAGCTCCGATCTCTGTGTGTTCTGTACCAATGAAAAATATTCACAAACTGCACCACCAAGATTTATGCCACAGTATCCTGGTTGTACTTGTTCTACTGGAGTACTCCAGGTAGCATAACCATGTTTTTAGGTTTCTGAAATCAGGATAAGATATTTACATCTACAACACACTGGGATAATCTAAAATACAGATTATAATCAGGATCTTAATGCTCATGTAAACATACTCTATTCTCTGAAACATTCTAGTGTTTTAGAGGCTGGTTTCATACATTTATTTGTTCTGCAGGACTCTATCCCACTTCTGACACAAATCTTGGGGTGGCAGTAGCTCAGTCTGTAGGGAGTTGGCTTGGGAACCGGAAGGTCACCGGTTCAAGTCCCGACATGGACCAAGAACTGAGTGTGAACTGGTAGCTGGAGAGGTGCCAGTTTACCTCTTGGGCACTGCCGAGGTGCCCCTGAGCAAGGCACCAAACCCCCAACTGCTTGGGGCACTTGTCAGGAGCAGCCCCATCACTCTGACATCTCTCCATTGTTGCATGTTTGTGCATGTGTGTGTTCGGGTCTGCATGTACCGTGTATAAGTTAACAACAGAGTGAAAAAATTGAATTTCCCCTCGTGGGACTAATAAAGGACTATCTTCTTTTCTTCTTCTTCTTCTTCTTCTTCTTCTTCTTCTTCATGCATGGGTCACAAGTCATTTGTCTTGATTTGTGAAAAAAGTCCAAATTAACTTGAAAGAAAATGGTCTGATGTTTCAAATCGTTGTTTGTATCTTAGCACACAGTTGTAGAATTGGCCGTGGACCTTTCACTCTTCATAACTGTCAAAGATTACTCCTTCAAGGAAGTACAGACATGCAACGTGTGAGTAATATATTAGATAAGAGGGAGTGTGTGTGATGGTGACCTCTCATAGAGAAAGGTTAGAGACCTTTGGGAGTCATTTCATTAACCACATGCTTCCGTGCGAGCGCGTGCCCGCACATAGACACAAAGTGCATGGTTTTATTTTACTACAGCACTCAGGAGATGGTCTCAGGCTTCCGCAATTAATAAGGCTAATGGTTATTGGCTGGTGGCTAGTGACCAGGATATGAGATGTCTGATTGACCCGAGGTAAACATGGCACTTTATGGGTTAACAGATGCCTTCTGGAAGGAAATTGAGCTTTTATGGGAAGGAGGGAAGAAGTAATTTATAGAGAGAAGGACAAAAAGGATGAGGAGCCTTATTCTAATGTGTCTAATAGGCTTTTTGAATGACTGTCATTTAATTAAGATGGATGGCATGAATTTCTCTTAAGCTAAATGTGTGTGTGTGTGTGTGTGTGTGTGTGTGTGTGTGTGTGTGTGTTCTTTAATGTGAAGGCGTGCCTGCAACATCTGTTTAAAATTGGCCTACCTGCAGGATTTTGGGTGGGGAGAAGCTGACTTTCATTTTACTAAGACAAGTGCTATACTGTAGTTTAATTAAACTAGAAATGAGGTGTGACATACTTTTTAGTAGGAAGGCTGTACATCTGCATCTTTCTGAACATCTGAGTTCACAAATGATCTCTTTTATTATTTAAACAGAGGATTACAATAAGGACATTTTACATGTTGTGATTCGTAGCATGTGGGTGGAGCAAGATGGTGATTTTGTATGGGTGGTCTGGGCTGTGCGGGACAGGTACCCCCAGCACTGGCTGCCTGTGATGTTATTGTCCTCTCGTGCTCTTTCTCCCAGGTTTTGGTGCACTGCAGCCCTGAATTCTCTCAGACGTGCTGCATTGATATTCAGGGCCTGTTTCTGATCCCCATCACTGCTCTCTCTCTCTCTCTCTCCCCTTGATAAACTCTCTCTCTCCAGCTTCCCCGCCAAAGATAAATGGTCCTAATAGTTTAAGTTTAAAACTTATATTGTTCACACCTGACCATATGCTTCCTCACTAAACAACATCATTATATATGAACTAATATACTCAATGTTAATACAAAGTTATCCGGTCACCTCAGTAACACGAATGGCTAGTCAAACACATGAACTGCTATTCTATAGTATTATATTTTATTCCACCTGTCTTCTTCTGCATTGCAGCAGCTACTGTGACAACTCTGTCCTGGTGATGCTGGAGTTAAGTTGTTGCTCTAATGAGTAATCTCCTTTTTGTCCATCTTCCCTAAATTGATTGTGATTTGAATTTTTAGGCTGCCAGATTACATAACAAATATGCACAATGCCCTTAATTAGACCAATTCACCTACACATTATACTGTTACTAGGACTGTCAGTCAGTTAAAATATTTAATCTTTAATTTTTTTTATCTATTCAAAACGTGTCTTAAAGGGAGATTTTAGATTACTCTTATCAACATGGGAGTTGGCAAATATGCTGCTTTATGCAAATATATATTATATTTTATATATTTATTAATGAATATTAATTAACAACACAAAACAATGACAAATATTGTCCACAAACCCTCAGAGGTACTGCATTTAGCATAGAAATATGCTCACATCATAACATGGCAAATTCAAGCTCAACAGGCAATAACAGCTGTCAGTGTGTCAGTGTGCTGACTTGACTATGATTTGCCCCAAATTACATGTGATTATCATAAAGTGGGCATGTCTGTAAAGGGGAGACTCATGGGTACCCATCCATCCATCTGTGTCTGTCGCAGGGAGGCAGATCCCAGCTGACGCTGGGTGAAGGCAGGGTACACCCTGGACAGGTTGACAGTCCATCACAGGGCTGACGCATAGAGACAGACAAACATTCACGCTTGCCTTCACACCTACGTGCAATTTGGTAGACCACCCTGCATGTCTTTGGATTGTGGGAGGAAGCTGGAGAACCCTGAGAAAACCCACGCTTACACATGGAGAACATGCGGACTCCACACAGAAGGGCCCCAAGCCGGATTCAAACCTGCAACCCTCTTGATGTGATACGAGAGTGCTAACTACTGCATCACCATGCAGCCCACTCGTGGGAATCATGCCAGTTTTTCTTGCCAAAATTTAACATAAGTTTGGAGTGTTATTTTGCCTCCTTCATGACAAGCTTTTATGACATTGTTGACACCAATGGTTTTTAGGTTTTGTAGTTTCATATGTCATTTTCTTCACCCGAGCTTCAAAACTGAGTACAACCACATTACCTCCGAAAGATTGCGTTAATGAAGTTAGTAGTGTTAAAATGAATTTGCATTAATGCACTATATAAGATAAGATAAAATAAGATATTCCTTTATTGGTCCCACAGTGGGGAAATTCACAATATAATATAATATAATATAATATAATACATTGCACATACAGTATTTAACTGCAAACATCCAAAAAGCAACATTAACAACTCTAGTAACCTGGTTGAAGTTTGAGTTTCTTTAGTGATCCTCTGCATTAAAAATCTACTGCAAGACACAATGGGATGTCTGCAGTAGTTGAGGCTTGTTAAGCAAGCAGGCCTTATAGCTTGACATTAACCATGACAGTATCCAGCCTTTCTTCCAACAGACACGCAGTAGCCTCTTTTTGTTGCAAAGTTTGTGCTGAACATTTGTGCTTTTGTGACTCAGCTTGTCAGATAACCGAGGATGTACTCCAGCGGAACAATTGTGCAGCAGTAGTTCTACTGTACAGCATGCAAAAACCTGTGAGACCTCTACAATACTGTACGTATGTCAGCACATGCTGGATGTGCTGGATGCCGCCCAGCTTGGATGTGCACAGCTCAGCTCTCTTTAACCTGAATTCATCCTAGTGGGAATAACCTGAAGTGTGTGTGTGTGGGGGGAATGCTGCTAGTGATGCTGTCCAACATCTGATATTTACATAATACACCTGTGAAACAACAGGGGGGGAGAGAGAGTGTTACACAGTGAGGAAAAGAAATAGACACTGACAAAACTAAGAGGGAAAAAAAAGCAGAAGACAAATAAGAGAGAGATGGGGGGGGGATAACGCTCCCTTCCTCCTCCTCCTCCTCCTCCTCCTCCCCTTCTCTCCCTGCAAGCTGTGACAGGATGAGATGTGGGATAGTGACGTGACGGCAACATGACACAAAGCTGTTATCCTCTCCTGTCGATGCTGCTGGCTTGCTGGATAGCCTGGTGACTGGTTGGGGCAGAACAGGTGTGTATGTGTGCGTGTGTGTGTGTGTGTGTGTGTACAAAAGCATTATGTCCTGCAGCCATGCTGTCACTGGGGTGAGGTGTATGCACATTTGCATGTATTGTATGGGTATCCCAATCTGCAGAGGACAAGAATGAGCCTGACAACGATCCGTGTCCTTGAAAGTTACCCTCGCCTCCTGCTATTCCCTCTTCTCTATTTCTGTTTCTCGCACAAACACTCGCTCCTTCTTTACCTTGACATCTTTCACTCTTGTTTCTGCCTGTACTGCCTCCCCCTTGACCTCCCTTTCTAACCCTCCTTCTCTTGCTCCTTTCACCTTTCTTGCTCCAGTGCGTCCTCTTCTACATCATCTGTCTACTCTATTTCCCTCTGTCCCTCGCCAACCTTTTTTTCTCCATCTCTCTGTCCTTTTCTGTCATTTCTGAAACGAGGTTGTGTGCATGTCTACGGTGGACCTCCTGCTCTACTCTGAGGGCAAAATGTCACATTGAGAAAGAGCCACGGAGAAAGAGAAATGTCGATCTGTTGTATCTGTTCCCTCCTTTCTTTTTTTTCCCCTCCTTGCTTCCATCATTTCATCCCTCTGTCCTTATCAACCCATCCATCAATTTATCGTTCCATCTATATATCACTCTACCCAGTCAGTGAAAAGCTTCATCAAATGAAGAGCAGCCTCTCTGCTATGCAGCACTGTTCACACACACACGCACGCACACACACACACACACACACACACACACACACACACACACACGCACACACACACACACACCCCTGCCGCCTCCCGACATGGTACAGGCTGTGCATTGAGACAGCCCCAGCTGAGGCAGTAGCAGTGAGTGTGCAGCTTAGCGAGTCTCCACACACACACGCACACCTACACTCACTCACACACACATACACACACACACACACATACCGCACACAGCCGTGTCGTTTAGTCCGCTGCTGCATGTGCCGTTGCAATATCATTTTGAGGTGGGAGGATTTTCACGTCACGGTGATGGTGGTGATAACCTTGCTGCCATGTAAGTATACACTGTCCTCGTGTGAAAACGTGAGTAAACGAACAGCTTATCCGTTTGCTGGTTTCATTAGTGGCTTTTTAGTCTGTCAGTGTTAATCATCTGCATGACGGGAGGCTGTGATGTGTGAATATTCATCTGTACACATTGTTCTGTGTGGGTCTGTGGTCTGTGGGTGTGCAGATCATGGATGATATTTTTGCTATTTATCAGTATGCAAGGTAGTTGAGAAGCAGGTGATCTGTTAGAGAGGGAAAGGAGAGATGAGCATGATGTGAGGTAGAAATATTTCTCCTGCAGCGTGGATCTGTTTGATCAGTGTTTATGTATCTATATTTTCATCATGCAGATGTACGTATATATGCACAAATCTGTAACTGCTGTATGTACATCTACATGCATATATACAGTTTATCATGCATGTTGTGTAGGTCCATCACTATGTCAAAGTCAGTTTTTTTTGAGAAATCAAATCCCCTTGTCTTAATTTCTCAACATGAAGATGTTTTATCACACACCTCCTCTCTCAGTCAGGCCATCTGTTGGCTGCATGCAGTCTCTCTTCTCTGTCACACTTACTGACTGGTTCTGTCACAGCAGCAGGCTTCGCTGCCATAACTGATCATGCATGTTTGCCGGTTAGCTGTCTTCACTACATTAGTTAACTGACTATTTGGCATGGTGACTGAAATAATAGGGAACATTATCACCTCTACTCCTTGATCTGTTGGCTGTCTGTTTTTCTGGATGGCTGGCTCTGTGGCTGGTTAGTCAGTGGCTTGTGAATTGGTAATTTTTCACTGGCTGGTTAGTTGAATGTTTTCTTGCTCGTCTGGTCAACTGACTGATTATCACAGCAACTGACAGGCAGGGTCACTGGCTTGTTGTCTGGTTGGCTGGCTTGTCAGTCACTTCAGTAGACAGCCAGTTAATCAGTGTGTGCACCGAAAAAAAAAAATAGAAAACCATTCAGAGAAACGTCAGTACAGCTAGGCAGTCAGTGACACAACCAGTCTTTTGCCTAGCCACCAGGTCATTCAGCCATTCATGCATTTTTTTCAGTCATTTGGCCACACCGTTACACAGGCTGTCACAGGAAATTGATTGTGCCTGTGTTTGGGCTGGGATAACTGTGTGACCTCAACCACCAGCTCCACTGCACCAAGGCAGTCAGACAGTTCACAAGCAGAGTGTCAGTCCTCCTTTCTGTACCTTTCTCCCTCACTCTTTCTCTCACTCTGTCTCTTTCTGTCCAGTTGGACTCACAAAACACGCAGGTGATGGGACATTAATGATGTAAAGTACATGCAAATGTGAGGAAAAGATGGGAAATTTGGAAAAAAGTATGCACCGGCTGTTTCACTGTCCTCAAACAATTTAACACATATGACGTTATAGGTAACTAGCACAGCACATATGCAGTGATATAGTTCTCTTTTCTGTAAATAATACAGGCCTGAAATTATGTAAAGTCACATGAACTTTAACCAGTCCACTTGCAGTTTGGAAATAACAAGGTTCCCTTTCCATGTGACTGCATACTGAACACACAAACATGTACGTGTATCGTATTTCTTTGTGCTCCTGAAATTTGTCATGATACCTTAAATGTGACTTAACATTCATTAAACAGAGCAGCAGATGTGTAAAAGAAAAACAAACAGCCTACAGAGAAAATCCATACCTTTCTCTGCTCTGTCATATCTCATATAGTCTGGAGAGAATCTGTTAGCGTCGCAGTGCATTACATTTTTGCTGTGTCATCATCACCTCTGTGTAGCATAGCGACAAACACAAGCAGACTTGACAGTCATTTTTCAGCAAAAGAAATAGGAGACTTGAGCCAAGGACAGGCATAATAAGTATTTATTAAGTTCTTCTGGTCTTGTTGGTAATAACAAATGACAGGTAACATTATAAATAGCTCATTTTGTAAGCATGTCTACCAGTGGAGGAATTCTTAGAAAACAGAGGAGAGGAAAGAAAAGGAGAGGTGAGAGGGGGAGTGTAGGTAGCACCTGACAGGGAAGGCTGTCATGCTGTTTGAGGATAGTTTAAGTTCAATAATTATTCCTCATTCAAATGCAATACACCTCAGTTCTTTATTAAAGTACCGATTATAAAACGATTATAAAGGTCTCGGAGGAAAGTATGGGATCTAGGGCTACTTGACTACTCTACTAATATAGTCCTTTCGATGTTTTATTTCTGCTGTTGTAGACTTCAGTTATTTATTTTCTTGCTTACTTTCTAAAGTTGTGTCTAAAATGTACAAACTAGGTTTATTTTGGATTTGGGGCCACCCAAAACCCTACTGAATAAACTTAAAATTGGTTGAAAGGCAGAGTTTTAGCAACTGCAGGCAGTCAGTTGACACTGACACCCACTTCCTTTGAGTGTGATGTGATATTGCTGGATCCAGCCACAAGCATCTGTGTTTTTCTAATTAATCTTTTCCAGATAAAAAGACTTTGAGTTCCACTTGATTGAGCTTGTGCACATACGCATGTGCCGTCAGTCATTATATTCTTGGTGTACTTCCTGGTGATTGGTTCAGGAGGTATTTTAGAGACTTTGTTTCACACACTGTTCGGTTCTATATGTTTGAGGTGCTCCTATACAGTGTGTGAGTACAAAGACTATAGAAGCAAAGAGGCAAATATCTGGTGCTTTCTTGACAAAGGCGCTAGAAACACGTGATACGATACAACGTGCATCAGACCCACAGGGCTGCACCACCCTGAGCACTCATATACATAGTTCTGCCAGCTTCCTGCTAGCTTTATGTGGCTGTGATAATAATAATAGCTGTAATTCATCACTTTTATTATCTTATCATACCCCCATGGGCTGTATGCTGTAAGCCTGTAAGCCAGTAGCTAGTAGCTAGTAGCACTGCTAGCATGACATGAACAGAATTTAATGAAGGCTGTTTGCTAACACGCAGGGACAACAAGCACAGGACACAACCTTTTATACATATGTGGCCTATTTGACATGAAAAAGATTGAGACTGTCTCAAAATCTGCCTGCTGGATTTTTCTAACTTCCATTTATGTCCATCGCTCACTTTATGCTCCTCTGAGAAGCGGCTGAGCAAAAGTTTCATAAATAAATAAGTAAATAGTTCTAATAGTATCCGTATTTAGAATATTTTTATTGTTCAACACAGGCCATTTCAATAGACTTTAAAAGTATGACAATAGAATATAAAGATTTTTTTTTTCTTTGTAGGCGGACGTTTTACTGGTGTCATCGTTGGCTTGATAACAGTCCAAAATGGCGGAGGCGTAGGTCTGCTGCTGGGCGCCGGCGTTGCAATGGAACTTCTAATTGACTTTCACGCCATAGCAATATACGCTCTTTTGTGAACATACAGAAATACATTCACATACATTCACATACAGAAATACATTCACTTTTACAAGTTGATTCAAAACTTGTGTGTCTGTCTTGTTCACATCAGTTTGATGGGAAGTCAAGTAATGAAGGATTAACCTTACTGGGCACTTTTGTTGAGCAGAAGCTATTAGAGACAAAGTTGGAGGGTTATGTTTTGTGGGCATGTGGCCATGTCTGATCATTTTGTAGCTTTAAATGAGCTCACTTAACTTCGGAGCGTCACAGCTAAGGTCATGTTTATGCCGATCAAATGTTATAGTGTAATTTGATTCATGTTCATCATGAAACTGCACTTGCGGATCTGCTTAGACCACGTCTCATTTCAAATCCATCTTCAAAGAGTAGTTTTCCTTTACTCGGTGGAGGTACACACTCTATCACTTTGATATGCATTTTTCATCTGTCAGCATTTAAATGTACACAAAATACAATTGGGAATGATTTTCAGGGGGAGTTGGGGTTGAGGATTTAGCATCAATTGCTGTCTGCCAAAGTGACATTTGTTATACTACCGATGGGGCACCAAAGTCAGGAATTTTAAAGTCCTACAACTGTTTGTTATTTAGCGATGCTGCACTTCTACGTCTACAGAATTTGTGTTTTTTGCATATAACATGTTGAGATATGATTGTTTGCGTTTGGCTCTGCTAGTATTAGCAGCAATAGTAAAGTAGTCCTGATCATGTCACCACCAGCTCACACTCTAATAATGTATAACTTCTAACATTTTATAGCCACACTTGTACTGCCATAATGACACAGGTGTGGTATACTGTGCCCATCTCAGGACGTAACGTTCAGCAACACACTTTTCTGGTGTTTGTACCTTTTAGGGATTTGTTAAAATGCAGTATATCCAGATAAGTAGTAGAGATTTACTAAGGATTTAATTGCAGAAAAAAAATTGTCTTAAATGTCACCTAATGTTTCAAAAATTTCAGATAAAAAAGTAGGTAAAGTCAAAGTTTAACTCTCTGTGTTCCAACATAGGCTGGTAGTGACGTGAGTGACATGAAAGTGATGATGTGTGGAATGAAAAACACTATTAAAACAAAATTATACCATTAAAGGGATAGTTCAGGTGTTCTGAAGTGGGGTTTTATGAGGCATTTATCCATAGTAGGTGTATTATTTACTGCAGATGACAGTCAGCACGCCCCCACTTTGGAGAAACAGGCAGGAATACCGGCACAGGAGCAAAGCAATTTACACCTAAAAGAAAGGCTTGCCTCAAAAAAAAAAAAAAAAAAAAAAAAAATCAATGTTTGTGTTCGCTTCTGTGCCGTCCACAGCACTGTATTGCTACACATGAAAATAATTATATATATACATATATATAATAAAATGTGAAATACTTGCCTGTGAATATTACTCTTACTCTTTAAGGTACAAACTTAAAGAGTGGATCTAGACTGCGCTGCTCTTGTTAGGTTGAAAGGAGTGATAAAGTATGCCATCTTGGTTCAGCTCGGTCCGTGTGCCTGTATTTGCAGTGTGAAAGCACTGAAAAGTCAAAATGTTCCAAAAAAAAATGTCACTTCTGTGTGAAAGTACTCACGATAAAAACAGTTTGAAAAAATACAGTGACATGCAAATAAATTGCACCAAAAAAAAAAAAAAAAATTATGCTACGTACCGGTGCGTAAAGGCCTTTATGGTACTCATCAGCGTGTGACAGCCAAGTCCAGATTCATTCTCATTTTTGAACATGCTTTGTTCAGTTGCTGTTTCGCTATATTTGCGTTCCTTCGTAGCTGTGTCCGCCATTTTTGTAACTTCCTCTCGGATGCGTGTTTACGATCTGGTCGCCACATTTACATAAAGGAAACATCCCCAACACAGCAAAATGTAAAGAAAATAGAAAATGCAGGCAAAGAGCAGGACCTCTGCAGATACAGACATCACCACACACTTCTAATGGCTCATAAGTGATGATTGAGCGGATTTAATTTTGTATCAGTCTATACATTATTATTATTTTTTTTTTAGAAAAATCCTAGTAATTGGGCCTTCCTTAAGGGTATTTAGCAGTTTCCTATCATCATGTTATGCACACCAAGGCTAGATTCAAAGGACTATTGTTACTCATTCACTCCTGTTATTTTTTTTTCCCTTCTCCTCCTCCTCTTCTGCCTTAACTTCTCTTCTAGCACACTTCTAGCCTGCATGTGTTGAATTTAATTAGACCAATAACTCCCTCATGATTTCTACAGGCTCATCTGGAGCAAGGACAGGGCCACAGCAGTCTTTTTTTCTTTCTGTCTTCCAGTGACCTTGCAGTAGGAAGTGTGTGTGTGTGTGTGTGTGTGTGTGTGTGTGTGTGTGTGTGTGTGTGTGTGTGTGTGTGTGTGTGTGTGTGTGTGTGTGTGTGTGCGCGCGCACCGTGTGGCGTGTGCACATGCATAGGAATGTGCAAATGATGTGTATTGGGAAGTGGAAGCGTGAGGTGTACGATTTCTCTTCGTTAATCCATAAATATAAAGGTGTGAATGGCTAAAATGCTTTATAAATGTATAGCCTTTATCTGTATACACCGTACTGCCCCCAAAAGACAAGTTAGTTTTACAGTCTTTCTGTCCTCAGAATGCCTAACTTGTGATGTTGATGATGCTTAATTAACACATACAAGCTGTGTGTCACATTGTAATATACTTGTTCTGTGGTGAAACATCTGAAAAAATAACACAATGCAGCTGGTGCTAATTCAGGATAAAAATGGGATAAGTGTGTTCTGGTAGACTAAAGCAACTACCGGGGAATCTTTTGTAAGCCCTGTCTTTTGTTCTATTAACAGTTAGATAGATGTGCTCTACTGCGCGCATACTGCAGCCAATATTACACCATTTCAGTTCCCTCTTATCTCGCTGTGGACAGCTGGATTCAAAGCTAGAATAACATTCTTAACATTATTAACAAAACTCTTTCTATTTCTAGTCTATCTTTCTGGGCCTTGTGCCTGTTGGCCTATTTTTCTGTGAAACCTGGAACACCAGTATCAGTCCTTTTCTTCCTGTGCCTGAACTGATGGTTGTTCTCCCAAAAACAGTGACACAGATGCATTATCAGTGCCAGATGTTTTGCTGGCTATTGTTGTAGAGGTTAGTCCTGCATGCTTGGTGGTACCATGAGACAATTCTTCACATGCACATGTTAACCCCCATCCAGTGTAGGATCCTAACATACTCCAAATGTGCCCCTGTAGGAAGCATTACATAATGAACCACCGGCGGGCAAAGAGGCAGACTGGCGTACTGGAGGCAAGCAGGCAAAGTAGAAGTTCAAAGTGAGAGCAGGCAAGCAGGCGGGGTGGATCATTTGAATGCAAGTATGGACTGATGCAGACAGATGCAAATTTGTTAGGTCAATTCTTGACATATTTTAGTTACTATTAGGGCTGTCAATTGATTAAACATTAAGATTAATCATGACTGTTATTAATCGCCCATTTTTTTTTTTGTTCTAAATGTACTCTAAAGGGAGTTTTTTCAAATATTTAATACGCTTATCAACATGGGAGCGATCAAATATGCTGCTGTATGCAATGTATATGTTCATTATTGGAATTGAATTAACAACACAAAACAATGACAAATATTGTCCAGAAACCCTCACAGGTTCTGCATTTAGCATAAAAATATGCTCAAATCATAACATGGCAAACTGCAGCCCAACAGGCGACAACAGCTGTCAGTGTGTTGGTGTGCTGACTTGACTATGACTTGCCCCAAACTGCATGTGATTATCATAAAGTGTCTTTAAATGGGAGACTCGTGGGTACCCATAGAACCCATTTTCGTTCACATATCTTGAGATGAGAAGTCAAGTCTTTGAAAATGGCCATGCCAGTTTTTCCTCGTCAGAATTTATTGTATCTTTGGAGCATTGTATGACATGGTCTAAAGAAACTGAGCCTGCTACAACTTCCGAAAGATTATTTGCATTAATGCATTAAACAAATTCGTCCATCAAACATTTAAGGCTCGATATTAGGGGTGTCCCACCATCCCGTGGTCGTGAAAAAAATGGTCAGGGATGATAAAAATACAGGTAGGTAGGAAGGTAGAGTTAGCCTAAAAAAATACAACTGTGACTAGGGCTGAGTGATATAAAATCAAATATCACAATATTTTGGCCAAATACCTCAATATCGATTTTGCTACGATACTGTGGGGTTGACCATTGGTGCTTTCACAAAATATTAACACAATGAGATTTTTAATAAATAATCTTCAGTAATGTGAATATAATAATGAAGTGTAAAAGACAAATAATAGAACAGCTAAAACACTCTGGTAAGTTCAGAAAATGACAACATCAACAACACTTATGCCATATTACTTGTCACATCACAATATCAATATATTGCCCAGCCCTGACTGCGATTAAACCATCCATCCATCTTATCCTGTTAGGGGTCGTGGGGGCGCTGGAGCCGATCCCAGCTAGCATTGGGCGAAGGCGGGGTTCATCGCCAGCATAGAGCTAGACACTCACATTCACACACTCATCAGTTAACCTGCATGTCTTGGACTGTGGGAGGAAGCCGGAGAAAACCCACGCTAACAAGGGGAGAACATATAAACTCCACACAGAAGGGTCTTCAAGCCGGATTCGAACCTGTGACCCTCTTGTTGCGCTCTTGCACCGCGCAGCCCTGCGATTAAACCATAACATTAATTTGCCAGTTTGCCAGCCTTTTCAATGTAGAATCGTGAGCACACGCAGCCCTTGATGAATCGCAACAGGGACATCTGCAAGCAGTGAAGTGATCGCGGCTGTCATCCAGTTAAAGTGGTGGATTTTACTCTTTTTTGTGTCACCGGCAGCTTAACTGGCAAAACGTACTGTAAACGTTTTATTAAATGTGAGCTAATTTATAATTGAAAATTTTTCATGTTTTATTTTTAAATGATTTTATTGTAATTAAACAGTCATTTTATGATTGGGACAGCCAGCATTTACTTCGGGGCGGTGACAGTTATAACCAAATGGAGACTGGCTGACAACAGTGAAGGAGTACTGAGTGTGAGAAAGGGGAAGAAAAATAAAGCAGAAAGTGCGTGTTTGTGTTTTAATGTTGCGGCTGCGCCACAAGAGTTTCTTTTTGTGACATTTAAGAGACGATGAAGGGGTTAGAACTGAAGTAGTGTGTAATCCTCATCCTCACCTTGGCATCACATGTATGCTCGCTACGTCAAACTTACCCTCAAGTGCATGTGTACTGTCTGTTCATGTTTGACAGCTGAACCAATTTGTCAGTGTCAATCAAAAGGGGTCTTTTCAGTCATTTAGAGCCTCAAGGTTCCAGTGCACTAATTGTTTCATGTTGAAAATAGATAAGCTGCTCTATTCTATTACTGTATTCTCCTCCTTGAAATGATAAAGCAATTGAGTGTCTTTTTGTTTACCTGAGATGTAGTTTGACCATGCATGCCTATTTAGTTGCACAGGAAGGACTGTCTGTAAGAAGCTGTGTCATGCTTTTTGATCTCTGGGTATTTTCCGGACACCGATTAAGCAGCTTGTCATCCTGAAAAGCATCAGAGTACTTCCATGAAAAAAGGCTTACAAATCTAGGAACAGATGAGTAATTGCAGGTCAGGGTCCTGGCCCACAGAGGAAAAAATGGAAGAAGACGGGGGTCAAACTTATTTGTTTTTTAACAACTGGGTATTGTTTTTGTTGACACAAATAACTATCATGAGCAGTTATTCTTATTTTTCTAATAGTCATCATCAATCATGATTTTTACAATAAATAATCTCAAGCTTCTTGACATCTGATTTATTTCTGAATGTGGCCTGAAAACAAGAGTTTTGCTTTGTATGCAAAATGCTTGTATGACTGTGCAGATTTCTATTTCTGTGACATTTACAGAGCTGAGAACATCGCAAATCCTCCCGTCTCCTTTCATGGAAACATCCTGTGGGGTAACCCATTTAGCAGCTGTGCAACACACCGTATGTGGCATGGACTTTGCTTGACACAAACCACTTTTCATGTAAACTCCTATATACATGCTATAGGCCAAGTTTTGGCATTGCTGGGAATAAAATGCATAATTCCAGAGTGTGAGTGTCACTACACTAGATATGCCATTATTGGACCCAAAACCAGAATTTACAAGGTTAAATTCACAGTCTGCCTCATCACACACAAGCTCTAAGCATTCAACCTCGAAAGTGCTCTGATGACTCAGTATGTTTTGCAGGACCTTTTGTGGTTAGAAACCCTTTTAAGCAAGTGTCACTCTGAGTGCCATTACTGTTCTGTGTGCCACATTACATGTGGACTGCACCATGTGTCATAGTACTGTGTGTGTGTGTGTGTGTGTGTGTGTGTGGATTAGTAAAATCCCCACAAGCACATTGTGTCATCCACTTGTTTGATGCATTATTCTGTGAAGGTAGTGAATCTGGTGGCGATACAGATTAAAACAGACTCACTGTAGGTTTGACTATTCAAGTGGGTAAGATTAGGATACCGAAGCTGGGTGGGAGCTTGGAGCACAGAAGGCGTGAAAGTTGTAATCATTATAAAGGGCACAAGTGACAAGGTAGACACTACTACATGTTTCCTGTGTTCACTGAACATAGTGTTTTAAGTTTTGAGTCTACCAGGCATTGTGTTGACATTTTTCTGGGAATGTTAACAAATAATGTTCATGAGGCATCTTTAAAGGAAAAAGACAAAACTCAATATCAGTTTAAAAGTATGCTAAATATAGAATATTTTTGCTGGTTTACAATGCTATGAGACAGCTATCAGTTTATACAGACGGGGATGCTATGCTCTATGCTCTTGCCAAAGCGGCCAGACTCAACAATAGTGCAAATCTAGGCAGTGATAGACCAGCAAACCCTGTGTTCTGCTAGGTAACATTGTAGTTTTTTCAGTAGAGTCAGGTGGCTTTGGTGAGAGCATAGATGGACACAACGGCTTCAGTTCCCTGTCAGAAAAGACTCTGACGGCAAGGTAAAGCTGCTACGGTGTACTAATTCTGGCAAAAAGTTGAATCGAAGGCAACTGGACTTAGATTTGTCCCTGAAGACGTTTCGCCCCTTATCCAAGTGGCTTCATCAGTTCGAACGCTGCAGTCTGACTAGTCCCCACTAGTCTGTACTAAATATAGCATACACTTTAAGATACATTCATTCTTTTTTAGGTGAGGCTTTCTTTTAGGCGGCTAAAATATGTTTTGCTGCTGCCCCGTCCACAGCTGTACATTGCTTTGCTTCTGTGTGATAACTCCTGCCTGCTTCTCTAAGCTGAGGATGTGCCGGAAAGCAGATGCTCTGGTCCCGGAGAAATGGCCTGGGAGTTTTTTGATTGGAGAATTCATCAGCAAATTGTACAACTCCACATTTATACGACGATCTCCTACAGAGCCAAAACCACAGCCTGTAAAAGCACCAGAGCATCCACTATTAAGCAAACACTAAACCACCATTTTTTATTATTAGCTCATTACATTCAAACACCATTTAAGTTAGCTACTTTTTCGATAATAATGACTTTCATGCTACATTTGTTTGGTACATTTCAATATTCTTGGCAATTAAATGGCAGTATTTCTTTGGTTGTTACACAGTTAAAGTTGTTAATGTGCATCCACACAGCTGCTCCAGGCAGGATTTCACTCTACATCTCCACATCTCCCTCCACAGCCCGACAGTGTTGCTTATGTTGTATTATGCCATTTGGTCACCAGGAACACCCAGGGCAAGGTATTCAGGTGGCCATGAATGCAGCAGAATACCTTACAACAGCAACAAGGACAGGACAAAAAAAAAAGGCAGTTGTTGAAAGAATGAAGCAATGTTAATGAAAAAAATAGTACCAAGGTGAAACGAAAGGTGACATCTGTACGCCGCTGAAGCAGAAAAGCAAAATAGGCAGGTAGAACTGAAGAGGAGAGTGAGGGAGCGATGGCGTCGCCCACAGTGGCACACCTTGACATATTTTTGTGGCACTGTTTGTCCGCTTTAGGGGAAGGATTTTTCATACATGTGAATAAACTGGGTCCATTAGGGCTTCTTTATTTGGACCAAAGGCCTATATCGGCCAGTGTTTTGTCCTCTAACCCAGCCAGCTCACAGGTATTGCACATAATCACCTGTTCTCACTTTTTTGTTTGTCAGTCTCATTCTGCACTGACACACAGCAACCCCTGTGGCTGCCGGGGTTGCCTGGCCAACTGCTTTTCTTCAAAACCCCCTCATCATCTATAAGCCCACATAGGCTAAACACACACACATACACACACACACACATACGTAAGCATTCATACAAGCTCTCTTCTTCATCTCCTCAGCCTGATATGTGTTGGAGCTGCAGTCTTTTTGGAGCTCCAACATTGATTTCCAAAATAACCTTTTTTTTTTTCATCATCAGACTCTGTGTGCTGCGCTTAGCATGACAGCTGCTTTCAACCCAATTAGAGAGCACTGATGGTGGCTGAAAGGAGGCTCTCCATGTGGTTGTTAAATAACAGTTCACCTCTGAAACAATGTCAGTGAATGTGTTTTTCTATCTTTCTGGGTTTATGTGTGTGTGGATTTTGCAGTGCAGTATTGCAATGCAGCTGCTGTCCAATGTGTGTATGCATGTGTTTGGGGATTCCCAACGCATTGTGGAACTGCTTCTGCTGATATACGGCTGATATTTATTTAATTTCCCATGTTTTGTTGTAGCTGTAGAAAAATAAAATGTCATAAATTGTTCATTGCAGAAACTGGCAGTGTAGTGCAGGTTAAATGGGTTTAAACAGCTTTGCAGCTTTACTGTTTTTATGTAGAGTTCATTGAGTTTATTTGACTTTCCAAGAAGCAAAGTAGGCCTCCATTTTTCTGATCCCTGCCTTCTGCATTGTGACACCAAGAACCCGTCAGTGACGCAAGTATCACAGAATCAGTCCCGTCCTTACTATTATGAGCACATTCACACTCTAATACAGCCGCATGCAAAAGCATTGTTCTAAATGGTACCTTTGTGAAGCTTGTAATTGTTGTTGTTGTTTTTTTTGTCAGTGAGGTGTTGTTATTTCTAAAGCTGTAGTTTGTGGTGGTGTTATATTGATTGCATCACATCATAAGGTGTTCATGTTATTTGTTCCCTCTCACAAGAATAATAATCTGATCACTGCTTTGGAACGTTTTTTTGAAATGAACCTCTTCATGTCATGGTACGAACCCGCGAGCATGTTATGATGTGATATTTACGGACGTGCAGGTCTGTACAGCAGCTCTGTGATCAGTGAAGTTTCCTGCACTATTTCTTGTCACAGGCAGGGGGAGCTGTATGCCGCTGCTGCTGCTGCTGCTGCTGCTGCTGCCGCTGCTGCTGCTGCCGCTGCTGCTGCCGCCGCTGCTGCCGCTGCTGCCGCTGCTGCTGCTGCCGCTGCTGCTGCCGCTGCTGCTGCCGCTGCTGCTGCCGCTGCTGCAGCAGCAGTGGGTACAGCTCCTACCTCAGCTCTGCCTCACTGTCCTCAAGGACATTTTGAGACAGACACACGGAGAATGCGCATGGCTTCACCGTGGAGGACAACAAACTACCCACTGCTTGTCAGAGCAGAAACTTCTCATCAAAGAGAAAGCAGCAATTACTGTTGAGCACCATTTCATCATTAACACTTGATCTTTACAATCACAGAGCAGAACGGAAAGACCTAGCAGACGACTAACTGGGCACAACACATAGCGAAATTCAAAATAAAGGTCAGATAGATGCTAAGATAGGATATGCTATTGTACATTGAACATAATATGTGAATTTCAACAAGAGAGACTGTGATGATGATGATGATGATGATGGCGCTAAATACCTAAAGTTTCATGATGGGATTTTTTTTTTTGCTTAAAGGAGCAGTGTGTAGGATTTAGTGACATCTAATGGTGAGGTTGCAGATTGCAACCCATTTAAACTAGTGCTTTCAAAGTTCACACGATAACGTGTTAACGCAAATTCGTTTTAACACGACTAATTACTTTAACATATTTACATAACTTGCCATTTTTTTGTGTGAAGATACTGGCATTATATGAAACTAGAAAACCTAATGAATACATTGGTACCAACCATGTCAAACTAGCTTTTCGCAAAGGAGGTGAAATAATGCTCAAGGTATGTGAATGAAAATGGGTCCTCTGGGTACCCACCAGCCTCCCCTTTACAGACATGCCCACTTTATGATAATCACATGCAGTTTGGGACAAGTCATAGTCAAGTCAGCACACTGACACACTGACAGCTGTTGTTGCCTGTTGGGCTGCAGTTTGTCATGTTATGATTTGACAATATTTGACATTGTTTTATGTTGTTAATTGATTTCCAATAATAACTATATACATACATTTGCATAAAGCAAGCATATTTGCCCACTCCCATGTTGATAAAAGTATTAAATACTTGACAAATCTCCCTTTATTGTACATTTTGAACAGGTAAAAAATGTGCAATTAATTTGACATTAACCATGATTAAGGACAGACCATTGTGAAATTAATGCAGATTAAAAATTTTAATCAACTGACTGCCCTAATTTAAACCTCTGCCATGTGCCAGGCATGTAGGAGATCTACGTTGGCTGGCACGGCAAAGTGAATGGCCCTCTGTAGAGCCAGTTGTAAGAGTAGCATAGGTCATTTGGAGAATAAAAGAGCTAGTGTGAGTGTGTATGTACGTGGGAAGTGAGTGGTGAAGGAAGAGAGAGAGAGAGAGTGGCAAATGTGTGTGGACGAACGAGTGAGAGAGTGGTTAGTTTATCTGTGAGATACAGTGGAAGTAACAATTTGTGCAGAAATAAATGCTGCAGCTCCTTAACACCAGTAGAGGTTTTCTGTGTCTTGTTTCCTGGCGGCTAAGTGGCGTTCACTCTGGAGAAGAGAGTAAAGTTATTGACTCCAGCTCCAGCAGCAAAAGTCAACACAGTGTTTGGTTTGTTTTTTCTGGGCCCACTCAGCTCTTTCTAATGTAACAAAAACACAACGATTAATAATTTCATGCTTGTTAATATTGTATTCATTTCTGCCAACAGATCCTCCAAAGTGTTACACTCTGTTCCTTTAACAACACTTTAAACTATCGTGTCCAATGTGAACTTTAAGCTGAATGCCCAAAAATCAACTCTTCAAGCCTTTAAAAGTTGAAATACCATTGGAAAATATTGATAAGACCGGATGATGGAGGTATTAGTTGAGTGTTTATACTTTTGTTTTTAGAAATTATTGACTGAGGATGCCAGTATATGATGCACTTAAGAAAATGCAGTTCCCCTGCAGCAGCTCTGTAATATAATACTGCAGGGTTGCTCTGTGGCGTTGTAGCACACTTCCTTTGTGTTTAATATGAACCAACTAAAAATGTGCTGTTTAAATGAAAAAGGCAGTCATTTGAAAGTCTGACAAAAATGTAAATTTATGGTTAATAACTGAAGTCAAACAAAAACAGACAATAGAGCTAGTTAGAAATGATTCTACAACATGCACCCCAAGTTCTTGGCTGTACAGACTGCTTGGTACTGCTGATCTGACATTATGTTAATAACCCTTTTTGTATCTCTGCTATAGTAAATCCCTCTGTGTTTTGTCAGAAGTTTAGTCATACTGCAAACACTGTACAGTATGGTGGTCAGATGGTCCTAGCATCTGGCTGTGTAGCATCATGTTTTAATGTGGTCCCCATATGGTGTTCAAGTTCATAAAGTCCAATTAAATGTTCTCGCACTTTGGGTGAAAAGCTGTTCATTATTGCAAAATCTACACTTTCTCTTTGAGTCTTTGATCATATGTTACTCATTACTCACTGTCAAGCCATGGGGAGCATGCCAACAATTATGCAGACAGACTGGCAAGTAGGCAGGGAGGTAGACAGAAGAATAGCACAGCAGGGGAGTGTTTATGTCAGCTACAGATAGACTGGTAAGCAGGATGACAACATAGAGATTGGTGGGATTGCGTACAGACAAACAGCTACAAAGACGATAATGGAAATATAGAAAACACAAGGTTTTTGTGAGATACCGACAAAATCATGAAGCGCTCCATATCCCCAACACTTGAGGGAAAGAAAGTTGCTCCTTTGATGTTCAAATTATTTAATGGTGAGGAAGAAACATTTTTCACACTCTGCCTCCATCATGGCTATATCTGTGAATGCATATGAAACTCCAACAATAGCTCGACTTACAGCTGCCCTCCTTTTCCAAGAAAAGAGGAAATCAATTATACTCATGCGTATATGCATGTTAGTGTGTCTGAGTATGTATGTGTGTTTACATTATATAAAAAGGAGGACATCAGCTCAGGCTTCAGCAGTGCATTTCACCTCTGACTTGCCTTTCCCCTTGCTCTTAATGCCCTCTTTATTTCATCATTCTGTGTTACTCTTTTAAACTCTTCCTTTGGCCTTCCTCCATCATTTTTATCTACATTCTCCGTCTCCCGCCTTCCTCTGTCTTTTCTCCGCATTTCCCTCCCTCCCACATCTCAATCTTTCCACTCCTGCACATGTCATTGTAATTTAAAGATAGGCAGCTGCACAGCAGCAGAATATAACACCACCAACACCATCACCATCACCGCCACCAGTCACTTACATCAACATGATAATGTGATGCTGGAAACACGCCGCCTTACATGGCCGGGAATGAGCAGATGTTGTGGAGGGAGCTGCTCCGAAATTCTGCATTAAATTACTCATGAAATACTGCATTTCTATCCATAATTTCTTTTTCTGTCAAACTAGAAAAATATTGGAAAGGATGGACGAGTGACATGCTGAAAATGTGGTCAGTTTCAATCAAACAAAAGTATGAATTACGCAGCGTAGCTTGTTGCTTCGTGATAGATTTGTTTTCAATTGATTTATGTCTTTAAGCCTGTGTTAAGTTGGGCCGTACGATGGACAGGGTTAACCTTTTTTTGATGTGTGTTTGGAATAACGGTAATCAATTCTCAGGCAACACCTCTTGGGATCTAATTATGCATTTATTTAATTTTGTCTTTTGTGATCATCAGCGATATTGATTCCTCTCTCTGTGATTATGTGCCATGCCAGCTGAAATATTTATCAGCTGCAACCGCCAAGGCAGTGGATTTTCAATCTACAGGACCCAGAGCCCTGCTGGTTTCCATTACTGTTGTTACAGTATCTGTCTGATTAACTGATGAGCTGCACAAGACAATTTAGTAGGATGGAAAACCAGAAGTACTCCTTGTGCTGGGGTTCAGTACAGGGTTTATGCCAGTATAACTGGTGCTGGTGGCCACCAGAATTACCTCTGTGATGTAGTTTCCCTCAGCCAGCCACTTGATTAACCATCCACAACTACACACACACACTTGTAAAATTTCCTGGGAGAGCATTTGTTTGCTTTCATTTGACGGTTTCGGAGGGTCTGGCCGGCACAGATGTCTGCCTTGGCATGCAACGAGTACTGCCAACATTGATTGGACCTCATCGACAGGCGAAGGAGGAGGGCAGCATAAGAGGTTAGAGAAAAAACAGAGTAGAAGATGCAGTCCTGCCACGTGCTGTCCTGTTTTTGTTTTAGAAATGGAGAAACTATCCAAAACTCAACAAAGCTAGAATATGTCTTCTATTTAATGAACTATTAATATATTAAAAATGGGGTTGGTAAAATTCTTATTATATCCTGACAACAATCAATAAATCAAATGCTCTGACCAAAAACTGTGGCTGTCACAAGACTGTAATAAACCCGTCCAATTATTGAATTCAGCCTGAATGAAATGATTGGATGTCTACCTGTGTACATTCTGCCCGTGCAGTCATGGCACGTCACCGGAGCCTTCTACAACCTGCTAGCTTGACAGCTGAGAGGCCTGAAGGGATGGACTTGCGTGCTGCAGACTTGGTGACTTTCTTAAGCTAGTGGAGCTAGCGCTGCTAGCTACTTTCATTAGAAAAGAGTTGGCAACACTGGTCTCTGTTCTTTGGTTGGATAATTTCTAAAATCTAGTGCACTAAATTCTCAGCAGGACTAATTTCTCTACGGACTTACCGTTAATCAATAGGTTGGAAAAAACTGGTGTCCATGTATCAATACTTTGAAAATGAGCGTTGAAACCATTTCAAATATTCAGTGTCAATATGCATCAATACATCAATATTTTTTACACTAATTAGTATTATACTACTTGGGAAATTAAATTCCAGTGGTGGCAGCTGATTTTTTCAGCCTCATGTGATCCAAATATTTCCAGTATCTCCAGAGTCCAAAAGTGAAAATTTATTCATAAAAGATAGATTCAATCGTTTCCAAAATTCACAACATATTATATCTAATGAAATAGTCAGCTTCCATCCATATTTGTTGGCGTTTAGCCTTTCAAAACCATATTTTTACTGCAGAAAACTGCTTGCTTCTCCAATTTTCCTTAGTTGGAAACACTTTACAGAAATGTTTATTAGGTCGCACCTGTCCAGGTGACATTGCCAATGCTGTCTAAGGTCATTAACAGACAGGACTGGCTCCTGTGGAGTTACAGATGTGTGTTCACGTGTTGGCAGGATCTCTTACCATGCTGCTGTGACAAGGTTGGTGCCCTGCTGTTCTCAAGCACACCATTGTGTCTGGTACTAGTCCCGTCCATATTGTCAGACTTGATATTTACGACTGGACACCTTGCTGATTGTGTCCATCAGGTCCAATGAAGCAGCGCGTTCCAACAGTACCAAGAATCTGAGGATGTTCAGCACTTCAGTGTTGAACGTACTTGTTAACTTATATTTCAGTGTGCCTACGGTTCCAGCGTGAACATGTTTTCTAGGATCTGGCAATGTTTTCACAATGAAACGTCTCCATACAGTGAGAGACATAAATAATGAATCATATTTGTTACCTGGTCATTGTATGACATTTTTACTGCATACCAACAACAAGGGGAAACAACTTCAGAAACAAAAGGCTGGGTAGCACCTTCATCTTTGCTGTAGTTTAAACATGTAGGAAGTTACACATTGCACTACCAGTCACAGCAGCAGTCACAAGGAACATGGTTTAGCTTAACAAAATGAATTCACAACAGTGTAGCTGCTCTTGGCTAGTTTCACTTTTGATTTACCTCATACTGTACGTATAAAGATTATATTTTGTAGATTAGATTACCTGATAAAGCATGAGTCAGTTGGTAAAACAGGCCTTTTACATATAGGACTTTGGAGTGTGATATAAAGCATTGTATAGTAAGGCCCTATCTTACATCCGGCGCTAAGCGGGGCACATCACAGTGCAACTTTGCTAGTGTCAGACCAATGCAGTTGTCATTTTCACACCTAGGAACACACTGTGTAAGTAAGTAGCAAATGTACTGGTGACCATCTGTGCGCCCATAGGCGTGTTGGTCGTAAAATTAGGTGGTCAGGTGCATTGTTGGCGCTTTGCTCTTTTGAGGGAGCAGAAAGCGATGATGCCAATGAACAAAAATCTAGTCTAAAGTCAATTGTACATTATTTTCCTGCTGCCTATTTAACTTTGATCCAATACATTGAAAAATATACATATTTATAGACATAAACTCTGGATAGCACAGGGAAAAATTGACACTAACATTTAGATTTTTGTCAAAAGATAAATCGTGTGTCAGCTCAGAAAGCACAGCTTGTACCTGTGTATCGATACTTTGGAAAATGTGTATTGAAGCATTTCAGATATTCTGTGTTGATATTTAATGATACTTTGATGAGTTTGACAACACTAATTAGTATTATACTACTTGTAGAATTAGATTCCAGTGGTGGCAGCGTAGGCTTTTTCAGACTCATGTGATCCAAACATTTTATACCTCCATAGTACTGTCCACAAGTCAAAATTTATTTATTAGTTTTTAGATTCAATCATTTTCAAAATTCACAACATATTTTATCTAAGAAATAGTCCGCTTCCATCCATATTTGCCAGCGTTTAGCCTTTCAAAAACATTTTTACTGCAGAACACCGTTCACTTGCTTCTCCAATTTTCCTTAGTTGGAAATACTGTACAGAAATGTTTAGTAGGTTTATGAGGTCACACCTGTCCAGGTGACATTGCCAATGATGTCTAAGTTTGTCACTTCAGCAAGGGCTGGAGCTCATTAACAGACAGGACTGGCTCCTGTTTTTTGGAGTTACAGATGTAACGTAATCACATGTTGGCAGGATCTCTTTGGGGTTATCTGGGGGGACCACCCTGCTGTGACAAGGTTGGTGCCCTGCTGTTCTCGAGTACTCTATTGTGTGTCTGGTACTATACTAGTCCCGTCTGTATCGTCAGACGTGATATTTATGACTGGTCACCTTGCTGATTGTGGGCTCCCTCTGGTCGGATTAAGCAGCACGTTCCAACAGTCATTTTGGGGGGCTGTGTGGTTGGGGGTGGGAACGGAAGGCGCACGTGTTTAAGGTGAGCAGTGGAGGCCAGCACTCAGCAGTCCCCTGTAATAAAGTTGTGGAGTGGAAAAAAAGGTGGTGGTGGGTGAAGGAGTATAGTGGGGTATGAGAGGAGAGAAGAGAGGTTGAAGAAGTGTGTGGCTCACAAGCCTCTCTTAATGGGAGCCTGGCCGGGATTCATAAGCAAGCTGGTTGACCGGTCAGAGTGGGGGTGGAGAGAGCCTGGTGTTCCCCCTGATGGGTTCAAGGAAGGGGGCGATGGTGCTTGGGGAATGGATGAGGATGGAGCAGAAGAATGGGGAGAACATGCTGCCATGGGTAGGAGGTGGTCTGCCGGTCGTCTTCTCTCCTTTCTTCCTCTCTCCATACGTTTATGCGGTAGCTTGCTTGACGGTTGGGTGGAAGGGAGATAATGGTGCAGCTGGTCTGGGATGGAGAGGCATGAAGAAAGAGTCGAGGAGAGCGGCGTATCACCGCTGTCTCTGCAATGTGCGAAACTCGATGCGTGTCCGCTCGGTTTGGCGAGACGACAACGCGCGTGAGCCTCCGATGGAGTGGTTGTAAAATCGAAGTGTGTAATGAATAATTGGAGAGAAAAACATCGGAGAGTTCCGGACATTCGGCTGTTGCCAGGCTTCCGCTGCCGGAGAGATGAGTAATAATGAAGGCGATCTTGGAGCGCTCGGGTGGGAAATGATTAGCCTGCAACTAAAAATGGGGACCACATTGAACAAAAAAGGAGAGAGAGTGGTGAGAGTGTCGGGGGAGACGCTCGGGGGGGGGGGGGGGGGGGGGGGGGGGGGGCGGGGGGGGGGGGGGGGGGGGGGGGGGGGGGGGGGGGGGGGGTGGGGGGGGGGGGGGGGGGGGGGGGGGGGGGGGGGGGGGGGGGGGGGGGGGGGGGATTAAAAAAAGATAATATTTTTTTTATTTGAATGTGCAGGGGGGGGGGGCCCCCCCGGGCCCCTGGTGAGCCGTGAGCTGCTGGACGCCCTGGCGAACGGCAGTGAGCTGCTCCTCATGCTGGTGGAGGCGCTCTCCGTGAGAGGGATCGCGGAGTGGAGCTGGTCGGAGTTGGGTGAGTCCATTTCTGGCCAGTTCGTACTGTAACGCCAGGGGGGGAGGGAGGAAGAGAAACAAGTGAACAACCCGAAGAGAGGTAGTGTGCAAAAAGGGGGGGGTTTTATTATCAAGGGTGGGAAGAGGGAGGGAAGGGGAAGAAGAAAAAGGGGGGGAAAGCTGGGGAAAAAAAAGAGGGGGGAGGGGGGGAGGAGAAGAAAAGCGAGAAGAGGTGGGGGGGGAGAAGGGATGATGGGGGGGGGGGGAGGGGGAGGGGGGGGGGGGGGAAGAGAGGGGGGGGGGGGGGGGGGGGGGGGGGGGGGGGGGGGGGAGGGAGGGGGGGGGGGGGGGGGGGGGGGGGGGGGGGGGGGGGGGGGGGGGGGGGAAGGGGGAGGGGGAAGGAAAGAAGGAGGAAGGGGAGGGGAGGTGGAGGTCACCGGTTTTTCAATTTTTTGGGTTGGTGTTTGGTGGTGGGGGAAGGAGTTTGGGGTGGGTTTAGAGGTGGTCTGTGGGTAGATGTGTTCATGTTGGAGGTCCTCCCCCGGTGAAGGTTGGTGCCCGCGCCGAGTACTCTATTGTGTGTTGGTACTATACTGCCGTCGGCTGTTTTGCTGGTCCCTTGCTGATTGTGTCCCTCTGGTCGGATTAAGCAGCACGTTCCAACAGTACCAAGAATTTGAGCATGTTAAGCACTTAAGTGTTTAACTTTCTGTTGATTCCCATTGATACTTCCAAACAGACACCAACTAGCCAGCCAAACTGCATCTTGTAATATGCAACCTTGTTGTGTTAACATTTCAGTGTGCCTAGGGTTCCAGCATGGTCCAACATGTTTTCTAGGTTCTGGGAATGTTGTACAATGAAATGTCTCCTCGCAGTGAGAGACATAAATAATGAATCATATTTGTTATGTGGTCATTGTATGACATTTTTACTGCATACCAAAAACAAGGGGAAACAACTTAAAAAACAAAACACTGGGTAGCTCCAGTATCTTTGCTTGTTTCTTCAATTTGCAGACTCAACCTTTTAAATAGCCATGCGCCAGGTGTAGGCGCTAATGTTGCACGGCATACCCATACTAGAATGTATCACAATACTTGCCGTAAAAATGGTACAATACCTCATTTTATTAGTACCTATACTTTAAGAATGAGTGTGCAGCGCTCTGCTTTAGAGGACAGCTTTAGGATTGTGAACTTTACTGCTGGTGGGAGCAAGCGTCAAAAAATAAACTGTAGTGATAAACAGAAGGATTGAGTCAACAAGTGAAATTAAAAAGTAGATTAAAGTAAGTCATGAATCTCTTGCCAGCTGCACAGTCCCTCTCTGAGCTTATGTCTCTATCAGTAGAACTCCCTTAAAAAAAACAAGGAAATAAGAGCGTGGCTGTAATTATTGATGAAATGTTCTGATAAAAATTGATTCACCCTCTTTTATGAATCTATTTAAGCATCTCCTGTAATTCGGCAAACACATAATCCACCAAAGAGCATGTGATAAAGTATTATTTTACCATGTGTCCCAGTAACGTAAAATGGGCGACAAGGAAAAGCAGTCCGGTGAGAGCGACTCTTCTCTCTCTTCACACCGCTTCGACAAAACACAGTGCTTTCTACAGTCACTGTGGTGTCTTCCTGATTTCACAGAACTTCATCTGAATTTATTATCGTTTTGGGGGGTTTTGCTGAGGAAGCTTCCTCATTTTCTGTGCTGCAGTATCACTCTCTGCCCAAACTGTCTCTTAAGCACTGTTTTACAAAAAAAGCTGTGTTTATACGCTGTTTAATAAGTGACATCAGACTCAGAAATACTTCTCCTCGGGGGAAATTACAATATGTTTTAGATTTGGAGATATGGAGACATTTAGGCAGGGTATCACATCGAAGCACTAGTTACACTAGCTTTTAAAGGTAATGGAAGATGACACCGATTGGTTTCATTCACATTACACCCAAAACACACCTATGATTAATTCAGAGACTAAATACAACCCATTTGAGTTGGGCACAACCTAAATGCACTTGCGCTACACACTTTATAGTTATAGCTATAGATCCTTTACATATAGGGCCCTAAAACACTAATGACCTCCAAAGAATGAAAGACCAAATCAGTCAATGTCATTGTATGATTTTTTAGTTTGTTCAATGAATGGAGTTACCGGCCTTGCTATCAGTGTTGTACTGCAGGTGGCCTCCACTCTATACCACAATTAGTACTGTGCTTTACATATGACAAAGAGACTATGGCCAGCCAGTTGTCATGCTTTAGTATCGATTTACTGGAGTGTTCAGCATGATCCAATACAATGGTGAATACTGGATTCCAGGTCTCCCCCTAAGTGAGTGGGAAATGATGTAGGCTAGCTGTGAGCCAGAGGTTTACTGGTAACTGATGTCATTGATTGGAAATGAAGGCGCACATGTAAATTTCTGGTGACAGATCAATAGTGTCTGTGCATTGTATGGTGGCATTACATGTAGGTGTGTGTATTGTGAGAAACTGGTGATTAAAGGAAAAGGGTGGTAATATTCTGTATTTCCTCTATTGTCAACAAATATCATGAAAAGACAATGAGTTGATCCCATTAAAGAGAACCTATTATGCTAGATTTTATTCTTCAAAAACTGGAGCACCTCTTTTCACCCTCCATCTAAAACGCTCTGCTCCTGCCCCGCCCCCTCCCAAAAGGCAGTCTGTTGGCTGCTGTCAGCCTGGTCTGATTTGTGAGCTGGCCTGCCGTTGTGATTGGTCAACCAAACCTTTGGACTCCGCTTCAGCTTTAACTAGCTAGGGGTAAGCCAAACTTCCTGCTAGGCAAAGTGTGTTACTTGGTGACATCACTACGCTACAGAAGAAAAGGCGGGACTTCAAGCAAGGCTTTTCAGGCTCAGGATCAGTGCTTCTGTGGGGGAGTAACTCCCTTTGGCCTGGTCCAGATGCAGACAATTTACACGCACAGGAAATTATATATAACGCACTCAAGAAAAGGGAAAATACAGGTGCTGAAAATACTCATGAGAGCACCAAGTGTCTATTAAACCACAGCTGCTCGACTAACTTAATACTAACTATAGTGTCCTAACTGTAAATGTGATCTTTTTTTAAACACTTACATCTTCAGTAGGAACAAATGTGCTTGGGGTGCCACAGATAGGGTCGGGAAGAGGGAAAGATGGACTAGCAAACAGTTTGTATTGATCATTTCATTGGATTTGTTCCATGACGTGAATTTACTTGAAATTGATGTGAACTAGTGACGGACTGAATTATTCTAATCTGACAAATTAAAATCTGAGCTGATTGTCGTCCTAAGGGGAGAGAGGGTGGGAGACGTGGAGTGAAATTATTAATGCAAGGCACAACGGTACAAGACAACAGGTAGAGTGGAAGGGATCACTGAGATACAGTGACTGCATAGGAGAGGTCACTTACTGTAGAGTGAGAGGACTAGAGGTGAGATAGCAGCAGCAGCTCCACAGCTCAGCCCATCCTCCCTGTGACAGCGCAGCATTACGTGCTCCCTCTCCGCTTTGTCGTCAGAGCAGCCCCAGCCTCCCGCCCGCGCACAACTCCTCTCTGCTCTGCACCAGAAAGGAGCATCCTCTTCTCTCCGCCCTCCCTCTCTTTCCTATCCCTCCTCTCTCTCTCTCTCTCTCTCTCTCTCTGGCAGTCGGCTTGTCCTCAGAATGAGGTTGGCAGCACCAGTAGCAGCAGCGCTAGCAGCCGTAGTAGATAGAGACAGCAGAGCCACAGTTACTGCAGCAGCCAGGAGAGGCTGTCCTTCAGCTGTTCACCATCTACCGCTGCATTCACCTCTGCCCTGAGAACGCTGCAACGCTCACTCCTTGTGCTCTCTGTCTGTGTTTCTCCCTCCCTCCTCCTCCTCCTCCTCCTCCCTCACCTTCTGTCCTCTTTGAATTCATCTCTTGAATTCATCCCTCTATCGCTCTCTCTCTCTCTCTCTCTCTCTCTCTCTCTGTAGCAGTGATGGGGAAGACCACCATGTAGAGACAGAGAGGCAGCGGAGGTAACAGCAGAATAGCAGCAATGGGAAGCCACACATGGAGCGGGTCTGGACTGCAGCCGTGGTGAGCCTGAGACCTACAGGACTTGCAACCACCATTATTTCCCTTCTCAGGACCTGACCACTGGGGCTGTCCAACGCTCACCTGGATGCTCCCCACTTGTGTTTCGTCATCCCCTCCTCTCCTTGTTCTCTGCTGCTCTTTCTCCTCTTCTCCTGTTTCTTCTCTTTGATGGTTTTTGGTCTGCCGATATCTGACATTCTCTCCTGAAACAGAGAAGCTGCTCATCAATTGATCCCACTGGATTTCCCCCCCTTTTTAATCTCTCTATCTGCCTACTTTACCTACAAGTGGCATTCTTTTTCCTCCCCTTTTTTTGATTGTTGCCTGCTTGATTTGGATCTTTTTGGGTGAGACTGAGCTCATCTCTCTGCTGTGCAAGCTTTTCGATTGATCTATAAGCAATAACAAACACTAATCTAACTGACTTGACTAGCTGACATCATGGGGGACATGTCCAACAGCGATTTTTATGCCAAGAACCAAAGAAACGAGGGCAGCCATGCGGCAGGCTTCGGCTGCTCGCTCATGGAGCTGCGCTCGTTGATGGAGCTGCGTGGCACAGAGGCGGTGGTCAAGCTCCAGGAGGACTACACGGGCGTAGAGGGACTGTGCAAACGACTGAAAACCTCACCCACAGAAGGTGAGTTCCAGTGCTTGTCTGTGTATGTGCTGTTGGGTGTGTAGCTCAATATGTGTGTATGGTTTGAATGGTCTCATCTTCAGGAGTGTGTTCTACTTCTGTGTGTTGAGCTAATCATGAGATTTTCATCGTATTCACTGTTGGTTTGGATATGGATCATTATTTACTTGCTTCACCTGCTTTATTTGATGTAAAAATCATTGGTAAATGATGAATCATGCACAAACCTTGTAAAGCACCTGGAGAAATGCGCAAGCACAGCATCCGAGCAGCAGACGGGGAGGGAGTCCTGTTTGAAGGGACTAATGAAAATTCTTCTCAGCCAGCTAGTGTGAGACCTGTTTAGTATGCATAGAAATCTCTCTGGACAGTTTAGCTCTCCTCACTCTCCCTCCTCCATACAAGCCCCCCCACCCCACCCTCCCTCGTCATTCTCCCATCTCATCAGCCAATCAGCCGTAGCCTTATTAAGGAGCAGGTCTCTGGGGAAACACGGTAGAGGTTTGGGCCACGTGGGATGTGCTGTGGCTTCTGCAAATATGGACCAGACATGAGTGGAATGAGAAAGCAAAAAGGCACTAATAATAATGAATAGGTACAGGTACAGTACCTGTTTCCTTTTTAGTTATTTTGTGTGAAAAAATTGGAAAAATATCTGCAGTGTAAATGCCATTTTTTATAATCCTAACAAGGTATAGGTTAGTTTGGATTTATTATATCACTATTTATGAATGCCTTCACATGCATTTTCACTCTCCACCAAAGCTGTGTCATAATATCCTCTTCAGGTTATTCAAATATTTATACAGACATCTACTCTTATACAGTGCAACCTTTCTATCATCTATATATTGCATATAGGAAGGATTTTCTGTTGCTTCGTTTCTCGCTGCAGTAGCATTACCATACAACAAACAGATCTCTGTAATGGCTTCATCTGTGTATTGAATATTTATAACGGTGTTAAAATGATCCATCTCCCCTGATGTAGGGCTCATTGATCAGTATTCATGTAGTGTCACCTGTGTGACATCACAGGTAACCTGTAACCTTATAGGCTGATAGTCACTGAAGATTGTGTTCCCTGGTCTTCTCATCCAATAGCACCACTTCTAGGTCAGCTGGTGGTGGCAGAGTAAACTAGATAAATTCACAGAATCTTCTGAGTCTCAAGAGCTGAATAAAGAGTGAGTAAAGAGCGAATCAAAATGGGACTGAATAGAATAAAAACATTGATGAACACTGATCAGGGATGCGTTGCCTGTTGCTCATTACCACATTTGAAACAGAAGTGTGAAAGAATGCCTGCAGTGTTACAGCGATACAGGAATTAAACTGAATTTTAACTAGCAATAAAGATAATCATAACAGACATACAATTATAATTTTATTTTCCTTTTTTTCATGAGCATCCTCAGATACACAAACATTACATTTCATCAGCGTGTTAAACACCTCCAGCATCACAGCTGCAGACTTGCAATAAAACTAAAATGAAAGTAATTAAACTTCTGATATAGAAACGGGAATAATTATTAACATGCTGTCTTTTACAGGTAATCTAATAATCTCTATAAAAAGATTCTGCATTCGCATGTAGTATATGTCGGTAACAGGGCAAGATTTAGGTATCGGAAGCATTCTGGTTTCTGTTTATCGTCAGTAGTATTAACTAACCACGTTCAAGCAGGCTTTAGTTGAATGCCGGTAAATGGTCTATGTGGAGAGCGAAAGACGTAGGACACATTGGCCGAAATGCAATCACAGAACCCACCGGCTATCGCCTGATGATGATTTATCTTTCTGTTGGTTTGAAATTAGCTTGGCTACTTTTGAAACAATCCAGTTGTACATGTCATCTCCCAACTCCAGCTCCAGTATTGCACATAGGTCTTGCAACTCATGTTGCTAATTGTTCTGTAAACAACAACTAACACATGGAAAAGGAAGTCGTGGCCCGGATATCTGCCAGCTACACCGGAACCCTAGAAATGTAGCCCCTTGCCCCCAGAGGCTTATCATCATAAGGCCGATGGGTTTAGAGACTGTAGGTAATTTGATTTGTTGAACCTTTGACCACTGTTTGTGCAACACTATCTCTGACATTGAAGGGAAAGAACATTTTACACATAAAATACATGATATGACTCATTTAAAACATTGATAATTCTCATATTAAATGTTTGCCAGTGTACTTTCATATTTCAGTATACTTCCATGCTGACATTATTTTAGATCACAGTGCAACTTTATAGTTCCATTTTGACATGTCAAGTGGGTAAAATTATAATCATACAAATATAGAAAACAAGTGAACACAATATGTGGCTCTGTGGAGCAATTCTGAATGTATGTAAATGCAAACCACAATCTTATTATGAGTGCCATTAATTATTTTGTCATTTATTGGGTTCTGAAGAATGCATTGTAGATCTTGTCATGTGGATAAATGAGGTGCTTCCATATCATTTTTTTCCACCATTTTCATTGGGTAAATCCATTTACCAAGTTTGCCATATTTTGGTTGAGAACTTGCCCTACTGCCGACAAGCCTGGTGCTCCGCTTCCCTCATCCCTGGTTATAATTATTAATTGTCATGATGTTATCTCTCACTGGAACACTCACTAAGTAGATAGTGAGTAATGGTATCTGGTGCTATTTGCATTAATGATCCCAGGTGTTTTTGTTGTGAGTCCCTTCGTGAGGCACGTGGCCGCTCCACAGAACATATGTTACCTAAGAAATATGATCATGGATGGTAATTATCCTTGAAGGTATTCTGTATTGCTTGCTGTCATCATGTGTGGTGTGTGTAATATGTATGTGTCCCAGGGGGACTGCGTTTGATGGTAAAAGGCCCTGAGCACGGTTGACCTATTAGCCCCATATACTGTAGCCTATACCAGCCCTTTCACATGACACTAACAGTTCATGAATGACTATTGTCTATTATGCAGCATAAATGCATAATGGCTCTGTAAGTATAGAAATGCAACCAGTGAAGGGGTTGCACTCTTGACTGCATGCATTTAGATGAAGCAGTCACCAGGATCCTGCTACACTGTTGCCACAGTACATGAAGCTGTACAATTTAGATAAAAAGGCAGCAGACATTTGAGAGACTGCTGACTGCTGACTGACACAGCTTCCATTCACAAGATGGGTATCAAATACTACTCCATTGGTACTGGCATTGTATCTTTTTTTAAAATGCTTCCCAGCCTAAATGTAATACATGAATTGAGGTTAAAACATAAACATCGGGCAAAAAAGCTGCAGGATATGCACATTTGAAAGGTTCTTTCAGGTGCTGGATCAACACAATGCAAACTGAAGGAAAAAAATCTGAAAACAGGATCCGCGCACTGCATTGGTAGCTCCCAGCAATTTTAATTAAAAAATCATGCTGGGAGCTACCAGTGCAGTGTGTAGATCCTGTTTTCTGATTTTTTTTTAATACATAACCATCTTAATATCCTCAGGAAGTAAAATTCCTTTTTTCAAATCAAAATTGAATGAAATACGTTGATACACGAAGATGATGATGAAATGAGTGGTAATTAAGCGCGACATCTAATTCTATAACATGTCTGTTTCTTACCCTTCAGTTTTCTCAGTAGCCTGCCTCCTTGTACTCTATACCTGTACCTAGGATGTAGTTACCTATGTGTTGCCTTGTAGGTGACTGTGGGGTGAAAAGGCTAGCGTTTCCCTCAGGCAGCCAGCGGGTGAATGGCATGAGTCATTCAGGGGCCAGATGGGATGTCAGGCTGAAGCTTAGTTTCTGAGAAAGGACTTGCTTTTCTTGAGATCAGAGAAAAGGCGGTTGGTGGATGCTCACAGTGTAAATATTTTGTGTACTGTAGACAGTGGAGAGCTGCAGCACGGCGATGGGTGTGTGTAGGGAGGGAGCTTGGAGTTGTAAGAGAGTGCTCAGGGCAGAGCCATTCCTTGAGGGTCGGGGGATGAAGAGGTGCATAGGGCGTCGATAGTCTTTGATGTGAGAAAGGAAGGGCAAGAGAGTACTTAGCAAGATCGTGTTGGAAGGGAGGAGTAAATATAGATGCATGTGGAAACCACATTATATAAAAGGAGTCTGTCCATCTCAAACAGATATGACTACAAATTTGGAGTGAAATGACCCAAAATTGGAAATGAAGCAGTGAATGTTTTAAAGCATGCATAACTACAAGTTTGCACAAAATCTGATATAATACCAACCAGTTCTGGGATTTTTTTTTTGTCACCGCACCCCTAAAAGGTCAGCCTTACAAGTCACCATTTTTTTTACAACTTCCAGTTCTGCAGAACTGATGTCAGTATGACTTTACACACCAAGGTGATGAAATGAATGAATATCTTATGCATGCTGAGGAGAGATAGCACTAAATACTGATTAATACAGCAGGGATGTTGAATAGGCAATAAGAATTCAATTCAAGAGTAACATTTAGCATTTTTTTTCTTTTTTAATAACGTATTTTATAGCCAGCCTGGGACTGAGCTATTTTATTTCCAACCAGCCAACCAAGATACCTCAAATTTATATCCTGACCCCTTTTCTGTCTAATACTTTTTTTGCCCTCTACAATATCAAAACTTCCCATTTCAGTCTTACTACCTCCATCTTCTCTCCACCTCCCCTTGGCCGCCAGTTGCATGGATTTGACTCCCCCCTGCACATACACACTTGACCTCCACCACCCACAAATCTCCCTGGACATCACCTCCCCCCACCCTCCAGAAACAATTTTACACCAGCAGCTTGTGATTAAGTCATACTGGGTGGTTACAAATATCTCAAAACACCAACACCAAAACTATATCTAAAATGTAATGATCTCCAACCTAATATAACAATGTATACCTTAAATGTTTACATCTAACCTATATTCTGACTAAATGGCAATGGTTGTACAACAGATTCACCCATCCACCTTTTTTTAATCCTCTTCTTCACCCCATTAATTAAGTAGGAAGAGGTATTTCAGGATTCCATAGCTCTGAAAGTGAAAGTCTCATTTATTTAGTAGACAATGGCAGGTTGTTCAGGCTTGGATGGGCATGAAACAACTGTCACAGTTAAATGATGAAGAAGTGCAAATGATTAGCTACTGTGTTAGAAAATACCTCCAAGGTGCAATCCTGTGTACATTAAAATGTATGGACAAAAGTGAGTGAATTATGACTTGCAGGCTGCATTTCTGTGTACAAAACATTCATGCTGCTAATGGCAAGTGGGTTGGAAACTTTACACTTTGTAGAAACCATTCTGCAGCATAAATCAGTTTACTTTCAGATCCTGGGTCAGTTTTGATGTTTTGCTCTTAATTGACCTCTTCTCCATAGCAACAGCAGTTGAAACTAATGGGTATTACAGTATTTAGTAGAAAAATACACTTCTTAGAAAAGTCCAAATAATTAAAAGTAGTGGTCATAATCTGTAGACGTGTTAGATCATTGCACTTATGTGGTTTCTTGCTGAAAGTTAGATGAGAAGATTGATACTCTCACTGGCTATTGGTTCCAGCTTCTGTGCATATTTACCATACGGACTTGAAAGTGGCATCAATCTGCTCATCCAACTCTCGACAAGAAAGCCAGAGTGAAAACATGAAAAATATTTCCTCCCACTTCACAACTCTATTATGGATGTCTTCTCACTTAAATCATCATACTTCCACCCTTCCTCTCCTTCTTGTCCCCTCCAGACCTCCTCCTCATCAACCCTTCCACCTATCCTTCCTCTCTCTCTCTCTCTCTCTCTACCTCCCATCCCTCTGTCTCACCACACCTTACTTCTCCTCCATCCTCTCTCGTCCTCTGCTCCCATTTCTATTTCGGTGTGCTGGTCGCTCGCTGGTATCCCAGTGGGCCCAGTGTACAGCGTAGCCTAAATAGACCTGCTCTACATCTATAACCTTCACTCTTCTACTCTCACTTCTTTTATTGAGTTAGTAACAATGTAATAGTGCTGGAAAAGTAGCACACCTTTTCTAAACTTACTTTTCCCCCTAGCTATTAAATATATATTACCCAAATTGAGACTTGATTTTTGATTGATATTAATACATTTTCTTTGTTGAAATTGAGACAATACTTAATGAACAATTACTCTGGCATCAAGCTGATTCACCTCTGTAACAGAGCTCAATAGACAAATGGCTTGCAGAAATGCAGGTGACCCTCAGTTGACTGAGGACAGGTGTGTTTATAGCAGGTCCTCGAGGGTAGTGCCCCTGCATTGCTGTTTGCAGCAGCAATGAAGAGAGTCCGGTGGATGGTGGCCAGATGATACATCATACACAGTGACGGTATTTTTCATGGACGAAGGCTGTTGATGGTAGTGTTTGCTTGTGTTAACAGTCCTCTTGCTGTGGGTGAACACTACATATTTATCCAAATGTGATATGATACCCCACACACCAACACCAGACCCCAAATGTCTCTATACCAGTAGGCAACCTCCTGGTCTGAAAAGTGAAGCCAATGCTGAGGTGCCTTAAACCTGCATTCTTTCTAATAACCAGCAGGGGGCGACTCCTCTGGTTGCAAAAAGAAGTCTGATTATATAGTCTAATTATATAGTCATAGGTTTATGAGAAAATGAGCCTACTGCTCACTTGATTTATTGCCTTAGTCAACATTGTAAACATGAGTTTATGGTCTCAATCACTAGTTAGTTTTCTTCAATACAGCATGATGTTCATTTATTAAATTATGGTCCCATTTAGAGTCAAATAGACCATAAAGCAGGGGATGCTTTAGGGCGTGGCCACCTTGTGATTGACAGGTCACTACCACGGCTTTGTCCAGTCTGGGTGTCCGCATTTTTCTCTAAGAACTTAAACCCTTTCACAGTGTGTATTTAGATCATTAAAGTTATCTGGAACATTTTGGTCACCTTTGTTCAGTGTTCGGTTGCACTTAGCTCCACCGTCTTGTCTGGTTGCAAAATAACAAGATGTCAACAATCAAAATACGGAACAAAATTTTTCAAAACGCCAAAAATCAATGGGTTGCATCACAGTGACTACATCCACTTCTTATATATAGTCTACAGTATGCTCTACACACACACACACGCACACGCACGCACACACACACACACACACACACACACACACACACACACACACACACACACATATACACACACACACCATAGCATCTCACCTACAGTATAAATCTATTGATCTGTAACTAGTGACTTGTATGTTTGCATCCATTTTTCGTTAGTGACATTGCCTTGATGTGTAGGGATGTGTATATGTATGGCTGGCAGAAAATCCAGACAAACCATAAAAAGGAAGCATGGAAGTGTAGCAGGACAAAGTCAGAAGATGGGATAAATAAAGGAAAATTAATTAACACTTCAATTTTCCACTCATCTTTATTTTTTCTATTCTGCTGTTACCTCCTCTCGCAGATGTCGTTGGCCAGCTCGTATCATACATAGCATTGTAATTTCCATCTGTGACATCAAGACAGTGCCGTGCTGCTATCGCTCTTCTTATTCCTCCCACATTTCACTCACTATGGTCTGTACTGCTCCCATGACAAGGCCTTTATGAATTCTATACATAACTCAGGAAACTGTTTGCCCCACTCATCTGTCATCCAACTCTTCTCACCTTTTTCTCCTCTCGATCTCCCTCTTTCCTCTCTGTGACTGCAGAGTTTGGTTGAAAAACCTTTCCTGCTCCCATTTCATCTCTTTTCTTTCTCATTTTCCTTTATTCACACCCACCTCCTCCCTGTTTTCCTTCTAATCTTTTTTTATCCCTCCCTTGAAATAAAGTCCACATTTCAGTCTGTGAGCTGCTGCATTTCTGCACATTCTCCTCTTTGAATCTTAACCCTGTTGTTCCTTTTCCTCCTCCCCCTCTTCATTCTGCTCATCTGTTTGTCCCTCATCCCACCTCTTCTCCTTGCTTTCTTTCTTTTCCTCCATCCCTCCCTCCATCCCTCCCTCCCTAATGATCATACTTATCGCGTCCTCCTCCAGTCGCAGCGCCACGAGCGTATTCCCCTCTGACGCAGTCTATTTAATCTCTGTCCCACAAGGGATCTCTCACATGGAGCAGCCGTCTCTTTAATAAGGACAATTTCTCCTGCTCTGCAACTCCTTCTCCTCCTCCTCCTCCTTGTCCTCCTCCTCCTCCTCCTCCTCCTCCTCCTCATCCTCCTCCTCCTCATCCTCCTCCTCCTCTCTGCCCTCTCCTCCCCTCCCCTAGTGACTCTGTAAAAGGGATAGCAGAGGTAGAAAAAGAGAGAGAATGAAACAGGAGGCAGTGAAGAAGAGAGAGCACTGGCTCTCAGAGGACAGATTATAAATGATATACAGTCATTTTGCTCTGCGAGGGAGCAAAATCACATTGTGGGCAGATGCACACACACACACACACACACACACTCAAATACACACCACTACTCACACAGGTGTTCTGCTGCAGTGTAGTAGCAGTGACCTTGAGGCAGTGCTTAAGCAGTATTGTGGCACAGTGGTCAATCACTCTGCAACAGCAGTCTAAATGCAATATTAAGAAGATTTACGGGGGAAAGGAATGTGCTCAAGTCTTAAGGAGCAGTTCTGCTAATACACGTCTTTGGCATGACTTTTTCTAATCTTGATTTTATAAACATTTTATTGATGCTTTTAGATCAGTAATAACATAAGCGCTAATCGAATGAAAAGGACAAACATTTTGCCTTGCCAGATTGTACATACCAATGTAAAATAAGGATCTCTGGTTGGTGTATATCAATACCAAATACCAAAGGTCTTTTGTCCTTGATCTTTAAGCAAAACAACTCTTTGGTATGTAACGATATAGAGGAGTAATGTCTACCTGAACAGAGAATGAAGTCACTCTCCCTCTGGTTGTGTTGTAATCAGAGCTTCTCCATGCTTTGTTGACATGGCCAGGCTGGCCACGTATGCTTTTAGCTACCTGGCTACCTCACAGGCACTGCACTACTCTCACTCTGCACTACTCTCATACAACGGATACGGCTGATAACGCCGTCCCAACCGACAGCACCGTCGCGGAAGCATAGCACTCACCCTCTGGCAATTAAACGCTATTACCTCTGTCAACACTTTTGATATGGTGTTGCTAAATAACACTTGCACTGTTTAGTGTTCTTAGCGCAGACTGCACGTAGGTAAACGTAGTCACTGTGACGTCACCCTTTGGTATGTGGACTGCTGTTTTGAAGCCTTGAGTTCACCATTTTGGCCGTCGCTATCTTGATCTTTTGCAACCAGAAGTGACACGAGAGGGTAGATTTTTAGCTGACCAAAAAGGTTATGATTAACTATCATGGACTGAAAACACACTGTGAAAGGGTTAAAACTGTAAGACGAAAACACAGACAAAACCATGGTAATGGCCTGTCAATCACAACGTAGCCACGCCCTAAAAGATATTCTGCTTTATGGTCTCTTTGACTCTAAGTGTGACCATAATTTACTAAATGAACATCAAAACTTGTTTTTGCAACTAGAGGAGTCGCCCCCTGCTGGCTATTAGAAAGAATGCAAATGTAAGACTTCTGCATTGGCTTCACTTCTCAGACCTGGAGGTACTGTAGCCTACTGGTTGTTAGCACCGTTAGCTGCAAGCTGTGGCTCGCTGTCTCCATGTTGACAGCCATTGCTATAGAAATGCTCACAATCCCATATTTATCACCTTTAAATCGTCAGTCTATCGCAAAATGACAAACCATTTACGTATGTATGTTATGTATGTATAGTTATGTCACCTCAGTATGCAATGAAAAAGTTCCTTACACTCCCAAAAAGACAAGAGCAAGAGGTGTGGTTGACAGACACAACGTAACACTACAGTAAACCAAATAGACAGATATAACAATACAGTATATTGGTTAAAAATGCAGATTTCAGCTTTAATTACTTATTAAGAGCCACTAAAAATAAACTTAAAAATAACCTTTTAAGAAAAAACATTTGAATCTGAATGCTCAATATCTTACTGTAACCTAAAAAGCCCTTCACCCTTCATCAATGACTTACGTAACAGTTATAGCTGCAGATTTGATGTCTTGATGTAAATAAGGAAGCCGTAAATGCTTCTCCACTCAGAAAGGATATTTTGTTCATGCATTTTCTTATTCATCTATTTGGCATTAGTAGTAAAAAAGGTATTAACCATTGATAGAGTTGTTAGTGACAAACAACGGATAAAGCCTTTTTTATGCCTTATTACACAATATGCCTTGTTGCAAAGCTATGCCAGTTTTTTAAACACAGCATAAAACAAAAGTATGAGCAGGTGTTGGTTAATAAATAAAAATGGCATGTGAACATTTCCACTGGGATGTGTTGTGAAGTGCAATCACTTCTCAAATGCTAGGCTTTTATATCAGGATTTGATGGCTGTCTCTGGAGAAACACACTGTAGGCTGGTTTCCCAGACAGGGATTAAACAAGGACTCTTCAACTAAAACAAAATGTATATCCATTAGATTACTACTGACATACATCTTTAGTCTAGAGCAAGCCTAATTTTTGTTTGACAAATTTGCCTTGAATGTACAATTTATCTGGAAACTGTACCTCTTTTCATGAATAGTGGTGCATATCAGCTGAAAAGCCAGAATACCATATTGGTTGAGTCATGTGTGTTAAAACAGTTTTCATTGGGGGGAAAAAGGGTGCACTTGAATCAGGAAGATGACCCTGATATGTTGTGTATCACATTAAGTGGATTTAATTATGTTTCTATCTTGTTTTCTAAGACATTGGTTCAAACAATGCAAAGTAGTTGTCTAATTGAAACTGTGAAAATTCAGTCTGTTAAATCCCAGCATTTCAGATAGATGCAGACACACATACACACACACACACACACACACACACACACGGATGCTGGACATGGCCGGCAGTGAAGTCTGCTGTCCCAAGAGATGCTTGACTGAATTAAGAGGACAGATGCCAAAAACCAGACTCTACTGGCCTGCTCCCATGGAGCCTGGTGCTGACTCACAACAGTATACAGTATGTCTGCCTGTGTGAGTGCATACTACTAGTGTATACTACTAGTGTACAGATTGGCCCTCAGTAGGCATGACTGAAAATGTAAAAAATGTGGCTGTTTTTGTGGATTCCAGATATAAAGCTGATTGTAGACCACTCCAATGCTTAATAAACAATACACTGAATGCTCTCAGTCAACTTTTGAAACTAACGTAGAAGGAGCATCTACATCCAACAAGAAATGATAAGATTTGAATCATGAATTGTACAAATCTGTAAGATATACTTGAATTTTTAGTTTTCAGTTCATATGAACAATAATCCAGTTATCACTTCACACAGATTATTGTTTAGCTCTTTCATCTTACGTTATTATGATCTAATCTTGTATTGAATGCCATTTCATTCAATATTAAATTAATAATCACAGCTATGAAATAAATCTTGAAATAAATAAAGGAGGCAATAAATATATAAATAAATGGAAATATAAATATATCAATTAGTCAGTATGGTTCAGTAGATAAGTACATAGGTTTTTTTATTTTAATTAAAAAAGAAATTTCAAAGGACTGTTTATTTTTTTCAGGGAAGTTTTATTTCATAAAGTCACATTAATCTCACAGCTCTTTTTATTCCCATCTGTTTCATTCAAATGAATGGGAGTGGCTATCTCACAAATTCAAACAAAAACAAAACACAAGAATTAGCAGGCTACCTCTGCCTCACTCCCCGCTGCTGGGAGTCTACCGAGCCAGAAAGTTTCCGATTTCATTTTCATTCACACATTCATATGTACATTCATTTATCAGGAGTTGGCGCGGTCCGAGATCAGACCCCCAGCGCTGGGGTGTGGACTGGCTGAATCTGAGTAGCTATAGCACTAACGGTCTGTCCCTGGGAAATATAACAGCTAATTTTACAGTAGCTTGGAAAACAGAGATATGGGGCACTGAACTTGATGAATTACAGTTTTTCAGACCATAAATGGGACAAGAATTAGCTAGGTCAACCCGCAGTCTAGGGAGGCACCAGTCCGAATAGTTCAGTCCCAATACTGATGCTGATACTGTATCTGGTCTCTGGGTACTGGCCGATACAGAGTATCGATCTGTTATATGTGTGTAATTAATAATCTGTATTCCTCACTGTGTGGAAGTGACTGAGATCATTATTTTATGTGTAAGGCAACATCCGGCTTGACTTAAACATTGCTTGCCTAAGAAAGTACTGTACATTGATACAGATTTACTGAGATTTTCTTTATTATTAAAATAATAAATTGTGCACCAGCAATTTTGTAAAAAATCTTCAAAATTAACATGAATTACAATTCAAGTGTAAACCTTTTTAGCCTGGATGCAAGTGAGGAGTCCAGGGAGTGAGGCAGCGGTAGCTGTCTATGCAGGTAATTCTTTTGGTTTGGTATGAATCTGTGAGATAACAATGCCTCATTCATTTCAATATAACAGATGGGAATAAAAAGAGCTTTGAAGTACTGAAAGTGGGACATTATGAAATAAAAGTCCTTTGAAAAATGTCCCTTTTTTTAAAAAAAATAACAACCTATTTACTTATTATTGAATTAGATTGACTCAGTTATATGTTTCTATTTACAAGTAATTTTATATTTGCCATCTAATTTATGTATTTCAGGATTTATTTCATAGCCATATTTATATATTTATATTTTGCTTATAGGCAAATTTACTTATTTGTTTATTTAGTATTGGCAGAAATGGCATTTCATAATCTTATTTTTATATTTTAAACATGAGGGAGTGCTGGTTGATGGTGCAATGCAGTGATCCCCCCCCGTCTTCATTTTTGCTGCCAGACTATCCTGACTTTGAAATAATTGCTGATTTAATGCCAAAGCATTGTTATCAAGGCTAGAATTAAATCAGCTCCTTTCATTTTTCCTCATAGTGTAGTAACATTGTCTATCATCATTTTTCATCTGAAACTGTACGTTATATGTACATATTTTTATACTTGTCTTGCGATGTACGATGCATGCACAGGTGGGAGAGTCGTGTCTTGCTCCAGGGCTCTTGAGGGAGAGGACAGGTGGCTGTTGAACCTGTGACACCATCCATTCTACCATCAGGCCACCAGACTACCTCATTACTTTAGTTCCTGCCTGCCTGGAAAGTCTGTCCTTAGATAAGAGAATCGCTCAAAAATACAGTGCCAGAAACTGACATCTCCAAATGCTTCTCTGTCCCAGGTCGCTGTCATATATCTACATTCAGCTCTTGTCCTCTGATATGTCCTGAATCGGAACTGGCTGCTGGGAGCCAGGAGTATGGATAGCAAGTTGACAGGCATGGTGATGCTTTTAGCTGAATATGCAGAGTCCCGGGCTATAACCGGCTTCTTTCTCTCCATGTCAGCTCTTTTCCTGAGTTGACCTCTCTGCTCTCTCTCCTCCCGCTGTGGGGCAGAACAAGGGTGGTACCACGGCTGCCAACACAGACAGACAGCATCTTCCTCTCAAGGGCACATAAACAGATACAGTCTTGGACCTGATCCAGCCTTGCCTTGCTCAAAGGCACAGAGCAGCTATCTTTCAACTTTGACTTCACACATCCAGCGGAGAATCATCCATTACATCTCAGCAGCTGCAGAAAAGAGGAACAGGGACATGGATACTGCCTTGTTCTGACTTTTACCTTTTCTGAACCTTTAAAATGCCATTCTTTGCCCATGGGCATAAAGGAAGCAGAAACTAAGCCTGTTTAGTCTTGCCAGTATTGGATACTGCCACAGAGATAGTCACACTTACCCAAGGGAACAGGATCAAAGCACCAAAATCAGACTCTGCCTAATGTGCAAACACATCATTTCAGCTTCTACAGTCTCTTGTGACAGTGTTAGTCAGCTACTGCAATTTCATCCAGAGAATACATATAGTACAGCAGCTTCGCATTTAACAAAACCTTCATTGGGGAATTGTTTACATAACCTTTGCTCAACCCTTCAGTGGTGGAACATGTATTAGATCCTTTACTTAAAGCAGCAATGGGTAGAAATGAAGCAAATGTGATTTTAAAAAGTTATTTTTATAAAACAGTCACTACATCCTGACAGTACTGCATGAGACAGGTAATCTAAAAAAAAAAAAGAAAGAAAGATATTCCTTTATTAGTCCCACAGTGGGGAAATTCAGTTTTACACTCTGTTTTTCACACACAGTACATATACATGCGTCAATGGAGAGATGTCAGAGTGATGGGGCTGCTCCTGACAAGCGCCCAGAGCAGTTGGGGGTTTGGTGCCTTGCTCAGGGGCACCTCGGCAGTGCCCAAGAGGTAAACTGGCACCTCTCCAGCAACCAGTTGGTCTTGGTCCATGGGGGTCTTGAACCTGTGACGTCTGCGTCCTAACCCAAGTCCTTACAGACTGAGCTACTGCCGCCCCCAATCATGTTCCTCTGTGTCCTCCAGTGCTCCAAATGGCATCTGCAAGATTTCACAGACCGGAGGAAAACAACCAATCAGAGCCGAGCTGGAGTCTGTTGTGTCTGATCAGCTGTCAGTCTATCGCAGACTCCAGCCAAACAGTCAAACTAGGCAGCGCTGATCAAATATGAATCTATATTCTCTTACTGTAATGACTATTTCTTGGAGTTTACTGTTAAGCTGTAAAATTAGAAAGGTTGTGAACCTGCAGCCATGTTAAGAACTGTTGAGGAAATACCAAGCACCGCCCACCAGCTGGAGCAAACAAACAAAACATTTGAGGAGAGAAATAATCATTACAGTAACAGAATATTGATTCATTATTGATCAGCACAGCCGAGTTTAACCGTTTGATTGGAGTTTATGAGTGACTGACAGCTGCCTCTGTTCAATTAACAGCCAATAGGAACGCTCTCTCTGAAAACACCTGTGATCGGCCACAGCCTCCTGTCACTGGCTAGATTTTTAAAGCCTGAAATCAGAGCCAGGAGGAGGTGCAGAAGTCTAGTTTTCTATCAGAACACTTGAATTACAACATGCTGAAAGGTTATGATGAAATTTTTGCCCAAAGATGCCAAAAACATTCTGCCTACTGCAGGTTTAAGTACCGATACAGTCATGTAAAAATACTTCATTAAAGGCAACAGTCATGAATTCAGATATTACTAGCAGTAGTATATTAGTGTGTCTTTACAGTCCACAGACATATGGCCCTGCCAATTTCAAATGACAAGCCTTACATTAGTGGCATGTGGAAAAATCAATTGTGTTGAATACCGTGCTAGTACATCTGTTTCATGTCAGGAATATTAAAGGAGATGTATCCATTTGTGCAGCATGAGGCTTCATTGGCTCAGTCACATTACAGTTCAGTCAAAGTGCTACTGCAGATCAATACTCTTTCAACTCTGTACTGTATTTTTCCTGCAGTGTTAGTGTTTGTAAACTCCTATTGCAAGAGTGTATCGAATGATTAAATCTAATAATAATCTAAACAGTCTTATATGCTTTAATCCATTAATATTTTCTTTGACAGTGATATACAAATATGTGTTCTAACTTATATTGAGTAATGCCAAATTGAGATTATTAGTATAGTAGTAGTAATATATATTTACTTATCTTGGCATTACCCCGACCCAATCATCAGCACATCTCTTGCTGTACCCCAAACATTGTATTTTCCCTGCAGTTCCAAGCAGACAGACAATAAGGTGCACCTAAGTGTGTAGATTTCCCTTACCTGTCATGACTATTTCATGACCCTCTCTGGTAGTTTGAATTTTAATAGCTGTCCCTATTGTGTCCGGAGCTTATCTGAGCCCCTGGGCGAAACCAGAGACTGACACCCAGATGGGAGACAGCAGATAGACCACTGTCACTCTCCCTTTCAGCCTCTTGGCCCTGTACGCTCTCCCTTTTCACTCCCAAGGGAGGGAGGGGGGGGTTGTGTTAGTGTGTGCAGCCACTGCATTTGTGTGCGGTTTGTGTAAGTGTGTGGGCATGGGGGGGAAAATACAACAGCTCCTAATCGGCATGGTTGGCTAAAGCCACAGAGCCGAAATTACTGTTAGGGTTATTTGAAATAGCATTATTCAAATCTTGATTTTTCCTATGCAGTACCATAGAAAACATTAGCGTCTAGCTAATTCATTTGGGGATTATTTAAAATGAACCATTAACTTCAACTTAGATTCAGTTTCAGTCCATGGAAATATACATTATACATTATGTCATTTATAAGCTCAGAATTTCCAGTTGTGCTGAATCTCTCAAAATGTTGTTGTATTCCTGCAGTTATGTGTACAACAGTCTCTGTATGAATGAGGGCTGCAGATTGGCAAGAATCTAGCGATACGATTCGTATCATGTTGCAGGGGTTACTAGTCAATGTATTGATATATTGCAATATACTGTATTGCGATACTGTCAGCAAGGTGATATATTGCAATTTTTAAATCTACTTTTAAGAAAATTGTATAAATACCACAGTATCCATAAAATTTGAGTTAAAAAAACTTTTATATGCACTCCAAACAGTGGGATCTGAATTTGCATTTATCAGTCTCTGGTCTCTCGGTGCATATCTTTACAAATGAAATGAAGTATTGACTGAATTTAATGCATATTTGCATGTAAGCTATGTAAGCTATAAAATCATATCACAAAACATTATATCATGATGCACTGTATTTTTGGTATTTTCAGGCACAACAATAAACTGTAAATACACCAACAGTCGCACATGAGAGGAGTTGGTAACAGGTGTGCTTCTCCCATCTATGTATACATGTGTAAAAGGGAAAGTGAGAAACAGGTAGATAAAAAATATATCAGCTACTCGAAAGCAGCAGCTCTTTATTAGTCACCACAGGGTCTATAAGGTAAATAATAATTCAATACCAGTGACATTTTATCATCAGATAAGATGAGCCTTTATTGTCCCCAGAGAGGACATTCAGGTGTTGCAGCTGCACAAGGACAGAAATACTGAAATACTACTGTAAGTAGCGGCTGTAAAAAGGAATGGACTGAATTTTTGTTTACTTGACAATTATCTGAACATAGATGGACAGAGGAATGAAAGACGCCGTGATGGTGAACGCAGGGAAGGAAGATTTGAATGAATGGTTGAACAGTCTGGAATTACAGGATGAAGTTACTGACCCCATTACACTTTGCCCTTATCACTAAGCAGTTGTGTCTAAACACGCTCGCACACTCTCGCTATCTCTTTCTCTGCCCGCCACACACACACACACACACACACACACACACACACACACACACACACACACACACACACACACATAGAGGCTGTAAACAGATGTCTCATTAATGTTGTGTCCACATCTAGGGCAGTCGGGCCAGCTACCATTACAGTGTTTGAGGCTCAGATGTTGGAACAGATACAGTAAATGACTAATAAACTGAGTCAGAGACTCATACTTGTTCCACTGTTTTTCACTTTGATCACTTGCAGTAGGTTGAATAAGCACTTTTGTACTCTGGGTGCTTTTAACTCTCATCATTGTCTGACTGCAGTCCCAAACAGCACACTGCACAACTTATTTTACAGTACAAGCACAGCGTTAACTCAATCCTGACACAGTTTTGTTCTTAATTAGAAAGCTTTTTGTTTCACCACATTTTATTCCTCTTTCTGATGTCCTGCTCCCCACCGATTGTCACATGAAATTACCTAGCTCAAGGAGAAATGCAATGGATCACCCCACCAATACAAACATGGCACAGTCATCATGTTGCAGATCAGGCTGCTCTCATACACAGTTTATAATCATACCCTCAAAAGGTACTGCACTGTAATTTGTATGTAACCCATGAAATTAATTTGTATGTAATCAATGTAATTGTGAACCAGGAAGTATAAAGAGCAACAAGCGTTGTGTAGGGAGGAGGTCAGGGTGCACGGGCAGTTAAAAAAACACTCGACTTTGACCCAGAAGAGTGGGAGGTGTTCGAACCCTGTGTCAAACCAGAGGTCAGCGTTGATTTATTTGTCACATAACCTACGTACTTAAGTTACATTACTTCCAGAGTTACAGTATTTTAACCCAAACCACCATCTCCTACTAAACCCAAAGAGTTTTGGTGCTGGATCCTAACCAAGATGATCATTTCCTAAACCTTATTAAGTAGTTTTGTTGCCTAATCCTAACCAAGTTGATCTTTTTCTAAACCTAAGTAGTTTTGTAGCCTAATCCTAATCAAGTAGATCTTTTCCTAAACCTAAGCAAGTCATTTTTTTCCTAAATCAAACAAAGTAGTCTCATTACCTAATCTTAACCAAGTTGTTTCCTGCAAAGATGAAAGTATATTTTGAAAAGACTGTATGCAGATAACGTGCAAATATTGATACATGTTGCAGGACATTCATCGAAAAACACATGAAAAATGAGGAACTACTTTTCATAACAAATCATACGAACCGCTGTGTGATGATACGTTGATCAGTAATAGGATTAATTGTGTGGCCCAATTGTACCGACCCATGATTCTGTGGACATGCTTCCAGCATCCATGATATGATCTGGATCTCTTGCCCATGCACAGAAATTTCACGCAATGACCATGAATTTTGATAGGACCGTATGCACTGATGAAGCCTTCATCCTGCATTGGTCATTGTCATCCTGTCTCTGTTTTTTTCCCGTCCATGCTGCTCTTGCTACTCTTGCTACTAGCCAGGCTTCCAAAAAAGATTTCTGAGAGGTGTAAATTAAACCTTTGGGTATTCAAATTTCTGTGATATGAGCAGCATACACCAGCCACATCTTTTGTTGCTTGTTTTTCTTGCATAACATTACATAATTAGCCTTTTTCACAACAAAATTAAAAAATAATAAAGTGCAAGAATTATTGCCATAGAAACAAAAGAGCAGGTGTACTTTGGGTCAGAACGTAATAGCTTATAGAATTGATGTGGGATGCATTATTAAGATTTATGCAACCGTCTTCGTCATGTATACTGTAAGAACGCGTATGCCCATATACAAATACTATGAAGTAGGAATACGAAGTAATAATCAGGTATCCTGTGGAGTGAGTGGTGTCTGTTTGTACAGTATATATGTATGTGAGAGAAAGCGAGCTGTGAGCTGTGTTCTCTCACTCCACTCTGCTATCTCTCGCATGAGTCAGACTCATAGAGCACAGTGCGTGACAGCAAAACTCACCCACTTGTACAGCTGCCCCCACAGACTCACAAATACACACACACTCGCATACAATTGCATATTTTATTTTCGGCATTGCAACATACATTTAATTTGGGTTGTTGTGAAACTCGTTGAAAACTGCTGACATTTGAGCCTTTTTTTGGAAACACAAATTTTGTGCCATCAGAGAGTATGTTCAGACGTAGTGTCCTCTCTAACTTACTATTGAAAGAATTATAATTAATTCCAAAACCAAAAGGTATTTCATCTTGTAGCATTATCAAAATCAAGCATAATAATCTTTGAAGATGACCCCCAAAGCTCAGTAATTAACATGTTGTATCTCATACAGTAAAAAACATTTGCTGTTTTATGGGGGGTTATCTGCCAGACTATTTCTTGGCCAGGACCAGTAACTTCCTTGAGTCTGGTTGCCTGGCAACTGGTCCCCACCAAGAAATAGTGCCCCCACCCTCTCTGTTGCCAGATAAACATGAAAATCTGCCACTGATCCTGTTCCCGGAGTTTGTTTCTCTTAGGTATAGCACTGTACTTCTGCTATATGAGAATGAGCTGTCAAGTAGAAATATACCATAATATGTTATCACACAAATGAACACACACATACAGTACACTTGTGATGGGAAAGAAATGGTGTCAGGAATTGCTGTGTCACTTTCCAGCCCATTACCTTTCAGATGGGACTGTCTGTAGGGGAATAAACAATAGATCTGTGTGTGTTAGTGCGACCCTGTGACTCCTCATGAAATGAGAATGTATTTCTCAGCTGTTTGTTTACATACAATAAAACAGTATATTTGCTCGCCTGTTTTGCCCCACTGAAGACATGTCACATCAACTCGTCCTCACAGAGAGAGCCTCCTCCTGCCATGCCTCTTGCACTGAAAGGGTGTGGAGCTAACAGAGAGTCAGAGTGCGCAAAACCACATTGTAAGTTGAGCAACGAGACCAATCTTTAAAGCAAAGACACAACACAAAATAAAACAAAACTTCAAATTAGAGAAACTGCTCCTGAACACGACACACCTCTTTCCTGCTGTTTTAAATGCTGCACTGACATCAATCCCCTGATGTTTCCCCCAAAACATCCAGCCCACCCGTGACAAAAAGGACTCTCTTTCTTTAATTGCGTCTTCATTTAACAGTAGGTGGACCTGGACCTGCTCCTGCTTTATGCTGGCCAGCAATAAAAGATTTTTCAAATCTGAACAGATGTTCACAATATGAGAGACCTCACACATATTAAAACATGTCATGTTCAATGTAATAGTTTTGCTCCTATAGTGTATGGTGAGCAAAGATTTGGCCAAAACAGCACACCACACACTAACTAGATTCCATTCATGACAAGCAAAAGTCCCGACTCTCAAAACCAGAAATCTCGCAAGATCTCTCACTATTAAACCAGACTCTAGTGTAAACAAACATGGTGGATGATGGGCGAATTAGCATTGTTACTGAAAAAACTACATTGTACTGAAAAGTGACAAAGACAAAAATTTGGATGAAGTCATGGAGACATGTTACATAAATACTTGTGTTGTTGCCACAAATCAACAACTTGGTCCTCCATTTTGAGGTCCAGCTTACTGCTACTTTGTGCTTTGCATTTTGCATTAGCTCATGCATTAGCTGCAGCCGCCATGATGGCAGTTGTTTTCTCTCCTGCTTCAGACAGCCTGGTTCCCAAAACGGCTGTCTTTCTTTCATTTCCCATGTGACTGCATCATTTTCTGTTATTGGGGTTCCCTACACATAACAGGAGATCCAATCTTAAATATTGAGCATGTTTATTAGTGATTTGAAGTCTGTGAGCCCAGGGTTGACTTCTGAGCCAATCGGGGGATGTAAAAACACTCGTAACATCCCTCACATCACAAGAATATCTGGAAACATGATGTTTGGAACCATCAAAAAATCAGGGCTTTGCTGGGAGCGGGCGCCCAGCTTGATTCTCGTGTAGTGGTACCAGACATTGCACCACCTTGGTTGATTCAGATAAAATCATAGACATGCGCGTGTTCATTCACATATGTACAACTGGTTTGTATTCTGGCTTACTTTAGGGGTGAATCCCACTGTGATGGAAGCATCCAGTCCTTTCCTCCCCTGAACTACAGTAGCACCACAATAATCATGCTGCTGTAATGTCTTACATCTTGTTCTATATGACAGACACAAACCCTTTGTAGCATGGTCCAAAAAGCATACAAAGTTTGTTTTGTTTTGCATTTTTTTTTCTTTTTCTTGTCTTTGTGTGCATCTTCCTGCTCCTGTCTGGCTCTTTTCACACTCCCCTTTATCCCACTCCGTCCTCCTATCTACTGTATGTCATTTACTATTTTTTTTTAAAAGACATCCTTAAGAAGCTATTTGTACTATATTCTGCCTTTGTATGCACAGTAACAACACCTCTGCATGGCATAAAATAGTGTCATTATTATGGAGGTCATTCTCAAGGACACTGTGACACATTTCTCCATCATCACATCTTCTAATAAGAGCATGATAATTATCCACCTTTTAGCCGCTGATGGGTTATTATTCATAGTTACTCTACATCCAGCCTACTCCTGTTATCTCTTTCGTTCCCTCTCTCTTTTTGTTCTCACTCTCTTGTGCTCTCTGAGTCACACTTCAACCACTCTGTCTTCCCTCTTCATGCCCCCCTCTCTTTTTAAAATGGTGAAAGCTGAGAATACATGTTAAAGCTATCGATTCACTGCAGAAACAAAGCATCGATATTTTGCGTCGTTATGATGGCGTTCACCATCATGACGACAGATGCTGCTCAGTGACGTTAAAAAATGTTGTTCACTCCATTATGTTGAAGATTTAGATCTTTTATATAAATGCAATTAGCTTGCTGCTCCCTGGCAATGTGCCTATTTTACAAGGACGTTTGGAGGTCATCACATCATTTCATTCTTTACCGTCTTTTTTTGTACAGAACATACAGTACATATGTGTGCACACATACACATGCATGCATGCTCTTGAACACACACACACACACACACACACACACACACACACACACTTGGTTGCTTACATATTCACACATTCTCTAAGGTTCAGAGTGGCGGGTATTTCCACTCAACGAGTGGGATGCATAGTGTTTCCATGGAGATGTATTTTTAGCCACGGACAAAAAAAGGGCCAACTGTTAAAATATGCCATCATGTTCCCTCTGACTGAAAAAAATCCCATTTCCTCTCCCTCAGAAAGGACGGCATAAAGTTTTTTTTTCTTTAATGTCCCTGTCTTGTCTATTTGGAAACAGGATGTTAGGTAGTTATCATTTGTCAAAGCAGATTTGAATCACAGATCCTGCTGTGTTTGATAGATCAGCACATTACCAGCCATAAATTATAGAGTAAGAACAGTGAAGAAGAGGAGGAGAGAAATTCAGTTTTAAAGACCTGCCTGTAAATGTTTAATCTGCATAAACAGAGTGTGCATTCACATGTAAAATCTGTTGGCAAGCGTTTGGTTTCTGCTTGTAGTCTGAATGGTATTGACCAGTCATGTTAAAGCAGACTATGGTTGAATGCAGGTAAACAGTCCACATGGAGAGTGAAAAAGGCAGAGTGCATTGACAAAAATGCTTTCTGGCAAACCCACCAGCTATCATCTGATGATGATTTAGCGGTTTATTGGTTTAAAATTAGCTTGTAAACCAGCTATTTGTGAAACAATCTGGTTGTACACATTGCTTCTCAAGTCAAACGCCAGTGCAGTCTCAAATTGATAATCAGACTGTAAACAATGAGCAGCACATGGAAGGATATCCGCTGGCTACTCCAGAAATACAGGTCCTTGCCCCCAGAGGCTTATCTGTCATCAGATCGATAGCCGATGGGTTCCAAGATTGGTAAATTTTTGGTTGTAAATAATAATTCTGTTCAAATGAGGGTTGTCAAAGTTAACGCGATAATGAAGCGGGCTCAGTTTTATAAAAAAAGAGACATTAAAGACATTAATAAATGAAGAGTTCAGAGAAGTTGAAGCTAGAGTCTAATCATTATATTTTTAATGATATAGTATCTTATTATCATTACATTAGTGTTGTCCCTATGCCAGACTCATGGTCAGGTTTCTAAAATGATTTAAGAGTAGAGAGACTCATTAGTCATTAGAGAGTCACAGACTCTTCTTGGCTCCTGAACCCAGACGGCCAAAGACGCCCATACAGATTATTTGCGCCATGGTCCCTTTCATGATTAATATCAAAATTGTAAGTTTTCTAATTGGCAGTAAATCTTCTAACTGTAGCCGTCTAATGCTCACATGCAACCAAATTCATAAATAACATTAAAGTGCGGGTTGTATTTCTGCTACAGTAAATGGCTTTTACTTAATCTGCTGAGTCACCAGCGTGCCCACTGTTTGTTTTAAGTCCATAAGCTGACGATCTAAAGAGGAAGTCAATCTAATGCCAATAGCGCATCATCTTTTTATAGGTGGACTCAAATTTCCTCTCCAAAAGGCTTTTAGCATGTGAACCTTGATTAGAACAATTACAATGAGCTTTGATAAGTAAATTACCCAGCCATTATACAGTACCAGGAGTCCCCTATCCATTATTCCCATCTGTACACTGTGTATATAGTCTGTTCAGGCTTCGCTGCTTGGTGATGGACTCTAGCATAAAAACTCCTTTGCAATCACCCTTAATCCTCTGTGAGATTGTTGTGACTCATCTGTGTATCGCCACAGTTTTCCTGCCCTCTCACTGCCTCCTCAGAATCCACTGCCAGAGCAGTTAGGTGGGCTGACAGTATTTAGAATACAATATTTCATAATCTGGCAAATGAATCTTAAGCAGCATTGCAATCAGCTGTCCAGGAAGGAATGATAATATAGCAGAGGATTTTCCAGGAAGCGATGAGTTTTTAATGATTAGGGAGACAGCGTAGCTCACATCTCAAGGGCATTTCAGGAGTTGAAACATTTATCACGGTTAGATGTCATGCTGCATTGATGCACCATCTTGTACACAGATGTAACAGCCACATGGCAGACATAGCTAAAGAGTAAGCAGCATGTTGTATTTTAATGTGAAATTATTGCTGCCCTTATGCAGAACGGTGCATTTGCATGCTATAACTAGCTCCCCTGCCTCTGGATGAACGCTAGAAATGTGGAGTGGGAGGATTAGCGTAGGTATTTGTTGTCCTGTGGTTTCAGTATTGGGTAGAAATACGAGTGAATGTCGAATGTGATGTGCATGTGACCTAGCTTAAAAGATAGCAGGGGTTCTACACAATGTGGATATGTATAAATATGTGCATCTGTGCTTGTGTGTGCATATTTGTGTGTGTGTGTGTATCTGAGCCTGATTATATACAGTATGAGCTCTAGTTTTGCCGTGTGATAGTGCAAGCAACTGCCGGCACGCTTAGCCAGCCTTATCACTCGCACACAAACACACACACAGCACGTGCAAGCAGTCACGACTCACAGACCTACACACACACACACACACACACACACACACACACACACACACACAGGCATGGGGACACACAGACATGTTTGTGTGTGATGTGAGGCAGGGTGCTGTGGAGATCAATGGGCGAGCATGCTAGGTCCTCTCACAGAGACAATTAAAAGAGAATGGATAATGAGGCTATTTATAGACTGATCTATTTGTAACCAGGGCATTCTCCTATGTAGGAGCTGGGAATTGTTCTCTTTTCAGCCTGCCCTCCTTCTGTCCTCTCATTCTCCCTCTCTGTCGCTCTATCTCTCTTTTTCAAGCAAGTCAAACGGATCTTGGTCCTCTATTTTCTGTCATTTTTTTGCCTCGAGTTTCACACAACAATTCTGTCATTGTCTTTCTTTGTTGCTCTTCCCCCGACGTCGGGTGTGAATGGATCATCAGTTATTCTCTGCAGATGTTAATAAGTCATCTCACAGTCATTTGCATTCACATGTGAAACAGTGTCATGCAGCAGCGATGTTATCAGGTGCAATCCTGGGCCACTCCTGGGAGACCCAGTGACGCACCATGCATGACATAATGCTGTGGTAATGTCTGCTGTGGCTGTGAGGGAGAGAGAGAGACAGAGTCGCTGAATACACACTGTGTGCTGAGCGCTCAGCGACCAGATAATAGTACTACACTGAAAAGCAGCCAGATAGAAACTAATAATGTAGCTTGATAGAAATCTTTTATGACTCATTTTAACTGAAGATACATTTGCATTGCTGTTAGTACACTTGATGCTAACTCCATAGCTTTGAGAAGCTTTGATTTAGATATAGATTACCGTACAGTTCAGTAATGCAGATTTGTATTGTAGCTGTAATAAATGTCATTTAATATATGAAAACTTACAACTATAAAGTGCAATAATTTGGGCAAGTTTCACCCAATTAAAGGCCCATTGTGTAATATTACAATGCAGATTGACAATATAAAATCAACCCCAGTCCAATTATGTCAAATGATTTTGTAATTTGATTGTTGTAATCATACAGACTCAGCCTTTTTGCACAGAACATAATGTTCTGTAAGTGTAAATTGTTCACATTACAATCTTTCATGACTGATAGAAAATTACACAGTTTTTTTGAATCAAGTGAGTCACTTACCAAGCAAACATGAGTTTTGGACCGTCGATCACATAAAACAAGCAATTTAAAGGTGTCACCTCAGACTGGCAAATTGTGAAATGTATTCTTTGTTTTTCAAGTGTTTAAGAAACAATATCGGCAGTAATCAGCATTGTTTTGCAGCTCTAATAAATTTGATTTAAAGTGGCAGTAGGTAGGATATTTTTGGTATCATTGGGCAAAAAATCCATAATAACCTTTCAGCATATTGTAATTCAAGTGCTCTGAGAGAAAACTCAGCTTCTGGACCTCCTCGTAGCTCTGTTGTCAGTCTTTAGAAAATCTAGCCCATGTAGGGAGCCTTTGGCCAATCACAGGTCATTTCGGAGAGAAAGCATTCCTATTGGCTGTTCCTTCAAAAGAGGCAGTCGTCAGTCACTCACAAATTCTAAACAAATAGTGAATGAGAAAGTTCAGCTGGTGGGTGGTGCTTGGTATTTCCTCAACAGATCTCAACATGGCCGCTGGGTGACTAGCTTTTTCATATTACAGCTAAACAGTAACTACAAGATGTTTCAGAAAACATTTGAGGAGAGAAATAGTCAATACAGTAACAGAACATTGATTCATATTTGATCAGTGCTGCCTAGTTTGACCGTTTGATCAGAGTTCATGAGTGATTGACAGCTGCTCAGAGACGGCAGGCTCCAGCTCGGCTCTGATTGGTTGTTTTCCTCCAGTTTTTGAAGTTTTTCAGATGCCATTAGGAGAACCTCGGAGGACACAGAGGAACATGCTTCTTTTTTTTTCTTTTTTTTTCAGATTAATTGTCTCTTAATGTACTACTGTCAGGATTTAGTGACTGTTTTATCACATTTGCTCCAATTCTGCCAGCTGTTGCTTTAATATATGAACCTGACTTAATATGAAGAGCAACAGTTTAGGCAAAGTAGACTCAATTCAAGGTCCATTAATTCAGATTGTAAAGCAGATAAAGGATACAGGATGAACCCTGGTTCAACCAACCACAGGCTCATCTCTAAATTATGTCTATATTCAACAAAGTATTGAATATAGTGCACCACATGCACAAAACTTATTGTTACGTGATTCTAAGTCATCCAAATTGAAAACTTATATGATGCATCTTTAAAAGAAAAACTGATTTGAAAATTACAATTGCACACAAAATGTTACTCATTTGTGTTAATGCTATTTCGATTACAAAGTTCAACCATTGATCTTGCCAAAGTACTGATGTAACAGACCCACATCATTTTCATTTTAACTGCTGCATGAGAATAATTTTCTGGACAGTATTCTTAAAGTAAATTGCCCCTCGAGCCAGTATGAACTTCTGCAGATAAAAGAGTCAAAGATATTTATATACAGTAGTTCATGGTGTATGAGGAGGTGGATAAAGTCAAAGCACAAGGCCCTCGTCTCTTGGGCAGAATTATATAAGGAACACAGAGCCATGGCCCACCATGACTCAAACTGGTAATTAGGGATAGACTGAGAGTGAAAAAGAGAGAACAAAAAAAGTTTGATTACAAAGCTGACTGGAGATTATAATAATAGAAAGAGCAATTTCACCTGCAGTTTCTAGCTGGGCATACTTATATACTTTTTGTGTGTGTATAAAACTGGTGATGTCTTGGATTAAATGTGGCAATGAAGCAAATTATTAACCTTATATACAATGTAAAACTCACTACAGAACATTACTCACTCAGTACATCAGTAAGAATATCCTACACACTGATGATAATTATATCATAATGCATTATGCTAACAATGAATTGTTAACGCTTTTCCCCTCTCTTCTTCTCTTTCTTACTCTCTCAGGTCTTGCAGGTGCCCAGACTGACCTGGACAAGAGAAAAGAAATATTTGGTAAAAACCTGATACCTCCAAAGAAGCCAAAAACCTTCCTGCAGCTGGTATGGGAGGCCCTGCAGGACGTCACCCTCATCATCCTAGAGATCGCTGCCCTGATCTCCCTGGGACTCTCCTTCTATCACCCTCCCGGAGAGAACAGCGGAGAGAGTGAGTGAAGCATCGCTTCCTTTAAAATTTGATCTCGATGTTTGTTTCAAGGTATCGAGACAGACGCGCGCACACGCTACAACAGTTATCTCACAGGAATCTTCACTATTGCAGAGGACAGCAAAGGGCTTTAATTGCATTGGCCTACTGACATCACTTCCTCTGACATTACTGGCACTCGCTGACACACTTACACCTACATGCATGCACACACTTTTTAATTGGTGAGGCAGGTCACACGTTGTTTGTGACCTGCCTCAAGAGATCAAGCGACTCATCGAGTACAGGGGTAATTTGTGTGCGTGTGTGTGTTTGTGTGTGTGTGTGTGTGTATCTGTATGTGTGTGTGTGCGCGTGTTAAATGTGCGTATGAAAGCTACCAGGAAGGTTAATGAAGTGTTGAGGAGAGAAATAACCTTGAGCGCCCAGTGCCCATACATCAGCCCTGTGAGCCGTGAAACAGGAAATGAAGACAGAGACCATAACGAAGTGCTGAGTCAGCAACATCAGTCATTGCTTCCAGCATTATCACAGTAATGGAATTCAGTTACCCTGCCAAAGGGACCAGTCATCATTTTAAGGGGTTTAAAAAGTCTCATGAAGGCAGAAATACTAGAGAAACAAGAAAAAGGTTACCATCATCATACATGCTTGGGTAGGTTATGAAATAATGAATACATATATTAGTTGGTTGGTGAAATGAGTAAAATGAGTGAGTAAATTAATGATTTATTTAGTCAGCCAGTAGTAAAATGACTGGTTGATTGGACTTGATCTCACTTCATACTCTGCTTCTTTTCTTTGCAGCCTTTCAGCTGCATTGATTTATGAGTGAGCTCTCCAGATAAAGCAGAGAATGGCCAGAGGAATCATTATGCTAATAACTGCATCCATCTACAGATACATAATCAAGCCTCTCTTTAACTTGAGGCAGAAATGGTGCCAATATGCAAGTCTCTTCTCATATTTGAATGATATGAATATATATGAATCTAAATTAGCACATAAACTCCTGCGGATATGAATAGATGTGAATAGCAGAGTGATTCAGAAAGATATGAGTGCATATGCAATGCAATCTGAATCACCTAATTCAAGAAAAACACCAAAAAGAAGTGTGGATAACAGAGGAGAGACAGACCTAAGGCCACAGGGGCGTAGGATGTTTTGACTTGCAGGGTTTTTAGAGTGGCTTCTAAAAACCTCTTCAACAAGAGCAAAACTAACTCCTTTTTCACTCAGATATATTTAATATAAGCAAACATTTCTGGCAATGATCCCTCAAATTTGGCTATTAAAGAGACATAAATGTGTAGTATGGTAAGATGTTTTACAGCTGACTTTACTGTCTTAGGGATGACACAAGTCAAGGGTTTTTTCTTGGATGAAATAACCTCACTGGAAGTTGAATTACTAAAGATAATGACTACATGTATAATAAAACAATAATACACAAAACAAACATTTCTATTTGCATTTTTGGCAAATGCAAATATCATAAACATGCATGTATGCATGCACAAACACACATCTCACACTGTTGGTTTACTGTTTTGTTATTAATAGGTCAAAAAAAGCTCAACACTCCAGAAATAGAAGGTGGTGGGATGACTTAATTCTCATCTACATATGAAACAGCCTGGCTTCAGCTGAATGAGGAGGCTCTTAATTGCGTCTGCATCAAACACAGGACATGCAACCGAATGAAGCCCTGAAAAATTCTAAGAAAACAAGTAAACATAGAAACCAACATGGTGTGGTGAAGTGCCTTTGAAGCTTAGAGACATTTATTTATCAATTTACGTCTCAGCCAGTTGTAAAAGTTTCTCTGTAAGCTGCATTATATTTTGTGCTTTGTGCTTGGGTGTAGCACAGTTTTGGCACTTCAGCACCATGGACAGCTACAAATTGTGTGTGTGTTTCCATGAGAGAGACAAGAACACAGTTTGTGCACACATTTACAATGCTCAGAGCTGCACAATCAGCACCACGGACAGCTACCACACTCACTGTACTTCTGTCAATGCGCTGCAGTGACCAAGCAGGACAAGCTGAACTTCCATATACTGTATAATGCACTAATTTACAAATATGTGGTTCTTTTGGAAAACATTATAAATGGTAATGTTTTTTTTCTACATGAAATAGAGGCTTTAGTAACCATTGTTTTTTTATTTTTTTTAAAAAGTAAAAGTAAAATTGCCTGATGTGTCACACCCATGCCAGTGGTTTATGTCCCCTCACAGACTGTGGACTGGTAGCTGGAGAGGTGCTAGTTCCCTGGGCACTGCAAGGCACCGGAAATCCAAACTGCTCCCCAGGCACTGTATAGTAGCTGCCCACTTCTCCTAATACTAGGATGGGTTAAATGCAGATACTGAATTTCACCATATGCTGTGCCATGTACAATAATTAATTTATTAATGCAATGTATGACAATAAAAGTTGATTTACATTTTTGAATCTATAAATACTGAAGTCATTTACCCTGGCAAAACATGACAAACTGAAGAAAAAAAAAGCAAATAATTAAATACATACAAGGAGCAATATTTATTATGAAGGGATAATGTACACTGAGCCAGTCATTGTTGTGAAATAAACCCAGACAGAGCGATGTAGAGGGGTCTTGCACTGCCATGAAGGAGTTAATTTCACAACAATGACCAGTTCGCTGGACATTATCATGCTTATTACACGGCTGCTTACTTGAGAAATCAATAATTTCACACAACAAACATCCACCAGAGTCCACCATCAGAACTGAGCCCATAGCAACAGTCTTTTATACGTAGCAACAGTGTTATCAGAGTTGTCAGATGTGGATGGGACCCGGGTGCAGACACAGTCAACTGAGGTGAAGTTGAACAAAAGGCTTTATTGCTAAAAACCAGGAGTAATGGAAAGTGGTGGAGCAATGACATGGCTGGAGCAGGTGCTGGCAGGGAGGCAGATAGCAGGTAAGCAGGTAGGCGATGATCCTAGGCATAGGAGAACAAAGTGAAACGAGAAAATGTCGCTAGGAAAAAGGTACTCAGGTAAATATCAAACTGAGCGGCCAAGACAAACACTTGGGTTGAGACAACGATCTGGTGCTGAATGACTGGAGAAACAGAGTAGTTATGCTGTGCCTGATGAAATGATGGCAAGCAACTGGGCAGGTTGATCAAGTGTGTTGATGTAATCAGGCGGAGAACACAACACACACACACACAGACAACAGGCGACCTGGATACACAGGGAAATGGGAAACAGACACGCTAGGAAACCTGGTAGCAGAGGTGGAACAGTGACAAACAGTCTGCTATAATGAAATAACAGGCATATTGCATATTCAAAAAAAGCTGTGTAATAACTTATATTCGTAGATAAATAATATAACACATAAAAAAATACATGAATAATATAATTATTAAATGTCTTTAATACGTCTCTCTTTTTGCCAAAACCTACATGAATGAAGGAGTGCATACAGTAATGTTATATATAGTTGTACAGTATGTTACAGATGCAGTATATCCACTAAATGAACATCATATTGATCTGTAGTGAAACAGAGAGTCCAGATTGCTTCTTGGAGTCTAGTTCTGGGTTGGCTGTAATACAGTGTGGGGTCTACACTAGTTCCCTTGTGAGCTGCAAGTGTTTTAAAGTCCAAAGCGAATCACCCCACCGGGGGCTTTTGAAGTCAGCTAGCCAGAAGTGTAGGGCACAATGGCTCCCGAAGTATTACATGAAGCAGCACAAGGAGGACTGGGAATAGGCCTTGTTTCATTCTGTCAGTGCAGAACCAGCAGACTGCAGGGCATTCATTTGAAGTGGAGCAAATGAATGAAGAAGCGAGGAGAAGTGAATTCTCTGAAGGTCATTTCAGCCAGATTTCATTTTATTTTGTTTTTATAGTTGTCTTTATATTGCATACATTGTACATAAGCAGAGAAATTCACCTGAGTTTGGGGTTTGATTACATCCCTTTGCGTGTCTTTTATTATGAAGTGTTCATAAGTGTGTGTTGACAGACTACTTGCTGTCCATATGAAAACACAGTGTGCTTGCAAAACGCATGACACCTGTATAACGTTCCTCTTCTCCTTCTTGTCACCGTTACCGAACTGTAGCCTGTGGCACGGCAGCAGGCGGGGTAGAGGACGAGGGCGAGGCGGATGCCGGCTGGATCGAGGGTGCAGCTATCCTGTTGTCTGTGGTGTGTGTGGTGCTGGTGACGGCCTTCAACGACTGGTCGAAGGAGAAGCAGTTCCGCGGGCTGCAGAGCCGCATCGAGCAGGAGCAGAAATTCCAGGTGGTCCGCGGTAGCCAGGTCATACAGTTACCCGTGTCGGACATAGTGGTGGGGGATATCGCACAGGTCAAATACGGTAAGTGTGCGGAGATTGACAAAATGTGTTTGTGGTAAACTACAAATTCATACTTCACAGAGCTTTGAAATAGAATTCATATAAAGTTAGAAATTTAATTATATCGAACACAGTCAAATATTAACAAACAAGTTATCAATGAAGGATTTTCTAGCTTAATCCAGTTAGTACCATGACACCAGTAATGCTTCCTGCAGAGTAACATCTTTCTGGGGACATAAAGGTGTAAATGCCACCTTTAGTCTTCTGTGTACCATCTATCTTGAACAGTAACTATCCAGCTTGCCCTTTCTTACTGCTACAAAAATCACTCAACTTATTTCTGACTTCATCCATAGCTTTAATTGAAACATTGAAACAACTAAAATTGACCAAACTTTCCAGAATATTTAGCAGACTTTGGTGTGGTTGGACGTGCCCGCTGACTTTCCCGATTGGCTAGTCCATTGTTCTGTGTAGATTAATTTTCATGGTTCAGTGGCTGAAAATAGACTTCCACCTCATTTCCAGTGGGGAATTAAAGTTACAAAGTCCACCTTAAGCAGTTAAATATATTTAAGCAACACTGTGTCAATGTTGAGAAATTAATTAGCTGCAGACAGACCTCTACATGGAGAAACACATGCACATCCTCTAATGAATCTTTGAATAAATCCACTGCAGATAGCGCGTTTGCCTTTTCTGTTGTTGCAGGTGATCTGCTTCCTGCTGATGGAGTGTTGATCCAGGGCAATGACTTGAAGATTGATGAGTCATCACTGACCGGAGAGTCCGACCACGTCAAGAAGTGTGCAGACAAGGACCCCATGCTGTTGTCTGGTATGTTGCTAGTCTATGGATGGATGGATGGCTGCCCGTAAACATATCACAATTAATGTAAACAACAAACATGGCTACACGGATAGCAGTCACGCTAGCAGCTTGAGGAAGACTCCGGTGACATATAATAAGTGCACAGGAAGGGTGTGTACAGTCAGACAGGCAGACAATCATTTCAGCGGGCCAAATTAAATGATTGAACAAATTTTTTGCAGCCCTGTGACAGCCACAGATACTGGATTTTTTTAGTTTATTGATTGCTGTCAGGTTGTAATGAAACTTAAATAATGTTTTTGAACAACACTACCTACTCTACCTCTAATGAATTTCTCAAACTAGCCCACAATTTCTCACCCTGAACCAGCTTAACAGGTGAAAATAAAGTGGGGTACTTTGTTACAACTAAAAGCCTAATATCACAACCCCTTTTTTTACAGTTACTTCAGAGGCAAACATATAATGTTGATGACCAATGAAAAAGACTCAGACATCTGTCTCAGGTTTATATATAAGATAAGATAAGATAAGATATTCCTTTATTAGTCCCACAGTGGGGAAATTTACGTATATATATATATATATATATATATATATATATATATATATATATATATATATATATATATATATATATATATATATAATATATATAATATATCGAGGTTTGCCTGCCATTGTTTAGTGGGATTGGGTTTAGTCTGCCTAGCTCCTTTTGCAGGAATATATTGTGAACACAAAATTAATTATAAGCCACAGTCCAGCCGTTACCTCAGACAGAAAACAAAAGATTGTTAATAATAATCAAAATATCAGTGCAGAAGACACTGGCGACAGCCTGGAAGACCTTATTTCCTAATCTACTTCCCCTCTTTATTAGTTTGCAGCAGCAGAGACACTAAAATTTGCAGCTGTAGGATTCTTGTGGAAAATCACTTAATAACAGAAACGTGGGTTAATCTGATCTCACATCTTGGTATTTTTTTCTTGTGGATAATTAGCTGTGTGCCTTTTTGCTGTCTTCTTTAATTAGCCTCATTTTCACCCACATGTACTTACTCTCCCAAAGGTTAATACTGTTCTGCTTGTGCATACATACACATACACATGCACATGCACAGAAGTGTAGTGCAGTCTGCACGCATTTTCACAGTGACGTTTTTACTGCTTTTGGCTCTACTCTGGCACATTGGATTTAAAATAAAACAGTGAATGAGAAAAAAGCAGTGACCTTTGACTGTAATGTTGTTTGATTCAGTGATATAGAACCAAAGCAACCATAACCTTTCTAGAGCAAACAATCAAATGTTATTGACTGACCACACTAGTCACTCATAGGTGCTACTAGGTGATACTGTACTATGAAACAGGAACACACTGTAAGCCAATGAATACTTTTACACTTTCATACTGAATGGAAATTATTCACTTTAACCATTATATGTCGAGATGATGAGTTTAGATCATGGGCCAGCAACCTTAGACATGTGTGCCAATGGTGGCAGCTTAACCAGTGACACACTAGCAATAAGTGTGCAAGAGATTTTTTTGGAAATGTTGAAGTGCCCTCTCATCCGCACGCCAAATTACATCTTTCACAGCCATTGGCAGTTGCTTGGCCTGTTAGTTACAGTAGTTTGATTCACCCTCTTTCTATGAAAACCGCCCTGCTCTGCCAGTGATTGACTGGTACTCATTGCTGTCCTCACAGAGTGGAAACTGTGCATATACTTTGTAACCACAGGGGGTAAAAAAAATATTTGTTTCATTTGTTAAATTTATTGCTGATGAACAAAATTGGTGGATACAATTTCAACTCAGATGTGGATGTTTTCATAAGGATGGCAGCCCTCTTGGATACTGCTCTCATATAATTACAATATCCTGATTACGGGAGAAAAATGTTAATGTTGCAATGCACGTTGCTTATATACTGTATGTGGAATAAACGGATCACATGGGTTACAATGGATTACAGATTCATTGGAGAGTTAATTTTTGATGTGGTGTCATAATTGATCTTAATCTTGATATGGCACATTTTAAAATTGCAGAACCCAGGTTTAGACTGTCAATCGATTAAAATATTTAAACACAATTAATCATGTGATTGTCCTCGAAGTATTTAATAATAAATAATAATAATGTATTTTTAGCAAGCACTGAGAATATATCTAACCTAGCTGTAATACCTTTTAAACCCCTGCTTCGCTTTCTCCAGGCACCCATGTGATGGAGGGGTCAGGGCGCATGGTGGTGACTGCTGTCGGTGTCAACTCTCAGACTGGAATCATCTTCACCCTGCTGGGGGCCGGTACAGAGGAAGAGGAGAAAAAAGAAAAGAAAGGTGAGATCGTCAAATAATATAGATCTTTTCGTGAACATGCAGGATTTTCTCCAGTTGCTTCAGGAGTACTGAGGTAATTTGTTTTTTTTTTTTGTCAGTGTTGCTCAGCAACGTACCCTTGAAAAAGCTTTTGTCATTTCATTACCTTATGTCCTGAAAGTCTGTGTACGCTCATTGCATAATGTCAGTGTTTTAACCATGTTATAAACAACTATCAAATGTCCACCTTTTTTAGGTATTCATAGTACTGTACCTGACAGTAAGCCTTGTTGCTGAATGTGCATAAATACTGTATGAAAAGATTATTGGTGGTACATTAGTGAGCTGCAGTATCTAGGTTCTGTGGGTTCAGGTGCATCATTGTCCTTACTCTCTTATCCTTCCAAATTCACCTCGAAGGAGGGGCAGTGGAAGACGGACACCAGAATACAGGTAGAGTATCACCTTTCTCTGACCCCTGGGAGTGGTACTTGATCCTTTTGACCTTTAACTCCTAAAGATCCACAATAAACCACCGCAACTGCACACCCCTCCTCTGTAGCCGAGCACCCTTCCCTCAGTTTAATTCCTCACTTAAAAAGAGAAGCCTCATCCTCACAACACAGCATCTTTTTAAGTGTTGACAGATGACACATTTCACAATGCATAATCCTCTCCCCATATAACAGGCACTGCACTCATCAAACTAACTAGCTAGCATTCAACATCAGTCCTGTGTCAGAGACGTATTGAATGCCACAAGTAAACAAAGGCTGTCAGACTCATCTCATTTCTGTTTTTACAGAACAATGACATGAGAGCGACAGCCTCGCAGGTATACAGCACATGTACCAGCAGTAGAGAGTAAAGTAGACAATATGAGCTTTTGTAAGATGTTATTTTTTACACCATATACATATTTTAACATCCATAGTGTCACCGGGGCCTCTTCGGGCAGCTCTGTGGTTTCAATGAGCAGGTACCCCAGTAGCATACATAGCATTTTGCTTCAGTGCTGTCTCAGACTCATTACATTATACACGACAACAGTAAAGGTGATCCTGTGGAATAATGCCTTCTTCCTCTGAGCTGACAAATCTAACAAATACTATTTGTGTTCTTCTTATGAGCTACATCTTGAAGTGTAGTGCGTTGAGTGCATATTGTATGCAGGTGTCTGATCAACCAACAACAAACTGTACAGCGTGACACATGATCAGGGCTCAGGAATGCAGTCATTTAACTATCCAAATTCACTTTAAACTGTCATTATGGTAATATATCCTCCTAAACAACTTATCATTTGTTGAAGTTGAGATTACCTTTGGCAGCTCAGGCTTTTATAAAGGGTCACATCAGCAGACTGTAGAATTATTCAGATGGATTTTCTGACAAAACACTGGTCATGAATGATCAACAATTTGCACTAAAGTCAGTGAGGTGCTGTGTCATTAAAAGGAGCAGTTGCTTCTCAATGAGATTACAAATGAGGTACAGAACTGAGATTAAACTTCCCAGCTGCTGTCAGTCAATGTGTTTTTAACAATGAACTCTAGACACAGAACCCAAAAGGACACAGGAAAACATTTATTGACCTTCAATTGGATTTCCTTTTCCCAGTAATCATAGTTTATATGACTGCTGTCAGAAGACATTAACAAATCCTTGTGAGATCCATTCCAGGTTTTGAAAACCGCAACTGTAACTACAGGGGGCGCTAAGGCAAAAATGCCCTGTCATATTTACACGAGTAAAACGAATTAGTCCCATCACTTAACTGGTTGGCACATGTGTATTTCCCTCTCTAATACCCCTAACTCCTCTTTTATGTTTTGTTTATGCAAAACCTTTTAGCTGATTTGTTTCAGATTTTCTCCTCAAATTTTGATTTTGTGATGCTAACAGATATTACTTGAATAACATGGTTTAAATGAACTTCACATTGCAACAAATCAGGATGAACAAAAATGACAATATTAAATGCAGTATATCACTGTTGTTTACTGTACAAGATTATATACAGTGTATTCAGTATAGTGAAACAAAATATTTGCAAAATCAACTTATAAACAATAGGTCTGTCTCTTTTTTGTAGCTCTGGTTTCACATTTCGTTATATTGTTTTTCCACATATGTTCAGATTTCATGTTTCATGTCTGTCCAATGTTACACTTGTTTGTTTTATTGGCATAACATTTATTAAGTTACATAACATAAATATGATTACAGAAATAATAGATACATTAAAATTAGTTTAAACCATAACACTAATCTTTAGTATTCACATACAGTCTACGTATGCTGAAACTCTTAAATGTGCTATAACCATGTTATTTCTGTTCATTGTCTTGTGTGTGCACATGCGTGTGTTTGTGTGTGGGCGCGTGCGTGTGTGTTTTTGTTCATTCGTGTTCGACCTTCATTGTTACTGGCTAGACTGCTCCCATCCCCCTATCCACCCCATCGCAACTATAGCCACGGATGGGGCTGCAGGCATTAATGCCCCTGGCAGTGCCAGCCTAATTAATGGTAGGTTGACAAAAACCTCTGATCTCTGACCTCTTTCTGTGACTCGTGACTCCTCCTACCTTCTCCATTGTCCTATACTGCCTCCTATCATGGGTGCTCACCCTCTGCTCCACCTTCTCTCTCAGTTGTGTTGGACCCTTTTGTATCCACGCTGTCAATGCACGTACTCTCGTAGTCATACAAATTAGTCTTGTGTTTCTTTTCTTCTCTATATGCTATCTTTTGTCTTGTGACACATGTAACATATATGCTACATAGCTGTCTTGGAGAAATTTGTCATAACTTTGGATTTCTTTGTGGTCCATCTTTATATGAAAACGTATAAAATAAAACTCATAAGGGCTCCGGCAAGACTTAGTGAAAACCTTTTGAGCAAGAGTAACATAGGTGAGGTCTTGCACCATTTGAAGGGTTGTGTCTTTAAAGGAATAGTTTGAATTTTTGGGAAATACACTTATTCCCTCTGTTACTGGGCGTTAGAATATATGATTTATACCACTGCTATCAGCCAGGAAATAGCCTGAAACATAACCCTCACAAAGTGTCCTTTCTCAGCCGGTTAGACTTATCAGGTCATGAAGTGACCACCATTACTGGTGGTTTTAAGCCTCATAGATATACTTGCCAACCCTCCATTTCCTGGGAGACTCCTGTATTTCATTACCATCTCCCAGTTTACCCCCAATGTCACAATTCTCATAAATTTCTCTAGATGTATGGCAATTTCTCAAACCTTTTCTGCTTTTCCTTATCCCAGCTTTTTTCTGGCATCGTAAAAGGTTTATAAGTGTTGCTGCTTCCATTTGGACAACAATACAGCTTCAGCAAATGTTGTTGCATTGCAGAAAAAAGCTTCTTGCGACACAATGCAGTTTGAGCTGCGCTTGCCGCTGAGTTCAGTGCACATCACAGCACGCAGTGCCCAAAGTTGCCGACGCAGTGCAAAGCCATCGTGGCGCAGTGCGAGCCACTGGAAATAATGGGTTTCAGAGCGCCGTGTGCTCTCGTCATGTTGTGAAGTTCACACCAGACAGGCAGATTATTCTGTATCATTTCCTGAGAATAAACAATATTTAAGATGCAAATGCTGCTGCAGTGTACTTATTATTTTTTGATGTGGGTCAGAAGGGGCGTGCTACACCCACTAGTAGGTTTTATCAAAGATTCACATGGTCGATCACTGAAAGAAGGAATGGACGACAGAAATTACAGACAGAATTTAGACGACAGCGACATCTAGCATTCACAGTAATTATGACAGGAGCCAAAGCGGAAGTCAGGCATTGTATTACAGACAGTCGAATCGGTTGCATTTTTACGCTTTGTTTTTTGTACAAATCAAGCTAGAACCAACAAGATATAATGTGTTAGGTTGTGAGCTATAAAGGTGCTGGTACCGCCAGACAGAGGCAGGCTAGCTGTTTCCCCTGTTTCCAGTCTTTATGCTAAGCTATCTGGCTGCTGGTGGTAGTTTCATATCTCTGCAAGAAAATAAATTAAGATATTTGCCAAAATTTAGAAATATGTCATTTAATAGTGCCTGTGAGACACTAGCTGAAAACTGGTGGCCAAATCCTACTGTAGGGCCATCTCCTGTAGTTGGGTGTCCTCTGAGATCACTTAGTGCAAAACCTCCATTTCTGTGTTAGCTGGACAAGATGCAAAATATTAACTTCATTCACTGTTGCACCGGGTTCTCTCTTATCTTTGTCTCCTTGGAGAGCAGCCACAAAAATGTTTGTACTCAAGGCAGGAGGGGCGTGATTTGCACTGTAATGATGACTTTGTGCTCTCCTGGGCTGGAACAGAGTGATTTGTCATCTTCAGCTTTATTGTGACTCCAGGGAGCTGGCTAATGTGGAAGTGGAGGTGAAATGAGCCATTTATTCTCCACATACATGGCGAAGATTCTGAGAAAATCTGGTCTTCCAGCTCTACCTGAGTACCTGAGCAATTTTCTCAGTGACATTTGAGTACAAAAGCACTGAAAGACAGATTTTGTGGAATTTCTAGCCTGCCCTGCACTGAAACAAACAGTGCATATCTCTATAATTATAACCTGGGTAGATAATGGGATCAGCGCTGCAGCATGTAATAAATGCTTTCTTGTTTCTTATTTTGTAAACATTGTGTGTTTGAAAGCACAAGACTTGTGTAACTTTTAGTTTTATGTTTCCTCAGTTTGCAAGATGATATATACTGTATGTAATCTGTTAGACTACCAGCAAGTGGATTCTGCAGTTGAAAACAATATTGTGTCACTGAAACGCACATTTAAATTAAGTTCACTGTAAGTTCGCTCCTTGTGTAAGCAGTATCCAACAGCATAATAAATGCACTGTCCCTGAACTTAGATTTCGATTTTCCTTCAGTTGTTCTTATGTAACTTTGCCATGTGGGAGGCTTTTCCTTCTCTCTCTCTCTCTCTCTCTCTCTCTCTCTCTCTCTCTCTCTCTCTCTCTCTCTCTCTCTCTCTCTCTCTCTCTCTCTCTCTCTCTCTCTCTCTCTCTGTGTGATCTTGCATGTGCTTTCTGAATTTCCCTCTTATGCATGCTGTCTCTTGTTTGTGTGTATGTGCTGTGTGTTTGTGGTGTACTGTCAGTGTTCAGTGTAATGCTGTATCTACTCTATGTCTTGATATCTCATTTTATACCCTGACGATTTGACTCGTATTGATGATAATGTGTGTGGAATTACCTGTGCTCTTAGTGTGAGTATGTGACACTATTTAAATTTTGCAGAAAGTGTGCAGTTTTCTTTTAATGTTCAGCATATTATGTAACACGCAATGTCAAAATATTTTGGTTTCCGAAAGGCCCATTAAGCATTTTTAATTACCTGATTATTTGCTTATTAGAAACCTAATTCCTCCTCACTTAATACAAGAAAATCTGCACACTACTGTATTTGTCTGTAGCCCCTTGCCAGTAGCTGTAGCTTCTGCTTACATTACATCACTGACACATCATAAGCCTTTCTATGTGACTGTCACAGAGACGTTGTATTAAAAGTCATTTTCCTGTCTCCCTGTTTGTGAATTTTGGTTCTCACTGTGTGTGCTGTCTCTGTGGTGATACTTTGTTGACTTGTCTGCCTTGGTTATTTTTGTTGTTATTGTCTTGTATGTCTCCATCATAGGTAAAATGCAAGATGGCAATATGGAGAGCAACCAGATTAAAGGTAACCAAACCATCTCTTTCACTCTCTCCTCCCCTGCCTTCTCTCTTCCTCCTCGTCCTCCTTCCCTCTCTTCTTCTTCCTCCTCTTCTCGTTTACCCTCTACAGTGTGTGGTGAAAACTCTGGGTCAAATGCAGGTGGGAAGACTTCATTATGTTATACGCTCTTAATACCTCACTGTGTCAACCTATTGTGCAGTGTTAATTTAGACTCCAGTCTACCACTACAGATTAAGTATATCCCAGAGAACGTCAGTGTTTGACCCAGGTTTTACCCACAGTCATTTTAGCGTAGAAAATCCCTCCTCTTCACTCTGTCTCTCACTGATGTGTTGTCCCTGGTCTGCTGTTCCGTTGTTGTTGTTTTTGTTGTTGTGTTGTCTTGTTCTCTACGAGAGAACACAAACGTGTCCCTCAACTACAGTATTTCCACCAAAACCACTCAAAACTGCCCTCTTAGTACTCAGGTTATATACCGCACCCTGGTCTCCCCTGTCCACTGTTTGGTGACACGCACAATATCACATAAGTTGTCTGTCATTAAGGGATTATGATGTTGTTGATGGTGTCCTTCAGGGGTGTAACTACTATACAGTAATGATTATTTATATTATAGTTAATCTATTAATTTAAGAATCAAACATAATGAAAAATGCTCATCCCAGGTTTTTAGAGAGATGCCTTCAAATACCTTTGTGTTTGACAAACAGCCAAAAACACTGATTGATTATTTATACATTTTCTTTGAATTGCATTTGTCGAGTGAACAGACCAATCATTTTTTCTGTCATCTAAAAATTCAAACTTGGAAATTATTGGTATTCTCACCACTCCTTAATTGGTTTATACCAACAAGTCTACACATATCACATACCAGCAGTCTATACATCTCCCTAAACATTTATGTCAAAATACGTTCCTCTGTTAAAACAAAAGCACGGTGAGATGGAATAACAGACACAAGCTGAGCAAGTCCAAGTGTCCCCAGAGAAAAGGGGTGAAATGGCAAAGTGTTTGACCTTCTGCCACATACAGTTGGATACGTTACGTACGTTCTTGTGTCATGGGCTTGGACAAAAGAAAATTCACCACCAGAGAGACATTTGACAAATGTTCAGCACTGAAAGGTTTGTCATGAGCATCAAACTCGTGCCTCATTGTGATGGGAAAACTGGGCTGAAATGGTTCTTGGTAATGGGCTACATTAACAGAGAAGCAATATACTGTATGTGGATGTGTGTGTGCGGGGGAGAGAGATGAAGACAGAGTGAGGTCATTGAGGATTGGTTTTACAGCATGAGCTTTTTTTTTTAACAGAAAATAGGAAGTCTTTTTTGCCACACAAATTCCCTACAAGTAAGTGAAGAAAGATTATGTAACATACATAGATCATTGTGTATTATAGCAAATGATCATTAACAGCAGTTTGGATTCAGACGTTTGACTAGTAGAAGCGATTTTATTCAATTTTATTTTTTGTGCAAGACAAGGACTGTCATTTTAAATATGTGATAACAGTCTGCAGCATATGTCAGTTGTGTTTTGTTTGTTCCAGCCTCCTCCCTGAGATTGTTGTTTCAGTGAAATATATGATCACATTCATATAAAAGGTTCTGCTACTTGGGGATTTCCAATCATTATTGCAGTTTTTGCCATTATAATTACAAGAAATGAGCTTTCAGCAATGTGGAACTTATCTTTTACTCTGTTGACCCTTTCTTATGAATTTGTTTAAACGTGTATCTTAATAACCTTTTATTTTTTTAATTATGTTTGCTTTATGCCTTTTGATTTTTTTTGTTTATTTTGTGGTTCTTTGTATTTTTAAAAAATATATATATATATAGTTTTTTAAGTGAAGCACAGTGAGTTTTTCTTGTGTGTGAAATATTCTACACTGTGTATAAGGTTTCCTTCTATAGACATCTAAATAATGTGTGAACATGGCTTGGACGTTGGATGTAAGACCACTGAATTATTCATGACTTACTGTAAATATGACGTTTGTGATGAAAAAATAGCTTGAAGATAAGAAACAGTGTTTCCATTAATGGATTTCTAAATTTCTCCACTGTGGGACAAATAAAGGAATATCTTATCTTATCTTATCTTATACAGAAACAAGGTTCATAGCCTCTTCAATTTTACCATAAAAACAATGCAGGGGCAAACATAAACAATCCTCATTATGGTGTGTGAAAGCTTAATGCACACCAATTAGTTCCCATCTTGTCATGGGACGTCATATGATCTCTTCTTGGTTTTAGATCTATACTGTATATACTGTATGTGCTAGTGTAACACCTGGATGTTGAAGCCTGGTTCCCTGTTCCTCTTCGCTTCATTGGTGTATTCTGCATTTCTAACACTGCTGCTGTTTGTTTTTTTTTTGTTTTCTTTTTGGTTTTTTTTTGTGATGTTTACAGTAAAGAAGCAGGATGGAGCCGCTGCCATGGAGATGCAGCCTCTAAAGAGTGCTGAAGGTGGGGAGTCCGATGAGAAAGAGAAGAAGAAGGTGTCCGTTTCAAAGAAAGAGAAGTCTGTCCTTCAAGGGAAGCTCACCAAACTGGCTGTCCAGATTGGCAAAGCAGGTATGACAAGTTGCACACAGACAAGTCCATCACTGTCAGTCTGTTAAATCAGCGACAACAAGACTCTGAACCATCATCCTGTCCATCGGAGCAAGACGTTGCACTGATAAGACTCACTTTTTGGTCACTTAAAGCAATCAAAGTAGTTAAGACGAATGCTAAAGTTATTATCATGGCACTGTAGATGAGACTGTTCACTCTGTTTATCTAAATGACCTTCCCTCTAGGGACTTGCTGAGTCACAGTAGTGGGAACAGCTGACACAGCATCATGCTTGTCATTATGCATTTTCACTTGCAATTTTACAGTCCATACCATAATCAATTCTTTGTAATGCCCTTTACCACAATTTATGGCTTCAAGAAGTGTCTGAAACACTTGCAGTGGGTCTGTACCAGCAAACATTTTTAGTGAAAGATGCCTCTGTGCCATTTATGTCCACACTGTGGGCGTCCCTACAGCAGCAACATAGTAGGATTACTGTTGTACAAATGAATGCTACATACCTAAAATGCATCATGCAAAAACGCAGAAGTTTCTGGACCAGTCTTAATAGGTGTTTAGAAAGTTAATGAACTTCGTGCAGTGCATCCTTTTAGGACCTGTTTTTTTCTTTGACTTCTTTAAGGGATTCTCAGAAAGGGTGAAGCCCTTAACTGTTTACTGACAGTGTGCTGTTACATCAGATTGCTGATGTGAGTGATGGAATGAGAACGTGGTGTCAGGACTGTGAGATACCGTGGATGGATTAGGATATGGCCTCCTGTGGGTCTGGCAGAAAACGCTTAGTCTTCATAATACACCTCAGGGTCTGTAACCCTCTAGCATGGGTGCCTGTGTTTTATGTTGATGCAGCTTCTCTGCTCTCTACACACACCTGATATGTATCTACCTGACACCAAGTGTGTCTCATTAGCTTTCAGAGCCACAGAATTATTTAAATTATGAAACTTGTATAGTTTACGTGACTGGATTGTTTTAACGCTATGCATGTTAATGCATCAGCCTCAATTAAAGCAGAAAGTGACACATGGTGTATTGTGAGAGGTGCGACAGAAATCTACCTGCCATCTTTGATGACAGCAACTAACTGTCAAGCCTCTGTAGGAATTCACTTATTGTTCTGTGACAAAATAAACCTGTCCTTAGCGCATAATTATTTTTCTAAGTAGAGCTGCAATGATTAATTGATTAGTTTTCAACTGTCCCTGATGGAAATGACCAACACCTCCAAGGGAGTATACACCAACTTGCCATCTCATTAGCTCCACCTAGATAAAACTAATCCAGTCCAATACGACAGTCCTGTAATACATTTTGACTTGACAAACTTCTATGGGACTTTTATGAGGGTGTTTACCCCTAAATTAATATGGTGTTGACTTTTTCCACAGAAACATTTTTGACTTCATTGCACCAAAAGCCTGTCTAATAAAGTGGAAGGTGTAGTCAGTATGCTATCCAAGCAGGCCAGCATGCACAAAACCCTGACTCTGGCACACATACATGTAAAGCAGCCATAATAAATGTTATTAATTACAGACATACTTGACAAGTCAAAATGTGAAGATCAATTAAATTAACATGGTGGCCCTGCTAATAACAACAACAAGGTTCTGGGTTTTTATGGGTTCTTCCAATGTTTTGCACTGGGTTTCTTTTAGCTGCTCTGTTTTTTCTCCCCCATACTATACTAAAGCACATGCACTGTATGTTACAGGAATTAAGACTCTTCTGTCAGATGAATTTTCACACATGGATCACATAAAGTGACGCTCCACCCAGACTCTTGTCTTTTTACCTTCCATTACTCAGCTGATAACATTTGGTATGTTTTTTCAGGTTTGCTCATGTCAGCCGTCACAGTCATCATCCTGGTCCTGTACTTTGCCATTGACAACTTTGTGATGCAGAAGAACCCTTGGATGCCAGAGTGCACTCCCATCTACGTGCAGTACTTTGTCAAATTCTTCATCATCGGTGTGACTGTGTTGGTGGTGGCCGTGCCGGAGGGGCTGCCGCTGGCTGTCACCATCTCCCTGGCCTACTCTGTCAAGGTGAGGAAGAATAGTGAATGACATACTTTGCCTACATTTAGGCACTGCTGTTCATTTAGACATTATACACGGTTTTAGTGTGGCCATTTATAGTATACACTGTAGGTCACTTCACTTCCCAACCTTCCCAAATAAATAAAAAAAAACACAACATGACAAAAAAGGAGTAAAAATAAACTGGGCTGTAAATATGTGTTATTCTACTGTCAACTGTAATAACCAAAATAATAATCCAGGTTTAATGTATTCAGGGTCATATTTTCTCTCCACACTTTGGAGATTTTTGTGGCACTGGGTTGTCTCCCGCATAATTTTATCGTTTCAAAACCTGATCCATTTTGCGTTGCTGCATGCAAGGGAACATTAGCTAGCTAACAGTGGCGAAACACATTTGTCTCTACCTGATGATGTGTCGTGATTGGCATGGTGATAATCAAGTGTAACTAGTGCAGTGCCCGCTCAAAACATGGCTGTTCAGAACGGCTGAACGTTCTCAAGAATAGTCATACAGTCAAACTTCACACTCCATACTGTGTTTCCTTGGGTCCTGAGAAATACACCTGCCATGGCGTACAGTAGTATGTCACACACCCAAGTCACAGCTACTCATGTTCAGAAACATCAGGGAACTACGCTCTTGTTCACGGGAAAAAACAGTAACACACCTAGGTCGTAGTTACTAGCAGTAAGAAACTTGAGTGACACTTAGCAAAGGTACCGTATTTTCCGGACCATAAGGTGCATCGGATTATAAGGCGCACTATCAATAAATATGAATAGCGCTGTCTTTTTTCATATATAAGGCACACCGGATTATAAACCACACCGGATTACAAGCGAAACAAAACGGTCAGATAAATCAAACTTGATTCTATTAATTTAACAACTCAATAACCTCAGTAACTCTCAACATTTTTTTAGTTGGAACACACGAAATACAAAACAATACACTTACTTTCAGTTTTTTTCAGTTCATTCCTCGTCCACAGATCCATCAAATCCTTCATCATCAGTGTCTGAGTTAAACAGTTGGGCGACTTCGGCATCAAGCACGGCCGAATCTGTCTCGTCATTATCCAAGTCAGTCTCGTTGCTGTTACTTAGCTGTTCAGTGATGATTCCTGCCTTCATGATCCACTGGCAGATAGTGGAGTAACTCTCCAGGCATTGCCTCCCTGTCGTTGTCCTCCTCCTCTGTGTGTTCGCCGTCTGTCATCCAACGCTCCCACGCAGCTCACAGTTTAACTCTGAACGACCTGTTGACACCAATATCTAACGGTTGCAGTTCTTTAGTTAATCCACCCGGAATGACGGCAAGCTCCGCTTCACTTTAGTTTGACAGTGTCTGTGAGATGGGCACGCATGGAGTCGCAGATCAATAGGGGCGGAGAGTTGCGGAAAAAGCTGTTCAGTCTCTTGATTTCTCCTCCTTGAAAGTCGCTGATTTTCATGTCAAGCGCTACTGCTGCTGCCTTGAGTCGAATAGAAACTGGAGAGATGCTTCTACCTGCTGCTCTCTGTTGAATAACCCACTGTTGTTTGTTCCCTCAGAAACTCTGTTTGGTCTTCTTTACGTGGTGCAGGTCATCTTCAGGCTTCCTCCACTTCGTACCATTGATTCATTAATATTAAATTCTCTCGCTGCTGCTCTATTCTGATGTTCTGCTGCGTGACTGATAGCCTTAAGCTTGAAATCCGCTTCGTAAGCATGTCTCTTCACAGGTGTAATTTTGGGCTCCTTATACACACAAGATAATGTTACGGTGCCTATCTGTCGAAGCACAGTAACAGTATGTATTACTTCGCGAGGCGCCGGACTACCGACAGTAGTATTACTCCGCCAGACGCCTGACTACTGTTACCGTAATGCTCCTACAATCCACCCAGCGGTGCAGCTTCGAAGCTTACCAAACTCATAATAAAACATTTTGACAGATTTCTTGAGCGCCCTGTACCACATAAAATTGGTTCAAGGAGGTCAGTAAGCACAACCAGAATTCATATATGGCAATGGATTCATTTTTTGTGCAGTTTTGTGAGAAACAAATTCTGATGAAAGCCAAGATCGGATAGTTTGTTTCTTTGACTGTTGCTGCAAATTCAATAAGCATTTTAACATACAATATGAGCTTAAACATCCCTCTTTTTGTTATGGCCATTATAGTCAGTTTAAGCAGTGCATGTTTTAGTGATTTAGTCATCCATTTTATATATTCATTAATATTAAAAAGAGTACAGCTTAGACCTGCTCTATCTCTCTCAGTGCCCTGAGATAACGTCATCTAGCAGTCCAAATATTTTAAAATATTTTCAAATATTCATTGCAACATCAGGTTCATCATGTTGTTTCCTACCACCAGAAAATGATGAAAGACAACAACCTGGTGCGTCACCTGGACGCATGTGAAACGATGGGCAACGCTACAGCCATCTGCTCTGACAAGACCGGAACGCTGACCACCAACCGCATGACGGCTGTGCAGTGTTACATTGGAGATGTGCACTACAAAGAAATCCCAGATCCTGGAGCTGTGCCACCAAAATCACTGGACTTACTGGTCAATTCCATCTCCATCAACAGCGCCTATACCACCAAGATACTGGTAAGCCACCTGTAACGGTTGCCATTGTTACTATAGAGGGCTTTCCTCTAGTTGAACTTAATGAAGGTTGAACATGAATGTGAAGTGAGGGACGCATTGTTTCTGAATCTGGACACATCAGCCAGGTCGCACGAAAAGGTGAATGAATGACACAATAACGCACATGGTAAAGGTCTTACACTCTACACTTTTGCGTGTAATATTCATGATTGGCGAGACAAAATGTGACACTGACACACTATCCTCTGGTGGACAAGTGGGTGTATTTCACATTTGGCAAGATGCTGGGTTGAACACATACACCTCAACACATACATTTATGTATATCTCATAATATGGTAGGAATTTGAAACAGCATATACTGTATACCCCTTATATTTTTTACATTTTAAAGCATGTGTAGAACTCTCTTTGCACCCTTATTACAGTATTTAAGATATTATATTGTACTAAAGCCTGATTAGTTAAGACTTAAATATCGTGGGTGATCTGCATATATTTCAGCTCCCTCTGTGTGAGCAGTGAAACCATATGACAGGAGCGGCCCTGAGACAGTGAGACAGTTCTGCAGTGCTTTCTTCTTGGCGAAGCAGGCAGTCGGTGTCCTTGGCTGCTGCTTTAGATTCATCAAGCATTCAGTCAACTTGTCACCTTGAGAACGGTTGTGTAATTCTGCCTTATCTGATATTCGGAGCATAGCAGACTGTAATTGAATCCAATCTGTCTAAGTGCTGGAGATTGTCTCTTGTTTACAGTGAATGCAGCAAAGAGGGATTCTCTCTATGCCAATAAGACCTGTATGGAGTAAGACATAGATCGATTCAAACAGACAGGTACATGTTCTAATCTCATAATCTGAAGCCTGTTTGCATAGATATTCCTTCAGGTCACAGGTCTGAAAGATTATTTTCATAATATAGCATTTGGCATAAATATCCTAAAAGAGAGCGTTGCCAAGATCTGGATGTCCTCAGACTCTTAGAGCTACATGCCTCAGTAATAATTTTCTTGGCATGACCATGCATTCTCACCTGCGCACACACACCATTTTTGCTCGTCTGTGTGTCACTATCCTTGCAAACCCCTTTAGAGTCTATTCATTGATGGCCGACCAGCTGACAAATGCCCTTATGGAAGATGCATGGGGAATGAGCTGAGCAGGCGGGACATCTGCGATAGAAGGATCCCACAGATTTCACTTCCTACCCCTCGAGGCACAATCACAGTCTTGTGAAAATAGAGTGCTGGTCACTGTGTTCCTAAGATGGAGAGCTATATATGTGTCTTCTTTGAAGCACAGATACTCTTAAGCAGTGCAGTTACTGCAGGCGTACAAGTCGCATAACTATGCGTCTCCCAGGCATTGTGCCAGTTTATACAGGGATTTTTTTATCTTTTTAATATCCGCTCACAGAGCACCTATCTAACTATATAAAACAGCGACAAATTTAATTTAATTTCTCAACAATGTGCATGGTGTATTTATAATAGCAGGACCTTGAACATGTCTCTCTTCAAAGATTTTTTCTGTTTAAATAAAGGTTTATGGTCAAAGGCAGATCAAATCTGACATCACGTCACACATGCTGCAGTTTCTGTCTGCATTCAGTGTACAAGTGGAGTCCTTGGATCGCCTCAGTGTGTCTTACAGCTGCATCTTTCCTCCACTTGCCAAATACCAAATGATGACTCTGTATTTGACCCAGACTTACTGTACAGCATGGGCTGTAGTCAGGACCCCCTAAGTCAGACACAAGTCAAAGTCAGAAAAGTGAAATTAGATGAAATTAGACTGAATACTTGAATCCAAGTCAACACTGAGGGCCTAGAAACAAAACAGTGCCCATTCAATATCTAACTTTATATAGCGATATAACTTAACTTAAATACCAATTGAAGCATTTTATAATTTAATTTGCATTTGTGCATAAACTATATGTCTAAAATGAGAATGCTTGGTTGTTACATGGCAAAGATAAACTATGAAAAACAAGTAAGAATAAGGCACATGATATTGAAGTATTTTGCGTCTCTTTTGGGAACTGACTGATAATAAGTTGCACTCGTCTGCCAGTGCTTGACTCCATTGAGATGGTGTAATGCTGCAATGCATTTCTCCAGGTGTTTTAAAAGGAATGACATTTTATTGATGTAGCCGCACAGCTCGGCAAAGAAACGTTGCCAAGAGGCTGAGGAAAACTCATAGTTCCATCAACAAATCACCATTTGAACCATGCAGCTATAAATGACATTCACAGACTTTCGATACTGAAAACGATTTTTTAAATAGGTCTTTACAGTAATGTGTTGCTTGTGCTCTTCTCTACCACTCACGTTAGACTTGAAGGATTAAATGGCACATTCAGTCTGTTTTATAATGTCTTCATTTATAAAAGAGGTCATCTCAAGCACCGAAGTAGAAGGTAAACTTAGGGTGAACTTCAGATGATATCAAATGATATCAACTTGCATTGCTGTACTGTTTGCTACCTTCTATCAACAGTAATTATTGTACCACTTAGCTACCCATATACATACATCAAGATCTGTTCATCCATACCTTCATCCACAGAAAATACATAAATAAATATAGTACGGAACACAAAATCTAGCACAATGATAGGGGAAGCAAGACTCAGAAAGACAGCTGTAATTACTAATTAAGAAATGAACTCAGAGCAGGGTGCAAAGAGGGAAATTTCTGAGGCATATTTAGTACATACCCCTCCCCCAGCCTTCCTCACTCCCTCAGCGCCAGTCCAGCCTCGCAGTATGCTTGCTGGTGTGTTCTTATATAAGAGGCCAATCCTGTGGGATGCCAGGATGGCTATGGAAGTCTTTGATGGCCACCACACAAAGGCACAAAGGCGAAGAGGCAGCCTTTGATACCCATATCAGTCCCCCTACTGCCTCTCTGGCTTCATAATACAGCCAGTGGTGTGGCTCTGTTTCTTCTGAAGAAGCCTCATCCTCGAGGGAGAAATTCACACACATTTACACAATGAGTCCATGCACGTATACAGTATAAGCATACTGTACATGCACATGCTGGTAGATACTATACCCATGTGTACACTCATTCATTTATTCTGAAAAGGATGCATGCATACAAATAAGCACACCAGTGCGCCTCGCTGTTTCTTGCAGACAAGTCAAGCATGCTATAGAGCAAATTGTTAACGGCACTCACATCAGCATACTGACGTCATTTCAAAGGAACGTGCGTCATCGCCAGTGGTAAGAGCCTCATAGCAAACAGTCGCCCCATAGAATCAGCTGTGCTTTTATTCTTTTGTTTTTCTTTCAACTTTCATTCTTAGTTTTTTAATGTGACGTATTACATGCGTCTATAAAAAGGCTGCTTGTAGAACTAGTGAAGTGCAGATGCACACGCAGACACACATCTGTCCGATCAGATACACTAAAGGAAGTATTTGGATCACAGGTGTATGTTCTCGCAGCACAGTGGCGTATGTTTAGCATGGCTGTGTGAGTGTCCTGCAAGCTCCGGTTCATGTTGCTCCAACCACCTGCTCAGGTCATTATTACGGTCAGGGACAAGAGAGGCAGATAATATACACATATACACATACACACACACTTATACTCACAGATGGCTTCAGTTGTGAGGGATAGGTGCATGGGGAAAGTTACAGTAGCCCAATTTGTGGTTAAGAAAATAGACAATGTTTTTGATGTTGAAATGTAGATAATAGAAAAACAAGATTCATTTAATGTTAAATAGGAAAAAAAAAAAAACTCCATCTGTCGCTCTACAATGAGCAATTTCTTGTTTGTTAATACAACCAACTGCCTGGTTTTCAGTAGTGAATAGTGAGGTCCTGCTGTAATTGGCTTTGGCTCACAGTGCTTTTGTCTTCTGGACGTCGCTTGCTTGTTTGCACAACATGGAGGAGAGATGAGAGTATCTTGGATGTCTTTAGTTGGAAGCACTTAGTGTCTCAGTGGACTAGTTTTGGACACTGAGAAGGAGGAAGAGGAAGCGGAGACAGACATCCTCAGCAGAATGATGTCCCTCTCTTGTTGCCGCTCTCTGTGTTCACCACTTGCTTACAGACCTGACGGTGTTGCTGAGCTGGCAGTGAAGGAGACGTCGTCATCACATCAGAATGACAACGCTTTGGTGTTTCAGAGACGCAAAGCTTAATGGGCTCCCTGCGTTTCCCTCACACGACATGATCGATTTCATGCTTTCAGTAACTACTTCCTATTTTTTTCTAGACTAGCATAAATTACATACATAGGATATGTATTGAGAATGTGACATCAGTGGTAATAAATCTGATAATCTCTTAGATAGTTTTATTAAACATAGAATAATAGTATATAGTTGAAAATTCTTTTTTGTGTTGCTGTTTCACAGTAACCAGTTAAAACTACAGTACAATGACCAGACTTATAATTAAAGTGTTGACCTAAAATCGCACTCATATTTGTGAAATACTTCATTGAGACAGAATTAAATAATCTAAAATTGTGTAATTTCTATATAAATAGAGAGGTTCACATGATGTACCCTGCAAATCTGTGAAAGATGTTTTGTCATGCAAGCCCAGATGTCAGGATGGCATGAGATTTTCTGTTAGATTTTCTGAATAATAATAAAATAAGGCTGTCAGAGTTAAAGAAAAGTCTTTTTAACACCATTAACCTTTTTAACATATTAACACAATCAGTTTTTCAGAGGTTGTATCAGGCTCAGTTTTAAAGCTAGAGTGACGATACTGGCATCATATGAAACTAAAACTTAAGGAATCCATTGGTACCAACAACATACTAGCTTTTGGGGAAGGAGGCTAAAGAACGCTTCAAATTTTACACTAAATTTTGGTGTGGAGGAAATGGCATGGCCATTTTCAAAGGTGTTCCTTGATCTGAAAATGGGTTCTCTGGGTACCCACAAGTCTCCCCTTTACAGACATGCCCACTTTATGATAATCACATGCAGTTTGGGGCAAGTCATAGTCAAGTCAGCACACTGACACACTAACAGCTGTTGTTGTCTGTTGGACTTGCCATGTTATGATTTGAGCATTCTTTTTATGCTAAATACCTGTGAGGGTTTCTGGACAATATTTGTAATTGTTTTGTGTTTTGTGTGACTGATTTCCAAAACCAGATATACGCATGCATGTGCATAAAGCAGCATATTTGCCCTCACCTATGTTGATAAGAGTATTACATACTTGACAAATCTCCATTTAAAGCAGCATTTGGCAGAAATAGAACAAATATGGTTAAAAGGGTTATTTTTAAAGAGTCACTATAACCTGAGTAGTGCATGAGACTGGTAATCTGAAAAAAAAAAATCATGTTCCACTGGCACATGCCATGTTCCTAATGTCTGAAAAATGCCACACAGATTTGATAGGACATATTTTGAAATTACATGAATTGAATTTGAGTCTACTCATGTTGTTTTTGAGAAATCGAATCTCTGCAATAGAGGGGCAAATTAAGGACGACAGGAAATAATAGAAATAAATGTAGTGAAGGGGGAAAGGGAAGCAAAGCAAAATCAACAAAAGGATGGAAGACGATGGGAAAATTATACAAGAAGACGAGATAGAAACCACGCTCGTGTGACAAGTGTCCTCATCGTGGACTGGTTGACTGTATTACTGCCCTCCAGCATGCCTCCAGGCCTTAGCCCAGTTGGCTGGTACAGTCATGTTGAGAGCTAGAATATCTAGAATATCTTCTACTCCTACATGAAAAGAGGGAATGAGGAAGGCAGGGAGGATGTAGGAGACTGGGGAAACTGATAGTAAGGAGAGGGGAAAGTCATCCACAGCACAGAGGAAGGATAGAAGGGAATGAGAGAAGGAGACAGGATAGAAAGTTTATAAAGAGGACAGAAAGCAGAAAGACAGGACAGAGGAGTAAAAGGGTGGGGTTGAGTGTGAAGAGAAGAGTAAGAAAATGGAAGACAAGGGGAAGGAACAGGAGGGATGGATTAAGGAGGGCTCCGGGTGGAATAGGAAGTAAAGTTGCCAGCTCTCCCTCTGGCATATGTCCTTGCCTGCAGGAGCACCCACGGACCAGGGAGAGGGCAGCTGGTCCTCAGCCACGTGCAGGCCAGGATGTGCCAACTATCGCCCGGTCATGCCAACGCTGGGCATCCAATGCCAGCAACTATCTGTGTGCGTCGAAACTCCCATCAAAGCTAAACCTCTGCAGAATCTCTGAGAATGCAGAGAGAGAGCATTCCTATTGGCTGTCCATTTAACGGAGGCAGCTGTCAGTCACTGGCAAACTCTGAAGAAACAGTGAAACTAGGCAGCGGTGATCACATATGGATCAATATTCTGTTACTGTAATGCTTATTTTGAGCATAAAATGTTTTCATAAACATCTTGTAGTGTATTGTGTAGCTATAAAATGAGAAAGTTGTGACCCGGCAGCCATGTTGACATCAGCCTATCAGTCGGAGCAAACTTTCCCATTGGTTGTTTTCTCCGGTCAGAAATCTTGCAGATGCCATTAGGAGCTCCGGAGGACACATTACCTGTCTCATGCACTACTGTCAGGATATAGTGACCGTTTTATTAAAAGAACTTTTTAAAATCATATTTGCTCCAACTTGCCTACTCCAGCTTTAAATGAGTTTGATTTCCGAAATGAAATTTGTCCTCTTCAGTAGATTGTTGAACTACTGAATTACTGCTTTTAAAAATAGCTGGGAAGACAAAACTCATTTATTAAAGTTGTATGTATGAATGATCCTTTACAACTGTAATCCATCCTATATGGCTCTCCGCTGGTCATTTAGCTGTTTATTGTGATGTTTTCCTGTTGCTGGGAGCCTATTCTCCCAAACACTCAGCAGACAGAGCAGATGACACCATTTGTTCCATCCTCTCATTAGCCAATGACAGCCAGTATCTTCCTGATGTAATCAGTGGTCATTAGGAAAAGGCATTCATTCTGTTATTTACCACAAACTCTGTATAAACTATTTATACTCTTGTCTGTGTCTGTGAGACACACAGCTGAACATTAACCAGATATGTCCAATTACTAGGTGAACATGGGCCAGTGCTCTGATTGGGTTTTAATGATTAATGAGATTTTAGATGACTTTTCTCTCTAACCCTCTACGCAGCAACCTTTGGCTCGTAGCAGCTGCAGGGACATGTAGAATATGTCTGAGCCTAAATGAATCAATATTCATCGTTTCTGAAGACATTGTGGTTTCAGAATATTGAGCTGGTTAAACAAACATCAAAAGCAGATCTGTCACTCACTAGACAGATGAATTTAAGCTTTGCAATATTCAGCCACATTTCCGCAGATTGCTTAGAGCCCTGCTGTCGTATTAGCTTCATTTAATGTTTGATTTGCTAAAACTAAAACTACAAAACACAGATAAGTGAAAACTTGACATTGTTGATCTCAGCCAAGATAAGTCAAGTCCATTTTAAATGATCTAACCCAAAATAACAAATTTGCCTCAAAGGGTTTTACAACCTTTACACGACACCTTGCTTAGACCTTCGGTTCAGATAATAGATTGTGGCTCTGTAATATTTTCTCATTCACTGCATGGAAATATGTTAAAGCCTTTGTCAGGCACATTAAGACATTATTAGCATTCTCTATCAAAACCTCGTTAGCAGGTGGACAAGAACGGCCATTAGATGGAGAGTGTGAGTGCACCAGTTCCAACAAGCCATTAATGTGATTAACTACACTGTCGATACAGAATCTCCCTCAACACATTGCGGCGAGTGCTGAGCGAAGAAAACAACAACAAGAAAGTAAAATTCGAAATGTCGAAAATGCCAAGCTATCCTTTTAAGTCTAATCTTGGTTGGAGGCTTGTTGAGAAGCAGAACAAAAAGCCTGCAGTCAAGCTATTTTGGGGCAAATTGCACAGACTGAAGGTGTCTGCTTAGCAGCAAGTCAGACACATTATGTTCAGTGTACTTTTGACATGCTGTGTTGTGTGATGTATGCGTAGGTGTGTGTGTGCACGGTGTGTGTGTGTGTGTGTGTGTGTGTGTGTGTGTGTGTGTGTGTCTGTGTGTGTGTTAGAGAAAGAGAGTGTACCTGGTGTGCTGTTCTTTAGCTGTGAGTGGAGTTGTCAAGCGTACTGTACAGTAGGTACTATATGGCAAGACCCCAGGGACACCAGATTTCAGCTCAGTCACAGCTAGTAGCAGTCCACATGAGCAAACAGGACCGTTTTCTACAGTACAGATTAACTAAAACGCTTAACCAACTTTGTTGTTCAGGTTTACAGCAAATTGGATTCATGTTGCCCAAGTTGTACTCATTTCTGTTAGAGCTCAAAACAATTAGCCGATTGAACGTTAAGTCAAACAACAGAAAATTAACTGTGTAGCTGTGTAGCTGCAGCTAACAGGTATTTTCATTGTCAATTAATCTGTTAATTATTTTCTCTATTAATCGTGCAATTAGTTGTTTATGTGGTCTATACAATATCAGAAAATGGTGAGATGCTTTTCCTTGCATATATCATAGTAAAATGTAGAGGTTGACCAATATGGGTCGATGCCGATATCTTTGGCTGATTTTCTTTTTTTTCCTCCATCTGATAAAATATAACAGCTTAATTATGACAAATGATACAGAAATTCTTAAGTAAACATTTATTGAACAACACTTGTGGTCTGTCTCTCTAATCTGCATTTTGAGTCGGTGCAGTTTCTCCCAGTCGGGACATTGTTCTTCTCACGCTCTCCCATTGGGCGACATCTACTGAGGTCGACCGGTAGAATGGCAGTTTGATTGGTTCGACGGTCGGTGTCACACATGTTCTACAGCAACAACACTGGGCTGCCTACTTGTTAATGGGCTTAATATACTCAGGCATCACCTGATGCTGATTTTGAAAAAAATGTCTAAATATCAGCACGATTAATCAGTCGACCTCTAGTAAACTGAATATCTTGGGTTTTAGACTGATGGTTGGATAAGATAAGGTATCTGAAGACACTACTTTGAGCTCTATCTTGGGAAGTTATACTGGAAGTTATACACAATTTTGTGACATTTTCTAAGGAAACAATTAATTAATTGAGAAAATAATCAGAAAATTAATCAATAGTGATAATAATGGTTGCAGCCCTACTTTCCTCGATTAGCATCTCTGAAGAGTGAAGCTGAACATTTTTTTTTTATCCCCACATCTGTCTGTCATCTAACTAAAATGAATATCAGCTTGAGACTGTGTGATTATGTGAAGACACATATTATGAATAATGACAGTAAGGACTGCACACTCTCACATGTGTCCGGACTTATGAGTATCAGTGTCACTACAGTGGTAACTGTGTGTGTGTGTGTGTGTGTGTGTAGTATATAGACGATAATGAGATTTGTTCTATCGCAGTAGCTGTAATAGAAAACATTAAGAAAGAAATATGGAGAGTATGCTTCATTGCTTGTATTTCTGTGTGAGTTGACAGATTAGAGTGAGCGAGTGAATGCAGCGAAATGCGGGAAATACTAATAAATAAGGACTGGGGGAAAAGATGAAGAGGGAGACACAGAAAGATTCGAGGACATGTGTGAAGTGAGATGAGTGAAAATCCTGTAAGAGAATCTGAGCCAAAGAGTACGAATCCCCAAGTGGCAGAGAGAGAGAGAGAGAGAGAGAGAGACAGAGAGAGAGAGAGAGAGAGCACCCTCTCTTCTCCCAAGTCTCTCGTTCCAAATATGCTTTGCCCAGTGTTACCATGGCAACGCCTAGTCTTCCACAAGCTGACCACACTTGCACATACAGAGTGTTTGTACGCAAATTGCACACATATACTGCCACTGCACCTGAACAGCCACATACTCAGATCTGAGCAGATATCTCACACACACACAAACATAACCTACAGAAAAAGGCTGTAACGTTGGCTGATGATGAACACACTCCACATCACATACAGTGTAACATTTCCCTTTTACTCGAAGTGAACGCCTTAATCAATCATCAGCAAATTAATTAGCAACAAATTTCATAATGGAGTTGTTGATGGTTTTTTAATTAAAAACGTTTGTTCCATCTTTTTAAAAATGAAAATGTGCTGCTTTATCTTGTTTTCACTTGCAGTGAATAGTGTATATTTAGTTTTTGGACTTAGTTAGACAAAACAAGAAATTTGAGGACTTTTCTTGAGGCTCTGAGATATTGTGATGGCCATTTATTTTTTAACAAGGGCTGTCAAAGATCACACGATAATATTGTGTTAACACAAATTGGTTTTGACTTTACTATTTTCTTTAACGCATTAATGCAACTTGCGTTAGGAAAGAATTTGGTGAGGAGAATCTGGCATGGTCATTTTCAAAGGGGTCCCTTCACCTCTGACCTTAAGATAAGTGAATGTAATTGGGTTCTGTGGGTACCCACGAATCTCCCCTTTACAGACATGCCCACTTTATGATAATCACATGCAGGTTGAGGTCAAGTCATAGTCAAGTCAGCACACTGACAGCTACAGTATTAAATACTTGAAAGATCTCCCTTAAAGCAGCAGTGGTTAGAAATGGAGCAAAATTTCTCTTTAAGGTACATTCTGAACAGACAAAAAATGGGTGATTAATTTACAATAATCATGATTAAATATAGACAATCATATGATTAATCACGATTAAATATTTGAATCGATTGACAGCCGTATTTTTAACATGTTCAGATATTTTAGAGACTAGACAATTAATTGGTTAATCAGGAAAATAATCTCCATGTTAATGGTAATTAAATAAAGAAAAGCTCATATTACAACCATGTTTTAGTATATGTTTTATGTAAAAAAAAATAAACAAAAAGAAAACATGTCACCCAGTGCAGCTGTGTCTGTCGTTCTCACATAATCCATGTCTTCAAGTAGAAATGTGGATGCTGAGATGTTTACTGAACCGGAGAAAAACATGGTGTAAGCAAGTGTGCAATTACAGCTTGCGATGGGTTGAGCTGTGTGCTTGAAATAAGACCATCCAAATTTGATTCCATCTAACTCATCTCCCTACCTCCCACACAGAGCAACCCTTTCACCTGCTAGCCGGTTAATTATCACTAGCTGCTATTTCCAGCGCTGGAGAAAAGAGAAGCTCATTGATTGAATAGATCACAGAACAAACAGTCTTGAGTGTTTGTTCCTAAAATGTATTCGGTTGAAGACTTGAGAGTCTCCATACAGGGTTTCCTAATTTGCCAAAGCAGAAAACACCTCTATTGATGGAGTAAAATCATATACGCATGAAGTATATAAAATGAGGCTGAAAGTAGAACTGACCGTCTGAAAATCTCTTCCTCTTCCCTTTTCCAGCCCCCAGATAAGGAAGGAGGTCTGCCGAAGCAGGTGGGCAACAAGACGGAGTGTGGCCTGCTGGGATTGGTCTTGGACCTTAAGCGGGATTACCAGCCAGTAAGAAACCAGATCCCAGAGGAGAAGCTTTACAAAGTCTACACCTTCAACTCTGTCAGGAAGTCCATGAGCACCGTTGTCAAATTACCTGATGGGAGCTTCCGCATGTACAGCAAGGGAGCGTCTGAGATCGTCCTCAAAAAGTGAGTCTGGTTTTGTGATTAGAATTAGATAATTGTGAAAGTAATAGCAGTACATCACCTTGTTCAATAATATGATATAATTGAGTGCTGATTGTTTCTTTTTTTTTTACCGAATGTATATCTAATCCATTCTGAGTGCATAATGTACTTGAGGGTATATCCTATTGCACATTCCCTAGGCAGAGAGTAGGCTGAATTTCCACTAGAAGGTCACACAACTGTGACTTTTTGCAGAATATTTCATGAAAAAAACATGAGACGTATTTAGAAATCCTTCCTGCACCCCCTGAAGGAAGGAGTAGAAATTTTCTTTTTACAAGTGACATTAAAATTAGTCAATCATTTTAATAAATGCCTGTTACACCGTTGATTTAACACATTAAACAATCGTACAGATTAAGTTACAAACAGCTTAATATGTGAGCTTATATACACATTTTTATCCAAACTGAAAAAATCCTAAAATGACTTTACACAAATTATAGTTAATCTGCTTTTTTAAATGGTTTACAGCAGGTGAATTGGATCCAGCACTGAGTTTCTCTTTATGCCAGCACACCTGTTTATTTTCCATTTAGATATTCATTTTATTCAGCTATCCATCCATCGTCAACCGTTTATCCCGTTAGGGGTCGCGGGGGGGCTGGAGCTGATCCCAGTTGGCATTGGGCGAAGGCGGGGTTCACCCTGGACAGGTCACCAGTCCATCGCAGGGCACATAGAGACAGACAACATATAGACAGACAACCATTCACACTCACATCCACACCTAACGGGCAATTTAGAGTCATCAATTAACCTAAACAGCATGTCTTTGGACGGTGGGAGGAAGCCGGAGTACCCAGAGAAAACCCACGCTTACACGGGGAGAACATGCAAACTCGACACAGAAGAGTCCCAAGCCCGGATTCGAACCTGCGACCCTCTTGCTGTGAGGCGACAGCGCTAACCACTGCACCACCGTGCAGCCTCTATTGAGCAATCAATTTACCATAAATAAGAAGTTAATATATTTTGGCTACAATAGTCATTTAGGCAGTGTTCCAATGGTGCAGTTGGTCCACTATCAAGGCCCAGATGTCATCAAGCTCTCCTGTGCCATTTGACCACAACGGCAAGGATCATGAATCCATAACCATTTACCTGTGCTGAAAATGTGACAGAGGATAAAAAACTACGTCATAGGTCCTTTGTACAAGCAGCTTAGTACAGTACAACCCATATTTAAGTTTATTGTTAAGGATGTGTCAAGAAGGTAACACCGAAATTGCAAAACTCTCACAAGATGATTAAGGTTAGGCGTTGACCTTGAATGGTTAAGGTTATGATAGGTCATCTGCAGTGAGTGTTGTGACAGTCTTTGGGGCTTACCTTCAAGACAAATCCAATTGTTAGATGACAACCTCAAGTTGCCAAAGTAATTATAACTGGAACAAAGGAGGAAGTCAGGCGACGTAGTGCAAAGACCAACAAAGTCCAAGTAGGGAGGAGGATGGGGTGGGTTGTGTCTAGAAAGTAACCCCCAAGCTAAAAAAAACAGGCGAAAACGTGAGACTCCCTGCCTGACAGTCTATCCTAACCTTAACCATCTCAAGAGAGTTTTGCAACGTGAGGGTTTCCCACCAGACATGATCATTAGCATGGATGAATGTGTCCCGTGTATGTCAGCATTGAAATATTTTAACTTACACATGCAAGTTAACTTGTGTCGTGCGTAATTTAGGCAACTTAAGTTACATAACATACATACTTATTTTAACTGAAATCGTGATCTTTTCTGAAACCTAACCAAGTAGTTTTGTTGCCTAAACCTAATCAAACTGCAACCATTTCACAACATTAACCACAACTAAAACTGCGGCTGTTATGTTTAGGTGTGAGGACGCGTTGACTCCCTGCCGCAGGTAGGGGCGCTAATTTAGAAAACAAACGACCTACGTGATTGTATGGTTTAGACGTCTTGATTTTTCTTTGTGGTGTGGCCACAGGATTACAACCAGGGGCCTGTTTCACAAAACCTAGATGGGGGATTAAGCTGGGATTTTCCAGTGATCCTGGCTCAGTTTAGCCATGACTCATGAAAGCAGTGGCACATAAATTACCATGGAGATTTATTCTGTGCAGCTAGCCTGCTCAAGACCAGGCTTGATTAATCCTGGTGCCTCATCTGTTCAGTCAGCAGCCACTCTGATCGGAAACCAATGTGTTTTTTACAGTTAGTCCATGATCTTACGCATGTACAGTATTTTTCCTTATTTCTTTTAGCCTGCATTAAAACACCATATTTTAAAGCAGGCTAATAAAAATATGTACCTAACTGAATACGTACCACCATTCAGTTAAATACTGTTGTTTTAACATTGTGATCATCAATAATTTTTATTTTTATAATAATTTATGTTATAATCATTATTACAGTTATATTGTATTTATGAAGACTGCTGTTCATATTGTTGTTCGAGGTTTGAGGAATATATTATTGATTATAAATGGCTGATAAAGTTCAGTGGACCAGTAACTATATAGTGTACTGTACATTCATGAAACAACAGGGAGAGGACACCACAATGCTTTTTGACCTTTTATTTTTCTTGGATCACTGGTCTGCTGGGAGAGAAGGAAATAGCAATGATTAATACATTGTGTTAGTGTGTATACTTGAATTGAACAAATGTGTTCAGTTTTCACTAGGCTACTTTTTCTAATCCCATCAGTAGGTTTATTTTTAAGTGTGTGCTGCACAGCAGAAGCTTCATGTTGTGGATGTCTAACACGTAACACTCTTTCTTTCTTTCTAGTCTAGTTTGCAGAGGTGCAAATATCAATGAAAAATGTGATTTATTTAAAAAGCCTGGGTTTTCAGTCCTACGAAGGTGGATCACTTTTTGCTGGGGTAGATCGCCATGGTAACTTGTGCTGAACAGCTAACCTGCTCCAGATAAGAGATCAACTCAACTCAAACACTGCCTACTGACCAATTAGAGCTCGGTGCGCAGATCATATGATAATAATACACAACACAAAAACACATTATAAACTGGCAAATGCAGGAAGGACAGCTGGATTTATGCTGTAGGTACTTACCGCTTTAAATTGTTTTTTAATTAATTTATTTTTTTTTTTGTACCGTTCTCGAGTCTGTTTCACACCACTGCAGCTGAAAGAAGGCTGAAATAGTCATGCACCCCACATTACTGCTAAAGGGCATAATGAAGTGTAATCCATTCATCCATTACACTTCTGAAAGCTATTTATATATCACTGCCCCATCTAGACAAATATATCTGACTTTTGAGTATTCTGTTAAATTAATAAGTCTGTTAATTTATGCTTTCACACGTCGGCAAATTTTTCTTTTGCCAAATGTCCTTCTTGCATTTGGCAGCTTCAACTGTGTTGCGTTTAGCCTGGATTACGTGTTTAACTTCGTATTTGTCTTATATAGTTTGCTCTTCCTTTGTAAAATGCGTCGTCCTGCCTGTCTGTCTTCAAGTCGTTCATGTTTGTGATTGGTCACATGCTGCAAACACCACCCTGTTAATGCGAACACACTCATAACCAGACTGAGAAACCCTGGGTTGATTTACCACGGTGATAACCAGTGTCATTGGACCGCATAGCGGGATCTCGTTTGTTATGGTTAGTTTGGCCAGATAACGAGAAGATACCCTGGGTATGTTGAACTCGCTTCGTGGTACAGACCTCTGGAGCATTCAATCATCACATGATCTTTATCAGCAAAAGGACTATGCCAGTTGTCATGTTATTTTATAGTTATTTTTATCTGTGTTGGCTTAAAGGATCGTTTCAAAATTAACTGAGTGGTTGGAGCAGGTGACAAGCTCACCTCAAGGTTTATTCACAGTTCTGGATCATTTGATCATGTCACATGGTCTTCGTCAGCGGATGGAGTTAGAAATAAATAATTCAGAAATAATTGAAGAACGTTGATGTTATTTTTAAAGCAGTAGTTTGACATTTCAGGAAATACACTTCTTACAAAGAGTTACATGAGAAGATCAACACCACATATGTGCATCAATATTAAGACATAGCCAGCAGTTGATACACTTAGCATGAAGTGCCACATTGTTGTTTCAGTGTGGATAAGCTAAATAGATATGTTAATTTGTGAGATTTAAAGGTGCTGATAGGTGGGTTTTTTACTTTTGGAATGAGCCTGGCTAGCTGTTTCCACCTGGTTCCAGTCTTTATGCTAAGCTAAGCTAAGCTAACCAGCTGCAGTTTCATTTAGAAAGCACAGATATGAAAATAGTTAAGATCCTGTCATCTATTTTTTGGCAAGAAGGCGAATAAACATATTTGTTCATATTTGTCTACACTGATGAAGCACTGATCATGATCATTTAGACCAAACATATTTTCTGTTCATTCAAAGTCCCAGTGATTAAAAGAGTGCATTTAACATTCAGTAGTGTCTGAAGTGGGTGCATAGGCCAGGGTTCTTGTACAGTATATTTTGTTTTCCATGTTGGGTCATTTTGACACATAACTCTGACAATACTCAAAGTTACAATACATGATTTAAAACACCGTCATCCCACCGCTCCACCCTTAATTACAGATGCAGCCATATCCTGAACGAGGTGGGTGAGTCGAGGGTTTTCCGTCCACGGGACAAGGACGAGATGGTGAAGAAGGTGATTGAACCCATGGCATGTGATGGCTTGAGGACCATCTGCGTGGCGTACCGTGACTTCTCCAGTGATCCTGAGCCCTCCTGGGACGATGAGACCACCATCCTCAATGACCTCACAGCCATCTGTGTTGTTGGGATCGAGGACCCTGTCAGGCCAGAGGTAGGACAGTGTGAGGTATCATGCTGACATACTGAGAGTGGATGTTGGGTAAATGGTGCTATACTGCATGCTACAGTTCCAGCAGACTGGTCCCTGGTGTGTCCTCCTCACCATAACCATGAGGTTGTACATATTTATGAAACCTTTCAGCACTTTTTAATATTTTCATGGTCTCTGTTGTGTTACTTGTGTATGCTGCACCGGGAATGAATAAGTAACTTATAGTATATCAGCCATCTGTCCTCTGTCAACCCGCTGTGTTTACCATCTATACTATGCTTACAATTTTCATACCTATATTTATAAAGGTGTTTAGACTTTTCTATATACAGCTCTGTCATATCTAGAAAATCTTCTTTCTTTTTTGAGAAAGCATAGCATAGAGGATGTTTTGCTGTTACAAGAGCAGACAAATAAACAAGACAAATTAATTACGTATACTAATAATAATTAATTTAGAAATTGCTTCAGTCTGGAGAAAAACACATGTGCTTTTAATGCAGTACAGCTTGATGGTGTTTATAGAAAGAAAACAGTGTATATGCAGTTTGGATAAAAGTCACTATAGGATCTGTTCCTCTGGTAACTTTTTAAACTTTAAATATCTTTGATATTTACTGTGTACTATTCAAGATTTAAATTTTTCTCAATTTCAAATCCTGGGATTGTTACTATAACTCTATTCATTTGACAAAGTTAATCCATTCTTAGAAAGCCCAGACAAAAACATCATAAACAGTCCTGTGGATTTTAATTGCATCAGACCAGCAGAAGAAAACATGAAGAAACAGAACTGAAATATTTTAATTTGATGTTTTTACAGTTAAACAAACTCACCTATTTATGGGTGGACAGAATAGGTGATTTGTTAAAGAGACTTGCTTTTACATAGTTTAGTGTTCCGACCATTCAAAATGCTTCACGCACACATTGATTCAGTGATGGCAGAGGATGCCATGTAAGGTGCCAACTTTGTCCATCAGGATCTACTCTAAATACTGATTCACACACTGATGGCACAGCCTCTGGGAGCAATTTGGGGTTCAGTACCTTGGACAGGAGGACTGAACCGCCAACCTTCCGATTGGTGGACAACCCACTTAAACCTCTGAGCCTCTAGGATTTTAAACTTTTTTCGTGTTGCTTACTTTCTAAAAGACAAATAAACACACCCACACCTCCACACAACCCTGCAGGAAGGCGCCGCATTGTCGGATTTTGTGTGAATGCAGCCAAAGCTCCATGCTGTTCGCTGTGACCACTGTGCTCTGCGTCAGTGTGTGGCTCGCCCCCACCCTCGGTCAAACAGCCACACAGACCTGCAGCTCTTCATACATCCATAACACAGACAGAGAGCAGAGGAGAGAGACGGAGACAGTGATGTAACCTGGTCACTACCTTTTTATAAGAGGGGTCATGTGTCATTGTGAAAGACGTGTTTGTGTGTGTGTGTTTCTTCACTGATGATTGCTTCAGTAAATCACTGATTGATTGATGAAATACACTCTTCAGGCTGGGCTGATCAGCTTTACCTGATTTTAGGCCAAATGTGAGCTGCTCACTTTTCGTATGTTGCTAATATTTTTAACATGCAGTTGCTACTTATATGTGTTGCAGTTACAGTGTTGCATACTGTGATATACTATATAATGTATTATATACGGTAGATATTTTATTTGACATATTGATTCACTACATTGGGCCCTCAAACATGCAATTTCTGGTTGTAACACAGTTCTAGGACATTACTGTGTAGATGCCTGGTGAGATATTGAAGTGTGGACATGTTCAAACCAAAAGCAATGCTTGAAAAGAAGCACTAAACACATTTACTTTACTTGAGTATTTCTATTTTATACTTTAACTTTACTATATTTTGTAAGGACACTTTACTAGTGTTTACTTGTCAGTGTGCAGATGAAGATTTTATAATCCAAATAAAATAAGATCTCAAAATATCCCTGTTATTGGGAAAGAATCTCCAAAATGTAATGTTTAGGAACCATGAAAGGTAAGAGATCAAAACATGCTTTCGACCTGTAGAGGATTACGTAACCTAAAACTCCCTAATTTGGAGACATGGTGCAAGGTTTGCATCCAACGGTGACAATGTAATGCTGGAGTTTAAACTCCCAAACTGCAATGAAGTAGTGAGACTACTGTAGCTCCACCAGGACAACATCAGCAATTTTTATATATGTTAAGGCACCATTAAATCTCTTTGAGAGGAACCATTCTTAACACTAATTCCCATTTGAGACTTAAATTTTTGACTTGCAATACTTATTCCCTAACTTATTAAATATATACAGCATATTTTTTATAATTTACTGCAATTTGACTGAAGGACTTTTACTTCAGTATTTTTCCCTTTGAGTACTTCTTTCAGCTCTGTTGAAGGCTAACACAACAAATAATTTATAGGAATAAGTGATGCATCAAGAAATTATTTCAAGTCTTTTATGATGGATTTCATTTGAAGAAAAGGAGAAAGAAAGTGGAGTTGAAAGAAGTATCTGTGTACAGCAGGAAACTGACCTCACTTGACAGCTCCTGTGCAGGTATGGGGAAGCAGGAAGCTGACTGACTACTGCATTATTCAACTTCCTCCTTTCATCTTTTTTTTTTCCATCCCCCTCCTCAGTCGCTAACAAGGGCTCTCATTCAACCTCTCCCCACCGTGATTTCTCGTTTCCACCTCTCTCCGTATCGTAGGGTTCGACTTTCACCTTTCTCTGGTTGCTCTTTTTTCTTTTTTCTTCTTCTCTCTCTATGCCTTTTCTCTTTCTTTCTGTCTGAAGCTGAGTTATGCAAGCATCTGAACAGACCTACATAAAATAAATAATACAGAGAGAAGTAGGGGAAAAGAGAAACCATCTCACTTAAAATGAATAAGCAAACAATGTTAGGAACACAGACAAGCTAACGAGAAAACCCTTTTTGTATCACACTGTTATTTAGTTTTTTAGTTTAGTTTCACTTTATTGCTTCATATGACAGTGACAGTACATATTAGAGTTTGCCAGGAAAGCTAATTTTCATCTCTAGTCCCCTGGAAGGCAATAATTAAAGCATAGACATTAAGGATAAAAGCATTGAAAATACAATCAACGATAAAAGCAATGAAAAAAAATATGCAGATATAAACAGAGCCTGCACATAGAGACAAGAGAGACAGTTTTTGGTTTTAAGGTTGTATATTTAAGCAAACTATATAGAGTTGTCCTGAAAAACAAAAAAATCTTTTAATATAAAATTCAGATATGCAGGAAATGCTGAATATTGGACATGCAATAGTGCATATTTCTGCAAATGCTGCAACATCAGTGATCTATTAATTCACACTTAAGTTATAAATATAGTCCCTTGCATTACTCCGAGCATGGCAGTTTGCAGTATTTCCCATCTCTTCCACCACAGAAGTCACTTAACATCCGACATTTTCAATAACTGATGTGGAAAAGCCGTGCACTGCTGCACTCCAGTAACATCTTTCCAGGTCTCTCAGTAAGGCCAGCTAATATTGGAAATGAGATGACTTTCCGCCCTGCTAAAAAGGTCACACAGAGTGGTAAACATGTTTTTGGTTTGTTTATTAGTCTCCAATTTCTTCCTCCAGAATCTTTAATAACTAGCTGCTCTGTAGGGTTACCCCCAGAGAGACAAGGGAGGAGAGGGAGAAAGGGAAGAAAGAGACAAGGCAGAGAAAGATAAACAGATTCAAAATCAGATTCATGTCAGAGGGATGTCGGACCACAGGAGAAGGGAGATGGGTAAGGGGAGAAACGGAGGAAAACGAGAGTGTAACCAGATCCTTATTAGAAAAACGAGAGGCTTGTTTTTCAGTCTCACCTACTAGCCTCCTACCCTCTTCCTCCGTCGGGCCAGATTGTATTTTTAATAAGCCTCCACTCTTCTCCTCTCCTCCTCTCTCTACCTCCTTTTTCGGATGACCAGTCAACTAGAGCAGTGGGAATCCAAAGGAAAACAGACAGCAGGGATGACGGATAGGCAGACGGGAACTTGATATCTTGATAACAATGGCTTGGTGGGAGCAGAGAAAGCAGGATGTAATAACTAACTCAACGTTCCACAATATTAACACAGAGAGCATCTTTATTTTGTCAGATCAAATTATTTAAAAGTGACTTCTGCTCTGGTGTTAAGAGGCCTCTAAGTGTGAATAAAAATGTTGTCACTTTCAGGAAATATTCAGCCTTCTTGACCTTTTCCTCATTGAGAAATTGGTGGGAAATTATTACCTATTTTATTCACCATTTTATTTTGTGCAAATAATAAGGTGAAAAGCTTATTTGGCTTCTACATGGCTACATGTAGTCCTTTACCAAAATGTAAATTAAAGCATTTCTGGGTTGTTCTTTTTCTAATGTCCTTGAAATATTTCTATACTTTAACGGCTGCATGTTGAAAATTTGAATAATTAAGAGCAAATCTTTAAAGTAAGACTATGTAACTTTTGAAAGAATAAATTATTAATTATTATTTCTTTTATGAGTTAATTGAATTGATAAGCAATAAAACAAACCCCTGCTGCTCACTTCAATACTCTCAGGGGTTTTGCAGCTGCAGCCTTATTTGTTAACGTATGGTGGCTAATGTTATCAAACTTTAAGGAAATGCACAGTTAGTTTGTTACAGAGTCAAGGACCCTCGGTTTTCTCCACTTGTGCGACTATTATATTAGCTTTTAGTATTTATATCACATGCCTGCTGTCAAGAAAAAGTTATATAGGTTTGCTCTCTACGGTATGATGAGCCACACATTATAATTACAAGATGTGAAGTAGGATGAAATGATGTGCTTCTGTTTGTTTAACCCCAAGCTCATTAAACTCCTCCACTGTATAGATTTACTTTGTAATCCGCTCCCTTTAATTAGTTAAATCCTTAGTGTTTTGTAGGCATGAGCAGCTTGATTTTGTAGTTTAATGTTTAATATATTTGCACATTGCAGTGGATTCATTTGGTCTTTGAGCCTATGTTTTGCGTGTGTGTGTGTGTGTGAGTACATGCATGCTTTATGCTCGTGTGTGAGCGTTAAGTGGAAAGTATGCATATTGCTGCCTCCGTGTGTGTGGAAGTGAATATGTTTGTCAGAAAGAAAAAAATATATAGAGTCCCAGGCCTGTGTGTATGTGCAAATGGATGTGAGTTGCTGCTACTGTATGTGCACACATTTGTTTGTGTGTGGGTTTAGAGTGCAGTGCTCGCCCACACTGACCTTTGTCAGGAGGAAGATGTGTTTCTGAATTAATACTCTGCTCTTGCCAGCTGGCTCTACCACAGATCAATCTCCATGCAGTAACTTCTCCCAGCTATGCTACTAGACCAACATCTAAAGGGAAAAAGAGATGAAGATAAAATGCTCATTATACTGTATATCGCGTTAATAAAAAAGGGACCAAGGCAGCGGAATATTGTTCTGTTAAATAAAAGTATAATGTAGTTCTGTATGTATTCTGTATGCAGATTTGGTATGTATGTGTGTTTTGATAGCTATATTGTTGTTACTAGTATATAGGGCTGGAACTAACGATCATTTTCAATACTGATTATTTTCTTGATTAATCAAGTTGTTGTTTGGTCGATAAAATGTCATTAAAATGGTGAAAAATGTCGGTGAGTGTGTTCCCAAAGCCCAAGATGACGTCCTCAAATGTCTTGTTTTGTCCACAACTCAAAGATATTCAGTTTACTGTCATAGAGGAGTAAAGAAACTAGAAAATATTCACATTTAAGTAGCTGGAATCAGAGATTTTTTTCCTCTTTTTTTCTTAAAAAATTACTTTAAACCAATTCATCAGTTATCAAGATAGTTTTCAATTAATTTGGTAGTTGACAAATAATCAATTGTTGCAGCTCTACTGGTATATGTTCTTAAAGCAGCTATAATAATACATTACTATAATGCATTTTATTGTATCAATGGATCACATGACTTGTGTGTGAAAGTTAATCAAAATGACAAGGTGAATTACCTTTACTGTTTTCAAGCTTCAAGTTTATTTTATCATTATCATTTATATAAGCAAGCAGGTTTTGCACCCAAGTGCTTCACAGAGACATATATGCATACACATGCAAGAATAGAAGTATATGTGCAAAGATGAAGAAATAAAGCAGGATTGAAATAGAAAAAAAAGTTTAAACATAGCCTCATTGCTCTCATACTGTAGCGTTTTTGTTTTTGGTTGCAGCAGGCAACTGTTTTAGCAGTAAAACCCTACCTACGCTGCACCAAATGGAAGATAGTTAACAAGTAGCTAGTGAACACAGAGGCAAAGAGCCAGATATGTGTCTCAGGAGTTAGTGGATATTGGACTTACAGTACATTCATCATGTGGCCAAAAACACAACTACAAATTCATGCTATGAAATGTGTTTATGTTTTACTCTTTAGGTGCCCGATGCGATCCAGAAGTGCCAGCGTGCAGGCATTACGGTGCGCATGGTGACGGGAGACAACATAAACACAGCCAGGGCCATAGCCATCAAGTGCGGTATCATCCACCCCGGAGAGGACTTCCTCTGTATCGATGGCAAAGAGTTCAACAGGAGGATCCGTAATGAGAAAGGAGAGGTACAGTAACTGCTGTCACAGTGAGAGTGAGAGAGGCTGAGCTCAGGAGAAAGAAAGATAACCTCTCTAAACCTAAAATCACAACCACTTTTAACCCTTTTATTTCTGTTTGTGTGTGTGTGTGTGTGTGTGTGTGTGTGTGTGTGTGTGTGTATGCCCAGGTGGAGCAGGAGCGCATTGACAAGGTTTGGCCAAAACTCAGAGTTCTGGCCAGATCTTCCCCAACAGACAAACATACACTTGTCAAAGGTGAACTGGTTGCACTATTTCATATTCATTACCGGTGATTAAAATGAAACTCGCCTTGTTTTTACATTGGTCGTGTACTGTACTTTTTATATCATTTGTCACTCTGGAAAAGAGGCAGCTTCAAAAATAAGTAAAAAAAGCCATGACTACAAGGTGTTTTTGCTTGTAATAAGTAAAAATCTGTCTAAGGAACAAGTGAAATATTGCTACGTACAGTTTCTTGAATACTATGTAATATTTATTTAGGCCTTTTGAGGTAAAATGAGATCTTAAAATTAGCAGAGAAAGCTGCCTATTAGGAAGTTATTAAGAAGCATAATAAGCCTGTAATGCTCAAAAGTAGTATTTTTTTACTTAACAAGATATTCAGATTGTATTGTCTAAAACCAGTCTCTGTACCTCACTGTAATGTTACTTATTAGGTGACTGTGTCTGTGATATTTTTAGTAGTGAATAGAACAATATACTTGGTAAGATTTTTGCATTTAGTTTCACAACGGCAGTAATTAAATTATTTGTCAAGATTGTTGTTCGTACAAAAGATCCCGTAGAGTTGTGCTGTCTTTCAGATGATCTGTTCAATGTATGTGCGCTGTGTGTTTGACAGGCATTATTGACAGCACTATGGCGGACCAGAGGCAGGTGGTCGCTGTGACAGGAGATGGGACCAACGATGGACCTGCACTGAAGAAAGCTGATGTCGGCTTCGCCATGGTGAGCAAGCTATTATCTTTTTTTTTTCTGTTTGTATCATTTTCTGCTTTGCTTGCTTTCTTTTGAGACTGAGCTCAGTCAACATCTGCAGATATCTTCTTCAGCTCTGCAGTGTTTAGGGTTTCTTCTCAGGCACTCAGCCTCTGGCTGTGTAGGTTAGGAGCTCCCCCTGGTGGATCTCTGCTAGCTTATGCAATTTCTCTGCAGTACATAATACTTTTATACTACTGAATACAGAAAAACAAACAATACTGAATCTCTTTCCTGTAACTCAGCTGTTATACCATTTCCTCTATTTCTTCCTCTCCTCACGAATGAATAATTATTTTGGCTTATCCACAGCACCTTTTCCTCTTCGGTCCAATAATATAAAGCTGTGGTTCCCAGCCTTTTTTGTCACGACTCAGACCTATCAGATGAGCTCAAGTACTTCTTCACTGTCACCACCTGTGTTGTTCCAAATGTGCTCATTTTAAGTGACTTTAAACACGGTTGTTAATTAATTGACTATTGTGACAATAGATATAAATTTAGAATACTAAAGATCAGACTCAAGCATGGTTATTACCACAACTGAGCACTGTTTCTCAGGTGTTGCACCCTGTCTCTTGTCCTGTAACTCACCAAAGATGACAGAATATCTAGGAGGGTGTCCTGCTCCTCCCATAAATATTGACCATCTTGTCATCAAACCACCAACAAACACACACATATACACTGACTCCTTAATTAGTCTGCATCATCATTATCCATCATCACAGCTGACTCGTGTCCACACTCCATTTTTTTCCAGTGGATGCAGAGGTTAGACGGGTTCTTTCATTTTTCACGTGTTAGGTTGAGGAATCGAGCCGTATGATGCAATAGATTCTACTTTGTTTCCGACTACACCTTTTCTGCTCTTCTCCAGGGTATTGCTGGTACAGATGTGGCCAAGGAGGCGTCTGATATCATTCTGACTGATGATAACTTCAGCAGCATCGTTAAAGCAGTAATGTGGGGCCGGAACGTGTACGACAGCATCTCCAAGTTTCTTCAGTTCCAGCTTACTGTCAACGTTGTGGCCGTCATCGTGGCTTTCACCGGCGCCTGCATCACACAGGTCAGAGGCATGTGTGTCTGAAATATAAGCGTGTGGAAAAGTTAATTGGTTACAGTAGACAACTGGTTATTAGGGTGCCTTCAAAAGCCAATAAGTAGTCTGCTATAGTAGAAATCTGGTGCGGTTCAATCTCTGGTGCGGTTTGTTTGGGCAGTTGTGAATTCAGTCGTCGTACTCTGGTACGGACCATAACAACCGGTCTGAGACTGTTTCAAAGTTAACCAAAACTCATGCTGCCTGAGCAGCCGGCATTTCATAGCATAGAATCTATGCAGGGAATCTGCTCCTTCCTTCTCCCATCCATCCATCCATCGTCAACCGCTTCTCCCGTTAGGGGTCGCGGGGGGCTGGAGCCGATCCCAGCTGGCATTGGGCGAAGGCGGGGTTCACCCTGGACAGGTCGCCAGTCCATCGCAGGGCACATAGAGACAGACAACCATTCACACTCATGGGCAATTTAGAGTCATCAATTAACCTCAACAGCATGTCTTTGGACTGTAGGAGGAAGCCGGAGAACACGGGGAGAACATGCAAACTCCACACAGAAGAGTCCCAAGCCGGAATCGAACCTGAGACCCTCTTGCTGTGATGCAACAGTGCAGCCCTCCTTCCTTCTCCCCCCTCAGCAAATTCATTTCTTATTTGATCCGCTCTAATCTGTGCGCTGTGAAACCGAACCAGACTAAATAGAAAACAAACCAAAAGTATCAGTTTCACTCTGATTTGGACTACACAAGCAGACTATGGCTTATGAACGCCCCCTTGACTTTATTGGTTTTCCCTTGTATTTCTACAGGACTCTCCCCTGAAGGCTGTGCAGATGTTGTGGGTGAACCTGATCATGGATACTTTTGCATCTCTGGCCCTGGCCACAGAGCCTCCCACAGAGGCTCTGCTGAAGAGGAAGCCATACGGCCGCAACAAGCCCCTAATTTCCAGCACCATGACAAAGAACATCCTGGGACATGGAGTCTATCAGCTCATCATCATCTTCACACTGCTCTTTGTTGGTAAGGACTGTAATTTTACTCTGTGGTACACAAGGGGTTCTGTACTTGAACAGTGTAACATAAAATGGGTTCAAAGTTAATGACCTCATACTAATTGTCTATTTTTACCCCTGTAGGTGAGAAGATCTTTGATATTGACAGCGGGCGTAACGCTCCTCTCCACTCTCCTCCATCTGAGCACTACACCATCATCTTCAACACCTTCGTCATGATGCAGCTCTTCAATGAGATAAATGCCCGTAAAATCCACGGAGAGAGGAATGTCTTCGATGGTATCTTCAGGAACCCCATCTTCTGTACTATTGTTTTTGGCACCTTTGCAACACAGGTAAACAGATGCAAATTATTTGAGTCAATCAACCGTTATATATATAATATACAGTACTTTATTAGATATGTTATATTGTGCTTTGCTTTGTGTAGATTGTGATAGTGCAGTTTGGAGGAAAGCCATTCAGCTGTCAACCTCTGGACCTGGAAAAGTGGATGTGGTGTGTTTTTCTTGGGCTAGGAGAGCTTGTCTGGGGACAGGTAACAAGCAAACTCGTCTGATTCTGTCTTTCTGTTTTCCCGGTGTGCCTGTTTTTCTTGCTTTAATTCTAGTTTTCCGTGTTTTACTCTTCCTCTGTACTGTGCTGTATGCTCGTCACCTTTCCTTTTGACCCAGTGCTCTGTCTTCTCTGTGGGTTAGGTGATAGCCACCATACCTAATAGCAGGTTGCGCTTCCTGCGGAGGGCGGGCCAGTTAACTCAGAAAGATGAGTTACCAGAGGAGGACGTAAATGAAGACAACGAGGAGATTGACCACGCAGAGAGGGAGCTGAGGAGAGGACAGATCCTCTGGTTCAGAGGACTCAACCGCATTCAGACTCAGGTGGGGACACAAGTTCTATCCCCATGTTACGATTTGACATGTTGCTGGATTGATTCAACTTGAAGGAAATTTAAATTTAAACACCCTTAATCACTCATATCTTTAATTCATATTAAAGGTGTAAGGTTTTGTGTAGTCAGTTAAGCTGCAATTAACACCCACAAGTTCAAATTTCACCTGTGATGTTTCCTGACATGGCTTTTTGTTTTACTTTTTGTCTGTCTTTGTCATATATTCCATGTTCATTAGGAAGTCGCACCACTTCAGACATTACCCGAGAAGCTTACCCCTCAGAAGAAGTAGACTATGTTTTATGTTCTTCATTAGTCAGTAACAGCCTTAAAGTTATTTTATCTCAAGATGGTTTATTTAGGTACATGAAGATGCAGCTCTCTCTCACTGGACTGAGGCGATCACCTGTGTGGACCCATGGAAGATCGATGGTCAAACCTTGAGGGTTAAACACAACTGGACATAGTCGCTGAATTGTTCTCACTTTGACCAACTCTGCACACCGTTATCACTGTGATATATATAAGGCAGTTTTGCATGTGTGTTGGACTTGATTTCATTTCACTGATGTGTCACTAACTGTCCAGGGTGGAGCTATCCCACGACATCCTACAGAGGCAGCCAAACATGGTTAAGAGACAGTAGAAATAGAGTATCACAGGAAAACTGTGGTTTATTACAACTGAAATAGCGGATTTTGAATTGCAGTTAAAAAAAAAAAAGGTCCAACAGGGAAATATGCAAGAGTGGTCAGATGATCAAACAAGTTTTTAAACAAACCCACAGACTATGAAATTACAACACAAACTTTCTGGTTCAGCTTTGACCTTGCTGTAGTGCTGCTCACGTGGATGTATAAAGAGAACAGGATACAGCGTTGTAGGCGGGCTCCTGTTCATTCCTATGAGAGTTGCTTAGTGGTGCATGGAGCTAAAATGGCTTGACTGCCGAGAGATAAAGAACCCGGATCTTCCAGTGATCTTCTGCATCCATTGGGTCCGTAGAGGAGGTGCAGTAGCATTTCCTTTAAACCCTGTCCTGGTCCAGCCTCGATCTTAGTCTCATTCACATGACCGAAGGAAGGGAAATAACTGACGAAATAACTGCATTTTACAACTTTTAGGACCTAGTGATTTAAATAAGGGCTGTTTAAGTGTTTGTACTGAGAAGTTGATTTACCTCCGAAAAAATGACCCGCTGAGTTACAGGCGTCTCTTTCCCAATGTAGGTCTATGAGCCCAATGGTATCATGTCACAGACACAAAAGTTGTCGCACCGCTGTTTGGCAACTACGAAAATTTGCTTCAGTTCCGGGGGGCTTGGCTGCACACTTATGGGTTTCCTATGTAGGGGCACTCAATTTTACTTTTAAGTCAAAATAAGGTGGTTAAGAAATGTGGCAACCTGTTGAATCGTCTGACCACTTGTGGCTGTTATCGATGTCGCCACCCTCCATAATGTCAGAAATTATTTAGTGAGCACAATTTTATCAATAGGATCACAACATTGTACAAAAGTTGTACTAAAACTGTAGTTTTTCCTCTTACTCCTGAAGTAACTTAGTGGAGACGCCACAGAAAAAAATACACTGAATGAACTAAATGGCTGCATCTGTATGCTATACATCGACGAGCCAGTCTTTTAAAGGATCTGATCACACAAATTAGCAAACTCATTATCTGTCTTACCTCTCATGGCATCTAACCATGCAGACAGATTCGGTTCTATTTGTTTAGGTTTTTGAAATTTCTGTCTCAGGGATTTCTGTTACTGGGCACCCATACACGAAGGAGGTGGATGGGATTTCATTCTTTGGTGCCGACAATATTGAAAGATTACGCTTGAAATATTCACCAACAACACCTCTTTCCAGATATAATTGTGAGATCTGTGGATTGTTTGCAGAGCAGAATGGGACATTATTTCTGGAAAAACACACTGCTTTTGTTTTTTTAAATGCTATGATTATTAAAAACTCATTCACCTCCATTGTATTTGGGTGGGGGCAGATATCTAGAGACAAGGTAAGCGAGATGTTTTTTGTAATTTGGTTGAACTGACTCTTTGAGTCAAATTTTGTTGAGGGACTACTCCACCCTGACCTTTAGCTGTCCGTCCCTCCATCGCTTCATGATTGAGACACTTTGTAGTCCCTTAACCACCAACGTCACCCAGCCAGTCAACCTGTGTTGCCATTTGGTCTCTGTCACTCTGAGCAGCCATTTGTCCTCTCCTGTCCCGCTCTCCTCCCACAGATTGACGTAGTCAACACCTTCAAGAGTGGCACCTCCTTTCAGGGGGCGGGAGCTCTGAGACGCCAATCATCCACCACCAGCCAGACCCAGGATGTAACCAATGTTTCTAGTCCTAGTCACGTGTCCTTGTCCAATGCCCTTTCCTCTCCTACAAGCACTACTGCTGCTACTGCTCCTCCCACTACTGGCCGTGAGTCAGAACTCTGTCAGTCTGCTTCTCTGCTCTCTCTGCTTCAGGGGTGCCATCATGTCATGGACAATAAGTCATTTTTCTCTGCACATTGTCTGGCTTGTTAGTGTTAAAACAAATTACCGTGACAGTCTCCATTTTGGGGTTGGCATCTCTGAAGTTTGTCTTTTTTTTTTCTTTTTTTTCTTGCTATCTGCTTTTTTCATTTCCTCTCTTTCTTCTGTCTTTTTGCTGTTCATACTGGATTTCAAATTCATCTTGATATCTCCTCCCATGCTTGGGTGTACTGTCGTCTCATTGGTGAATGTGTGTTTGTTTCCTCAGAGTGCTAGGAGCGCAGGACTAAGGGTGATACCCACGGCGTGACATTTCAGGTTGTGAGTTTGTCTCCCTCTGCTCATCCACCATCCCATCCTCCAATCCTTCCATTTTTATGTCTTGACGGACATTAATGTGAACTAATTCCAATCAACTCACCAAGGGACTGGGTAAACATTCAAGTATAAGTTGCAATGTTGTCTTATGTCTTTTGTGAGTTTGCTACTGATGAGGCAAATCACACTGAATTGAGCTGAAGCAAATTTTTACCTGCTATTTCATGCATTCTGCAGCTGGCACATCATCTGACAAGAAAACATAAAGGAAGCTACAGTTTGTGTCTCAGACTTTAAAATAGCCACTTTGCAAGTTTTCAAAATGTTCTTTAAAATTTGGCTCCAAAATGGTGCAACAAAGTCAGGGGCTATCTGCTTAATACTTTTGTCCACCTCCATCGCCTCTTTCTTCCTCTCTTTTTCACACACACACACTCTCTCTCTCTCTCTCTCTCTCTCTCACACACACACACACACACACACACACACACACACACACACCTTGTTTCTAATCTTTATCTACTTGATGACAATCGAATGGAGAACCCACCATAAAGCAGTGCTGCCCCAATAATTCATCCCATCATGTCGCTTCATACTGTCGGTGTAGTTGACTGTCATGTTGCCATAGTTACGGACATAGATCCTCTGCAGCACCAGCGACGTGAATTGAACCTCCCTCCCCCTCACCCTTTTCTGGCACCCCATCAGTGTTACTTGTCAGACATCCTGTCACATGCACTCATCCCGACAGGCTCCTCTTATTATTTGGTTTATCTGTTTTGTCTCCTTATATTCTGCCACAGTTATAACAGTAGCAGCACTACAGTGCTCACAGTACACACAGTATTCCAATGTAGTATAACACTTATATCGTTGAGGCTTCTAATGCACTGTTAATATCTTTTAGTACCATGGAAATGTTAAAATTATAAAATTATTTTACCATCATTTTTTTGGATATTTTGTTATGTGAAAAGCAAAATATTCAGTGCTAAAATTATTGATGAAAAATATTTTGATAATTGGTAATTTGCATTACATAATGAACCAAAACATTGACTTGTTACAGCTGTGTAAAGGCGAAGTTTTAGTGTTTATATCAATATAAATTGATTGCATTTGGGTTTAGGATTGTTGGACGTCACCTTTAGACTTTGCAAACTGTGATGAACATTTTTCACAACTAGTGCAGAGGCCGTTCGGAGCGCGTGCCTGTCCGGAGCGGGCTGATTGCTCGGTCCCCAGAAGTGCTGCTTGCAGTGTTGTCAAGAACTGCAGCATGGCTGCTTGTACTCGCCAAGTGTGAAGTTGCCTAGATGAACAGTTCCTGAGATATGCGAAGGACAGTCATACATACGTACTGTGTACAGATTCCCTCCTTTAGGGATAAATGATGCTGCTACAGCACCACCTGTTGGCCAAATGGCACCACATTTTTCATGGTCACTAAAACATTACACTGTATCTACACATGTCCACCAAATGTGTTCACAATAGTACAAAGCGTTCAGGAGATAGGACATTTTTTCTACTATAAGCCCTGCCCACAGGTTTTGAGCTAACTTTGAGGCCCAGCTATAGCAAAATTGTATGACATCAACAATCCAAAAAAGTAACTGTTTCCGGCTTGGTCCAGAGATGTTCGATACCAAATTTGGTGATGATTGCTTAAATTTGTGGGAGGATTAACAAAAAATCTGAATTGGACCCAGTTCAAAATGGGGAAATCAATCCAGACGCAACTGGGTGTAGCTGATATAGACAGACCCGTCTGAACCCACAGAGCTGAGGGGAAAATATCTTTACAAACATAACGTAAAGTTCATTGTTATAGCTCCACCATCTGGCCAAATTACACCACAATCCACATTTGACAGTTCACTCCCTTCGTTCCTGAGTAAAACACCTGCCAAGTGTGAAGTCAACCGGATGAGTGGTTCTTGAGATATACAAAGGACATTCAAACCAGCAGAGATTGCTTGCTTTGTATAGTTAGACTTTCAGGCTTTTTATAGATTAAAAATGAAATCTGACAACTAATCAGTAAGGCCTAAACATATCTGTTGTTACACATATTCCGGCATTTGTGGTCCATATAAACAATTTCTTTATTCACAATTCGAAGATTAGAGATTTAGCATTTTCACTGACATTTCAATATTTGTTAGATGGTGTATTTCAGTTGCATCCAGATAAACTACTGCTATAATAAACTTTATGGCTGTGTCCAAAATTGCATACTAAACACTACACACCTAATATGTGTACAATCGTTAAACATGGTTCTGTGTGAATAAACAGTAGTATGTATCTGTTCGGACGCACTGAGCGGTCATTTACGTTGTGACTTCCTGAGAGCCTGCTTGTCGTTTGGAGGCATGTAACCATGGTAACCAGTGGCAAACTCATGACCAAAACGACGATTTGAGAGAATCATGAAGTCTGAACTAATTTCAGTAGTATATTATGCATTGACTAAAGTGAAATCTTACAGTATGAAAGGGATAATGTACAGCAAGCTGGAAATCGTTGTGAAAGAAGCCCAGAGCATTGGGCTCTCATTGCCATGAAGGGGTGTCTTTCACAACAGTGACCCGCTAGCTGTACATCATCCCGCTTATTACATGGCTGCTAAGAAATCAATAATCTGACCCAAAAACAGTCCAAGAGTCCGACATCAGCGCTGCGTCCATAGCAACAGTCTGCTATAAAGAAGTAACAGACTGCTGTGATTGACCAATCAGAGTTTAGTAGTCAACACAGCGGTGCACTAAAATATAATACTTACATTGGAGCATTATTGAAATAGCTGTCCGTCAACGCCTGTTATGAACATTACTGTCACTACCGCATTGCATTGTGGGATATTTATACTGCTGTAGTGTCCAGCATTGCATACTGTAATAGTTCACCAGAAACAGTTTGCAGCTCATGTACTATTGGATTCATACTAAGGTTTTTGACATACTAAAATATCTATTGTACCATACTAAATAGCGTTAGTATGGAATTTTGGACACAACCAGGTCACAAGCTTCAGGTCACAAACATTCACATAAAAACAAGATCGTATTTACACAGAATAACACTGCAGTAGTCAACAGGAACATGATGACGTGATACCCCTTCTGGATCTTTGTATACATCCCAGTGTGCCAACATGAGTCAATGTCCTGTGTAAAAACATGAAATAATGACGTTGTACTTGTAGATGCAACATTTCAGCATCTGCTGTTATTGTACATGCAGATAGGGTTTCGACTTATACAACACTTTCTTATAATCCACGAATTGAATATAAGATACTACTGTCCTCACTAAAGGTTGTTTGGGGCCTATACTTGAGTGTTTACTTAGATGTGCATGGAGTTGAGAGCTGTCAGACCTGACAGTAAACTTTTTATTTTCATCATTCACGTCCATTTGTTTTGTGTCAGCAGTCTGTGTGCCGGTGTCCACTTCTTCACCGTCCTGTTGTCTTGTTGCATGTAGTTTGTGTTTACCTCTTGTTTACTTCCTGTGTTCATAATATCTTAACCTGCTGTGTTCGCCACTGTATTCTTTTTTTTTGAGGTTTGTGATTTTGTTGTGAGTTTTACACTGCAATGCTCATGTTGAACCAACCTCCTCATGCAGTTTGACTCTCTCCATCGCCTTGTTTGGGACCATGCTGTACACCCACCCTGTGCTATATGTGTGTGTCCCATTCAGAGTCTGTGTGGATATTGACCCAGACGGTGCTCTGGTACTTTCAGAAGTTTTTAAGCCACCTGATTTGGATCTCTCAGATCTAACCTCCTTCCTTCTTACTGACCTCGTCCACCAGATTTCTTCAAACTTGCATGTGATATTCTCCTTTAATTTTTTCTGTGAGCATTCCATTTATTAACGTGGCTTGTTTCTAGGTATACAGCACATTGGACTAAAGCGTATACTTACAACGAGCGTTTGTGTTGCTTTGTTTTTCTTGAAATGTATGATTTTGTTTGTTTTTTTTTCTGATTGTTTCTCACGGCTTTTCTTAGTGCACGCCAAACTTGAGTGACTTGTGAACTGTAGTCATCTTGTGAAAGCAGAACACAGACTGCAGTTGCTTTTCCTCCTTCACCTTCACCTCTTTATCCTCTAATTGAGAGGTTCTTTCCTTCCTCTCTCTCCCGTCCCTCCCCCACTTCCCTCTCTTCTCTCATCCCGAGGGTCCCTCCATTTTGTCTCCGACGTCACCTCTCATCGTTTTTCTCCTTCTTTCCTCCCTTTCTTTACGACAGATCCGCGTTGTGAATGCATTCCGTAGCTCTCTCTATGAAGGCCTGGAAAAACCAGACTCCAGATCATCCATCCACAACTTCATGACACACCCCGAGTTTAGGATAGAAGACTCCACGCCCAACATCCCCCTCATCGACGACACAGACGATGACTCTGCTCGGAGGAGGAAGTACTCCAGCCAGCCCTCGTCCCCCAACAAGAACAACAACGCCATCGACAGTGGCATCAATCTCACCATCGACACCAGTAAATCAGCCGCCTCCTCCAGCCCCGCCAGCCCTCTTCACAGCTTGGAGACCAGCCTCTAACCCTGATCCTCAGCGCTAACCTCTCATGTTGTTTCCTTGCAGTCTGGGGGCACCTTCTTCAATTCCTCCACACCTTTAACTGCAACCTTACACCTTGTCACCCCCAAAGTTTCACCCAGTCCAGCTCAATTCCCATCTTCCGGCTCCCCCCTGACCCCCATTTACTCACTTACACAGGACAGGTCTTGTGGCGAAATCTTCATCCTCCCCTCCCTTAACCTTGAGCTCTTAAAGCTCTCCACTCCTCTCAAAATGGAGAATATCTAAAGTAATATGGCAAGGTGAAAAGAAAAACTTATCATACAATCAAAAAAGCGCAACAAAGCCACAAAACCTACGCAGCCATCCTGCTTTTGTGGTTGTATGTGTACGGTGGCGGCGGTGGTGGTGTGTATGACTCTATGCGTGTTAGCATGTACTGTATAAGCGTGCCGCTGGTTGCACATATGTATGAACTGTGTCTTTATTGGCACCAAGGAGGAGGATGATGAGGAGGGAGACTGCTGAGGAGTGAATATCACAAAACAGGACAGACTCTAAACTCCCCTTAACGCTCCCTCTCCTCAACAATAACATTGTCAATACTGATAATAGTTTAAATTAAATTGAACAGCATTGTTATTATTATGATTCTGATTCTGATTATTATTGTTATTATTATTGTTGCTCCTGCATGAATGTACATTGCCCAAGTTTTATTTAAAAGGGTTTTAATTTTATTGGAGTTCTTTCGTTCTGATGGGCTGAGCCTCGTGGAGGACTACTATTTTAAAGATGGCTTCTCTGAGTTCCTGGCCTGCAAAGTTCCCTCTTCTGTGTGGCATGAACATGTACCCGACTGTAAAAATTTATTTCATCCATAAACAGAAATGTGTAATGAGGTGGTAGGGCTCAACTTGCACAGTAGTTTTGCACCTGTCGGAAAAGAGGAACGCAAAATAATAATGATGATGATAGCATTTATGGGATATATTCTATAAATATAAATACATATAAATATATTTAGAGAGAGTTTATCTTTGTTTGTCGGCATGTTGCCTTGTTCCTGCTTCAATGGCTCAAAAATACTTTGACTTATTTATGTCTTAAAGAGAATGTAATTTGTTTACAACCTCGTAGAGATAAACTTCCTGGTTTCTAGAAGGAAAGAGGTGAAAGTGAAGCTCAGAAAGACCAGAGCCGTGTTGGTGTGTTATTACTGAAAAACCACGTGCTGGAATTTGCCTGCTATCTTTTCAAATATTGTAGATATTTTTAGAGGATTAACAAACAAAAAGAAACCAAAATATAATGGGATACATAGTAAATGTGGAATCTTAGTATTACTCTATATGATTGTTGGGATCAAGTTGGAGTGGCTTGCCTTTTCTAAACGGAGGCCTCCTTTTTGTGACAGAGGAGGAATATTTAATTATTTTTTTCACTTCTCTTCCTTTTTTTATTGTGTTTTTTTTTTCTGTGCTTCAGCACTGGCCTGGGGTCAGGGCTCGAGTCAAAGGCTGATATCAGGACCTTTACAGTGAACTGTCTTCTAGATCAACCTGCTTGTTCAAAGGACTTGATGTTTTAAAAGTATGTGTGACCATCAAACAGGCTGCAACCCAGTCACTTTAGAAATCTGCAGTTATACTCGGCTTATCTGTGCCACATGAAAATCAGACCTTGTTTTTGTTCAAAATTTTGAATATATTGTTTTGTTTTGTTTTTTAACTTTGATTTATTTTTGGTTTAAAAAATGTGTTTCCTCTTGCAGACTGACACACGCAGCCCCTCAAAGCTGTTGGCATTTTTAACATCGACAAACAAACAAAAAAAAAATGAAAACTGACAAAAAAAGACAAATTACAACAAACATGGAATGTTGCTTTGACTCTTTTTCTATATATAAAAAAGACGATCCTTTTCTGCACTATCTGGTTATGAATGAAAACTTCTGTGGTGTAATTCTAGATGTGCTTTTGTGTGTTTTAACCAAGCTTGTCTTCCTGCCGTCAGAGAATATACAGTACTTTAGCATCTCAACTGTACTCACTAGTTGTAAACTATTTATTGTGCTTTGACCAATCAGACATTAGCAGAGAGAAGTTACATACAGAAGGCACATTTACCCTTACGTCTTATTGCACTCAGAAGGACAAGGCCACTTAACTAGCCTGTGCTATTGTTATTTCTATTACTAACCGAAGTCATTGGCAAGCATGGCGTGAGAGGCTCATTATGCAACTTGAAAAAAATGATGATTTTTCTACTTAAAAAAAGAAATCCTATATACACTACTTCAGTATATACAATCATTTATCCGAGCAGTTGTTTCTTTTTTCTTTTTCTATCCTCCTCTGTCATTTCCCAGTCTATCTGTCCATCTGGAGAGGGTGCACAAGCTTTACCAGTCAGCTCAGGCGTGTTGAAAACGTAACCTGGACCATTTGAATAAATCTTATTTAAGTTGAAAAAAAAAAACAGTCTGGATTCTGATATTCTGCTTAGAAGCTGTTGATTTATTTTGTTTACTTTCCAATGTTTTAATTTGACAATTTATTTGTTTATTTGTCTGTAAAAAATTAAAAACAATAAACAAAAAACAACAGCAACAATAGCATTTTCAATAATAATAATAATTTTTAAAAAAGACTTAAGCCAACATTTTCCAACCACTTTCACATCCAGGAGGACATTCAGCTTTAAGAGGATGCAAAGACAACAAGTTTAAAAATAATCTTTGTAAATACAGCAATGAGTCCACCGAGGACAGAAACTCCATGCGGACTGGTAACAGGAACTCTGCCTGACTACGTCTACCATCATGCACCACGAGTCATACTGCCGACGCAGCTGTTTGGCTGTATGTAATCACTGCTCCTGTCAGAAACACTTCACCACATCATGATTACATCCAAATGATAACACACGTTGTAACAACCAATAATTATGTTGATGATGACACCGACGATGATGATGACGATGATGATGATGATGATGATGATGATGATGATGATGATGATATCAATGATACTTCTTGCAATATACTCTCACCTGCCTCGATGTACTGTATTTAGCAGCATGCAGTTTGTGGAACAAAGAAAAAGAGAAATGCCAACAGATAACTTTTTGGCATACTTAGCCATTTATGGGTAAGTGATTTAAGTGTTCATCTTGTTTTTATGATATTTTTTTTATCTATACAATAATTGTAAATAAAGAACTCAATGTCTTTGTTCATTTAATACTATGCAAAAAGTCATGCTTTTCTGATTGTTACCCACCCTTAATCCTAGAGTGTGTTGCTGGAATGTTTGTGGTCTCAAAAGTCAGTAAAAACAATGTGATGTAAATTATTTTCTAGCTTGAGGAAAAAGTTAAATGATGATGAAAATTATTATTATGATACATATGAGGGGGATGATAATGATGGTGGTGACAGTGATGATGATGATGATGATGATAATGATGATGAACTGTGACTCTTGCTGCTTGACTGTCCCATTTACCACACTCCTGACAGGAGCGCAAGTGAAAAACAATAAAAACAAAAAAACGAAAAATCACTAAATAAATCTCCCAGAGCAGCATGACCCAGCATGGTGTGTCCTGGCCCCGTGTGACATGTCCTGTTCTGATTCGTTGTGCTTCACCTTTCACTCTTCACGTTGATGGTTGCTCCATTTTCAGCGGTTTGTTTCAGAAGGTTGTGCTTATAGCAAATGTTTTGGGGTTTTCAGTGTGATTGTCCAAAGGGGCTCTTGATGTAATACACCTTAAACCACTGGGTCCCAACCGTTGTACCTCATGACCTCTTCAAATGAGTCAGTACTGAGGCATGCTGATGTCCATGGGGTTTAAGGCAATGGCCATATACAGCAATTGCCACATCGCTGGTTCAAGTCCGGCTGAGGACTTTTATTGCATATCATGCTCATATTTCTCTCTGAACTGTCTACTCTCCAATACAGGCATAAAAAAGCATGTTTTTAGATTGTTCGTACATTTGTATATACCATAGACTATAGCTGGACAATGTGTCTCCTCTCACTGTACAGAATTGAAGTCAAAATATCCCAGATATGGGAGCTGCCATCTTAAGATTTTGACGTCATTTGGAGCCAGAGTCTGAGCAATAGTGATCTGATGGTCACCAGCCCAAACTATTGCAAGCTGAGGATGATGCAGCTTGTCTAAAACCAAACTTAACAGACAAAGTAACACTTGAACACACATCAGCGTGATAAGAACTACCTAAAATGACAGAAACTATCCTTGGGAAAAATTTATTTGACGTGTACTTTGACTTTTTAGTTTGGTCCATGTCCCATCCACTAACATGGAGGGGGTGGGCTTTATGACCTACGCCGCAGTCAGCCACCAGGGGGCGATCCAGATGTTTTGGCTTCATTGTTGGGGATGTCATCCATCTTTATATACAGTTTATGGTATGTGCGTACCATGCTCGTGAACGACAATCATCTTGGACTTACAGTTGAACTGATTAAATGTTGGAGGTCAGAGGTCAAGGTCACTGTGACCTCACAAAACAGGTTTTTGGCTATAACTGAAGAGTTCATACATTGCTTATAATTTCATACAAACATCTAATAGGATAAAATGACATGGATGTAAAACGCAACTTGACTGATTGGTGGAGGCATTCAACCACAAAGCGTTTAAAATAGCGATAAAATAGAGGCCAGATGACATTACACTATCCATGATTTCATAAGAAAACTATTAGATTCAAGACTTAAAGTCTGCAGCCACGTGAATGGTGCTGTGAGGCTCAGTGGTGCTATGAGGTAAATGCAACAACATGCTAATGTGAAGCATGTTCACCATCTTAGTATGGACGATTTGACAGCTGTAAATGTAGATATTACAGATTGTCCCAGTTAATTTCCTGCTGCAGTATATGTGAATGACATCAGCCTGTCGGGGCAGCGACATGCTCGCTGTACATTAATCTGATTATTACACAGCTACTTATCAATGTTTGCAAGCTAACATATTTTAGCATCTGCTAATTAGGACTGAACTCAAAGTACAGCTGAGGCAGATGGGAATGTAAAAAAGCTCTCCCTCGTGGTCTCCTGCTCCCAGCTTTCAAACCAGAATCAACATGGTTAAACTTTCTTCTCTTATGTTATACAATAATTCACTGAAATGTGTTTCTGAAAACATTTGAGGTGGTAATTAAGCCCTGCAGTTGCTGAGTGTGTCTTTATTTTTGAGTGACAATGTTTATTTTAAAATTTCAAGGGAGTCTCCAGAGCCGGCGTGACTGACGGACGGCCCTGATTTGCATAAAGTAGCCTAGACCTCAACTTTATAGAAATGAGAAGCAGGCGATGCGATTCCCGTCTCTCGAATCACGCCACCATACTACCAGAATGCATTGAATGGCTGCTTACATGCTTACTGCGTCCATGGAAAGAAAAAGGAGACTAGAATAAAATATATACAGTATATATTTAATTCTATGCAGCAAAACCATGTTTTTCTTCTGTCCTATATCCTGTTAATCATTTCACGACAAGTCTGATCTGTAGCCACTGAGCATCTCCACTAGAGCACTCAATGACTGAGGGACAAGCGCTTGTCATTTATCTACACTTTTCCAACCCTGATTTATCTGAACGCTACCTTAAACAACTATGGTCACAGTATGTTACTGTTACCATGCTGCACATGTGACTACAGTGGGCGTTGTGATCATTAAACTCCTGAAGTGGCTACATACTGTACTATACTTGTCATACATTATGTCTGCAACCCTGTCTGAGATTGTCAAGAGACATGACAAATTTCTTCCCATGATTTAAATTTGCTGATGCCTGCAGCGCACTAAAGTAGATTTTCACAGGATCGCATCCCGTTTTAACGGGGAGGGGATGTTGGTGTCTGAAGAACATCACAGCATGACTTAATCTTCTTTCCATTTAATTTATAATGGGACTATGGCTGCTAGTGTCAGTGTGATATTAGACTCTTTAGGCTGAGGTTGAGCGTGTCGACAAGCCCAAACTGTTTGCCTATGAGAGAGAGAGATGGATGGATGGCAACCATGTTCCAACCCAACAGTCCTCTTACATCAGAGAACAGTTTAGTCTGTGAAGACATGATTACTGAATATCAGAGGGATAGATGGGGCTTGTTGCATAATGGAAAGGTCATGAAACGTGTATGTCCACTGGAGGGCAGTGTTTCACTAGAGATAAGTAAAAACACCATCAATTCCCTGATCATCTATCTAAAGATCCCTGTTGTGTGTCATTCTTGTTTGTATGTTAGTGGTGAGTGGTGCAAAGGTAACAGAAGGAGTAAGGGATATGAAATCCTGAGCATCATTTCATTCACCAGAACCTGATCACTGTTGTTCACCGTGGGTCACTGTGCTCATGCTTTACACTTCAGTGTTGGTTATGAGGACATTTGCCAAGTTTGACACTGAAATTGAAGAGCTTGATTAATTATTCTGTCTTGAACCACCAACATTGTGATTAAAGGTCGACCCGCTCTAACCCCTGAGCCACAGCTGCCCCAATGTAGGAGCAGTCAAATCTTTACAAACCATTTAAATGATTAAACCTGCATTAAAGGACCAGAGCGTAACATTTTGGAGGATCTACTGTAATAGGAGAAATAGAAAATAATATTGATGACTATGATTTCATTAGTGTATAATCACCTGAAAGTAAGATGTTTGAGAAGAAGTCCTTCACATCTACACAGGGAACAGGTCCCCTTCACAGAGTCCACCATGTTGCTTCGCCATGTTTCTACAGTAGCCCAGAACGGACAAACCAAACACTGGATCTACAGAGAGCCAGTCGTGTTTTTACGTTTCCTGAGGGCCACCGTCGTTCTCTGATACACTTGTGAAACTGTGGTAAAGTGAGTCACAGAGTGTAAAATCACCAGCCACTGACTTCTGTTGCTCCTAAAGTAGTGTTATTATGGTAAGGATGACCTTTGAGCGAGGTGAACAGCGTTAACACGGTTTTGCACTCGGCAGCTCATGTCACTGTAGTCTTGGAGGAGTGAGCGGAGGGATGCTCAGTTGGTTGCCATCTGCAACCACACCACTAGATGGCACCAAGTCCTACACCCTGTACCTTTAATTGATTTTTAGTTATTGTAAGGAAATATTGTAAATAGATAATTGATAAATCCAAAACTCTTCACCTACTCTCCGGGGAGATATCCTTCTCTTTAAATCTTGTCTTGTTGCCAGTAACTTTATCAGAGCTTTTTATTGGTGGTTTTAGTGGTGAGAGTGAACTAAACTTTAAATCTGAAAACCAAAAACAAGGAGCTGAAAGATTTTTAAATGCTCCGCAGAGCTTAGGGGAACTGCAGAGTCAGAGTAGTAATTATGGCTTCGTCTCTACAAACGACACCTTTTAAATTACACAGTCATTTAATAAAATTGTTATGCAAAATACTGAGTAGAACAGCTTTAAAAATTCAGATATACAAATTCAATTTCCAGTGTCTAACTATTGTCTCCCCATTGAAAATAATTGCAATGTGTCGTCATTTAATCAACTTTACTTTGTGTGCATCAGACAGTGATAAAAAACAGTTAATTACAAAGAAGAAAGGTCTCTATCCAATGACACATACACTAGTTTTCAAATGACAGCTACTGTATGGATGATAACTCGGGCTCAAGGTCTCAGTTGCCATAATTAGGATGCAGGCCATTTACATGCATTAGTGCAATTGGTGCAAAATAAGATGTGGATTAATAATTGACTGCCAACTGCTTGAACACATGCTGAGCAGAAATAGATCCAGACTCAGAACGCTGTTAATGAAGCAGAAGAAACAGGGTCGGTCATAACGGATGGTGTCTGTCTGCAGGCCGATAGATGTCAATGACTATCACTCTTCACTGGATTGACCCTCATCACCAAAATTATGTATAAATTGGACCTGCGTGTATGTGTTTGTACTGTTTGTGTTAGTTAAAGCTCCCGTGTGCAATTATTTTGTGCTTTCAGCATCTTTATTCTAATAACACAAGTTTTTGTTTGCAGACAACTGATCCCAGTGAAAAGTGATGTCTACATCGCTGTTGGCAAATAGTGATACTCGGCATAAAGAATGGATTGTAGGTTCAGTTTTTGAAGCTAGAGTGAAGCTACAGATATCATATGAAACTAGGAGCTAAGGAATCCACTGGTACCAACTACGTCATGTTAGCTTGTCAGGAAGGAGGTTAAATAACGCTCTAAAGTTGGCATGGTCATTTTCAATGGGGTCTCTTGACTTCTGACCTCAAGATATGTGAATGTAAATGGGCCTCATGAAACTTTACAGCCACAAACTAACTACAAACTAGAGACGTAGAGCATTCAGAGGATGGATGGTTTTCCTAGTTAGACTGAAAATAAGGGGGTTTCTGACCAGTTTACACAACAGACGTGATTGCCATCTAATTGCCAAAAAATGCAATTCTTGCAGAAATCTCCAAATGTCAAAAATTTTGGATGCCAAATCACAGCACATATTTTTCCAAGGTGTTCCACGAGGTCTTGGTGTCTTAATGTGGTATTTATTTATTTATTTTTTTTATCAATTTGTGATGGGTAAAAATGGTTAAATTGAAGTGTAACAAATGGTATCAACCAAAAAACTGCTGCAACAGCATACCTCTATCATAATGTTTATCAGTTTATTTATACAGAAATGGGTCTATTGTGGGTCTCACAGGTTTAAACCACTTATGTCAGAGATGTATAAGCAGACATTTACCTACAAATATTATTAAATGAAATGCTACTGTTGGCAGGTCTTACCAGAGGTGCAATACACGTATGATGAATATATTCAGTGTGAGAAGAAGAACGAGAGAAAACAATCCAATTGTCAGTGCATTAGCATTAACCCTGTGTTAGCTTTAGCTTTAGCCTGGTAGTGTGTAATAGCATCAGCATGCGCGGCTGTGCCTGCCGGGGTGGCACAGCTTGTGAATTTAGAGTGGGCTCCCACAGCTCGGAAGATTAGCGCCCGAGTGCATTCAAGTCCATGTGCGAGGGCCGAGTTCCAGGAAGAATAGCCCTTTATTGGGCCCCAAGTTGAATCCTGCTGCTTCCCTTTGGCCCAATAGAAAGCTGCAGTAACTGACAGTCCTTTACAATCAGCCAACACTGGTGGAGGTTTTGGGGCTCTCATTCTTTTTCTTCACTCTTTCTCCCCAAAAGGATTGATTTTGAAATTACTCTTTCCTCTGCCCAGTGTGTGTATGGGTTGGTATATTTGTGTGCATTCGTCCGTATATGGGTTTGTGTGTGTGTGTGTATTTGGGCGTGCACACACACACACATGCACACGTTTGAATGCCAGTCTTGGCAATTGTCTTAATGGGATAAGGGGAGACGATGGTTCCTGTTGGGGGGATGGGACTGTGGGAATGACATGGGAAAACACACACACGTTGTATTCATGGCACTAACAGCTATGTTGTCGGTTGATTCAAAGCAAAGGTGATATGTGGTGACTTGTTAGCTCCCAAATACACCTCAGGGCTGTAAATCCTCTGCACACTAGCCAAAACAGATATGACTCACCTTTCAGCTGGACTGAAACTTTTTTTTTTTTTGCAAAACAAAACATAATCAGAAAAGCTGATGACTCGTGTGCTCGGTGTTAGAGTGCATCCATAGTTTTAAGCTTTTAGATCTTTTTGTTGATGTTGGTTATTTCACTCAGAGCAACACTCTGGGTCATTTAAGGAGAATGAAGGAAGTGACATTGTAGATTACTGAAAGACGCCGTTGCAATGAAGAGATCTGACCAGTAGGGGTCATCTGTGGCATAATATTCATAAAGGCCTTCAAGCTAACCTATACTGTAGTATCTCAGTTTTACCAACCTTTTTGGCTTGTGACCCATTTAAACAAATCAATATCTACTCATAACCTCTTGTAATAAGCTGCAGCGTTACACATAGATGATGAGCAGTTCATTTCTTTTTTAGACTGATTTATTTGAAGGACTTTTGGAGGCCTGAAGTCTGAAACTGGCAACTCCATCTGTGGAAGTTGGAGGAGCCGGACTGGGGAGGGCTGTGGTTCCAGGGTGGAGGATACTGTCCTTACTGTGTTGAGATCCAGTTGTGCTGTTTGGAGGGAAACTAGTCCGATCCTTTCCTTTGTTTCTCCAGGGTTAGCAGTTTGGTGACCTTGAGAGAGCAAGGGAGAAAGAGAGAAAACAAACTTTTATTGGATCCAATTTCACATGTATGTGTGAATGAGTCTCAAGCTACAGTAACCAGTGGTCACTGAGTCCATGGGTGGAGCTCAGAGACTCAGAGATCATGGGAAGTGTAGTTTCACTGTCTTTTCCACCATCTTGGATGGTGGTTCTAACAGACCCCTTGGGGGTCTTGAACGGCAGGTTGGGAACCACCATCTTATGAACTCAAATCACATCCTGAGCAGATAATAATGACAAAATCACCATTGAAAGACATGTCAGACTTCTTGCAGGTGTTGAATCTGTTATCTTTGAAGGTTTCCTATTGATCTGAAAAAAAAAATTAATTAATCCTGTCATCTGAAATGAGGACAACAATAATAATCTTACCTATAATTCATGTCCTGCTTCCCAGAAATAATGATCAGTGGCAATGGAGTTACTTTGGATATTTATTCTTGACCTCAGAAAGAGCTGTTTGAATAAATGGATCCCATCATAAGGTCAACTTACTGGTTTATTACAAAGCTTCTTGATTAGAGACGGAGGTTACAGTCTACCGCCATATACGACCACCTGTTATGACTTACTTAGGTCACATGATACCTAAACCATCTCCATGACAACAATATGTGCTGATGAAGGCATGAATAGTCAGAAATGTGGTTATTGAGTTTAGAGGCCAAATGGCCTTTCTATGAGTGTATTTGAACAGTTCATACCAGTAACATTTCTCTTTAAAAGTGAGATTGAAGCAGGTCTAGTTTTCTGCTGCCAGTTGCAACTGATGATTATTTGTATCACACATTCATTGTGTAAAATGTCCATCAGAATTTCCAAAGGCTTCTGAATCTTTGGATACTTTCATTTGTCATTTGCAATCATATATAAAACATAAAACAGCAAGTCCTCTCATTTGCGCAGCTGGAAGCGGCAAATACATGTGCAATAAATAAATGATTGATTATCAATATTGCCAGCAATAAATGTTCTATCTATCGACTTATGTATATAAGAGAGAGATCGATAGATCGATTGATCACTTGAGCTCAAGACCCAAGAAAAACAACAGCATCCGTTTTTTTCAGCAAATTAACACTTCTGACCAGACTGGGAGGAATTAATTAGAGAACTAGTAGTCAAATCATGGACTGAAATGAAAACCTCCTGGAGCTGGATGACATAAGATTTAAACAGCAGTGATGTTAAAGATATATTCAGAGTTATATAATGAATTAAGATGCATAGCCTGGGAACACACAAAGTTGTGCACTCACACACAAACACGTTACTTGCTTGCCTTCACGCTCAGAGACACAATCACACTCCGTCCTCAGGTGACAGCAGATGGACAGGTGTGTGATTAGCGTCCAACCTCTAAACCTCACAGGTATAATACCCCCAGTCCCCCACACATTGTCGATACTGAGATGTCAGCCTGCGATAAGTGAAATGACAAATTCAGAGGAAGACGCGGGGGTGTCGTATATCCCAGATATGTCATCTGGAGGTAAGGATGAGCTGAGGAGGGGGAGGTGGATGAATAATCGTGAGAGGGAGAGACAGAGAGAGACAGAGAGAGACCGCCAGCAGCCATTATTTGTATGATATCTCCAGTTTGTCTTCATCCCCCATGGTCCATTGCACTCCAGGATGTACTAATAGCTTGTGCATAAAAGGCTGTCTGGAGGTGATGAGACAGACAGTACTAAGAATAGCTGAATGTATAATTGCACATCAGGTTTAATAATATCAGTCTTCCGTGAGAAGTCTGCAAGGTGAAGGGCTTGAGTGAAATTATTACCTTGGTGCTGATCTCACCTGTGACTGTGGGCGAATCTGACAGTAATCAATACTGACACTTTTGACTGCATTTGGTGCTTCTGTCAGAGACTTCAAGACTTTATCGGACCACAGAATCCTTTAACAAAAGCAGTGAAATGTTTACTTTTAGAGACTGAACGTCAGTTTGCAGGAGACGCCTACGAACTCCATCATTCTGCTCCCTTCAAGCCACGTCCGTGACCAAAAAGAAGTTCGTTCAAGTGTGTGCCATTAATATACTTATTTTAAACTTAATATAAGAGAGCACACTTCCAGTTTATTTTTATGTACTTATCAGAGATACACAACAAAATTATACTAAGTATACTTGGCTTATGTCTACATTTTGATAGATAAGCCTATTAGAGTGTGTGAGTGTATTTTTTTAAATATATGAATTTATTTCAATTCATGAAGAATTTTCTACGTTTTTGCATTCTCCGTTCACTGTGGAGGGATACAAGAAAAAATACCTTATTTATTTTTTTCAGTTTCATCCCAAACATCAAGTCAAATGGCAAAAATCTCTTCATGTAATGCATAAATCATTGGCCAAGCACTAGAAGTTGGAGAAAACTTACAATTATAGTTGCAGTAAAAAGTATTCAACCATTAGTTTACTGAGAGTATACAGTAAAGAGTTTCGTTAACAAAATAATATCTTTAAAAAGCTTGGGAACCCCTTGTCTGAAATATCACTGTATGATGTAGCTTTAAGTCCACAAACATGCACAGATTTGTATATGTAGTATGTTGATGCATGAAGTTTGGCTCTGCCCACCTTTAACCCTGAAATGAGGTCTAATCAGCCACAATGAAGACACCTGAGAGGTGTGCGCAGCACTGTGGCTCCTCTCTGTTTAGCCACATTCGCCCCATCTGCCACATGCAGAAGGAACATCTGCTCGGTGTGAAATTCACTTATTAGAGACATTTTTTGTCAACAACTCAGCAGAACAATCTAGTGAAGCTGACTGCTTAACTCAGCCAAACCAAATGAAGCGCTCCTTCTGCAGCACTTATACCCTTACTGCTCACACTGCAGCAGCAAGCACCCAGTGATGTGAGGTAAGACATAATATTGTTTTTAATACATGCTAGTCTATGCCAAAAACCTTTGCGGGAGATCCATTTCAGCAGAAAGAAATTTGAACTGTTTTTAGTAGTAAAAATATAGTTGAGTGATATAATGTGCAGAGAGATTCAACTCATAAAGTGCTATTTGTCTGTATTGCTGCTTCGCATGCTGGTACACCAACACTAGTCTCTAACAGTATTAATATTCAGCATACCAATATGAGCCTTCTCAGCTCTGTTGCATGTGCACGGGGGTGTTTCTGGCAGGTCTCACTCACTACTGGGTGGCCTGGTTGGTAGCTACTCAACACTCCCCTCTTGCCAAGCAGAAAGCTATTGGACTCAGTAAGGTGTGTGTGTGTGTGGTATGTGTGTGTATATGCCCACGTGTATGTTTGTGACTCAAGCTTAATTATCACACCCTCATACCATTATCAGCTACAGTCACACTGTTGTTGTGAATGTAAATACTACCTTTTGTTGGACACCAGACTAATTGTGGCATGGGGATAAAATGAATTCAAGTGGGCTGAATGGATGCAGTGGATTGGCTGCAGCTAGTGTGTTGAACCTGAGTTCGGGATCTGTTGCGCTGAGCTCTTTGTCTTGCATTTCCCCTAGCTTCTTTTCTCCTCGCTTTCCCTCGCAGTTTCTTTTTGTTGCTGGTGAAAATTGTGCATCAATGCGGTCTAAGGCTTTCTCAGTGAAGTGACCCGTGTTTAAATGTTGTGGGGGCGTTTTGTTGAATTGCTCAAGCAAATTGCTGTTGATATGAAGATGTGGTGTGGTGTCTCTATTGAGCTGCAGGTTTATACACTTGGGAAAGTGCAGCATTGAAAGGCAGATCTGGCTGAAGTTATGACTTTGTCCTTTGTCCGTCAATTTGGGTTCTTCCTTTGAATGGGCTCAGGTCCAAACACATGTTGACAGAAGACAAGAGGAAAGACTTCCTATCAAAAATCCTCTTAAAGGATGAAGCAAAAGTTCAGTCAAGACAACTATCTGAGTTTTTCCTTTTTGGGTGTTTCCTTTTTCGCTTCCAATAATATTAAATTACAAATGCTTTTATCCTTTAGTGTACTTATAAAAAGTATTATTTTCAGGTCCTTTCTACTTCACTATTTGTATGTTTTTATTAAAGTGTACTTTAATTCAGTATACTCACACTTCCTGTTTTTGGTTATTGATGTCCAGTGCGTAGGACTTATACTTTGACTGTACTGGTGACATAAGTCAATAATTATTGTTGACTTTCTCCAACAACTATCTCTCAGATCAGACATTCTTGCCAGCGAGAAATGTGAATTCACAAGTGCATTGTTATGCACTGTGTCAAATATAATGAAGAAAGGGTTAATTATGTTTCCAACAAAAGGAAAAACTGGATGAACATGCTGTTATAAACTCAGAGAGGGGTGATATATTTTTCTCTTTATTTTAGGTTTATGTATATGTGTATATATGTATAATATGTGTTTTAAATTAGCGGTCCTGCTCTACATCCTCCGGTCCGGTAGGTGGCAGTATGCAGCTAAAAGTAGCTCCGCTCTCCGCCAGAAAAGCCACGCCACGTCCGATCAGTGCACGGCATCACTGGGTGCTCAGCGCGTACAAAGTCAAGTCTAATCACAAATATTGTGTCGGTTTTTACGGTATTTTAAACAGAGATATAAATATGTCTCTGCAGGCACAGATGCGGGGTCTATTTTCAAACCGATAATACGTCCATCATGCGGGATGTAGCACACAGGAAATGTAAATATTACTGTCACCTGCAGGGAGACCTGGAGTCGGAGCTGGGTTAGCCTGACGCCAAGAGCCGAAGAGGGCCGCAGCCACAGCGATATTTATAGGAGGTAAGTTACACAGTAATGTGAAGTGATTATGAAATAATCTGTGAAACGTCGGTAGTAGTCTCTAGAAATGTAACGACGATAACTCAGCGTTAGCAGAAAAGTTAGCCAGCTAACAGCTAGCGTTAGCTTGCTCCTAGCTAGCTAGCTCGCTCAGGCTACGTTGGTTTGAGTGACATCTTTAATAAAGGAGCAGATCGCCCAGAAGTAAAGTCATTGATTGATCCATTGCGACATCGACGCCCACCAGCAAAGACAAGCTTGGACTGAAACCGACTACCAGACGCCATAAAACGCTGTACAAAATAAAACAAAGTTGTTTTTATTTTATTGTCATATTCTACCGAAAACACCTGTTAAATAATATTAATATAGTAGGCGTCAGGTCCAAAATGGCGACAGCAGCTGTTGTCAGAAAACACAGGAGTGTCGTCTGTTGTTTTAGTTTTACTCAATTATTCAGTAAAAATAAGTATCTGGTCAATGTGAGTTATAATGTTATCATGCTGTGTTCAAAGGTAATTTAGTTTTTGGTAAGAGATGTAAATTAATCCAGTTGTTTGAAGGATAGATTTGTTTTGTTTTCACACCAATATGAAACAGACATTAAAGATTTGTGGCCTGTTTACTTCCTAACACTAGCTCTCAGCAGCTTATAATACATCATTAAACTACTAAGTTAATGCAAAGATTTATTTCAATCAAATCAGATGTAGAAATAGAAATGCAAACATCTATTTGGTGTTATTGTTTTTATGCAAATGACCACTGCAGATAACAGAGAAATGGGATAAAACTTCTGGTCAGTTTACACAGACTTCGGGACGGTTGAAATTATTTTTCAGATGGTAGTAAAGGTTAGGAGCGTATGCCTTGTTAGTTTAAGGTAATTAGGTCAACGCTTTCTGCACAGGTGACCATGACCAGTGAGGAGGGTGATGATGGTGGAGGAAGAGGAGCCGAGGTGACGGGCAGCCAGAGGTTTTAGTGGACTTACATGAGAAGACTTCGATGGCTGACAGGTGGGTGTTTGCATGCTGGAGATGCCAGGGTTAGCTCTGCAGCGTAGGGCTGCACAAATATGGCAAAAATGACAGTCAGGATTATTTCGGTCATTATGGAGATAAGTTATTTATCACAATTATTCATATATTTTAGCGACAAAATATTATTATTGTAATTTCACTTTTTGATAGAATGCTGCTTTCACTTCTACAGTCTCATATTTCTGTATTTTTTTTGCTAGGTGCATTTATACTCTGCTGTGAAAAAGTATTAACCTCCTTCCTGATTTCTTATATTTTTTCTTATCTGTCACGCTTAAATGTTTCAGATCATCAAACAAATTTTAATATTAGACAGAGATAACCTGGGTAAATACAAAATGCATTTTTAAATGATGACTTAATTTATCAAGGAAAAAGAAAAGCTATCCAAACCTGCCTGGACCTGTGTGAAAAAGTAATTGCCCCTGGACCTAATTTCTGGTTGTGCCACCCTTGGCGGCAACAACTGCAATCAAGCATCTGTGATAACTGCCAGAGTCTTTTACATGTCTGTGGAGGAATATTGGCCCACTTTTCTTTTGTTGGTATGATTTTCTTTTTATGAAATGCTGTTAGTTTTACGCCAGATGTATCGGGAAGCACACCTTCCAAATAGTTCAACCTTTGTCTCGTCAGTCCACAGAATATTTTCCCAAAAGTCTAGGGGGGTCAATATGTTTTTTGACAAATGTGAGACGAGCCTTTGTGTTGTTTTTGGTCAGCAGTGGTTTTCTCCTTGGATCTCTCCCATGATGCCATTTTTGCCCGGTCTCTGTCTCATTGTTGAATCTTGGACACTAATCTGAACTGAGTCAACTGAGGCCTGCAGTTCTTTAGATGCTGTTCTGGGTGTTTTTGTGATCTTGGATGAATCGTCGATGTGCTTTTGGAGTAATTTTGGAAGTTCAGCCACACCTAGGAAGGTTCACCACCGTTCCAAGTTTTCTCCATTTGTGGATACTGTCTCTCACCGTGGTTCGCTGGAGAGCCAAACCCTTAGAAATGGCTCTGTAACCCTTTCCAGACTGATAGATGTCAGTGACTTTGTTTCTCATCTGTTCTTGAATTTCTTTAGATCGCAGCATAATGTGTTGCTATTTAAGAGCTTTTAACCTCCTGAACTTTGTCAGACAGGCTCTATTTAAGTGATTTCTTGATTCAACAGGTCTGGCAGTAATCAGGCCTGGGTGTGGGAAGTGTAATTGAACTCAGCTTTTCAAAAAAATGTGGTTAATCACAGTTAATTCTTTTACTTTTTCACATGAGGCCAGGTAGGTTTGGATAGCTTTTTTCCCTTAATAAATAAAATACTCATTTAAAAACTGTATTTTGTATTAACTCAAGTTATCTTTGTCTAATTAGAAAATTTGTTTGATGATCTGAAATATTTAAGTGTGAGAAAAATGCAAAAATATAAGAAATCAGGAAGGGGGCAAATACTTTTACACAGCACTATACATGTTTTATTTAAATGGTATACCAAATTGCAAAATTACAAACATGGTTTGTTGACATTAGAAATACACTTGCATTACAATTCTGTCACCAGTGTGTTTGAAACATACTTAAATCATTCAAGTTAATTTGATGGTGACCATGTTTTAATCCACATCTTTGTGTTTTTACAGATGTTCCTCGGCAACTCTACGCATCAGGTCTCTAAACGCCTCTACCGAAGAATCAGCAGCTGAAGAATGTCACTATTTAGGACCGGGCCACATTAATCTTTGGGAAAGACCCCCTGGCCAAGTCTAACTTTTACTGGGACTGGAGGGGGGCAAAAGACGGGAGGCAAAAGACCGACTTGACCCAAAAGACCGACTTGACCCATAGAGAGTGAATTCAATTCTAGGTACAGATAATCTGTATTAATGCCATCATTATGAATGGATTTCAGTGTAATATGTTGTCTATGTGATCAAGTCTTAAATCCCACGCTTCCTTCTTGTTTTCACAGACACAGTGAGACACAGATTCCCTAATACTGAGGCCTCGAGATCCGAGCCCTGCAGCGGAGGAAAAAGGCTACACCAAGGTAACACCTCAGTGATCGGCCACAGCCGACATCTTGACTTAGTGTTTCTCTCGAAGGCCAATAAAGCCAATAAATTGTACGAGTGTAACCATCATGCAAGGTTTTTTTGTTTTTACAAGCTGTAAAGTGTGTAAAATTTGTATTAATCTTTTAATGTTATTAAGGCTTATCATTGGAGCTACCAACGCTGTACACAATTAAGTTTACCTGACTGTACTACAGCTACAGCTATCAATTATTTTAGTATTGATAGTGCTGAGGGGTCAGTGTAACAGAAGGTCTAGTGTGTTTGATGGTGCATTGTGCATCTTTCCATTGTTCACTCTGGATCCTCCATCGTTTCTCAGACAAACAGAAGCACATGGCTACTTATGCAGAATGATGACATCACACGTCCTGAAAGACAAACAGAGATGATTGGTCGGGACCAACGTGTAGTCTCATGGTCACGGCCAAGTCACGACAAGAATTTGACTCTCCTTCGTCTAATCTGACATAATGACCATTGTAACCATCAAAAGTATTGTGTAGTCTAGGGGTGGGACGGTTCGTAAAATTAACGGTTTGGTTCACGGTTTTTGGTTCGGTACAGTAGTAAACAGTATTTATGGTACCGCAAGGAGGCCAATTTAAATCCCAATTTCAACAGTTTTTCATTTCAACAGTAGACTAGGCTAACATAGGGAGCAAGTGCCACTGTGTTATTTAAAAATAATTAACAAATAAAAAACAAAATATAGGTTCAGACCATCAACAAAAAGTGCATCAGGACAGACAGCACTAGACCTGTTTTTTAAACAACAGTAACATATGTCTGTCTAGTCCCTGATATTTAAAAAATAATTAAAAACACACAGAGGCTGAGGGCCATCAACATCAGGTGCAGCATAAACCAAACACACTGTTTCACAACAACGCTGCTCTGTTCGTTCTGTTTTCATGTCCTTCTGCTAGAAGATGAGTTTGTCCACATTCAGCCCTGGATGTCCATCCGTCTGTAGCCAGAGCTACATGGTCTGTGTTGGACGGTCCTTTTACAATTCCTCGTCGTGCCTGTTCATACAGTTTGGGAATTACTGTGTATCTTATGTGTCTGAGAGAAGACACATTATAGCGTGGCTCAAGTATCCTAATCATTGCGCTTTCCTCCCCGACTCTCTTCCTCCTTGAATCATTTACGGAGACATCACTCCGGTGTGTCCGTTGATAGCACATCATATTAGAAGTATTGCTGCTAGCATAAGCCACATGTGTTGCACTGTGCTTACACACAGTTGATGTTTTATCCACCACTTTTTTCCCGTCACTGTCATACGTAACACTAAATCCATAATGCTCCCACGCAGCAGAGGGAAACCGACGCTGGTGAATCGTCTACCTGTCACCACTCGCCATTTATTTAACGGAATAACAGCCATACTCTGCACTTCATCAATGTCTCTGCCAACTGAGAAGTTTGAGAAGGAAGGAGGCTGATTCACATGTCATCAACGCGTTCATTTGGCTGGACAACACATGCGCTGTAAAATCTGGTCCGCCCTCGCCAAAATTGAGCCGAGAACGCACGACCGCAGCTTCTGTTACACTGCGCATGTGTTATACCTCATATTCCTGTCCGCCATGTCCCAGCCTCTTTCCATACGCCTTGATTTCTAGTGTGACAATAAACGGGATGAAAAAAATACACAATCATCTTTATAATCTATTTCAAATGAACCAAACAATACATACACGACCTGAACCACGGCTAGCGACCCGAATGGTTCAGTTTTTTACCAGAACTGTGCCCACCCCTAGTGTAGTCTGATCCTGACATTTAAGCATCTTTTTAATTCATTATTTAACTTTTTTTTATTTGCTTTATCTTATGGTTGCAGTTGTGTCTGAAAAGCGTCGCGCATAGCACGTACCTAGTTGATGATATGATGATGTCATTTTTGGCTCACGTACCCTTGTGCTGGGGACACTATGTTGTTTCTTTCACATGAACCGCAGATTTTTAGAGTAGCCGGACTTGGTTTTATCTTTCAACCAGACTGTATTTCACCAGTGATTCTGAGTAGCTGCGACTGGGTGTGTGATGCAGTCAGGCAACTATATCACGGTGTCAGCACTGAGAATGCTTACTAAGGCCCTTTTCTCTCTGCTTTGGTTTTTCAGGCACATGTGAGCCGTGGACTACTTTACCAGGAGGAATAGTAGGGGCTGAGACTGTGTTAATAGGCTGTGGAGGTGTTGAGGAGCTGATGCCATAGATTTCCTGTGACCCTTGCCTGGCACTGGATGATTGAGAGTCTTGCTGTCATCTTCAGGGGCCAGAGGGAGGCTGAGACAGTGGCATGGTCCCAGTGGGACACTGGTGATGTTGAGTCGTTCTTATTTGATTTATCAACATGTTTGGTCATATGCAAGCTGTTCTGCCTTGCATTTAGCAGTGATATTTTGTCTTTTTTTCTGCAGATTCTTTGGTAATGAAGTGTGAGTGCCTGTAGGTTGCATACTTTTTGTTTTGTTCTGTGGCAGCAACAAGCACCCGATTCGACTGTTATCATTTCATTAAATGTGCATTATCAGTTGTGATAAGCCTCATAGTTTTGGGTTCAGTAGGAGCCTGCTACACCTACTACGTCGTAAAAGTGCAAGCGAAACTTACAAGCAACACATTCTAATAAATTGAATGAAAAATTATGTTCTGAACATAAACACAAGTTTGTTTACATGTGGGCTTCAAAACCACTTAGTCAAAGCTGCAGTAGGCTGAATGTTTTTGGCATAAGTAGGAAAAAAATCCATAATAACCTTTCAGCATATTCTGAGAGAAAATGAGACTTCTGCACCTCCTCATGGCTCTGTTTTAAAGCCTTAAAACTTCTAGTCTGTAATGGGAGACTTAAGCCAATCACAGGTCATTTCAGAGAGAATATTGGCTGTTCTTTCAATGGGCAACTATCAATTGCGAATTCTGATCAAACAAAACTAGGCAGCGCTGATCAAATTTCAATCAATATTCTGTTACTGTAATGACTATTTATCCTCTCTAATGTTTTCAGAAACATCTTGTAGTTACTGTTTGGCTGTAAAATGAGAAGGTTCGCTCCGGCTGGTATTTCCTCAATTGATCTCAACATGGCTGCCGGGTCACAAACGTTCTCAGCGCTGCTAAGTTTGACCATTTGATCAGAGTTTGTCAGAGTGATTGACAGAATTCTACTTACTGCTGCTTTAAGTTTAGGGAAAAAGATCGTATTTTGGCTTAAAATAGCTAAGTTTCAAAAGTGAGACTTAAACTCCTTGTGAACACAGAGACATGTTGGTTTCACACAGGATGCAAACACTGGTCATCTGGGTGGAAGTCCTGTGTTTTGTGTCCCATCCATCACCTCTGACTTCGATCCTATATGTAGTTTCATGCTGCCGCTACAGCGGCCATCTTCTGCTTTTGTTACTCTCATAATTACCAGGGTCGCCAGAGGTGATTGCTTTCAATTCTTCTTTCAGTGGTCACCCATGTGAACTGATGATGGAACCTATTAGTGGATGTAGTAGGCCACTTCTGACCCACATCTATGAGGCTTTTATCACTGATAATGGCCATTTAATGGCCTGAAAACAGTCTAACAGTCAGCTGTTACAAGGGGTTTAAATAAGATAAGCGATTGCTTTATTAGTCCCACAGTTAGGAAATTTGCGGTGTCAGCAGCAAAGGGGATAGTGCAAAAATCAGGACAATTAACCCAATGCACAAGTGGAAAAATAGCTATTGCCCGGTGATTGGAATGTAATTCCACTTAAAGTATTGCACAGTATGATTTGAAGTTTACACCTAAGCAGTAGTGATACTGCAGTCAGTGTACAGTATAGTGCAGTGCGGTCCTACAATAGCACTCTTTCACACGCTTAGAGTAGCAGCCTGTTGCTGATGGAGCTCTCCAGTGCTTAGATAGTGTCCTGTTTGGGGTGGAAGTAGTTCCCCGTCATGGATGACCGCTTGGCTATCATCCTCCTCTCAGATCATTCTTAATTTTTGTTACTGGGCTGTGTCGCAAGGAGGTGTGCTTGGACCGTAATCGTTCAAAATAACAGTGCATCTTAAAGATGAAATATCAATGTTTTCACTTTGCATTGTTTATTTATCATTAATGATTGAATCCATGTATCGATCCAGATTTATGTATCGTTACACCCCTAGTGGTTACTGGATGATAACTACCCATTTCTTCTAGTTGTTTAAAAACAAACCCTTGTCTCCACTTTCATGAAGCGGCTGTGGGCTTAATTCATGTCGTGCTGTAAGTACAGCACAGGGCCTACTGAGGGCTTACTGAAGTGGTAATCTGATATACCTTTGTGTGATCCTTGAACCTGTTATTTTTTTCAAAATTCATGGGCATTAATATGTTGTTACAACAGCCTTTGATCCCATTCAGCCACAAGCACATTAGTGAGTTGGCATTCCAATTCCTCCACACCAACCTGGGGAAACCATTTCCTTATCGGCCCGGCTTGTGGCTGTGCATGGGGCACACTGTCATGTTGAAACAGACCTCCCCTAAACTGTTGCCACCAAGTTGGAGTCACACTATTGTGTAAAATATCATCATAAGATGGTAGCCTCGATTGAAACTAAGGAGCCTCACCCAATTCATGCTAAACAGCTCCAGACCAAAATTAATGACCAAAACACACATGCTTTTGGCAATATAGTCTATCAATGAGCAGTGGCAAGCAACACAATGGACATTTTGAAAGGACAATAGTTTCATGATAGCAGTTTCACTTTTCACTATTTTTAAAAGCGAGCCCACGACAACCCCTGAAATATCGCCTACTTTAGTGTAGTAATGCAAATAATGCCACTAATTTAACACGTCATCACGTTAACTTTGCAACGCTAGTCAAACAGTTATATTAATTCAACTCTTCATTTTTTATTAACTCAGTGTCACTAAAAGTGTCAGCTTCAAATAATTTCAGAACTTAAAATCACAAGTTCAAATCTTGTTGCTTAAATAGGAACAATATATACAAAAACTGTATATACAAATAGAAACAATGTGTACTATACATTATTGGCAGTGACTATTAATTACTATTAACACAATTGCACAAGTGTAAAAAAGATATTGCACAGTGATTGGAGTGAAATTGCACAGTATGAACTGAAGGGGGTAGTAGTATGTTCCTACCAAATGGCATGAATGTCAACAACAGTGATATAAATACTCAGTCACAACCTGGTAGTCTGATAAAAATGGATGATAAAAATGTATTGAAATTAGGAAAAAATAACTATTTACAAAAGAAATGATCAATTGATCAAAGTGCAGATTTAGCTGGCTACTCATCCATCTAAGTAGGTGCAGTAGAAGTCACAGTCACCTCTAATCCATCTGAAGAAGCATCTTAACCTGCCGTCCTTCTCAGGCTGGACGTCCACCTCTTCTGTGTTGTCCTCTGCTTCTACAGCCAGGGACACCGTTGTATTCTCGACCCTGTAGTGGATGATCTTAGGTGCTATTGTCAGACAGCAGGGAGGCTGCTGACTGACTTCAGGTGTCACCTTGTCAGTGTCCGGTCAGTGTCCAGCTACAGCATCCTTTTGATCAAGTCCACCAATAGATGCTGATCACTCCGGTGTCCTCTGCTCATCAGTTGCTCGAGGTCATCAAGACGTGAGCTCGATGTATCTTGCCTCCTCAGCGTAGAACTCAGTGTTGTCTTGAATCTCCAGTGCTGCTGTTGGTCGCCGGAGCTCAGTTGGGTCAGGGCTGTGGCCAGCTCGTGCACAGTGGGTCGCAACTCTGTCATGAGAAGACCCTGTCTGCGTCATTCCTCCATGTCATCCAACAGGCCGGAGCTCGAAGACGAGACAGGTGAGATCGTTGTCACAGAAAAAGCCTTTGCACCCCACGATGCTGCAAGTGTCTTGATCCAGACACCGCAGTCGCCTCAGGATGTCAATTTACAGCCTTGTCTGTAGAGCTACTCCGGGGCGACCCTTGTTGACCTTGAAGGGTGGCCCTTGCTGACCTTGACGACCACCATGTTGCCCGTTTCAAGGTTGCAGCATTTGGTCACAATACCAAAGCCGCCCTCTGCAAGCAAGGGCTCCACCTTGTGGTTCTGTCCGAGTAAGCTCCTTTTGAATTTTGGGAGGTCGTCTGTGTAGGAGAACAGAGAGAGATGTGGTTAAGATTCAATATTCAAGACTTTTATTTGCCATTTGCTCAGATATAAGTGTACAGGGGCATTGGAATTATTGTACTGAGCTCTCAGTCATGTAAAAAATATGCTAAATACACTAAAATGCGTGCCTTATAATAATAAATAACCACATCCTGTCCAGTGAGTTTAAACTAATACCTTCAGGACAGCGTGACCTGCTGCCTCCCAGAAACACTAACCACTACTCCCAAGTCGTTCATTCCCTCCACTATCAAGCTGCTGGCCGCAGAGTAGTAGTAGTAGTAGTAGTAGTAGTAGTAGTAGTAGCTGTCTTGATTGAATGAAAAGGTTATTTTGAACATAAAGTTGTTTGGCACAAACCAAATGATGGTTGCCCGTGTTTGCAATTAGGTACATTGGTGGAATATGTTTTATGTGCAATACTCTTGGCACTTTATTCTATTTATTGTTTAATCTGATCTTGTTTTATTATTGTATTTGTTTTTATTTTAAATATTTTTACTCTTGTACTTTTTTTTTTTTTTAATCTTGCACCTCCCCATATGCCATCTGCTGCGTCTCCTCTGTCACTGTGACTGTGCATTATGAATGTTTGTCTCGGTGGACTGTAGAAACTGAATTGCTTGTTAAATATACACAGTGTTATTACCCATCTTGACATAAATAATTACTAAATGTGATTTAGTAAAATTTGTGAAGCATTTTATGGGTCCAAACACCACTTTTCCTCCTGTCAGAGCTGGTTAATGTGGCCCAGGAAAGGCAGGTTTGGGGTTCCCTGTTGGAGCTGTTGCCCCCACGACCCTGGATAAGTGTGAGGTGAGTGAGTGACTATACTACTTTTTCAACACACTATTGACTTCTTTTTTTTCTTCAACATATTATACGATGACTTACTTTTTTTGTACATAATATTCTGACTTTTTGTTTTTTTCAACATATTGATTTATTTTCTTGACATACTATGAGTTTTTTCAACATATACTATGCTTTTTTTTTTTTTTTATTACTACACTATGACTTTTTTTCAAAATACTATACTATGGCTTTTTTTCCAACACTACATTATGATTTATTTTTCGACATACTACACTATGATTTATTTTGTCAACATACTTTACTATGACTTATTTTACAACATATTCTATTACTTTATTTTTTCTGACATACTGAGTGACTATTTTCAATAAATTGACTTTCTTTTACAACATGTTACACTGACTTTATTTTTCCAAAATACTATACTATGACTTTTTAATTTGTCAACATACTATACTACGACTTTTTTTCATCATACTATACTGTGACTTCTTTTGATGACATACTATAATGACTTTTTGTGTTTCAACATACTATACAATGACCTTTTCAACATGCTATGACTATTTTTTCCAACAAACTATACTATGACATTTTATTTTGTCAACATACTATACTATGACTTTTTCCAATATGACTTTTTTCTTCAACATACTACAGTGACTTTTTTTTTAAATTCAAAATACTATACTATGACTTTTTTTTCAACATACTATACTATGATTTTATATTTTTTGACATACTATATTATGACTTTATTTTTTCAAAATAATATACTATACTGACTACGATGAATTTGTATTTTTTTCAATACAATATTATGACTAAAAATTTTTCAACATACTATGTTATGACTTTTTTAAAACATTATACTATGACTTTTTACTTAGTCAACATACTATATTATGAGTTTTAAAATACTTTTTCAACATACCACACCATGTTTTTTTCAACTGACTACACTATGACCTTTTTATTTTTTCAACATACAATGCTATGACTTTATATTTTTCAACATACTATATTATGACTTTCTAAAAATATTTTTAACACTATACCATTACTTTTTTTCAACATACTATACTATTACTTTTTGTTTGATTTTTTCAACATGATCGTACCATGACTTTTTTTTTCCAACCTACTATAATATGACTTTTTTTTTTCAACATACTATACTATGGCTTTTCTATTTTTTCAACATACTATACCATGGCTTTTCTATTTTTTCAACATATTATACAACACCTTTTTTCAATATACCATGGTATTTTTCATAATACAGTACTATGACTTATTTTTTAATATAGTATACTATAACTTAATTTTTTCCAAAATACTACACTGTGACTTTTTAATTTTTTTCAACATAATATACTATGACATTGTATTTTTTCAACATACTATACTATGATTTTTTGGGCACTGCCGAGGTGCCCCTGAGCAAGGCACCAAACCCCCAACGGCTCTGGGCGCTTGTCAGGAGCAGCCCCATCACTCTGACATCTCTCCATTGATGCATGTATATGTACTGTGTGAACAACAGAGTGTAAAACTGAATTTCCCCACTGTGGGACTAATAAAGGAATATCTTTCTTTCTTTCTATGCGACTTTTTTTCAACATACTACACAATGACTGTTTAAAAAAATTTTCAACATACTATACTATGACTATTTTTTCAATATACTATGGCTTTTTATTTTTTTAAACATACTATAGTATGACTTTTTTCAAAATATCCTATGACTTTACTTAGTCAACATACTACACTATGCCGTTTTTATTTTTTCAACATACTATACTATGACTTTTTTTCAACATACTATATTATGACTTTTAAATATTTTTTAACACACTATACCATGAATTTTTTTTCACAATACTATGACTTATTTTTTCAACATACTATACTATGACTATATTTTTAAAACATATTATACAACACCTTTTTTCAATATACCATGATTTTTTTCCATCATGCAGTACTATGACTTATTTTTTAATATAGTATACTATAACTTTTAATTTTTTTCAACATACTACACAATGACTATTTTTTAGATATACTATGGCTTTTTACTTTTTAAACATACTATACTATGACTTTTTTCATCATATTATCCAATGACTTTTTACTTAGTCAACATACTACATTATGAGTTTTTAAAATACTTTTTCAACATATTATACCATGACTTTTTTTCAACCTACTATACTATGACTTTTTTTCAACATACTATAACTTTTTTCAACGTACCATGATTTTTTTTCAACATACAATACTATGACCTTTTAATTTTTTCAACATACTATACAATGAGATTTTTTTCCAACATACTATATTATGATTTTTTTAAAAAATTTTCAGCATACTATACCATGACTTTTTTCAACATATTATACTATAACTTTTTTCAATATACCATGATCTTTTTCATCATACAATACTATGATTTATTTTTTAATATAGTATAACTTTTAATTTTTTTCAACATACTACACTGTGAATTTTTCTTTTTTTTTCAACATAATATACTATGACATTTTATTTTTTTCAGCACACTATACTATGATTTTTTCAGCACACTATACTGACTTTTTTATTTTTTGACATAATACACTGATTTTTTTCAACATACTACACAATGACTTTTTAAAAAAAATTCAACATACTATACTATGACTATTTTTTCAATATACTATGACTTTTTATTTTTTAAACATACTATAGTATGACTTTTTTCAACATATTATGCTATGACTTTTTACTTAGTCAACATACCATATGATGACTTTTTATTTTTTCCCCAACATACTATACTATGACTTTATTTTATTAACATACTATACTATGACTTTATTTTATTAACATACTCTACTATGACTTTATTTTATTAACATACTATGCTATGACTTTATATTTTTCAACATACTATATTATGACTTTTTAAAATACTTTTTCAACATACCATACCATGACTTTTTATATTTTTTCAACACCTTCATTACTTTTTTCAACCTACTATACTATGTTTTTTTTTTTTTTATGACATATATACTATGACTTTTTTTTCAACATACTATACTACTTTTTTTTTACTTTTTTCAACATACCATTATGACTTTTTTTATACTAAAAATATTTTTTCAACACTCTATACCATTACTTTTTTTTTCAACATACTATACTATGACTTTTTGTTTTATTTTTATCAACATACTATACTATGACTTTTTTTTTTTTTTTTTCAACATACTATACTATGACTTTTTTTTTTTATTTTTTCAACATACCATACTGACTTTTATTTTTTCAACATACTATACTATGACTTTTTTTTTCAACATACTACATTATGATTTTTTCACATTTTAAAATACTTTTTCAACATACCATACCTATGACTTTTTTTCAACATCTACTATACTATGACTTTATTTTTTCAACATACTACCACTTTTTCCACTACTTACTGACTTTTTTTCACATATATACTTTTTTTCAACATACTATATTATGACTTTTTAAAAATATTTTTTCAACACCCTATACCATTACTTTTTTCAACATACTATACTATGACTTTTTGTTTTATTTTTATCAACATACTATACTATGACTTTTTTTTCAACATACTATACTATTACTTTTTGTTTTATTTTTTCAACATACCATACCATGACTTTTTTTTCAACCTATTATAATATGACCTTTTTATTTTTTCAACATACTATACTATGACTTTATTTTTTCAACATACTATACTATGACTTTATTTTTTCAACATACTATACTATGACTTTTTTTTCAACATACTACATTATGACTTTTTAAAAATATTTTTTCAACACTCTATACCGTTACTTTTTTCAACATACTATACTATGACTTTTTTTTCAACATACTATACTATGACTTTTAAATATTTTTTAACACACTATACCATGAATTTTTTTCAACATACTATGACTTTTTTTTATTTTTTCAACATACTATACTATGACTTTCTATTTTTTAGACATACTATAATATGACTTTTTAAAATATTTTTTCAACATACTATACTATGACTTTTCTATTTTTTCAACATATTATACAACACCTATTTTCAATATACCATGTTTTTTTTCATCATACAGTACTATGACTTATTTTTTAATATAGTATACTATAACTTTTAATTTTTTTCAACATACTACACTGTGACTTTTTTATTTTTTTCATCATAATATACTACGACATTGTATTTTTTTTTTTCAACATACTACACAATGACGATTTCGATATACTATGGCTTTTTATTTTTTAAACATTCTATACTATGACTTTTTACTTAGTCAACATACTACATTATGAGTTTTTAAAATACTTTTTCAACATACTATAACTTTTTTCAATGTACCATGATTTTTGTTCAACATACTATACTATGAGATTTTTTTCCAACATACTATATTATGACTTTTTAAAAGATTTTTCAGCATACTATACCATGACTTTTTTTCAACAAATTATACTATAACATTTTTCAATATACCATGATTTTTTTTCATCATACAATACTATGATTTATTTTTTACTATAGTATAACTTTTAATTTTTTTCAACATACTACACTGTGACTTTTTCATTTTTTTCAACATAATATACTATGACATTTTATTTTTTTCAGCATACTATACTATGATTTTTTCAGCATACTATACTATACTTTTTTATTTTTTGACATAATATACTGATTTTTTTCAACATACTACACTGACTTTTTTCAATGCGACTTTTTTTCCAACATATTATACTATGACTTTTTACTTAGTCAACATACTATATGATGACTTTATATTTTTTTCCAAAATATTATACTGTGACTTTTTTTTATTTTATCAACATACTATGCTATGACTTTATATTTTTCGACATACTATATAATGACTTTTTAAAATACTTTTTAAACATACCATAACTTTTCTATTTTATCAACATACTAAACTAAACTAACTAAACTAACCTATAACTTTTTTCAATGTACCATGATTTTTTTTTCAACATACAATACTATGACCTTTTTATTTTTTCAACATACTATGACTTTTTTTTTCAACATACTATATTATGACTTTAGAATATTTTTTTAACATACTATACTATGACTTTTTTTCAGCATACTATACTGACTTTTTATTTTTTGACATAATGTACTGACTTTTTTTCAACATACTATATAATGACTTTTTAAAAATATTTTTTCAACACTCTATACCATTACTTTTTTCAACATACTATACTATGACTTTTTGTTTTATTTTTATCAACATACTATACTATGACTTTTTTTTCAACATACTATACTATGACTTTTTTTTTTTTAATTTTTTCAACATACCATACTATGACTTTATATTTTTTAGACATGACTTTTAAATATTATACCATTACTTTTTTCAACATACTATACTATTACTTTTTGTTTTATTTTTTCAACATACCATACCATGACTTTTTTTTCAACCTATTATAATATGACCTTTTTATTTTTTCAACATACTATACTATGACTTTATTTTTTCAACATACTATACTATGACTTTATTTTTTCAACATACTATACTATGACTTTTTTTTCAACATACTACATTATGACTTTTTAAAAATATTTTTTCAACATACCATACCATGACTTTTTTTTCAACCTATTATAATATGACCTTTTTATTTTTTCAACATACTATACTATGAGTTTTTTTTCAACATACTATATTATGACTTTTTAAAATACTTTTTCAACATACCATACCATGACTTTTTTCAACCTACTATACTATGACTTTATTTTTTCAACATACTATACTACGACTTTTTTCAACATACTATATTATGACTTTTTAAAAATATTTTTTCAACACTCTATACCATTACGTTTTTCAACATACTATACTATGACTTTTTGTTTTATTTTTATCAACATACTATACTATGACTTTTTTTCAACATACTATGTTGAACTGACTTTTTTTTTATTTTTTCAACATACCATACTTTGACTTTTTTTTTCAACATACTATATTATGACTTTTTAAAATACTTTTTCAACATACCATACCATGACTTTTTTCAACCTACTATACTATGACTTTATTTTTTCAACATACTATACTACGACTTTTTTTCGACATACTATATTATGACTTTTTAAAAATATTTTTTCAACACTCTATACCATTACTTTTTTCAACATACTATACTATGACTTTTTGTTTTATTTTTATCAACATACTATACTATGACTTTTTGTTTTATTTTTATTAACATACTATACTATGACTTTTTTTTTCAACATACTATACTATGACTTTTTTTTTATTTTTTCAACATACCATACTATGACTTTATATTTTTTAGACATACTATATTATGACTTTTAAATATTATACCATTACTTTTTTCAACATACTATACTATTACTTTTTGTTTTATTTTTTCAACATACCATACCATGACTTTTTTTTTCAACCTATTATAATATGACCTTTTTATTTTTTCAACATACTATACTATGACTTTATTTTTTCAACATACTATACTATGACTTTATTTTTTCAACATACTATACTATGACCTTTTTATTTTTTCAACATACTATACTATGACTTTTTTTTCAACATACTATATTATGACTTTTTAAAATACTTTTTCAACATACCATACCATGACTTTTTTCAACCTACTATACTATGACTTTATTTTTTCAACATACTATACTACGACTTTTTTTCAACATACTATATTATGACTTTTTAAAAATATTTTTTCAACACTCCATACCATTACTTTTTTCAACATACTATACTATGACTTTTTGTTTTATTTTTATCAACATACTATACTATGACTTTTTTTCAACATACTATGTTGAACTGACTTTTTTTTTTATTTTTTCAACATACCATACTATGACTTTATATTTTTTAGACATACTATATTATGACTTTTAAATATTATACCATTACTTTTTTCAACATACTATACTATGACTTTATTTTTTCAACATACTATACTATGACTTTATTTTTTCAACATACTATACTATGACTTTTTTTTCAACATACTATATTATGACTTTTTAAAAAACTTTTTCAACATACCATACCATGACTTTTTTCAACCTACTATACTATGACTTTATTTTTTCAACATACTATACTACGACTTTTTTTCAACATACTATATTATGACTTTTTAAAAATATTTTTTCAACACTCTATACCATTACTTTTTTCAACATACTATACTATGACTTTTTGTTTTATTTTTATCAACATACTATACTGACTTTTTTTTTCAACATACTATACTATTACTTTTTGTTTTATTTTTTCGACATACCATACCATGACTTTTTTTTCAACCTATTATAATATGACCTTTTTATTTTTTCAACATACTATACTATGACTTTATTTTTTCAACATACTATACTATGACTTTATTTTTTCAACATACTACATTATGACTTTTTAAAAATATTTTTTCAACATACCATACCATGACTTTTTTTTCAACCTATTATAATATGACCTTTTTATTTTTTCAACATACTATACTATGACTTTATTTTTTCAACATACTATACTATGACTTTTTTTTCAACATACTATATTATGACTTTTTAAAATACTTTTTCAACATACCATACCATGACTTTTTTCAACCTACTATACTATGACTTTATTTTTTCAACATACTATACTATTACTTTTTGTTTTATTTTTTCAACATACCATACCATGACTTTTTTTTCAACCTATTATAATATGACCTTTTTATTTTTTCAACATACTATACTATGACTTTATTTTTTCAACATACTATACTATGACTTTATTTTTTCAACATACTATACTATGACTTTTTTTTTCAACATACTACATTATGACTTTTTAAAAATATTTTTTCAACATACCATACCATGACTTTTTTTTCAACCTATTATAATATGACCTTTTTATTTTTTCAACATACTATACTATGACTTTATTTTTTCAACATACTATACTATGACTTTTTTTTCAACATACTACATTATGACTTTTTAAAATACTTTTTCAACATACCATACCATGACTTTTTTCAACCTACTATACTATGACTTTATTTTTTCAACATACTATACTACGACTTTTTTTCAACATACTATATTATGACTTTTTAAAAATATTTTTTCAACACTCTATACCATTACTTTTTTCAACATACTATACTATGACTTTTTGTTTTATTTTTATCAACATACTATACTGACTTTTTTTTCAACATACTATACTATGACTTTTTTTTTATTTTTTCAACATACCATACTATGACTTTATATTTTTTAGACATACTATATTATGACTTTTAAATATTATACCATTACTTTTTTTCAACATACTATACTATTACTTTTTGTTTTATTTTTTCAACATACCATACCATGACTTTTTTTTCAACCTATTATAATATGACCTTTTTATTTTTTCAACATACTATACTGACTTTATTTTTTCAACATACTATACTATGACTTTTTTTTCAACATACTATATTATGACTTTTAAATATTATACCATTACTTTTTTTCAACATACTATACTATGACTTTTTGTTTTATTTTTATTAACATACTATACTATGACTTTTTTTTCAACATACTATACTATGACTTTTTTTTTATTTTTTCAACATACCATACCATGACCTTTTTTTTCAACCTATTATAATATGACCTTTTTATTTTTTCAACATACTATACTATGACTTTATTTTTTCAACATACTATACTATGACTTTTTTTTCAACATACTACATTATGACTTTTTAAAATACTTTTTCAACATACCATACCATGACTTTTTTCAACCTACTATACTATGACTTTATTTTTTCAACATACTATACTACGACTTTTTTTCAACATACTATATTATGACTTTTTAAAAATATTTTTTCAACACTCTATACCATTACTTTTTTCAACATACTATACTATGACTTTTTGTTTTATTTTTATCAACATACTATACTATGACTTTTTTTTTCAACATACTATACTATGACTTCTTTTTTTATTTTTTCAACATACCATACTATGACTTTATATTTTTTAGACATACTATATTATGACTTTTAAATATTATACCATTACTTTTTTTCAACATACTATACTATTACTTTTTGTTTTATTTTTTCAACATACCATACCATGACTTTTTTTTTCAACCTATTATAATATGACCTTTTTATTTTTTCAACATACTATACTATGACTTTATTTTTTCAACATACTATACTATGACTTTTTTTTCAACATACTACATTATGACTTTTTAAAAATATTTTTTCAACACTCTATACCGTTACTTTTTTCAACATACTATACTATGACTTTTTTTTTCAACATACTATACTATGACTTTTAAATATTTTTTAACACACTATACCATGAATTTTTTTCAACATACTATGACTTTTTTTTTATTTTTTCAACATACTATACTATGACTTTCTATTTTTTTGACATACTATAATATGACTTTTTAAAATATTTTTTCAACATACTATACTATGACTTTTCTATTTTTTCAACATATTATACAACACCTATTTTCAATATACCATGTTTTTTTTTCATCATACAGTACTATGACTTATTTTTTAATATAGTATACTATAACTTTTAATTTTTTTCAACATACTACACTGTGACTTTTTTATTTTTTTCATCATAATATACTACGACATTGTATTTTTTTTTTTCAACATACTACACAATGACGATTTCGATATACTATGGCTTTTTATTTTTTAAACATTCTATACTATGACTTTTTACTTAGTCAACATACTACATTATGAGTTTTTAAAATACTTTTTCAACATACTATAACTTTTTTCAATGTACCATGATTTTTGTTCAACATACTATACTATGAGATTTTTTTCCAACATACTATATTATGACTTTTTAAAAGATTTTTCAGCATACTATACCATGACTTTTTTTCAACAAATTATACTATAACATTTTTCAATATACCATGATTTTTTTTCATCATACAATACTATGATTTATTTTTTACTATAGTATAACTTTTAATTTTTTTCAACATACTACACTGTGACTTTTTCATTTTTTTCAACATAATATACTATGACATTTTATTTTTTTCAGCATACTATACTATGATTTTTTCAGCATACTATACTATACTTTTTTATTTTTTGACATAATATACTGATTTTTTTCAACATACTACACTGACTTTTTTCAATGCGACTTTTTTTCCAACATATTATACTATGACTTTTTACTTAGTCAACATACTATATGATGACTTTATATTTTTTTCCAAAATATTATACTGTGACTTTTTTTTATTTTATCAACATACTATGCTATGACTTTATATTTTTCGACATACTATATAATGACTTTTTAAAATACTTTTTAAACATACCATAACTTTTCTATTTTATCAACATACTAAACTAAACTAACTAAACTAACCTATAACTTTTTTCAATGTACCATGATTTTTTTTTCAACATACAATACTATGACCTTTTTATTTTTTCAACATACTATGACTTTTTTTTCAACATACTATATTATGACTTTAGAATATTTTTTTAACATACTATACTATGACTTTTTTTCAGCATACTATACTGACTTTTTATTTTTTGACATAATGTACTGACTTTTTTTCAACATACTATATAATGACTTTTTAAAAATATTTTTTCAACACTCTATACCATTACTTTTTTCAACATACTATACTATGACTTTTTGTTTTATTTTTATCAACATACTATACTATGACTTTTTTTTCAACATACTATACTATGACTCTTTTTTTTTTAATTTTTTCAACATACCATACTATGACTTTATATTTTTTAGACATGACTTTTAAATATTATACCATTACTTTTTTCAACATACTATACTATTACTTTTTGTTTTATTTTTTCAACATACCATACCATGACTTTTTTTTCAACCTATTATAATATGACCTTTTTATTTTTTCAACATACTATACTATGACTTTATTTTTTCAACATACTATACTATGACTTTATTTTTTCAACATACTATACTATGACTTTTTTTTCAACATACTACATTATGACTTTTTAAAAATATTTTTTCAACATACCATACCATGACTTTTTTTTCAACCTATTATAATATGACCTTTTTATTTTTTCAACATACTATACTATGAGTTTTTTTTCAACATACTATATTATGACTTTTTAAAATACTTTTTCAACATACCATACCATGACTTTTTTCAACCTACTATACTATGACTTTATTTTTTCAACATACTATACTACGACTTTTTTTCAACATACTATATTATGACTTTTTAAAAATATTTTTTCAACACTCTATACCATTACTTTTTTCAACATACTATACTATGACTTTTTGTTTTATTTTTATCAACATACTATACTATGACTTTTTGTTTTATTTTTATTAACATACTATACTATGACTTTTTTTTCAACATACTATAATATGACTTTTTTTTTTTATTTTTTCAACATACCATACTATGACTTTATATTTTTTAGACATACTATATTATGACTTTTAAATATTATACCATTACTTTTTTCAACATACTATACTATTACTTTTTGTTTTATTTTTTCAACATACCATACCATGACTTTTTTTTCAACCTATTATAATATGACCTTTTTATTTTTTCAACATACTATACTATGACTTTATTTTTTCAACATACTATACTATGACTTTATTTTTTCAACATACTATACTATGACTTTTTTTTCAACATACTACATTATGACTTTTTAAAAATATTTTTTCAACATACCATACCATGACTTTTTTTCAACCTATTATAATATGACCTTTTTATTTTTTCAACATACTATACTATGACTTTTTTTTCAACATACTATATTATGACTTTTTAAAATACTTTTTCAACATACCATACCATGACTTTTTTCAACCTACTATACTATGACTTTATTTTTTCAACATACTATACTACGACTTTTTTTCAACATACTATATTATGACTTTTTAAAAATATTTTTTCAACACTCTATACCATTACTTTTTTCAACATACTATACTATGACTTTTTGTTTTATTTTTATTAACATACTATACTATGACTTTTTTTTCAACATACTATACTATGACTTTTTTTTTATTTTTTCAACATACCATACTATGACTTTATATTTTTTAGACATACTATATTATGACTTTTAAATATTATACCATTACTTTTTTCAACATACTATACTATGACTTTATTTTTTCAACATACTATACTATGACTTTATTTTTTCAACATACTATACTATGACTTTTTTTTCAACATACTATATTATGACTTTTTAAAAAACTTTTTCAACATACCATACCATGACTTTTTTCAACCTACTATACTATGACTTTATTTTTTCAACATACTATACTACGACTTTTTTTCAACATACTATATTATGACTTTTTAAAAATATTTTTTCAACACTCTATACCATTACTTTTTTCAACATACTATACTATGACTTTTTGTTTTATTTTTATCAACATACTATACTGACTTTTTTTTCAACATACTATACTATTACTTTTTGTTTTATTTTTTCAACATACCATACTATGACTTTTTTTTCAACCTATTATAATATGACCTTTTTATTTTTTCAACATACTATACTATGACTTTATTTTTTCAACATACTATACTATGACTTTATTTTTTCAACATACTATACTATGACTTTTTTTTTCAACATACTACATTATGACTTTTTAAAAATATTTTTTCAACATACCATACCATGACTTTTTTTTCAACCTATTATAATATGACCTTTTTATTTTTTCAACATACTATACTATGACTTTGTTTTCAAAATACTATACTGACTTTTTTCAATGCGACTTTTTTTTCAACATACTTCACAATGACTGTTTCAAAAAATTTTCAACATACTATACTATGTATTTTTTCAATATACTATGGCTTTTTATTTTTTAAACATACTATACTATGACGTTTTTATTTTATTAACATACTATGCTATGACTTTATATTTTTCAACATATTATATTATGAGTTTTTAAAATACTTTTTCAACATATACCATGACTTTTTTTTCAACCTACTATACTATGACTTTTCTATTTTTTCAACATACTATAACTTTTTTCAATGTACCATGATTTTTTTTTCAACATACAATACTATGACCTTTATACTGTATTATGACAATTTTTTTAACATACTATTTTCTTCAACATACTATACTATGTTTTCAACCTATACATATATTATGACTTTTTTCAATATACTGCACAATGACTTTTAAAAAAAAACATTTAAAAATACTATACTATGAAATTTTATTTTTTAACATAGTATACTACGGCTTTTTATTTTTTCAACATACTATACTATGACTTTTTTTTTCCAACATACTATGACTTTTTCAAAATATTTGTTCAACATACTATACCATAACTTTTTTCAGTATACCATGATTTTTTTCAGCATACAATACTGACTTTTTTTAATATAGTATACTATAACTTTTTAATTTTTGTCAACAAACTATAGTGTGACTTTTACTTTTTCACTATAATATAATATGACATTTTATTCTTTTCAACATACTATACTATGACTTTTGACCTCCGCCAAGGAGGTTATGTTTTTGCCGGCGTTTATCTGTCTGTTTGTTTGTTTGTCTGTTTGTTTGTCTGTGTTCAAGATAACTCAAAAACTTATGGACAGATTTTGATGAAATTTTCAGGGTGTGTCGAAAATGTGAAAAGGAAGAACTGCTTTAATTTTGGGGGTGATCCGGAAGAAATTCTGGATTCTGGATCACTTTGAAATTTTCGTTAACATTGGGGTAAATGGGAACCAAAAAATTGTTTCTCAATATCTCTGGTAATTGTTGTCCAAAGCTCATGAAATTTGACTCCGGTATTTACAATGTGTACTTCTATCAAATCCCAAAGGCTGATCCAGATCTGATCCAGATGGCGGATTTTATAGCAATTTATATTAAAAAAAAAAACTCTTACATTTTGGCCTGGGGGCGGCAGTAGCTCAGCCCGTAGGGACTTGGTTTAGGAATCGGAGGGTCACTGGTTCAAGTCCCAACATGGACCAAGACCAACTGGTTGCTGGAGAGGTGCCAGTTTACCTCTTGGGCACTGCCGAGGTGCCCCTGAGCAAGGCACCAAACCCCCAACTGCTCGGGACGCTTGTCAGGAGCAGCTCCCTCACTCTGACATCTCTCCATTAATGCATGTATGTGTACTGTGTGAAATTAACAACAGTGTAAAAACTGAATTTTCCTACGGGGATTAATAAAGGTTCATCTTATCTTATCTTATCTACTGTTCATTTAATATTAGAGGTAGAGATTTCTAATAAGCGGCATCGTGTAGCTGAGACAATTCTGCATCTGAAGTATGTCAACAAATTTGATCTAGCTTTAATACTTGAGGAGATAGATCCAGAAGAAACCGCCAGGGGGGAAACTATGGTGCTTGGCGGAGGTCTGCGCTCTCCGAGTGCTGTTCTAGTTTCAGCATACTACACTGACTTTTTTATTTTTTGACATAACATACTCACTTTTTTTTCAGCATAATATACTGACTTTGTTTTCAACATACTATACTATGACTTTTTATTTCTTCAACATATAACTGACTTTTTTCAGCTTACTGTACTGATGTTTTTATTTTTTGACATAATATACTGACTTATTTTCCAACATACTATATTATGACTTTTTTTTCAACATACTATACAATGACTTATTTATTTGACATAATATACTATGACTTTTTTCAACATATTAGTTTTTTCAACATACTACACGATGACTTTTTTAAAGAAAATTTCAAAATACTATACTATGACTATTTTTTTCAGCATACTATACTATGACTTTTTTTTTTTCAGCATACTATACTGACTATACGACTTTTTATTTTTTCAACATACTACACAATGACTTTTTTCAACATATACTATGACTTTTTATTTAGTCATACTATACGATGACTTTGTTTTTTCAATATACTTTTCTATGACTTTAACATACTGTACCATGACATTTTATTTTTTTCCAACATATATTTTAAAACAATTTTCTATGTCTTCATTTTTTTGACATATTACCAATTAACTAACTAATTAATACTATGACTTTTTAAATTTTTTTCACATTCTTTACTATGATTTTTTTTTTTAAACACTGACTTTTTATGAATTTTTTGACATACTATACCATACCTTTTTTCGCCTATTTTTTCATCATTACTATGACTTCTTTTCAACATAAAATACTATGAATTTTTTTCAATATTCTAGCATGACTACTTTAAATTTTCTCGAGATACTAGGACTTTTCAACATACTATGACTTTTTTTTTGACAAATTTACATTAATCTTTTAAAACTACTACTTTAATATACTATGACTGGCTATTTATATTTTTTTTCAGCATAGTACATTATGACTTTTTTTTTTACACCGTATACTATGACTTTTTTATTTTTTCGACATAGCATACCATAGTTTTTTATTCAAAATGCTATACATTCACTTTTTTCTGACATATACTATGACTTAATATTTTTTTCGACATACTATATTATCACTTTTTGTGCGACATAACATGCTATGAAGTTTTTTTAATTTTCTCGACATATTATGCTATGAATTTTTGTTGTAGTTAAGTCCTAGTACAGTATGTAAAAAAAATAAAATGTCAGTAAAGCATGTGGGAAAAAAAGGCATAGTATAGTATGTTGAAAAAGTCGTATAATACTGTATGTCGAAAAAATTAAGTCATAGTATATTATGTTTTTTTTTTTTTTTTTAAAGTCATAGTATAATGTTGAAAAATGTCAAAAAAATCATAGGTCAGTATGTTGAAAAAAGTCAGTGTGTCGAACAGACATAAAAAGTCATAGTATAGTATGTCAAAAAAAGTATGTTGTAACTCTAGTGAGCATGTTTATTCACTGAAAGGTGTAATCAGTGATTTATTTTTTCTCTACCTGTCTGTCTGTCTGTCTGTGTCTTCCTGTTGGTGGTTTCGTCCCACTATCTAGCCCTCTGAGTTTGTCGTCTGGAGCAGCAGCTGAGCTTCCTAAGCAGCCAGCTGACACTATGAGAAATGTACACACACAGTGTTAATCTTAATATAGTCTTAACCCTAAAACAAACAAAAATGTCTCAACTCTCAAGTCCTAAAACTCAGAATTGGTCTTTCGGGAGGTACAAGAACAACAGGCTACACACATACATATTACAGTATCTCAGTGTTCAGTTTAGTAAATCAAGGTAATAAACTTATTTATATTGTACCTTCCATGCAAACATGCAGCCTAACGTGATTCACATAGAAAAAAACAACTACAATAAAAACTAAATACGACAATTACAATATAAAACAACTGTAAATAAACTCCCACACACTGTTTAACTTGCAAAATTACATTCACTGTTGAGAAGCTATCTTAAATATGGAGCGGCTACAAGGCTGCAACCAATCGTACATGACATTCCTCACGTGAAACGAAGTCTATTAAAAGAGGCTGGGTTACGCCTTACATGTTATATCTTTGGGGTTTCACATGTGCAATAAAATCTGAATGTTGAATGTTTAATGTTTATTTTATGCCTTTGTTTAGGGTTATTTATACTTTATCCACTTTACAGTGGCTGTATTAAGATAAGATAAGATATTCCTTTATTAGTCCCACAGTGGAGAAATTTACAACTGATGTGCACATGCTTCCTAATAACAATATTTGAAAGACATAAAACATCACTGAATTCAGAAGTGTACTACATTTCTAAACCAGTGACAGGACTCAATATAAAACCCAACAACAATCATGGTGTCCTGAAGTTTTCTAAGTAATGTGAGCATAAAAACATGTTACGTTATTTTACACTACTATTTGGATATCATTTACGGTAAATAGGCCATCATATGGAATATTTCTGTCAAAGCTATTATTTATTAAAATTTAACATTGCTAAAATGTGACAAGACAGACATTGTGAAACTTGTCTTAAAGATTTATTTCAAATGAAAAATGATGCGTGAAATTGAGATACTCTTGAGATGGCCAAAATTCTGTCTAATCAGTAATGGGTGTTCCCACCACTGTCATCAGTCACAGCCCGACACAGACGGCTCCATCAATAAGACCCGGACATGGTTCTGAGAGATGGCATTCCTTAACTTACTGTTTATGTCCCAAAGACTATGTTTGAAATCTGCTGCTGGAACAAAATCATCTAAATGTGCTGCAAATGTTTAATTTAGGGTTGTCCTGAATACCATTTTTTGGGCTTTGAAGCTTAGGTGAGAAATATTTGAAGGTATTTGAAGCTTCAGGACAGCACTGCTGCCACACTACTGTACACATATGCACCTCTACACACACCAAACAGCGATATCTATCTGAGAATAACTAATAATTAATGTTGAATATGAATAATGAATAATACAGTGGGATTATTCCTTATTTTGTGGGCTTTTTGGGGATTTACACATTATTATTACATACTAGTACACTCCTGATCAAAATCTTAAGACCAGTTAAAAAATTGCAAGAATTTGCATTTTGCACTGTTGTATCTTAAGAAGGTTCTAAGTAGAGTTTCAAAATGCAAAAAGAAGAAATGGGAACAACAGACCAAATGTTTTGAGCAGGCAATTTATTGAAAAGAACAATTTAACTGAAATAGGCTGTTCATCAGCTGATCAAAAGTTTAAGACCACATCCTTTAAAAGCCCAAATCTGTGCAAAAATTTGGATTCCATGTCATTTTCTGTCAAGTAATCACACTGTCAAGACCTCTTGATGGGAAAAGCAAAAAAACTCACTGCCTTCGAACGTGGCAGGATTGTTGAGCTGCATAGACAAGGCCTCTCACAGCGTGCCATCGCTGCTGAGGTTGGACGCAGTAAGACAGTCATTTTGCATTTCTTAAAAGATCCTGAGGTTTATGGAACAAAAAAATCAAGTGGTAGACCCAAAAAAATCTTACCGGCACTGAGCCGGAGGATCCGAACGGCTGTCCGTCAAGACACGGGACGATCCTCATCCCAAATTAAGGCCATTACTGGTGCTGACTGCAGCCCAATAACCATCAGACGGCATCTGCAAAGGAACGGCTTCAAAAACAAAAAACGTCTTCAAAGGCCACGTCTCCTTCAACGCCACAAAATTGCCCGTTTGGCCTTTGCAAGGGAGCACCAAACATGGGACGTTCAAAGCTGGAAGAAAGTTTTATTCTCTGATGAGAAAAAATTTAACCTTGATGGTCCTGATGGCTTCCAACGCTACTGGCATGACAAGGAGATGCCACCTGAGATTTTTTTCAACACGGCACAGCGGAGGGGGCGCCATCATGATCTGGGGTGCTTTTTCCTTCAATGGAACAATGGAGCTCCAGGTTGTGCAGGGGCGTCAAACAGCAGCTGGCTACGTGGAGATGTTGCAGCAGGCATCCCTCATGACTGAGGGCCCTCGTCTGTGTGGTGATGACTGGGTTTTTCAGCAGGACGATGCTGCAATTCACAATGCCCGTCTGACAAAGGATTTTTTTCAGGAGAATAACATCACTCTTTTGGATCATCCTGCATGTTCCCCTGATCTAAATCCAATTGAGAACATTTGAGGATGGATGGCAAGGGAAGTTTACAAAAATGGACATCAGTTCCAGACAGTGGATGCCCTTCGTGAAGCCATCTTCACCACTTGGAGCAATATTCCTACAAGCCTTTTGGAAACACTCGCATCAAGCATGCCAACACGAATTTTTGAAGTGATCAACGATAATGGTGGAGCTACTCATTACTGAGTCTGTTTTTGAGACTTTAATTTCTGTTTTAGAGGTTTTTTTTGAGCTATGGTCTTAAACTTTTGATCAGCTGATGAACAGCCTATTTTAGTTAAATTGTTCTTTTCAATAAATTGCCTGCTCAAAACATTTAGTCTCTTGCTCTCATTTCTTCTTTTTGCATTTTGAAACTCTACTTAGAACCTTCTTAAGATACAACAGTGCAAAACGTAAATTCTTGCAATTTTTTAACTGGTCTTAAGATTTTGATCAGGATTGTATATAAAAAAATGAAAAGAAAGCAGTCACATACTATTTTGAGGTGAATTACCAGGGCAAAGGTCAAAGCTTCAAAGCATTTGGGTCGGCCCTAGTTTAATTCAAATCAAACTTACGCTTATATTAAATTCATGCTTGGAGATGCTCTGGTGTTCGATCGGATAAATTCAAAAATATATTAAAGCAGCAACGATATCTGTATTATCTGCTAACAAAAAGCTGTAGATTTTTTTTTAAACTCAATACCTTTGAAAGAAGTATTTTGTATTGTAGTACATTTACTCAATACTGTACTTAAGTATGTCCAAGTGTTACTTTGCATTTCCACTCCATGCTACCAATTTTGTAGTTTTTATGCCACCACTACTCACTACTACTACAGATTACACTGATTTACTGAGTACTTTTACTTTTAATACTTCCAAGTGTATTTTGCTGCTAATACTTTGGTACTTTTATTTCACATTTTGAACTCAGGACTTCATGTGAAGCAGAGTAATTTAGTATGGTATTTCTACTTTTTAAATTAATATATTTTTAATTAAACTAAAGGAACCCCGGGACCCCTAACAGGAAAGCAGTTGCAGATAGATGGATCGATGGATCTCAGTATGTCATCCACAACTGTTTATATAAACAGAATTTTTATACTTCAGGAAATTAGTTAATTAACTGAGCCATTGAAACCCACTAACTCCAGTGCATATAATAAAAGAATAAAACTTGCTACGTCTTTGTTCCTTTTCTCCGGGTGTGGAGAGGTGCCCTGCTGGCTGGAAAATCAGAGGACAGGAAACAGACACTGAAGCCAATCAGGGAGCAAAGAAGCAAACTGCCCTACTTCCCATCAGGCAGCAGCAGTGATCAGAGACAGCGGTTAAAAAAAGACAGACAACTGTGGCAGTCATCAGCAGCTGAACTCTGACCCCGCCACGACCTGGTTACCATAGAGACATCACAATAGTCAACAGACATAGCAGACTGACCTTTGACCTCCGAGGGTGAGCTGATGGAGGGCACAGGTCACGTAGAGGTCAGGAGTTTGAGGGACGACGATATGCTGTAACATAAGAAATGTAGATTTTTAAAGTGAAGCAGTCTGAAAACAGTTCTGTGTGTTTGTGAAAGTGTGTGTACACAGACAATATGAGGTGTCAAAAGATTAAGTAAAATAACACACAAATAAAAGATGGAAGTAGAGTCCAGGAGTTTTGTACAGGAGGATGATGATAGACATGATGATGCTTCTCCGTGCTTTGCTGACATCACCGGACCAGTCGTGTGCCTCACTGGCTAGATCATGGCCGCCACTCTGCACTGCACCTGCACGCACACATGCACAAAACCTGTTAGTAGATACATTTAGTGTTGGTTTTGATTTGATGTCAATGAGAGAAATATATAAAAACAGCAGCAGCCCCCTACTGGCTGTCCTATTTTCAGACCAAGGCCTCAAAAATGACCAGGGATGAATCTAAACATACTGTATACTTAACATTTTAACTTCAGAGAGTTACTGTACTATGTTTACATCTTGTTAAGTGTTAATTTGTCTGGGCCTGTCTAAGATACATGTGGTGCCGTTTTTGAATTAATCTTGAAGTTAGAAGGAAATCAAAAACTGTGCAACTATTCTGATATGTGTGAATGTGTTACTCATCATCAGTAAGGCTTGGTGAGAAAGCAAAAATCTATTGGGATAGATATCTTTATCTCATTAACAATATACTGTAGGGTATATTACAGTATAGCATGTTTTCTGTTTTTATTATTTTATTTTATATTTTATCATATATTATATATATTTTATCATATATTATATATATTATTATTTAATTCAATAGTCTAGATGAAATAACCGTGGCAAAGCCTATATTTGTATACTCCTGTTTGAATTTAATACTTGATAAATGAAAAGAACTTGAGTGCAAAATGAACATAAGTTTTAAGTGAAATTTGAAGAAAACAAGAATAAATATAGGTCTAGCCTACACTGCGATAGAAATGATGTAGAAAAACCTACACAATAGACATTTTTATATTGTTTTGACAACATACACATTTAGGGACAAATCTAAATTGACAGCTGAAGATCTTGACAAAAAAAAAAAAAAAAAAAAAAAATCAAGAATTAACTGTTTAAACTATTTTATGGAGGCACTCACCAACGACAAGCTCCATGTTGAATATTTGACATTGCTGAAAATGTGGAAAGGTGTAGTTTAGAAGAAGAAGATAGAAGATAGTCCTTTATTAGTCCCACGAGGGGAAATTCAATTCAGTTTCCACTGTTGGTCACCATTGTATTTCTGATGTTTATGGAGGCTTTGCCATACCTCAACCCATCTTCTGAACTGCTCATCTTGAATGAATGCTCCTCATTCTGACCATATTTGTTCTAGTCAAACAGCTTTGACTCCATGTTCTCCTCGGGGTAAAATGACAACTTCATTCTCTGGCAACCACTCTGATGACACCTGGCCCTGAAAGTAAAGCATATTTTAATCATTAAATTTAAATAGAGAAAGACAGGTTAAAGCAGAGAATCAGATAACACATTTGAACATGTTTTTTTTTTTTTAGCGTAGTCATTTAAGTCAGCATGTATATTGATAAACTAACTAACGTTATAAAGTGAATATTATCTCTCTTACCATATGAATGTCCAAGTATTATTTCAAAGTTGGCAGACAGAAATACACGGATAAAAGCTCTGGGGCTGTCAACATGTTGTCACACAGTAATGTTAATGCTAATGGCTTAGCTAGCTAACCGTGCTGTTAGCTAATGGTGGTGAGTAACGTCAGCTGGGATATTTAACGTTTAAATGTCCCAGATAAAGTGACAGTGGCTAACGATTGAACATATATAAATATATGTAAGGCAGTACAACCCTGGCTTATATGCGATAGTGTTTTTAATTACTCTAAGTCTCGAACACAAGCTTACCATACAACACGCTGCACCACCATAATTGTAAGGCAGGCACACCTGCGTGTAAGCAAAGTTTAGTACGGCAGGCTTCTTCCTCCTCCTCCTCCTCCTCCTCCTCGTCTTCTTCTTCTTCTTCTTTTAGGGTGGTTGACTTCCGGCACCCGGAAGTATTGGTGCATTACCGCCACCTTCTGCTCCGGAGTGTATTATTATTATTATTATTATTATTATTATTATTATTATTATATACAAATAAATAAAAAAATAATATTACAAGACCTGGCTCTGTGTCATGTCTAAATGTTACCTGTTGTGGCAAGTAATGGGTGTCCAATTCAGTTTTAAACTATACTCCATAAGCCCCAAGATGTGGATTTTCTGGTTTAAACCTGCAGTAGGCTGAATGTTTTTGGCATAATTTGGCAAAAAATCCATAATAATCTTTCAGAATATTGAAATTCGAGTACTCTGAGAGAAAACTAGACTTCTGCACCTCCTCATGGCTGTTTTCAGGTTTTAAAAAATCTAGCCTATGATGGGAGACTTTGACCAATCACAGGTCATTTCAGATAGAGAGTGTTCCTGCTGGCTGTTCATTCAGCGAAGCAGCTGTCAATCACTCACAAACTCCATCAAACGGTCAAAATAGGCAGCGCTGATCAAATATGAATCAATATTCTGTTACTGTAATAATTTTCTCACCTCAAATGTTTTCAGAAACAGCTTGTAGTTACTGTTTAGTTGTAAAATGAGAAAGGTTGCTTGTTTGGTGGGCGGTGGTTGATATTTCATCAGCAGGTCTCAACATGGCAACATCATAGGCTAGATTTTTTTAAAGCCTGAAACAGAGCCATGAGAGGTGCAGAAGTCTAGTTTTCTCTCAGAGCACTTGAATTACAGATTACCTGTTTCATGCACTAGTATCAGGCTATAGTGACCGTTTTATAAAAATAACTTTTTAAAATCATATTTGCTCCAATTCTACCATCTGCAGCCCAATACAAAAGAATGTGTAATAGAAGTAAGCATGGTCTGTTCTTGTTTGCTTTTTCAGTTCCTGCTAATGTGGAATAATGAGCACTGAAAAACTGCTTAGAAGCCAACAGTTAAAAACAATGTAAAGTGCTGCTAAGGTTGTTGTTACACTTAGCTGCAAAATAAATGAGATACAGAACTTTCCTGTGAAAAGAGCAAACACTTTAACCTATTTAATGCACTTTTCACTCCAGAGTGAAAAGAAATTTGCCACAGAGATATTCAGCATTCACAAAACAATGAAAAAAAAAACTCCCACTGTTACATAACGGGAGAAGAGGACGAAAGGGATGCAGACAGACAGCTTTATCCACTCTGCTCCTCTCACTGTCCTTAATTTTTCATTCTGCTCCTCTTCTGTCTGCTTCATTTTTACCACTTATCCCTTCGTATTGCTTCTGCCTTTGCCTCTAACATACAGTTCTGTCAGTCCACCAATCTCATCTCTCATTTTCTCTCTCAGTCGCAGCACCTTATAAAAGACTGATGATGGGTTTTCTAGGAACAAGTCTTTTTTCCAGTGACCTAACTGGACAGCAAAGTGACTCTGTTACCCCTGACCCCTACAACCAATGGAACAACAAACTTGTAGTCCCTTAGGAGCGAGGCGGCCAATCCCTTTGAAGCATCCTGTTTGTTCTGGAGTCAGTAGGCCAGAAGAATAATGGTTGAAGAGAATGACCTGGAGCCATCTTGTCAACAGACCATCCAGCGCTGGAGTGAAAGGTCTTCTGTTTCTTTTCCTGGAGGCAATCTCTCTCACAACTCACTCTTGACCTTCCTTAAGTGTGAGAATAGTCTGTCACTGCATTTGACTGAGTCAAAGATATTTTTGTATACCTATTTCACCACATTCATTAAACTGCAGCAACATGCAGCACTTTGTAATAATAATAATAATAATAATAATAATAATAATAATAATAATATAATCTGATATGTTCTACTACTCATACAAAGAGAAAAGAGGCATGAAAACAGGGACATCAGCATTTGAAGCAGCCCTATACCTTAAATAAATTACAAGTTTTATCCTCATCAAGCATTCCTACTCTGATAATGTTGTACAGGGCAACATAAATAAAGGACTTGACTCTGCCTGAAAAGCACGGTGAGTGTTTGCCAGCCGCTTTGGGTGGCCATACTTTTTATGCAAGGCACTTCCTTTAAGCTTCTAATGACGAGTGACCTTTGCGTGAAGGGACTCTTAGAGTCTAGGTCAGGCTTTTGGAGTCAGGGGAGTTCCTAGTGCACTGAGTCTATCACGCCTGGAAACCAGGCAATCAACTTGTATATGAAGAAACTCCACAAACCCTATAAACTTTTTAAAGCCCATAAGGATTAATTGTTCCTTAAGCAGTGTGAGTTATTAAGACTTTATGACGGGCTGAATATTCATTGTTAGCCAGTGACAACAACAGCTTGATGTTTTTAAATGAGGAAGTCTGTTCATGTTGTATGCTCGGGTGCAGAGTGACTTCTAGAGGGGACAAAGAGGAGTGAGTTGGTATGCTCAGAGCAAAGCCCCTGCAGGAGCAACTGCTTTTACAAAGGTAACCAGACTGTTGACATCAATTCATAAATCAAACGGGGTCACTGCCTCTTTGAAGATCAAGACTTGACTTCCCACAAGTCTTCAACCAACAAAGGAAAATAAAAGTATTTAGCCTTTCAGAGGGTGTAGGGGATTTTTAAAAATGTAATCTTTCAGTTGCCATGTACATGTTCATGCACACTACAGAGCCAGATTGATATTTATACCAATATTAGTTTTTTTAATGTAAAATATTAATCTATTTAACAAAAGCAGATAGTTAAAGGTTTTTGATAAGGATCCCTTAGTTGTGGCTATATCAGGCTATAAACTTGTCAGTGCTCACTGATGGACTAACAGACATTGTTTCTGAATGACCTCAAAACTATCATAATTTTGGTGATCTGATACACATCAGCTGATGTGTATGCTGCTACGACTATATCTGTGATGGTAATATTTGCTAATGCTGATATATCAGCCAGGCTCTAATGAAAACTCAATATCTTTTTTTCCCATATTGTTATTAAGAATGTATAGGCAGGTACAATTTGAATGACACCAGACACAAAACTATATTCAGTGTCTTTATTTCTCGACTACTCTCACTGTGGGTGAGTAGTATTACATTAATGTGGAAGGTTTAATTTGTGTTAGATTTAACAAATATTTACATACAGCCAAAGTCTCACACCAAAGTGTAAGTCATTATTCAAACATCTAAAAGTTTCAAAAATTTAGCTTTCTAACATATTAAGTGCATGAACCAACCTTGAGTGACTTGAATCCTAAGTTAACTTACAGTGCCATAAAACTGTGCAGTATATCATTTCAGTGGTTTCATTCAGTGCACAACCAACTGTAGTGTTAGCTCTGCTGTTAAAACAAAACAAAAAGAAAAGAACGCAAACAAAATGACAGACTGTTGATTCCGATAGAGCACAAAACATTTGGTACATTAATATCAGGTGAAATGGTGCAGTATATCTCAATATATTCGCTATATTATGTGTACTATAGCTCAAGTGCACATGCAGAGGCAGCAGCCATCAACCCCATACAGCACTACACGACGAACATAAACATTATTTTCGGTGCACACATTAAATGTTGGCAAACATGAATGATAACAAAATATATCTCTGTAAGACAAACTTACAGAAATGATTAACATTACAATCTCTCATTCATGAATGCTGAGCATGTGGATAAAATATGTAGACATCAGACCAACTAAATCATTATCGGCACATTCAGCAGGAAACATTACATTTTATGACTTCTATACAGTTATATTAAAATACATCTTTCGATCGTTATGAACAGCAGTAACATTTACCCACACAGAAAACAGTTAACACCCCTCAAGACCGCAGTCGTTCCAAAAGAGGCTCCTCACTTCCGGTTTTCTCTTCACATAATCACGTCATAAATGACATATGGCGCACTTTCTCTGGGGATACCTGGAGTCAGAGTCTGAATTATGGTGCCTTCAAATGGAACTCGTGATGGGAAGTCGTGAACACAACATGTGTTGCACTGAAGTGGTCAAATTGCTAAGAAACGACAATATTAATGTTACTGTCCGAGTCTAGAAGCCACAGAGGCTAATAATTTAGCAAGCTAGAGAGTGTGTAACATAATGAAGGAAATGCAAAGGCATAATGACAGAGGGGAAAGATGAGGTCGTTGAGAATATCAATACCACAGACATTATACTAACTTGGAGCTTTCAGAAACTTTCCACTTACGAGGTCGTGAAAACGACATGAGGGGGGCGTTCATATGGGCCCAACTCATAAACACGGTAAACACCACCCCATTTGAAGGCACCATTAATATTTAACGCCTTAAGTGGAATCTTACACTTACACTAGAATTAAAGCATCACTGAGAGCGTTACAAAGCTATTTGTCAACATCTGTTATGGCCGTTATCGTCAATACTAAATTGCATTGTGGGATATTTATGCCGCCATGTCCAGCGTTGCATATTGTAATATTTCACCTGAAATAGTGCGCAATTTACATATTATTGGTTTCATGATAAGGTTTCGAACATACTAAAATATCTAATATACTGTTGTGTACTAAATAAAATGTTAGAAGGGGATTTCGGACGCAACCACAGCGCCTTCTAGTGGCTTTAGTGTGAACATCATATTTTCCACTAGGCTACATGTGGGCCTATATTAGAGACTACAGCTCTGAAAACTCATTAGTGTTTTAAAATCATGATTTGAATGTAACCCACAGGTCACATATGACCGCTAGCTTGACGTGAGTAAAAAGCTAACTTGAAATGACAGTAAGCCTGTTATGGAAACTTCCAGCATTTTTCAACATATGTCTCATTGTCATAATTGTGTAAATTCTGATGACAATGAGTGATGCTAACTTTGCTAACTTGTCATCTCCGTGGCATAAAGTCTAAATTATCATATTTAGCATAGTACGCAGGTACATGGTGCGCTACTTGCCAGCTAACCAGCCTTGCTGCCTATTCATCTGCACACACAAGTCCCTTTACAGGAGGCTGCAGGTCTGTTGATTGATTGATTGATTGATTGTTGATTGGTTGATCTGTTTTTGTTGATTCAGTGTGTCAGAATGAAGATAACAATAATAATTTGCCCAATTTACTCAGATCAATTACTTCTTTCCATAACTTCAAGACTTCTTTGCTTTTTTAAAATGAGAAATCTACTTGTTCTTGTTTTGAATTGTATTTGCCTTTGTTTTCAGTATTTTTTGACATAATCATAATGTTCATCATTATTACATATGTTCATTATTTTCATGCTATGTTGGTGTGGTTTGGGATAGGATGGATGGAGGGGGAGCCTTTATGTGTATGTCCTTGTTGAGGTTACTATGTTGATTATTATGTTGAATTTATGTTAAATTTATTAGCATTATTGTTATTAATTATGTAATTAAATGTTTGTCCATGCTGTGTGCCTGAGAGGACATTCTTAAAAAAATATATAAATATATATATAAATAAATAAATACATAAATACTATATATATATATATATATATATATATATATATATATATATATATATATATATATATAAATATATAAATATATATATATATTAATGCCAGCAAAACTGTAGGTCTGTCATTAGTGTATCTCTGACTCGGTGCATGCTGAATTTACAGCTTTAAAATAACGCAGGCTTGATAAAATGGTTTAGCCTGCAATTGAAGGCAACATTTGTTGTTGCATTAGGACCCTTTTTTAAAATGTATTTTTTTTAATCATCTACTGGAGTGCCTGATTGGTTTGTGTATGCCACATCCCACCCATGAATTTGGAGACGTGTAGCTTAACCCTAATGAGGCAGCTGTATTATAAGAAGCTACTTAATATTGTTGAAAACTTCAAATATCATGCTTAAATTTCCACCAATCCAACTTTTTCCGCGTGTTTCGCCCGTCTCCTCGCGTCACCCTGCTCTCTACGCGCCGTGGTAACGCTGATGTGAGAGCTAGATTGGTTACCACATGGCTCTCCTCCAAGTAGAGGCGCTTGAGAGTGGACCGCTTGGAGAGTGGGAGCGCAGTCGCAGGTTACCCATCGCCTGGTGCGAGCTCTACCGTCACTGTGCCACGTCTGGGATCTTCCTTTATATAGACGGGAGACTCGACAAAACCACTTTACTCAACGCGGATCTAGATTGTTCTCATTTTCCTCTTTTGCCCCCCTCTCTCCTTTTTTTCTCCTCACCCCCCTGAACAGGCTCAACCACCCTGTATTTTGTAAAGGCAATTGTTAGTGCGCATCATCGCGGGAGCCAAAAGGAGGTTTGCCACTGTTCCATAGGAGACTGGTGAGTAAACGACTCAGTGTTTCATAGCTTTGCTTTCTATTTGCATGAGCATTTCTGCTTCTTTTTATTGACATGTGATTAACTTCTTATTAGGCTACTAACTTGATTGACTGTATTGATTGATCAAGTTATTTTTAGTGCTGTATAACTATATTACAGTGATATCAAGCAGAAGAGTGGGCTAGTGTTCACAGAAGTTAGTGGTTTAGCTGCAGGGTACTGAAAGCTTGTTTTTTTCCTTATCTGCCCACTTACACCCCTCCTCATTCTGGTTGGACATCAATGTACAATGTCTGATTTCTGCTCTTCTTCATTATATTATTGTTATTACGTTGTTATCCTTCAGTTGAATTAATAATTGATAAGGTACCTCAGTTATTCCACACTGCTCCTTTTTTATTTATTCATGGCGGACTAAAGGGCCATGCAATTACACAATAAGTGAAAATTAATTGGATTTCTTTCAGCTGATTTGAACCTTCACATACATAAGTGTGGACTATTCAATGGGCGTGGTTTTGCATTAATGGGACAGTCCCTTTCAGATGTCCTGGGAATGATACAAATTACAAATTACCACAAAAAGTCTCTGACTCCAGGTTTTGGTTATGAGGCCGCCTTTTAAAATTCCTCTGTCCTTGTGTGTTTTTCTCTCTCTCTCTCTCAGCGGGCTGCTGGAGCGTCATGACAGCTGAGAAGAGCGGGCCCGTTATAAACGGTAAACCAGAGGATGGCAAAGACCCGGAAGGGTCCAGCTCCAGCCTAGACAACGGCCAGTACAATGAGAGGGGCCAGTGGAACAACAAGATCGAGTTTGTCCTGTCTGTGGCTGGAGAGATCATCGGGCTTGGCAACGTCTGGAGGTTTCCTTACCTCTGCTACAAGAATGGAGGAGGTAAAGAAGTTTCAATTCTCTGTGATACACAGTGAGTATGGACATAAACCAAAGAATCAGGGTGGTAGGATATAAGACAGGAAGGAGGAGGTAAGATAGATACGATTGAAAAGGCAAGATTGGCTATGAATATAAGCAAATATTACCTCTGATAAGACACACAGGACATGATCATTAAAATGACACGTTCCTGAGTGAAAGAAACAACTTCTTTTAGCTTCTACTGCACCAAAGAGGGAGGGCGACTTTGTTTGTAAGAGCTGTCACTTTCTAAAAATTGGCAAGAACAGTGTCACAATATGATGTCCTTTATTATTTCATCCATTATGCACCATTGTGTCAATAACAGTTCCCTCATTAGGCGCCGTTAGACAGCACAGTATGGGTCCTCCATCCATCATCGGTAAAGGTCATTTTGCAGTAGAGTGGTGTCATAGTGAGCGCTTTCATCTGGATTTTGTGAATTGCTCCTTTCGTACCCATTTAAAGTTTTGTTTTTAAGGTACGTTTTGAACCTCTGTGCTGTCAGACCTTTTATTCTGATATTGATCGGTATTAGCGGTATTCATGCTCTGTATATATTTTCTTTTGTGTGCATAAAGGTGCGTTCTTCGTTCCATATGTCATCTTCTTCGTGTGCTGCGGTATCCCCGTGTTTTTCCTGGAGACTGCCCTGGGTCAGTTCACCAGTGAGGGAGGCATCACCTGCTGGAGGAAAGTTTGCCCGCTGTTTGAGGGTGAGAAAACACTCACTTTAATTATTAAAATATCCATCCATCCATCCATCGTCAACCGCTTATCCCGTTAGGGGTCGCGGGGGGGCTGGAGCCGATCCCAGCTGGCATAGGGCGAAGGCGGGATTCACCCTGGACAGGTCGCCAGTCCATCGCAGGGCACATAGAAACAGACAACATATAGACAGACAACCATTCACGCTCACATTCACACCTATGGGCAATTTAGAGTGATCAATTAACCTAAACAGCATGTCTTTGGACTGTGGGAGAAAGCCGGAGTACCGGGAGAGAACCCACGCTTACACGGGGAGAACATGCAAACTCCACACAGAAGAGCCGCAAGCTGGAATCGAACCTGCGACCCTCTTGCTGTGAGGCGACAGCGCTAACCACTACACCACCGTGCAGCCATTATTAAAATCTATGGATTTTAATAATTGAATTAGAGACAAAGTATTCTGAGCTGATGAAACTCAGTTCTTGCACATACACAGCACTATTAAATTTTCTCATGATGATCCTAAGTAATTCATCAATGTTTTTACAGATTTTATCTGCTGTAACACCTCTACAGACTCCTACAGGTGTCTTACTGACTTAGTCACTGCAGCTGTGCACATTTGCACTTGCAGGTTATAATGATTTGAAAATGCAGCCATTCACCTGCAGTTTTTGATTTGCTTTATCTGTATCTCTTTGCCTTTTCAGGTATTGGCTATGCAACGCAGGTGATTGAAGCTCATCTAAACGTGTACTATGTAGTGATCCTTGCCTGGGCCATCTTCTACCTCTTCAACTGCTTCACCACCGAGCTGCCGTGGGCTGGCTGTGGGCACTACTGGAACACAGGTACTGTAGGAGGGAACTGTGGATAAAGAGAGGACATTATTCTTGTGAGCAGAAATGATTGTGTGCATCTTTTTTTTGTTTCAACAGCAAAGAGAATACCGCCTAGGATTTAATGTGCAGTGCCTTATCTACATCTATAACTGCAGTACGCTCTCAAAAACATTAACATGTCATTGTGGATCCACAGAGAACTGTGTCGACTACTATGGAGAAAATGCCACCAACATTACAAACCCAAACGCAACCTCTCCCGTCATCGAGTTCTGGGAGTGAGTACATTTTTTATTACATTTTTTCATGTTCTGTCATGTTCATTAGTCTGTATATGAGATTTCATGCTCTGTTTGTGTGTGTGAAGTCTCATTGGAGGGCACACTCGGTGACGGCTTTCATCCCTGTGGGTATAAAATATTAATGGTATCACAGTTTGTATAAAAACACCACGAGGAGATGCTTTGTTAGTTCAGGCAGTCTACAAGGTCTTTTAATGTCATTATCTACTATAATGTTGAATAATCTGAGCTTGTGACAGTGCCAGACTGTTCCACTGACCCCCCTAACCTCTCCCCCAATAATTAGTCAGCCCTTTTCATATTTGTGTGTCAACAGGCCCTGGTAGGCCAGCTGTCTCCCAGCTAGAGCCATGTGTGTGGCAGCAGATCAGGCCTTGTCAGTGTGTAATGCTGACCACACTTCCTGTCCTCCTGCCAGTGGCTATGTTTACACTGCTGGGTCAAATCTCTCTTTTTTTTCCCCAAAACATGTTGCAGCCAAATGGTTAAATAGAAACTGTGATCTATGTGTCTAAGTCAAAATGAAGTGACTTGATTTGTGTGTCAGTAATGAAAACATCAGATTTGGGCCAGCAACATAAACCTAACCCCCAGGGAAAGACATGCCCAAAGGAAATGGCCAAAAAGACAACCACCATGTTATTGGCAAAAATAGTCTTAGCTACCAACCCGCCTTTGTTTAATCTATGCCAAGACACACTGTCATGTTTTGCACTGTATATACAGCGTAAACAAACATCAGATTAGGAAGTTAAACAAGTAGTATTTTGCCATCTGTACGGATGTTTACATTGATGCTCCATAATATTGTTGCATATGATCTCATCTTTACACTTAAAAAATACAAATCTTAAATCACTGAAAGAGACTGATGAGAAGACTGACAAACACATCTTTCATTCATATGCGATTCATTTTGCAGGGCAGCAACTAATGGCTATTTTCATTGTTGATTAATCTGTTTTCTTGATCAGTGGATTAATTGTTTGGTCTATAAAATGTCAGAAAATGGTGAAAAATGTCAATCAGTGTTTCCCAAAGCCCAAAATGATGTCTTGTTTTGTCCACAACTCAAAGATATTCAATTTACTGTCATAGAGGAAAAAGAAATCACAAAACTTACATTTTTTCATAAAAAAAATGACCCACACTAAACAAATTAATATATTATCAAAATAGTTGATGATTAATTTGATAGTTGACAATTAATTGTAGCAGCTCGATAATTTTGTACGGTGGTGCAATAATATTACCCGTGCATCTCTAAGGACAAAGTCTTTTCAAAGCAGCAGAAAAAAAGACCAAACACAAGATATTAATGCAGACATCCTCATCCTCTAGGGAGTCTCTTTTTTAAATTTTTTACATTTTAAAAATTTAGACTTGTTTCTTTGGTAAATACTAACTAATGCAGATACTTGTTGAGTTGGTTACACAGTATTTATGTGCCCAGGTAGAAGTTACCTGGCTCCTGTTTGCTTGGTTGTAGTTTGAACCATACCGAACCCGTAAAAACTACAAGATATTATTGTTTACCTCAGAAACTCCCACACCTACTTTGTCATAATCACATACACAGTATACGCGCAAGTCGCACTGTAGAAATTTTCTGCTCTGCACCCGTATAAAACTAATTTACGCACGTTCGAGAACACACACAAGTGTATTTACACACATTAGCGTTCACATCTTGCCCTCTCGGATGACCAGGGGGGCTGTGTTGGACCTAGCCTGTGGCCGGCCACCAAGAACATGTCACCATGATCAATGGCTGGTCAGGAGCTGTGGGGGTGAACTCGGTGGCAAAGATTTGGCAGCGCCGTGTAGCTCTGTGGCTCTGAGGCTCGCTTCTCATCCTCCATCAATGCTGTTGCCTGGCTTTCCTTCAACAAACAGGAAACACACTGTTGATTCACCACCGCCGACAATCTGTGATGTCATAATCGCTGATATCGTGCCCTGTATCTTGCACCTACACTGTTACACCTGTAGGCGTATCGCAGGGAAGAACATTTGAGTTGTCGTCCTGTAGTAGATCTATAATATTACATTTACACACTACAAGCCCTCTATTAGATTCTATTGGCTCGTTAATTCTCTACTGCTGAGCAGCATGCTGAAATTATCCATTTCAAAATATACTTTATTTATCCCCATTGGAAAATGGGGCAAATTAACAAATAAACAGCACAGAGCAACAACACAGGCAATAAGAACTCAAAGAGCATGGGACACAAACCTCTCTGTTATTGCAGTACCCAGCTGTATATATGACGACCATCCACCTACTGAGCTCAACATAAAAGTACAGTGTGTAGTAGGATTTGGTGGCATCTAGTGGTGTATTTGCAGATTGCAACCAGCGGAGTACCCTTCTGCTCACTAATCCTTTTCCAAGACTGTGGTAACGTGAGCCGCCAAGTGCAAAACTGTGGTAACGCTGTTTACCCCACTCAGAGGTCATCCTTACCATAATAACACTAAGAGCAACGGAAGTCAAATGGTGGCTGGCGGTACCACGGTTTTGCACTCTGTGGCTCACCTTACTGCAATTTCAATTGGAGAACTACCGTGGCCTTTAGGTAACATAAAAATGTGAAAGTCTCTCTCAAGAGCCAGTGTTTGGTTTGTCTGTTCTGGCTACAATAGAAACATGGTGGGGCAACATGGGGGGCTCTGTGAACAGGGCCCACTCCCTATGTTCATATGACAGATTCATTCTAAGCTAACAAAAAGGCAATGATTCTTAGTTTCAGGTGATTATACACTAATGAAAACATAGTTATGAATATTATATTCCATCTCTGCGAATAGATCCCCAAAATGCTGTTCCTTTCTCTAATGTGGAAAAATTAGTTGGTCATGTTGGTCAGCAAGTTCACATCTGTGGACAGCTGCTCGACAGCAGGGTATCAGGAAGTTAGGTGGAGTAAAAAAAAAAGTCATCAATGAAAAAAAAAAAAATCATTGTTCCACATGGTGAATTGTCATTTTTATTCCAGGAGAACCACAATGGTCTAAACCTAAAGCTAAAGAATCTACGTGATGTATTTTAAGTGGTTTGTGGCCACCACAGTGGAGCAAACCAGACTCCTTACTGGCTGGCAGTGTTAGCCACCAAAGAGCCGTTGTCCCGCTAGCTCATCCCTGATGCTCACTAGCAGCTTAGTGTTTGAGGTTATGAAGCAACATGTCATCTTCAATAAGACTACAATGCTTACTGCCTTTTTTAATGGAGGTGTGTCCCCATCCCATCAAGGATGCATCATTGAACGTGTCTTCCTGCTTGGTGTCTTCCTTAAGCCAGTCGGACATGATCATCCAGGACAATGACCACATTAGGCCAAAGGTGGAAAACATATTCGTTCACAGTTTAAATGAACATCATGCTGTATTGAAGAAGACTTGAAACTAGTGATCGAGACCATAAACTCAAGTTTTAAATCTTTACTGAGGTAATAAATCAAATGAGTAGTAGTAGGATAGTAGGGTCATTTTCTCATAGACTATACAATCTGACCTCTTTTTTTGCAACCAGAGGACTTGCCCCCTGCTGGCTGTTAGAAATAATGCAGGTTTAAGGCACTTCCACATCGGCCTCACTTCTCAGAACCGGAGGTTGCCTCCTGGATCAAAGCCATTGTGATATAGATTACAGGTTTCTCCATTTCATTACAAATGAATGAGTTGAGGCTGAAGAGAAAACATTTCATTGCACATTATATTTGTAAGTTAGTATAGCCTGCCAACTAGGGTGACTGTGTTTTGAAGTTGAGGTGTAGAAATACTTTGTCGGGTTTGGGCAATGCATTAACTGAACTAGAAACTATGGTTAACCAGCAAACATGGCACTACTATTCATCTTGTGCAACCTCAAACAAATACAAAAAACGATCTCAGCGAGTCTGCAGAGGCTGTGTGCTGTGTCCAAAACCACTTCCTGTTTTTCAGAAAGTGTTTACAAAGTCTCGTACTTGTGTCACACAAAAGTATGAACTAGATCAAATGAATAAATAAAATAAATAATCTGTGTTCTCTATGCCAAATCAGACGCAGAGTGCTGAAGATATCAGATGGTATTGAGCACATAGGGGGAATGCGCTGGGAGCTGGCCATGTGTCTGGCCCTGGCCTGGTTCATCTGCTACTTCTGCATCTGGAAGGGACCCAAGTCAACTGGCAAGGTGAGACGGAGTAATGCATGTTTACTATTGAATGAGTATATATGTGAGTTGGTTGAGTACCAAATGCAAGTATGTGTGTATGTTTTTACATGCTAAACATGAGAAAATTTTATGTGTTATCGCACCATCCAAGTCATGATGGAGGAACATGAATGTACATATGCGTGCAGGAATATGTGTGCATGCTACTTTGCTGTTATTGCAGTTTTTTATTCACTGGAGCAATTTTAATTTTCATCTTACACATTCAAACATCGACAACATAAACCACTTTCCCTTCTCCATCCTCAAAACAACTCCCACATTCATTACCCCCTCCAAATAGAGGACAAAAGGCATGTCTGCACCACCCACTTCTACCTTTCCTCCCATCACCCTTTCCATTTTAATGTTCTCCTTGAGTCTCTTCTAGCAGCCTTGAGGAGGAAAGTGAGGACTCTGCACCTTGCTTTACTCCCCTTAAGAAACTCCTCTCAGATTCAATCAGCCAGAATGAGTAGAGAGATAGAGATAAAGTGAAAAAAGAGAGGGAAGAAAGAGAGTAAAGAGAAAAGAGGAGAGGTGTGGGAGGAAAAATTAATGGGTTCACATTCTACATGACGGGGGAAAAAAACAACTAGGCGGCAATGCCTATATCTCCCTGAAGTGTCTTTTGTCTGGCTGTAAAGTAAGAGGGGAGAAGGCTTCTTCATGGCTGGGCTTTAGCAGCCGGTCCAAGATTGATTCCTGTATTCACTGGAGGAAAGGAGAGCGTTCATGAGGAGCATGCAGAGTATATCCTCAGCCTCCGCCTTTGCTGCCGCTCTCTCTCCTGCTATGAGAAATAAACCACAGCTCACCCGTTGCAAGAGAGAGAGAGAGAGAGAGAGAGAGAGAGAGAGGGGCTTTCTTCTCCACCGACCCTACAGCCCATTCAGTTACGACTCTGCTAAGCTGTTTGCTTTTGTTGGCCGTGTTTGCCAGCCATTCTTGCATTTAAGCCCTCCTGTTAGATTTACGGTGAGGCAGGGGCAAGTTTGACCAGTAAATTTGTGGTGGCTTAAATGTTTACCCGCGGTGAGCTGGATGGAGCATGCGGAGCATCAAAAGTGCATGGAGAGATTGAATATTGTCCTTTTCATCTCCAGAGAGATGGAGAGAAAGAGGGCGAGAAGGTTTAGGATGTGTGATCGTTTTATTTGACAAATTAAAGGAGGGATTTGCTGGGCAGGAGGCAACTTTTCCCACACTTTCCCCTGTAGGCCACGCTAGGATTAACAAGGTTTAGAGTGGGCAGTCTCATTAAGTGGATCCTCATTGTTCAAACATTATCTTGGTATTCATTTAATTTTAAACTTCTGATTCAAGTTTTTAAAGTGAAGGATGTGCAGCATATTGTCAATTTCTGAGGGTAAAATCAAGCTTTAATTGGCACTTGTCCCCACACTTTTACAGTTCACTGCATAAAATGCGTCAAATCCTAATTCTACTTGCAGTTGTGATGTGACCAGGCTTGTACAGGTAATTGAAGTGTGCATGTGTTTAGGCCAGTATGTGTGAATGGTCTACTTTATCTTTGTCTGTAGTATGAGCACACCCATTTCAATCTTGTGAATGAAGTTGTGTGTGTGCGTGTGTGTACTGATGCACTTCTGTGCGTGCTTCAAAGAAAAGCACATTTTCCCACACTGCCAGCATCACTCCTCTGGGCTTCTCCTGTTTAGGAGACGGGGCCAGAGGAGCCTTCTTTTCTTTTCAGTCTCCTGGCCCGGCTCTGTTCTGTCCTGTTCTGCCCTCAATTGGACTTTGACTGGATGCCAGCAAGCCAGGGGATGTATGTTGCCCGCCTCTGCCTTCCAAGAGGCCAGGGTCTTTGTTCAATGGGTTTCTAAGAGTCTTGAGATGTCGAGCACAATTCTGCAAAACCTGAATGGTTCAATAAAAAATGGAGTGTTGGTTTGATGGTGAGCAAGCGCTCGCTACTGTACTGTACTGAATTTACGATAATGGAATTGACTCTAGTGCTGTGCATGACACCCTACCAGATATTGTACTGTATTGTATTGTATATACATTATATATACAGTGCTGTATAGTTGAAAATATTAGATGCAAAAATGAGTACTATATATACTCATATATTATACTCCAGGTTCCATGTTAGGTTGACTCTTATTGTAATTCATATTATGCTAAATGTTATAAACATAGCTCTGTAAGCTGGGGCTATGATACTTTATGCTGTAAGACTGATGTTGAGTGATTGATAGCTGATATGCTGAAATGAAAACATAAAATACACAGTTCTGGACAATGCACCTACAAAGCAGTGTTACCAGTCCACTGCTGACTCCAAACAGTTTATCACTAGATATTAAACTGTGTCATCAGCTGATTGTCAAACAGGTTCCTCTGCTCAAATTATTACCAACAGTAGTTGACTGTCTACAGCTTTAATAAATGTTAGGTAAATTCATGGCTCACGATAGGGCGCAGTTAAGGCTAGGGTTAAAGGGAGAGTTTGGGTGTTTTGAAGTGGGGTTGTATGAGGTAATTATCCATAGTAGATGTACTACCTACAACAGATGGCGGTTGGCATGACCCTAGTTTGGAGAAACAGACTGGAGTTACTACATGGAACCAAAGCAATACTGCTGTAGACAGGGGTGGCAGCAAAATGCATTTTGGCCACCTAAAAGAAAGGCTCACCTAAAAAACTGATATCAATGAAGTGTACACTATGTTTAGAATATTTTCCCTACCTTGCCATGAGGCAGCCATTTCAAAGGGGGAACTGAAGCTTTTGTACCCATCTATGCTCCCACCAAAGCCACCACGCTTTGGAAAAAAACGGTTAGCTTGTTGGTACTATTGTGTGACTTTGGAGAATTCAAATTAACCAAAGTCCCGCAATAACATAACACACCAAGGTAAAGACGCAAAAATAATCTCAAGATACACTTAAACTGATACTGATTTTTTTTTAGGTTGCTAAAATACATTTACACAGTGCTTACATGCTGTAACTCTAAACTGGGACCATTCCTTTAGCTTTAATTGTAATTAGCAACAAACTGGTTAAAAAATGGTTCTAAATATTGAACAATAAGGCAATAAATCCAGCTGAATGTCAAGACATACACAGTATCTAAGTTTGTTGATTAGTGTTTGATATTCCCAATAAAACATGCCAATGACTAGTTAAAAAAAAAACTTGATTTGACCTGTTGTTCCCAAACCTTTTGACTTTTGATCCCCTGAAACAATTTTTTTTAGAACACTTTAGTCACTATTTCCTGACAGTAGTGCATGAGACAGATAATCTGTGAAAAAAAATCATGCCTCCCTTCGTTTCTATCGCACGCAAACCAAAGCAGCCAATCACAGTCAAGCTGGACCCAAGCTAGAGCCAAGCAGTCTCTGGGCGGCTGGTGAACTCCAGTGACTGTCAAACTTTCTCATTTTACAGCTAAACAGTTTCTCACATTGTGGTTAAGTGTTTATGTGCAACAGCAATAATGTCAGCTGTAGTTGTGGCACATTTCAGTGGATGAGGAGGCGGCCATGTTGGGTAGAGCCCAACTTTAATCAGCTATGAGTATTGTTGGCAGGGTTTTTACTTCACACAACTTCACTTTGACTTGAAGTTCTGGCAGTAACTCAGTGTCTACTGTGTTTTTCTGTAATCTGTACATAAATTAATATTCTAAATCTGTGCATGTTTTTACCTGCAGGTTGTTTACGTGACGGCTACATTTCCTTACGTCATGCTGTTGATCCTGCTGATCAGAGGAGTGACGCTGCCAGGAGCATACGACGGCATCAAGTTCTACCTCTATCCGGACATTTCACGTCTCTCTGACCCTCAGGTAGGCTCTGACCCTGCTGTATCTCTCTCTTCTACTGGTAGACAGGTAAAAATCTGCCTCCTCCTGTTGCCGCCTGGTAGACAAAGCAATAGGTGTTGCTATTTTAGCACTTGTGCCACCTGCAGGCAATTAATGTTACACCTGCAATCCAGCCTGTTATCAGGCCATTATATAGAAGTTATCAATCACTATAAGCATCATAGATGTGGGTCAATGGGGGCCTACTACACCCACTAGTAGCTTTTATCATCTGTCCACATGGTGAAAACATGACCTTTTGAAACAGTTATTTTAAGCCCAAACACAAAGTTTTTCCTTAAACTTAACTAAGGGGTTTTGTTACCTAAACCTAAAGAACTTGTAGTTTTGTTGTCTAAACCTGAAGAAGCCTTTTTTGTGTTCAAAATATAATATGTTGCTTTAGTTTTTCTTTTACTTTTCCAACGTAGTAGGCATAGTAGGCCCCTGAAGACCCACAGGTACTGTATGCCGCTTACAGCAACCAATAACGTCTATTTAATGACCTGGTAAGAGTCGAATCGGGTGTGCATTTTGATCATGGAGCTGCTGTTATCTTATTTGTGTGTTAGGATCCAACCTCATTGCCTTTTGAAAGTGACAGACTGGAGGTCAGAGGACACATGGTGTGTCACTCATAGCAGCATAAAATGTTCCCCTCTTCGCAGTGTTCAGCAGAAAATGTGAACATTTACAAAACCTTTTTTAATCTAAAATTTGAAATGTAAAAATAATACCCATGCATTGCAGCAATAAGAAAGAAAAAAAATGGAAATGTAACACTTATTGGCTGCAGGTATCACATGTGTCAAGGTTGCAGAAGCTATTAGTGTTCTTGCATGTAGATGGCGTACATTGCTTTTACAAAGACACCTCTACACTGTTGCTGCTATTACGTTTCAATCTGCTGGTGGCACAGATTGGAACTGCAAGTCCAGAAACTCACATCCAGTAATACTGGATAATTAAATAGGACATGTTAATATTGTGCATAATACACACATCTTTGAGACTTGACCTAAAATCCTCTTCATTGTTTACATTGTCCTTGTGACCTGGTATTAACGACAGCTTAATGTTAATTTGATCAGTTGAATCAGTCTGATTGCACTGTGCTAAAACTGTGACCGTTTTTGCCAGCTTATCTATGAAAGGTAGAAGGTATGAGAGTAAAGCAGGAGGGGTTAAAGAGACTAGACGCATGAGAATGAATTTATACCCTTGCCTCACACCCACCTGTCTGGTGCTGAGTAGCTGCCAGGGGGACAGGTGGTGTTGTTACTGTAATGCCATGGGGGATCAGTCAGGGTTTTTTTACACCTATCATGATACTATATTGTACCAAAAACACTTTTATTTACAGTATACACAAAACAAAGGCTTGTTTGGCTATTTTTGCAGCGAGAGAGAGAGAGAAGCTATTTGCCAAATGGTACCTCTCTTGTAGCAAAAGACAAAAAAAGGTTTCATATAGACAAAAACACTTTGCTTCATTTATACATCCCACTCCAGTAGCAGTGATACTACTGTGGCTTACTGTCATAACACAACTGACTCGTTCTGCTGGGGATGAGTTGATCAAGAGTCAAGTAAATAGTGAGCTTTCAGATCCTGGAGGGGTTGAAAGTTCACAATTTGAGGCCAATAGAGGTGGCGCATTAACATATAACAGTCACACACACACAAACACAGACACACACACACACACACACACATAGACACACACACGCAGACACACACACACGCATGCATGCATGCATGCACACACACACACACACACACACACCAGACTCCTTGACCTTGTCTGGAAAAGGTAGACAGCTTGGGTCGCTAGGCAACAGTGAACAAGAAAATGTCAGTGGATGGGGTGTCATGACAACCTGAATCAAGATAGATGAAGAGTTTGAGTGAGAAAGAGAGAACAGACATGGAAGCTGTTATAGATAGATAGATAGATAGATAGATAGATACGTAGATAGATAGAGAGACAGATAGATAGATAGATAGATAGAAGATAGATAGATAGATAGATAGAGAGAGAGATAGATAGATAGATAGATACGTAGATAGATAGATAGATAGATAGATAAAAAAGATAGATAGATAGATAGATAGATAGATAGATACGTAGATAGATAGAGAGACAGATAGATAGATAAATAGATAGATAGATAGATAGATAGATAGATAGAGAGAGAGATAGATAGATAGATAGATACGTAGATAGATAGAGAGATAGATAGATAGATAGATAGATAGATAGATAGATAGATAGATAGATACGTAGATAGATAGAGAGATAGATAGATAGATAGATAGATCGATAGATAGATAGATAGATGCGTAGATAGATAGAGAGATAGATAGATAGATAAATAGATAGATAGATAGATAAATAGATAGATAGATAGATAGATAGATAGATAGAGAGAGAGAGAGATAGAGAGATAGCGAGATCTAGATTCGGACTATGGAGCCTCCATACTGTTTTATAAATACAGGTGCAACTCAACTTAGAGTATTTGATGCCTCCATTCACGTTGCATAAGCTCAGAAAATCGACCTTGTTCAAAATAAAAATACTGTAATATTTGCATCTGTGAAAGTATTCATGACAAAAACAGTATTTAAAAAAATTATATGCAAGTTAATCACACGAAAAAATATGTCCCCAATGTGTAAAGGCCTTAAGGCACCAGGCTAGCACACTATTTCAGTGTGATACTGTGTGTGTAATCTTGTCATACTTGCTAAATGGGTAGCTCTCTTTCAACTTTCAATTTGATCACTTCTTCCTGAACACACTCCAGTCATGTCTGAACACCTGTTTTACACTCTTAATGGCAACAGCCGGTCCATGGTGGAAAACACTGTGGATGTGATAACAAGGAAACATTATTGCCTCTGAAATAAGTAGAAATTGAATCAGACTATAACTATATCTAAATATGTATCTGGCAGATAAGCCAGTCTGTTTTTACATGTGTTGGGCAAAGCAGCTCCTTGTGGTGAGAAAAGGTGTTAAGAACATACAGTATCATGCCGTGACCCTATCTTGGATGACATGATGCAGTATATAAAGACTAAAACATTAACTCTTGATAAACTGTCAGCTACCAGTAATTTTTTCACATTTATATTCATGCATTTCAATGCAAAGAATAAGCCTACAACATGATGTTTTTTTTCCAGTTGTTGTACAGTGAGAAGACTGTTGCATCTGTGAAAGTCAGAGAGAGAAACAGTGATACAGACAGTGAAGAAGTGAGACAAAATGGATCAACAAAGACACAAACAGAGAGTGAAGGAGGGTGATAAAGAAGTGCTGCTGTTTGGCAGAGGAAGACATTACTTCTGACACCAATGTTAAATTAGCTTCCTCAGGGACAATCAGGGCTCTGTTCTGTTCACCAGGCTGTGTGCAGTGTGTGTGGCTGTGTGTCACTCGCTCTTTTTACACCCCTGAACTTCATCATGCCGCCCCTCTTCTCTTCCTCCCTATACCTTTCTCTCCTCCTTCTCACTCTGCATCACTCCTCCTCTCTGCTCTTCTCACACTCACTAATAGTGACACTATGTGATAAGCCAACTCCAAAGATTTGTTACAAGCTCATGTTCAGGTACAGGTAGTCGTCCCTCCAGTGTTTTTTGTTGAATTCAAAACTAATACCTGTAATAGCTTCTGTTTTGCCACTTTGGCCTTATGAGACTTATTATTACCTCATAAAGTTGATATGATAAAACTGTTTACACATTTGTACATCAAGCAGGAAGCTGAATGTGTTAGCTGCTAAATGCTCCACTATGTTCACCTGTAGTTGTGAACTTTGTCTGATGTTTGGTGCAGAGTAGGTTATGCTCAGTGGGATTTTTAGAGTTTTGTCACTGAAAACTGCTGCAGGCAAAAAACCCTAACCTTTCAGTCCCGATACCTATAGAGACAGAGATAATTGGGCTTTGGGTATCATCTGATACCGGCTATCAATCCAATACCAGTGTTCAATTGATAAGCTGTACGCTTCATTGTGTGGATGTGACTGAGATTATTCTTTTATGTGTAACGCAGCATCAGGCTTAACTTAAACACTACTTTCCTAACTTTGGAAAACAAAATGTAACAAATAAATGCATAATTAAGAATGTATTGAATTGTTATTTATTAGTAAAATAATTAGCAATTGGCAAAGAAAATCTTCAAAATTAACAGTAATTACAATTCAAGTGTAAAGCTTTTTAATGCAGGAACAAATTGCATAAAACTTAAAGAGGAATTTAATTCTAATGTGTAATGCAACCAGCATATAGACATAGAACTGAATTGAATAGCTCAGCCCATTGTCACTGATACCCGATCCAGCTATCTGAGTCAGGATCGGCGAGATATCTGATCCAGTATCGGTATCAGTGCATCCCTGAGTGGTGATAGCGAATCAAAACATTAAAGTTGTGGGCTAAAGAAAAAATAAATCTAACTTTTTTGTTGTTTTGTTGCCATGGTGTGAATTTTGTGTATGTAATTTCAGCTATCCCAGGCTCATTTTAAAATTAATTTCAACATTCCTAATGCTGTAATGTCAGCAAAATATCAGCATACTTTTTTTTAGACCTATGAATTTTTCAATTCATCTTCTTCAGTATTTTAGCAACACAATAGTTGTAGAAAACTTTGCAGCACATTGATGACCAATGGAGATAGAACATAAAAATCCTAAGAACTGAAAAGACAAAATCATTGCATGACACCAGCAAAATTTGTAAAATTACACTTCAGCTAACCAATCTCATTTAATCTCTGTCCGGCCGTCATCTCGAATCCTGTAATGGGTAGAAAACGGATGTGTTTTGCCTGTTGTTACTTCACACGGATGTTTGACATTCACTGTGTAGAATGAGTCTAACGCCACAGGGCAAAGTCAAATTCATCTGCTAGCTGAGTTTATAGTAATATGTATATGTGAGAGCATGATGGACTTTTCAAGTTGGAGAGCAAAACATCTGACTGCTTAGCAGAAGCTAAGACTATTCTTCATTTACTCATTGTTGTAGCTGTGCAGCATCTGTAAAATGTGATATAATATGATGATTATTCAGGAGAGATTAAATAACATTCATTGTACGGGTTACTGACTGATTAATTTCAGCCAAATACTGTATCTTTCACTTTACATGTAAATATCTTACACCTATGGATTTCATTCATACAAAGAGTGGGATGTGGGGAGCACCAAGAGTGGTCCATTTACATTACAAGAACGCTATCTTACAGCCAATGTCATCCAACCTTCACACAGCAGAAAAGTTTCCTGGAGCCACAGTCTCAACATAACCAAACACAAGCCGGCCAAATTAGGCACAACATCAACAAGTGATTCTCTCTGCGCCTGGGCCTTTAAGGTTTCCCTGCGCTGTGCGGCCATCAGCCGAGGGTGAACTAAAGGGAACATTAATGAACATTAGGAGAGAAAGGCCTGTTCTTCCACAGGAACAGTCCTGTGTTTGTGAGGTCACAGAAGTTACCGTGGTTACTCCCAGGAGGGAGCGAAGACCGTGCGTTTGTTAATTGTTTCTCGGTGGGGAAATGAGATTAGTGGCTGAATGGTGATGTGAGAGAGTTTTCAAAGAGCCATGCTGCATTAAGTTTGAATTCTCTAGCACACCATGCTATCCTGTGGGTCCTCTGCTCCTGTGCTGAACTACAAACTAGTTTCATAATGCACATTTTACTGCCTCACTGTCTCAGGGAAGAATCTTACATGTGTAAATCCCCATGTAGCCCAACTGTGACTCATGTCAACATTATACCTAAATATATAATTAGCTGGGATAAAGAAGGTGATAAAGGTCTTGCATTATATGTAACTTTTAGTTATCACCAAACATTTACTAGCAATGTGATGCTGAATTGTTTTGCATTAAAACAGGGACTTATCCACAAGTATCCAGGATGTTTCCCTTCAACCCAGTGTATACTGGGATGAACCTGAAGAGGATTAAACCCCTATAGAAACTAAGAATGAATGATCTTTAATGATCTTTGCTGCATACAAATTTACTCTGACATTTCAGCGTAGTCGCTGATTACAGAACAACACTTATCTAAATCACAAAATAGGTTGTTGTCGGTGTCAAAGTCAGAATGCTTTGACGTTTTGTGAAGTAAAACATTGCCTAAGCAGTCAATATTTAAATAGTCATAAAAATGTGCTTGTCAGGAAAACATGAACAACCAATTTTGTTGCTTTTCTGTTGAGAAAGATGCTTTACAGAAACACAGGCTAAAAGAGCTGTTTTACCCAACTTAGAACAAGATTAAGAGTCTACAGGCTAGCGGTTCTCTGAGGCTGCTTAGGTCCAGCAGTGTTTTGAGCTAAATGGTAATGTCAGCTAGCTAGCAAAAGTGCATTAAACTTGCATTCTTTCTAAGAGCCAGCAGGGGCGACTCCTCTGGTGGCAAAAAGAAGTCTGATTGTATTGAAGTCTATGAGAAAATGAGTCTATTTCTCACTTGATTTATTACCTCAGTAAACATCGTAAACATGAGTTTATCGTCTCAGGCGACAAGGAAATGTTTGGATCTTTTGTACTCCACAAGTTTCAACTCTGCAAGTGTCAAAAATGCATGTTTATTTATGGTTTTCACCCATCTGCCTCTGTGTAGTTCAAATATGTTGGAGGTGCACAAACAGGCGAAAAACTTGGATGAATAAAGAGAACTTAATACAGTGTTGTAGACGGGCTCCTGTTCATTCCTATGAAAGTTTCTCTGTGGCGCATGAAGCCAAAATAGTTTGACTCCCGATTGACAAAATTACCTGGACCTTCAGGCAATCTTCCGCATCCATTGGGTCTATAGAGCAACCACACACATTTTAGGAGCTAATGATTTGAATAAGGGCTATTCAAGGGTTTGTATTGGGAAGTTGATTTACCTCCAAAAAAAGAGTTACAGGCATCTCTTTCCCAATGTAAGTCTATGGGAAAAAGTCTTTTTGGACCCACGGATACGAAAGTTATTATGCCACCGTTTGGCCACTATGAAAATTTGCTTCAAAACCCAGCTCTCTTCGTGGGGGCTTGGTGAAAACCCGCCGCACAGGAACCCTGCAAAGGTTCATACCTGACAGTGTGACGTCACCTTGGTTGTGCGGACACTCGCAACCCTCGTGGATGCGTGAAGCGTAAATCAAGCTGTAGTTTTATGTGTTAGTAAGATTTGCTTATTTGCTCCAAACACAAAGTACAAGCTAGTTTTAATTTTTAAATGTTTGTCACTTTTCCAATGCTTTGGCCACAACAAACAAATTCAGTTACCCCACACTCAAAATACCATTATACTGCCAATGATGATTTGAGTTAGAAATATAAAAAATATCAGATATTTAAGTAAACCCTAAATTTAACTGTAGCCATCCTCCATTAATCCCCAACACACGGTGTAAAGGAATGGAGTTGGTGTAGCGAAATATGAATATTTAGGCACTGGAAGACTTTGAATCTACTTTTGGGATGTTAATCCATGATTCATGCTGCTCCACTGTGTGCCTCTCAGAGGGGAAAGAAAACGGTTGAGCTGAGCCATAATTTCATTACAAAGCCAGTAAGATGATGAAAATCAGGTAGACGAAGGGTAACAAAAGAAATGTGGAGTTGCATTAGAGCAGATAAAGAGGCACCTCTTGACATATGGTAATCTCTTTTGAATGGGAAAGCCTGTTTTACTCATTGTAATTCTGTGATTCAGTTAATTAAAACCAATCTCATTGACAATAGGCTGAGAAGTATCGATGGAAATGATGGAAATTAAACTGTAAGCTGGATCAAGAGCAGATGACCTTAAAAGTTTCTCAAGCTTTGATTTGTGTATAAATATCTTTTTGAAGGATGGTGTTCATCCCTCCAGCACAGTTAGAGGCGTTATGCCAAGGAGGATTATAGCTGTTCTGGCTACTGGAAAAAAAAAGTTTGTTGGTTGTTTTTTTTAAAATTTGTCATAGATCTGTTTATGTACTGTATGTTTATGCCTACGTTTGCTTTAGGTGTGGGTGGATGCTGGAACCCAAATCTTCTTCTCCTATGCCATCTGCTTGGGCTGTCTCACTGCTCTGGGAAGCTACAATGCCTACAACAATAACTGCTACAGGTATACACTTATACTTACTAACATAAAGACGATAAGAATACAGGTGAAGCCCCACTGGTACAAGGTGAGTGATGAGGATGGGTGGATGACACATACTGGATTGTTTCAGTTTCCATTCATCTCCCAACATGCCTGTGCATGACTGTGTAGTGTAAGGTGTGGGAACAGCTCTTACTGTGAGTGTGATCTCTCTTATCCCTGTACTTCTTGCTCCTCAGGGACTGCATCATGCTGTGTTGTCTGAACAGCGGCACCAGCTTCGTAGCGGGTTTTGCCATCTTCTCTGTGCTGGGCTTCATGGCCTACGAACAAAATGTTCCCATCGAGGCCGTGGCAGAATCTGGTGAGAAAATAACGACCATGTGTCTTAATCAAGTAACTTCCAGAACTGTAATGTGGTCATATACTATATCTAAAGTCTGTGTGGGTGTTTGTGCCCCCCTCCCCCCGTCCATCCTATTGAGCTAAAATGGATAAACACAACTAGTTATATAACTCCACACTCCTTCACCTAAGCTCTTAGACCACCGCATTATGATTTATTCAAGTGAGTATGAATGATTTAGTGAAAGTGACAGAATGAGAGATCTGAAATGTCTCAGAGCATGGCTTTGAATTATGTGTTTCTACGGGTCTGTCACCAAATGTAGGTGTTAAATAACATGCCACCTCTTATGTTGAACCAATCAGTCTTATTTCACAAGTGTATCTCATCTCATTCATGCCCCCCAAGTTCAGACCTTGTGCCACTTTGTGCACTTACAGTACATTTACACGTCTATTTAGCTTCAGTTTATGTGCAGCATTTTTTGAGAGATATACAGTATAAACAGTCAGTAGTAAACCACCACCTAGTGGAAGTTTACTAGCTTCTGTTTTGTGATAGTGTGTTGATAAATGGAATAATACTGCTTACATCACAGTCATTGATAAAACGTATAATAAATAATCAGGTCACATCAGGCCCTAATAATTAAGGACACCCTCATTAAGGAGGAAAGGAAAAAAATAACAAAAAATCAGGAGAGGAAAATGAAGAAACTTTGGGAAGGACCACATGTAAGCAAATCAGAGATCTATGAATCATAGAATAATATGTAGTAGTAACAATAACAACAAAACAGAGCTCAAAATCCCATCAAGAGAGTATTATATAGCTCCTGGGAAAACAGTGTCAAACTAATAGGCTCAGTCATATAGATGGTTATGATATGTGCATCTTGTCTTAAATTGTTTTGCTGCTCTAACAAGTCTCCTGTTTGTGACTGTGTTTTTTTGTCATGCAGGTCCTGGTCTTGCATTCATTGCGTACCCGAAGGCTGTTACTATGATGCCGCTGTCTCCACTTTGGGCCTGTCTCTTCTTCATGATGCTCATCTTCCTCGGTCTGGACAGTCAGGTGAGGACCACTGGTGTTACAATACAGAGATTATAGACAATGTTTCAAAAAGACATTTAAAAGTTGCTGAAGATGTGCAAGTAAAGAAATACATTTTGGGTCAGATCACTCTGTTTATGATTGTGTATTGACATTCAGTTACACTTTGAATTTAGCTCACTGGTTTGATTTTGTTAACGCTTAAAATGCTTAGCCACTAGCGAATAACTACAGTATTGTCTTGTCATCTACTTCAGAACTTAACAAGGCCGTTTCCATTGAGACTAAGAATTAACTTATCTTTTTGTATATTGCAGTTTGTGTGTGTGGAGAGTTTAGTGACAGCTGTGGTGGACATGTACCCGGAGACCTTCAGGAGAGGCTACCGCAGAGAGCTGCTGATTCTGGGCATGTCTATAGCCTCCTTCATTATAGGGCTCATCATGTGTACAGAGGTAAGACTCAGCTTTAGTTATCTTTAGAGCTGAAGGTAACAGGTCAGGTTTTTATTTATTTTCAAGAGAGCAGAAAGTGAGAAAGTTTACCAAACTTCACCAAATGACACAATTAAATGTGTTACATTTGGAAGTGCTGCTATAGCAAAGGCATTGTATTGCCATAGCATTGTACTTATAGAATCCACACAGTATATGAAGTATTTGAGCAATGAAACAAAACAGGGGACTAGAGCTGTACCGAATGGCTCTTTTTTTTTTTTTTTTTTTTTTTTTTTACATTCAAAGCTTCTTGAATGAAACGCTGAATGTCTGTTGTCATATTTTTGTTATTTTGGCTATATGAATGTTTTTTATGTTAGATTGCTGCTAAACCGCCCCGTTTTTACAGACCATGCCTACCTTTGTGTGCAGCAAGCAAACAGTTTTTTGACTGCAGAAATTGGTTTTGAAAGGCTAAACGGCAACAAATATGGACTGAGACAGAACTTTTACACTAGATAAAAACATGTTTTGAATTTTGGAAATTGTTTCATCTATCTTTTTTCAATAAATTTGGACTTCTTGATTTTATAATGCTCTGGAGTTTTTGGAAATATCTGGATCACACACGTCAGAAACAATCCTGTGCAGCCACCTCTGGAATCTAATTCTACAAATATGTATAATACTAATAATATTAGTATAGTCTAAACTTTATCTGCAACTGTGCAGAAATATCAGGTTTAAACAAAAGGCATAGACATGCAAAAATAAGAAGCTGTGCAGCACTTGAATGTTGATTTAGGATTTGAATGTCAACATTATAACGACGCTTCGAAGATTCAAACTATTCGGTACGGCTCTACAGCAGACAGAGAAAGTACTGAGGGAAAACTGCATATCTTACATGTGAAGTATGTCATGGCTTTAGTTACTTGACAGAGATTTTTACATACAAGACATTAAATATGGAAATCTACTTAATAGCATGTTAAATATACTCTCAAAGTATATGGCTCTATAACATCATGTTTATGTTTTTATTTCTATGTAGACATGTCAGCATTGCTGTCATTATCATTGTCATCATCATCTTCATCATCATCATCACCATCATCATCACCACCACCAACTTACATGTGGTAAAACCCAGCCAGGTACATAGTCAACAACAAAAAATGCGGACCTGTTAGGTTAAAATAACTGAATCATGTGATCCAGCGTGATCATGTGATGCTTCAGCCCTAAAAGTCTGTGGTCTGTGATCATTTCACCAGCTCTGCTGTGCTTTTATGTCACAATAATGGAGGAGAGTCTGGTTCCTACACTATCAAGAAGGTCTTTTCATCTAAAAGCTTTTCATGTGTCCATATGCACTGTGCTCTATGCATCCCCTTTGTAAACATACTGCACTGTTCTCTAGTGGCCCATAATGACAGTGGGGGAAAGCATTTGATGCAATATTAAAGTACAGCACTTTCTCATTTTTTTATGTTATAGACTGGTGCATTTACCAATAACTTGATCTCTGTTTCATTACTTCCACTCCATAACAAATGCCATTTTTTCCACCAGCTTTTAGTCGTCTTTCCTGCACTCTAGACACTTTATCCCTTTCTGCCTCCTAAGAGCTATCATGAATAAAATGTCACAAGAGGCCTAGACTTGGGTTAAATCACAGTTCAAAGGGTCCTCTGAGAGTGTAGTTCAATACTTGGCTGAAGTATGGGGATAAAGACTGAGACATTTTGGTGATATTCTTAGCTGTTTATGGGACGTTCAGAGCTGTGATGTAACCCTACTCCCAGATTCATGTGAGATTTTATTTATGATGACCCTTTTAGTGGAAGCAGAAAGAACAGATGAGTTGTAGAGTGGATGGTAACATGTGAGCACCGCCGCTGGCATTGTAACAATGGAAATTTTTACGGTTAGCGTAGCTATCTTAGCACAAAGAATGGAAACCCATTGTGTGGGAAACAATGACGAGTTTTGTCGTCACAGTGAGGTCCATTTGTACGAATGAAACAAGATACAACTTTGGCTACAGTTAATTTATGAGCTTAAGAGGGGCTGTTTTTTTTAACCTGTCAGCAGATCCAGGCTAGCTAATTCCCAGTCTTTATTCTAAGCTAAGCGAACCAGCTGCTTGTTCCAGTTACATATTGAGACAGATATTAAAGTGGTTTATGAACTGGCTGTGTTGAATACTCGATTCTGATTGGCCAAATACGGCAAGAGTATAGAAGCAATGAGACGAAACTCAGTAGCTGTTTTTTTTTTTTTTTTTGACAACAGCTGCTGCTGCTATTATTAGATTTATGATATTTTAAAATTCAACAGGGGCCAATTCGGTAGCATTTGACAATAGAATAGAAGTGATTTAGTTCCATATGTAATATCAGTCCAAAATGCTGGAAGAGTAGCTTTGCTGCTGGGTGCTGATGCTGCAATGGAACAAACAATTGACTTTCACTTTTTCGTTCTTTGCGGCTGCTATGAATAATAGGCCAGTCTATTTTTTTATTGACAGCAAGAAAATATTTTTTTAATCAATATTTTGTGTCAAATTATAGATTCTTTAGTAAGTAGCTGTGTAATAATAATGTACAGCAAGTGGGTCATTATAGCAAAATGAACCCTTAAGGCTGATTTGCAAGACCTGTTCAGCCTATCAGGGTTTATTTCTGCAATAATAATCAGCTCGCTGTACATTATCCCTTACAAAGTGAATAAGCATATTTCCCCAAAATGTCAAACTACTTCTTTAAACATCCAGTATTGGGTCACAGTGATGGACATGAACACATGTAAAGCAGTGGCTTATAATGAATAAAAAGATAATGCTGTTGGCTGAAGTTGCTCTTCTACAGTACTTCACTTTAAAATGTTTTCAGTGTCTCTGAAATATAAAGGACCACTGAAAAAATGAGAAGAAACAGATGATTCATTAAAAGCACATTTGGTGGTAACAACTTAGTGCTGGGAACCTCTTGAGGTAATGAATTGTGGTAATTTTGTGACAAATCCTCATTTTAGGTATAAGAAAAATCTGTGCCGAGTTGCTGTTTTAAATTGGTTTACTATATGTCACTATGACAACCAAGTCAAGAACACCGGATTCGTTTCATATTTGATATGATCTGTCTGATGCTCATACAGTGGCTGTGACAGAAAACTGACACCTGTCTTGTCCTATCAGGGAGGGATGTACGTCTTCCAGCTGTTTGACTCGTACGCTGCCAGCGGGATGTGTTTGCTGTTTGTGGCCATATTTGAGTCCATATGTATCGGCTGGGTGTACGGTAAGATGACGGTCTTAAAATGTAACTAGAGATCCCAGAGAAATGTTTGTTTTGTTATTCCTCACCCTTGTCACCTCAAATCTGTCTTTTGTCAGCTGTCACACATTTCAGCACAGAAAAAACAGGCTGTTGCACAAACATTGTTTCATGCTTTTATCCTCTTTGCTGCAATAATATTTCTCCTCTGCCCTCTGCTGGAGAACAGACTCAAACACACACATCACTTGGTGTTACACAAGGCACACTAGTCTTTTATATTGAATATTATATTCTGGTATTATAGCAGTGTGACAGGTTGCTATTTTGTGGTTTTTATGAAGCAAATGTAGCGTAGTTCCTTTTTTCCTATTTAATATGCTCTTCTGCAATGGACATGGTATGCCCAGAGGAATATGTGGCTTTCATTTGTAGGTTTAAATATCATCACAACTACATTTATTGTCTACGATGATTTGAAAACAAATCCACTTACAATAACGAAGTAAAGAATATTTTACATGAAGCAATGCAGACTGTCTCTCCTAAAAGAAAGTTTCAAACATTTTATCCACATCTATTCAGCAGCTCTCTTTCAATGTCATATATCTTTCAAACTGTCAAGAGACATCAATCACATCATTATTTTGATGGTACAGGCAGAAACTCTGAATGACACTTATTTGCGTTTCAGGTAGTGACAGATTCTACCTAAATATTGAGGACATGATTGGCTACAAACCTGTCTTCTTCATCAAATGGTGCTGGATGATCCTGACCCCGGGCATCTGCGCTGTGAGTCCGACTGCAGACGCAAAATCAAGCATCAGCAGTGACATCAATAGCATATCATTGTTGGAGTGATGATGAACTCTGGGTTTCAAATCAATAGCAGTATTTATTTATTGAGTAAAATTGTTTAATTTGTTTTTGGTTCAGTTTTCAAGATAAATTATCATTTTGTGTGAACAATTAAGTTATATCCTCGAGCTGTTTCTACATATCCAGTTAGACTAGGATATAATGGTTTTGGATCATTTAAATATTTCTTAATGCAAGCAAAAACACTGGAAAAAATAGTGTGTCACATAATGCGGCTTTGATTTGATTGAAGTCCTGTGTTAACATTTTACACAATTGTTTTCACACGAGTTACATACTGTACATGAAGACTCTGTTGTCTGTGACCTTACATTTACTAGACCAGTATTTACTACAGCACCATACAAAATAATCTTCATCTGAAGAAGCATTTCTCTCTCACAATGTAAAAAACAATATTTACATGTCATTTCCTTGTCCTGCAGGGAATTTTCTTGTTCTTCCTGATTAAATACAAGCCGCTGAAGTACAACAATGTGTACACCTACCCTGACTGGGGCTACGGCATTGGCTGGTTCATGGCCATGTCGTCGATGGTCTGCATCCCTCTGGGGATCGTGTGGATGATCTGGAAAACTCCCGGCACTTTCTCTGAGGTACAAACACACACATGGGCAAATCTTACAAGATCGTCTTTTCATAAAGAAAAACAGTAATGCTCATGTCTTATTGCACGTAGCTTTATCTATATTGTCATCATCAAATAAACCATGTTCTTGATCATCAGTATTCTCCAGTTGAACCATGTAACTTTCAGTCTTGAAAGGAAATATTTGTTTCCCACATCAGAACCAGACTGTCCATCCATTGACAGATAGAAAGACCATAGTTTTATTTGCCTTTTCAGTCCCTCACTTTCTCATATCGCCTGTTTTTCATGGAGAACCTTTACAGTAGTCATGTTTGCACAGGATGAGCAGCAACTTTAACAGTTTAATGACATAGAGAACCTTCCATTGTGTTTTCAACTAATCTAGTAGATAGTAGTAGTAGTAGTAGACAACTCTAACCCCGTGGAAAACATTGTTAAAACTGACAATGACTGACTGACATCACCAATGGGTATGGCACCCAAGCAAAATTTTATGATGGTCAATACATTGATCGATAGATCAATAGATATAAATGTATTTTACTGATCACAAGTTGAGAAATTATTGCCAAAATTATTGGCAGTAATTATATAAATAATGCAACGTCAATGTGTCACATAGCAGATCTGTCCTTGTTCAACACAAAATGGACAGTGTGACCAAATGTAATAGAGTTCATTTGGATAAGACTTTCATTTACAGTGGTAAAGGACTTAAAAGCAGAACAACTTTAGTGACTCTTATTCGAGAGATGCACACAGCTCTTGTATCTCTCCCATCTGACTTCCGCAGAGGGATTGTGAGACATTGATCTCCCATTGCTGAAAAGTATAGGAATGATATCGGTGATGTGTTGTGATGCCTTGAATGAAATCCACATGGCATACAAATGGTGGACAAAGGAAGTGTAGAAATCTCAGAATTTTACAACAGATCACTTTAATTTCATTACACTGTTTGATTTTAATACCAATCCAATAATGTGAATGCTCTAAGTCTTTTTATATGCAGTATATTGATATCACAGTGGCTATTCGCCTTGTTAATAAGTTAACTGTCTAGTTAGTCGCCTATGAAATGTGTCAGATGCCTGGAAGACATACTTTGTTATTTGATATGATCAAATAATCATTGATACAGTATGTTATAGAAAAAAACAGTATCTCAATGCTCTTCTGTTCATTTTGTCATCCCCGAAGTACCTTTACACTGAAACTAAAAGAAATCTTTCTAATGTCGGTACAAATGAGGTAATGGTTAGTTGATGTTTGATGATTGAATGCTCCTCTATACGATATCCAGAGCATTAATATAGCAGCGAACGACTGATTTCTATGTAAATATCTACCTGAGCAGAGAATGAAGTCACTCTCCCTCTGTGTGTTTTGTAATCTGAGCTTCTCTGTGCTTTGTTGACATCACCCCGGGCTGGACGCACATGCCTTTCAGTACATGTTAGTGCGTGTGAGCGTGCCCCCTGGCTAGCTCGAGGCCTCCACTCTGCACTGCTCTCATATGATGGTTACTGCTGATAAAGCCGTCTCGACCGACGGCGTCATCACGAAAGTGTAGCACTGACCCTCTGCTTCCCCCTCAGGTTAACACTGTTTTCTCTGTCAACAGTGTTGCAGATGTTTTCACTATTAGCACCATTAGCTGCAAGCCACAGGCTCAGCCGTCGCCATGTTGAGAGCTGAGCGGAGGCAATAGAAATGCTCACAATCTCTATTTAGCACTTTTAATGTATATGACAAGAAATTATTGGCTGGCACATACATTTCAATTTTATGTTTGGATACATTGTTTTGTTGAGGCTGTAACTCCAAACTGTATCTGCTGAATGTTGCTATTAGAAATAGTATTGTGGTGGGAGACTGAAAGAAACCTATTTCCTCTCTCTCTCAACGCTATCTGCAGAGAATAAAGAAGTTAACAACTCCCAGTCCAGACCTGAAAATGAGAGGGAAGCTCGCTGCCCTCAGTCCTTACGCTGCCAATGATGCAAAACTTAAGGCTGATGGGAAAATATCCACCATCTCAGAGAAGGAGACACATTTCTAACCAACTGCCTGGCCGACCAACCAAGCTGCCTGCCGTCTTCACAATAAGTCCAACAAATGAAATCTACAGCAAACAACAACAACATTATCCACCACTACACAAAACAGGAATTTAAACAAATGACTCGGAGTGTTATTTTTGTTTTGTAAAAAAAATGGAGAAAAAAAAGGAAAAGCTATCACATGATTCGTAGTCTGCTTCTGTTTTGCACAAACTCTGATAACACATTTGTTGTGGGTTTTTTTTTTCAGTTAACATTGTGACTAAAGCAGCTGTTTCTTTCTTTTCTAACCATTAATATTTTAAAAATCTGTTTGATGACTTATGGTTAAATCTTGTCCTGGTACCTTGTCAGTACTGGTCACACTAGTGTCTGGGCCTGTAGAACAATACCAATGTGCTGTGTTGTAAAAGACTTACACTGTACATTTATTGGCAAAGTGCTGTGCCTCTCTATTAGGTACTAGGTACCCAAATGTGACTAAGATGTAGCAGCTTGGGGACCATTCGATATAGTAGTGTGTGTTAAGAGGATACTGAGGTGTACTGAGGCTATAGGAGGGCATACCGTACCCATATCCTGCAAGTAAAACTTATCTGAGCTGTATATAAAGAGTTTTGCCATTGAAATCTTGGACGCTGATGTGACTGTGAGGGTTTTCAGGCCTTTGGTGATTCTTATTTACTTGAATTCAATGTTGTTGCTAAGCAACATAAGTAAAATCTCTGCTTACTAGATGTAATTTAATAATAACATTAGGCTATTGATCATCACTTTAGGATTTATTAAGTCCTTGAGGGATTTGTTGATTTCTATGGCACCACTCTATCTACATAGGTGTCTCTGCTCGGGAGGTTTGCAGCAATAATGAAGGGCAAATAATATAAGTAAAAGCTGTGAAACCATTCACCCAATCTTAAACTTTACATCTCTTGGTTTGAGCTGCAAATCTTCACATGGCTACAAATAGCGAGTGACTTGCAGGCTGAGTCTCAAAACTCTCCCTCCTCTAGCTGCCCTCCTATAAGTCGCGGGTATCTGTCATTTCACAGCAATTATGCTGAGCCTAACACAGAGTGACAGACAGATGTGCTTCCACCCCTGCATTTTTATTTCCTGTTCCGCCTGTAAAAGAGAAGATGCACGCCCATCAGATGGAGCATTTCAAAACCCATCTGTCTTCTTATCCCCTTTCCCCTTGTCCCATTCCCTCTTTTCTCCCGATGTCCTTCCTTCTCATCCTCAACGTCTGCTTGTCCGCCTCTTTCAGTGTTTTTCCACTTCTGCCTTTGGCTCGTCTTCATCACATGGAGGGCTTGAGCAATGACACACTCCTTGTATGAAACTGCGATGCTGCTGAATGCGTTGTATGTTATCATAGACTTGTGCATCAGCGATCGTCTTGCTATTGATTAGTGTTTTGTGAGCATCTTTTAATTTTGCTGTCTGAGCTGCTGCAGGAGTGAAAGCACAGTCTGTTCCTGTCACCCATTTAATTGTGGTAAGAGTCAATGAGCTGGTCTCATTGTTGAGATCAATCTCAGTCCATTACACACTTGTCCAATCAGCACTCAGACTTGTCCTCCCTTCCTTGTTTGTCCGACTTTCTCACCTCCCGTCCTTTCTTTCCTCTGTCCTTTGTTTCCTGATGAAAATGCAATCAGAGGAGAGCATCTGAGAGGATGAAACTCAAATTTCTCTCTTTACAGCTTTTCAGGAGGAGGCAAAGAAAGCAGGGGAAGAAATTAGGAATTGATGAGCTGAGGAAGTGTGTGATCGAGTAAGTAAAAAGGGAAATCGAGGAAGTGTTTAGTGACTGAAGCCCCTCCTGTCTAAGCTGTGACATCCTCTTAAACACGTGATTGGTCCCGGTGGTGTGGTTGCATTGTGACATTATCACCTCCTCACTGATGTTTGTGCAAGTTAATAGTCGTGTGCATTGGAAATTATAGCCTGCTGTTTAACACTGATCATGTTGATGTATATTTTTACATCTCTGTCTAGAAATCTGTGGTCTATTTCTTGACATGAAAGATGTTTTAAAAGAATTGCTGTATTAAAAAGAATACGACCTTTGTTTTGACTTTTGATATGTCGCTCAAAAGATCTTGTTATAGAAATATAATGAAAGGTGTTTTACTGTTCTGTACTGTTCTACACATTTTGGTATTCACAGTACACATGAACTGTCTGCTTACTCATTTTTAAGAATAAATATTATAAAGGAAATGGAGTGTAGGCTCTGGCCTTTTTATTTAACTTAATCTCACAATTCAACATCACAGCTGTCCTTAAGGAAACAAACTACTCTTACATACTGACATTTCCTTGTTAAAGTCCTTTTAAAGGGCGTCAATCTCTGTATTAGAGATGATGCTGGGTCACTGACAGACATGAACAGTAATATGATATGGCACAGAAAAATACAAGTAAAAAGAAAACTGTATGCATTTTGCAAAACAAAAATTGCACTGGCACTGGTGAAGGACGTCTGACTGAATTAAATATTTATTTTATCATTATAATAAATAAATGCATTTATTATGAATTTTATCATGAGAATAAGAAATCAATCAGGCAAAAAAACAAAGAATTATCACAATTGAACGCCTCCGCCAACCAATCAAGTTGCAGTTTAAATCCATCATAAAATGTCATCACTTCATCAATTTATCCTCTTAGACATTTGTGTAAACTTGTCATAATGAGCATATCGCGTCACAGTGACCTTGACCTCAGTTCATCCCTGAATCCAAGTGGATATTTTTGCCAGATGTAATACAGTTCCTTCCAGGCGTTCCTGAGATATTGCATTCACGAGAATGGGACAGACATGAAGTCACAATGATCTTTGACCACCAAAATCTAAGAGGCCTTGAGTCCATGTGGATGTCTGTGCCAAATTTGAAGAAAGCCTTCAAGGCCTCCCTGAGATATAATGCTCACAGGAATGGTCAAGATGGACGGACGGACGTACAAACAAATGGCCTCTATGCCATGGCTGTCGCTGGCATAGAGGCCTGAAGACAATGTCTACAGACCATACTGTATGATGCAGACCAGATGTAGGTGAAAATTGCAAATGTCTAAATGAAAAAAGATCAAACCTATTAAAACCCCTACTCACCTATTATCCACCCAGGTGTTTGGATCTCTTCTCAGGACTGTGTGGTTGTGTACAGTACAAACTTGGCACTCGTTGACATCTCCCACACTCTCATGTTGGCTTTGTTGTACCTGTCATGGCAGGACAATTTTAATTAGTACAAAGATTTTTGTCACATTACATAATTCCCAGCATAACTCCACTCTACGTTCACCTGACTAGAGGTCTAATCAGCCACAGTCACAGCAGAAAGCACAGCTGCACAACAAAATTACAGAAGCCTGAATTTAGCTGCTTCGGTTCTGGGGTCCTGTTACTATGCATGTTGGCTCACTGTCACACTGTCATAGTTTACTGGGACACTTTGTTGCAGGTTGTAACCCCCTTTCTCTATATTTCTTTCGCCTACATTTCTGTGTCTCTATTGTCACCCCTATGTTTGTTGTTCTCAGTGGGCATCCTTCTGGGTCTGAAAAGTGAAGCCAAAGTGCAAATGTCTTTAACTTGTACTCTTTCTGATAGCCAGCAGGGGGTGACCCCTCCGGTTGCAAAAAAAATCCATTCCCAGTATGTTTGTCGGCATCTGGGTGTGTGTTGAGCTACAGTATGTGTTTCTCTCTCAGTGTGTGTGTGTTTGTGTGTGCAGTCACGCGCATAGATCCAACTGTCACACTTCAGAAATCAGCTTTACTTTCTTTGACTCGGAGGTGACATCTTGACTTGATCCGGTAGATGATGTGAAGTAAATCTTCTTTTGTTGTTGTGTCACGTTGCCGCTGCACGAAAACTTCTGAGAACACTTTATGGGCTGAAAAAAAGTTTCTGGACTCTTCAGCCAAGTAAAACCGATTCAGAGTAATGCGAAGGTTAAATGGCTGTCAGCAGGGAAAATGTGTCTCTCTCAAATGCTGTTAAATGTTTTCTTGCATTTCTCTTTTTTTTCTTTTTGGAGATAAGCTTTTATCAAAAACCTTGATCTAAAACAGTGCTATTGACTGACAGGCACATATAATTAATACATTATAATAATACTGTATCCACGAACCCCTTGGAAACGAGATGATTCATCTCATCTAAATGTCTAATGTATACAATGTGAATAAAATCTGTTTTTTTCCAGTTCTTTCAGTGACTTAGGAAAGATGGTGGCTCCATATTCAATGTTAAATGGAAGTTTTTCCCGAAAGATACAGATCAGTCAGTAAAGTAGGGAAACACCGATCCATTTCATTCTAATATTTAAAACAACAATGACAATTTCTGGCCACTAGGGTGTCGAAAAACAAAACAAAAACTAGGCAGTTACATAACCATCACATGAATTGCGTTTATTATATGTTTTATGTATTTTTTTACTATGTTGCATGCATTGTATTATGTTTTATGCATATCATACTCAAGTCAGTGGCTAATAAAGTTGTGACTAATGTCTTAACAGTTGGCTATTTACACAGACAGCAGACATAGAGTAACGTTAGCATTCAGGTTGTGAGCTTTAATACTTTCCATGTAATTCACTATAATTGTCAGCTACTTGCTAACTATGCTGGGCTTTGTGTTAGTGGTACATTACACTTGACGAGAAAGGGTTGATTAGAATAGCTAAGAAACAGCCATACAAGTCAAAGTAAATGTCCAGGCCATAAATGTAAACCAGTTAGCGAATTCATTCATTTTAATGTTAATATATGAAATATTGAAATTATTATATTGAAAAAGTTCAAAAGTTTTGTGTATCATAGACTGTGTATAAGATGTGAATGTAGTCATAGTGACGTCACCCATTAGTTTGTGGACTGCCATTCTGAAGCCTTGAGTTCGTCATTTTGGCCGTTGTCGTCTATTTTTTTGCAACCATTAGAGACACAACAGGGTGAAGTACAACCTAACGCTGAAAAAAACATTTTTAGGTGACCAAAACATTACTGTTATAAACTTTCATGAACACAAAACACACCGTGAAAGGAATAAAGCTATAAGATGATGAAAACACAGACAACTCCCAGACTGGACAACACCGTGGTAGCGACCTGTCAATCACAAGGTAGCCATGCCCTAAAGCATAACCTGCTTTATGGTCCATTTGACTCTAAATGGGACATAATTTACCAAATGAACATCATGCGACTGAGACCATACACTCATGTATACAATGTTTACTGAGGTAATCAATTGAGTGAGAAGTAGGCTCATTTTCACATAGACTTCTATACAATCGGACCTCTTTTTGTAACCTGACTGGCTATTAGAAAGAATTCAAATTTAAGGTACTTCTGCATTAGCTTCACTTTTCATACCCCGAGGTTGCCCATTGTCATGTACAAAGAGACAAACAGAGGTATATAAACAGGTTACAGTAATTCAGCCAGTGACAATATGAAAACACCCAGGTGCAGTGACAACAAGACAGGCAGGACAAAGATGCCAACAGGATGAAACACAAGCAAACAAACACCATGCCACTGTATCAGTACATTGACAATTATACAGTACGTTACATACCACACAAACAGGCAGCAAATTTTACAGAGGCGATGGAGAGACAGACTGATGCAGATGTCGTAAGACAGATGAAGAAATAAGAGGCAGCAGACAGAAGAGCAGTCGGTAAGAGAGAAAAGAGGGAAACAGCTTTACTCCCTGCGATTATGGAGAAAGCCTAACAGATTAGTTGACTCACTCTCCTGTGTTCTGGGGCAGTGCTTCAGGACAGAGCCAAGATAGAAACACAACACACCAAAAGTCAGCGCTGCCTAAAGATTAAAGCAACCTAGATTTCTTTCCTGATCTTTTGATAGGGAGCGAGAAAAGAAAATAAATGTGCAGGAAAATCACTTTAATGCAGAGATGGCACAGTTAATATTACACAAAATCCTGTTATCCTTTTATTCACTACTACTACTACTACTACTACTACTACTACTACTAACTTTTAGTATTTTTATTTGGTGTCAATTTTTGGGTGTAAACCACTTACTCAGTGACTTGCATAAATGAATATAGTTTATACATAATCTTGCCGCGATAAAGCTGTCATTACAGTCAGTTAAGTTTCTTCTTCTTCTTTGCAAAGAGCCCATAAAGGTACAGTGTGTAAGATCTGGTGCCATCTAGTGGTGTGGTTGCAGATTGCAACCAGCTCAGAATCCCTCTGCTCACTCCTTGCTTTCCAAGACTGTCATAACATGAGCTGCCGACTTCAAAACTGTGGTAATGTCGTTCACCTTGCTCAGAGGTCATCGTTACCATAATAATACTACTTTAGGAGCAATAGAAGTCAGACGGCGGCTGGCGGCACCACAGTTTTACATTCTGTAGCTCACGTTACCAGAGTTTCACAAGCATGTCGGAGAACTACGGTGGCCTTCAGGTAACGTAAAAACGCAAAAGGCTTTCTCTAGAGCCAGTGTTTGGTTTGTCCGTTCTGGGCTGCTGTAGGAGCATGGAGGAGTAACATGAAGAGGACCCGCTCCCTATGTAGACTGACTATGTAGAGTGTTCATTTAATGTGTAATTTCATGACATTTGTGCCACATCCGACCAAAAAAAACCCAAAAACTTCCTGCCTTGAGAGAGGTACTACTGCAAGCCTCTGCTGGCATGATGGCTGTATGAGCATGTGCTGTTCTTGGCTTTAATCTGGTGCAAACTTGCTCTGCTGATAGACACCCAGAGGCAGGACACAGGGTCAGCCAAATGATTCTGAGAAGGAAGGAAATACTGTGATGGATGAACTGAAAGGCTGAAAGGCAGAGAACAAACTGAGAGGACGGATGGGTCAAATAAAAAGACAGTGAGATGAGAATCAAGGACAGGAAAGGACAGCAGTAGAGTAGAAATACATTTGTGTATATAGTGGGAATATCTTAATGATTACAGATAATTTGATGAAGACGTAGCTAAATCCAAAATTATAGATGAATATTACTCTTCTGATTGCTTTTTACGATCCAAAAGGAAGTGACTGTAAAACCTTTTGAGGCTTGCCAGTGTGGTAGCTAATTCCAATAAGGCGTCAATGAATGAGTGAGGCCACTATAATACTATTGTGAGGCATCTCTGTGTAAAAGTTGAATCAAAAAAATTGAGAAAATGTGATTGAGAATAGTTTAAAATGTGCAGCAAAAAGCAGCAGTTCATAGAACATCCTATATACTGCATACAGCTTTTATCAAACTATGGCTCTGAGCCTAAAATCAGGTTGTGTTGTTGGTTCTGTTCGCTTTAAAAAGAGTCTGCTTCCAAATGAAATCTAATCACTTTTTGCTCCTTGTTGATCCCCTGCTGTTGTGACATGAGGCTGGAGTTATTCATTTCATTTCAGCAGGGGGCAGCAAATTCCAAACTACCATGTCAAGCTTCAACATCAGGTGAAAACGCCACAGTGCATTTGTGTATTTCTGTTTCTGTTAGTGCATGTGTGTATATGCTAATGCCACCGCAGTTTGTTACATATGTTTTTATGTGTGTGTGTGTGTGTGTGCATTTTCTGCTCACAATATATTTGTGTGCTCAAGCATCATGTGTGTATCTCTGCGTCATTATTGCAAAACGAATGGTTTGCATGCTCACAGTGCCTGACATGACATCATTTAATATCAGGTAAATTTCATCCGTGCATGCTTCAGGCTGACAACCTTCTCTCCCTCTGTAGAAGCAAATGAAATATGCAGAGCTCATGTCTTTGCACATGCATGTCTTGAATGTGTGTATCCACAGAAGGTGTTTCCTGCATGTATCAGTGAGAGCTGTAATCATGCTTATCATGACCTCCCAGGGCCTCACAGGTATACAACTTTATCAAAAGGAAAGAGAGAGATAGAGTGAGATTGATGGAAAGCGGATAGCCAATATTTGGAAATATACGGTTGAACTAAAAGGAGACGAAAGAGAAGGATGGGAAGAGGAAATGGAGAGGGGAGGGGCATGAGTGAGAGTAATCTGGTGTGTAATGAAAGGAGGCAACACAGAGAAAATGGTTTCTGTACCTGGTGAGAGAAGAGAGAGAGAGAGGAGAGAGAGAGAGAGAGAGAGAGAGAGAGAGAGAGAGAGAGAGAGGCTGGACAGGAAACCAGGCGGTCAAAAAGGTTAACAATGTCCATTGTCCTTTGTATGAAATCTCCAGACACGGCTAAAAGACAGAAAAGAATAAGGAGAATACCTGAACGATGAGAATACCTGGTTTCCACTGGTGTTATTTTTTAGACAACAACTATCAAATGAATATAAATATGATATCCATTTTGGGAAAATTAGTTCAGTATTCAATATCTATAAGTGATGAGGGATTCAATGAAATAAAAATATTTTTTCAGGGTTTTGTCGAGCATTGTGTTTTTGATGGATATTTTATTTTGGAGTGGAACATGCAAGTTAATCTCCACACATGACATGAAAGTGGGCCAAGAGAGAATTAAAATCAGACTCCAGGTACTTCTGGAAAACCTGACTGAAAAAAAAAACCAATTATATTATGTTACCAGAGCTTTTCTGTATGTCTGCAACATAAAACAGTCTGAATTAAGTTAATAAATATCAATAGATCAAACAATTAGGTCAAAATAGAATAACAGAAAGTGGCCGAAAGCCAAAATATTACAGGAAATGTTGTACATTACACAATAGAAATACTTAAAGGTGCTCCAAAGGAAATTCAGAGCATTTACGTATATTGCCTCCACATGGCTCTCAACATGGCGACAGCTCACAGCTAATGATGCTAACAGTGCTAACAGTGCAACATTGTTCACTGAGGTACCTAAGGGGGAACCAGAAGGTGGGCACTACAGTCCCGCGATGCCACTGTTGGTCGGGATGGCGTTATCAGCTGTAACCCCCATATGAGCGCAGCACATCGTGGCGGCACTAGCATGTACTAAAAGGAACAAACGGTCGGCCGGCGATGTCCACAAAGTGCTGAAAAGCTCAGATTACTACGCACACAGAAGCAGGGTGACTTCATTCTCTGCTCAGGTAGACATTGCCGTACTCCTCTATAACTTTACATAGCAAATAGTTGTTTGCTGCTATATTATTGCAGTGCACTAGACTAGAAAGAAAGAAAAAGTCCAATGTTGTTCCACGTCTAGCATACAGTATGTGTCTGTTTCACAAACCAATTCAATTTCATAGTCATGCGTCTCTGAATACTGAGAGACGATATAATGTATATTCAAGGACAATGTCTTGCAACATTGAATGCACATGCAGAGATAATATGACCGGGACCATTTAAAATACTGTGATATAATTACACGTTTCTCTCATCTATTTACTTGTCCCATGCCGCCTATATTAGTTCTCTAAATGACACATTAATTTCCACTGACATTATAAACAGTCAATGAAAAGCTATTACTCTGCATGGTGAACCCTGACCCACACATCAACATTTTCTCTGCATAATGACAGTGCAGCACACATAAGAGTTATGTGTGTGGGGGGAGAAAGGGCGAGAGAGGGTGAAGGAGGGGGAGAGAGAGAGAGACTGTGTCACAGGGGTAAGGATGTCAAATGGGACCCGACTCGGCACCTTCTTTGAGTTCTCAGTTCATGGGTCAAAGGAGAAGACGCCTGAGGACACGCCAGGCATCTTTCAGTAGGCAGCAAATGAAGTGTAGCCTGAAAAACTCAGCATTAACACCAACTATCACCATTGTTACCAGCATTTCTAATGCTATCAGAAAGGGATTATTAACTAACCAAAGGGGCGATCCACTGACTAGTTTCAGCATTACCTCATTTAGTGATTTTTAATTTTTTTTATGACTTTCCAGCCTGGAGTATTGGTAACACATTAGCGCATTACAGGAACATTTTTGTATAATTGCCATTAAATAGATGTTTAAAATCTTTTCTTGAGTCTATGAGAACAGTTTCCATTTTTCTGTTCTTGCAAGATTGTATTGCGATTGTGTGCTAACCAGTTTGCTGTTCATACTGATTTATAGGTTTCAGTGTAACATTTCAGTAATTTGTACTTTTGATGATATGTTTCCTATTTATTCAAAAGTTGTGTAGTCAATATTAACCGTTTTTCTGTGGACTAAGTGTTTTTTGTAAGCTTATTATTTGTTCTATTTTTCCTGTTACCCACTGATAATTGTTTTTAAATCTTATTGGGTAAGTTGAGGAGAATTCACCTTAATGAGCTTTAATAATGTGTTTTCTTTCCCCCGCCCCATCCCAGGTATGTTTGCTTACGAGTACGTTGATTACCTGGTCCCTAGGATCAGCTCATTGTTCTCTGTGTGTGTGTATGTATGGTATACTGCATGGCTATAGTATGGTATACTGCATTACACTCACTGTTCTCATTCACCTATGCTTCGTCGTCATCCTCACAATTTCACAGTTCGATATGAATTACTGTTACAAAAGCTGGGTCTTGATTTTCTACCTGCGTGCAACTAGCATGGATGAATAAACCGTGAAATGGTTAAGTGACTGCTGTGAAAGGTCAAATACAGCAAATGTGAGGGGGTGGCTGAGTGACTTTTAGAAAGCTTTGGTTCTTTCATGCCTGGTTGAAATTTATCTTATTATAATATTATTTATTTATTTATTACATAAAGGTTTACATAGTCCATCAAAATCGAGTCATATTTGTCCTGGTTGGTCCTTCATGTTAAAGGTTGATGTGGGGAATCTCTTTTCTATTTAATGCTTGTATTCTTGGTTTGAATTATGCAGAGGAGTGAAGAGAGCACTATTACCCAACAAATACTGTGTGGCATGAGGAAAATATATTACATATGATGAGCACAGGCATGAAATATGTTAGAGTGACTATGTCTGTGTGTTCTAGTGTGGGATTATGAATTTGTTTATTATTTGTGTATTGCAGAGAATATATATATATATATATATATATATATATATATATATATATATATATATATATATATGGGCCCAGATTCATGTGTGTTTGTTTACTACACTCATTGAGTGGTCTATTTAGCCCTATGTTGCACGGTTCTGCAGTAATAGGTTTTGGCAGCTGTGTAATTTCCGTTGATTTATCCCTGACCTTGGAAAACTCTTCTTCTGCAGTGCAGGTGTCATTTGTAAGGCACACACACACACACACACACACACACGCATACACACACACACGTGCAGGCACGCATGCACACACATATGTATTCTGTATATATAGCCTATGCACAAGACCCAAACAAGCAAACCATTTAATGTACACAGCAACTAAATTTTGCTTCCACACCACACATATTCATACATACATTCACCAATCTGCAGCACCCAACATTCATACACCAGCCCCCACCACCCTCCATCTACACACATTCACACTCACATGCACACACTTGGTGTTAATAGGTCACCAGCCAATGATGACGTTTCCAATTTCACTGTCAAGTAATGTTGACTGGTTGAATGGGTCACTGGTTAGGTGGGACACCAGCTCTGTGGTACTTCAGTAAAGGCTCGGGAGAACACTGTTCATCACTCTGGGCTCGGTCTCTTACACTGTAGTTAAGGACCCTATCTTACACTAAAACATGGAAATTGTTATGTTAGGAAAGACAAAGTGTACTACAGTAGTATTTAATTTAATGTCTCTTGATTATTAAATATAATGTACAGTACAGGTCTGCAATGTTAAATTAGACTGGATTTGATAGTACAGTTTCAGCGTATCCTCATACAACAGTTTGTATGATAACTTTAATTTTTTGTGCATTTTTCACGTCAGTTACCGCTCAAGTCTTTTGAAAATAAACTTCTGTCTTCACTTGGTTAGGTTTAGGCAACAAAACTACTTAGTTTAGGAAAATATTGTGGTTTGGCATAAAATAACTGCAGAAGTGCTGTAACTTAAGTACAGAAGTTATATGACAAATAAATCAATGTTGACTCACGGGATAAGAACACTGGTTTCCTGGGCGAGAGACTGGTGTTTTCTATCCACCTCGGCCTCCTCCCTATGCAGCATTTGTCCCTTTTTATACTCCCTGGTTCACAATTACATGGATTACATATGAATAGATTACGTGGGATGTATACTAATTACAGTGCATTGTGTTTTGTAGGTAGTTATGAACAGTGTCTGAGAACAGCCTGACAGATTATATGCACAGTATGTATCATCAATGTATGCTTTAGTTTTACTTCTACAAGTTTATTTTTTAGTACAGGGTACATTAGATGTTTATGACTGAGACACTTTACTGCCATAAAAATCCATTGGCACAAACACTGGACAATTGCTATGATGGCGTAAGACTTTAATGGTATTAGATGTTCATCAGGGCTGATTGTACTGCCCCCCCCCCCCCCCGGCTTTTTACTCACTCTATTACTATTGAATCTTACTATCCTTCTTTCCACTCAACACACCTATCTGTCATTGATCAGCAAAACAGTCAATACACTCTTACTTGTGGTACCACCATTATCCCACCTCTCACTGCTTAAATGGCATCTGTGAGGTGTGTGTGTGTGTGTGTGTGTGTGTGTGTGTGTGTGTGTGTGTGTGTGTGTGTGTGTGTGTCTGTGTGTGTGCGCCAGGGAGACCCAATCAATGGCACCAGTTGAACGCAGGAGAGGAGCGAACACGTCTTTGTATACAAGCTTGTTATTGTAGGTAGAGACTGAAGCTGTGCTGTAACTATCTCTATTCTCCTTTTATTTGGCTATTACAAGGCATCAACAATATATTTGATATAGTTTTACATATTGTTTCCTATTACCCAAATAAGATTAACACTAACAAAATGTGGATGTAAAAGGACCAGAGTCTGTTTCATTAAATCATCTTCAGTAATAAGCATACACAGCTAAAAGCAGAAAGAACAACACTGTGCAGGAAGAGACTGCAGAACATGCAGCTTAGAGGGGAAATATTAGGTTAATTATCAGGTTCATACTTGTACTTCTTGCTTTAATGTTCAAAATCATTTAAATTTTCTAATACTGTCTGTCTGAATATACATGTATTCACCCTCTGTGTGAAATGCTCCATTTTAACTCTTGTCTCTTTAAACGTCCTGACACATACTCCTGTTTGGGGCCGTCGGTGAGCCTCTGTCGGTCTAGTTTTTGCTGTGTGCCCCGCACTGTCGACTCTAATCTGCCCGCACAATTCAGCACGATGAATCGCTGGTGGAGCCCATTGGTGAGCTTCAGCTTAGAGAAACAGAGCAAGCCAAGGAGTGTTTTTCATCTTCATCTTGTGATCATTCCAGTACTAACAATATTATTTATATTTTGCTGATGGCTCTACTGTACCAAACTGGTTTGTGTTGTTGTATAAATGTGCATGGATAATTGTATATGTTGCATCTGTATGAGTGCATTTTCACATGCTTTTTACAACCCTTTCCCCCCCAACATTTATCAATAACTTTGCAAATGAGATAAATCCCTCTCTCGCCAGCCTTTACTGCTCTAATGTTCTTTTTATGGTGCTGCTCATGTTCCACCATCCAACCCCCACAGGAGCTTTAAGGAGCTGTAACTGTCCATTGTATTTCAAGTCTTTACCCTAAAGCATTAATGATGCTTTCCAGCAACACCGGGCATATCTTTGTGCAGTTGTTAAACTCAGCTACATTGCAACTTGAAATACTTAAAATTAAGAAATCATTCTTATATCAATCTGTAGGTCAATGAATCAGTTTGGTGTTTACAAAAATATACAAACTAGGACCTTTGATTTGCAGTATTTTCTGGAGTTTTCTGTATTTGCAGTTTGTTTCTTTATGCTGTATATGTGTTGTCAGAGAGGTGAAGATGTTTCCCTCAGTTGCTTGCGTTTTGTCTATTAACTTGTATTTTCATAAGTTGCAGGGGGATGACACATATTTTCAAGATCAATAATATGTATTTCTCATTTGTATGCCTTTAACTGCTTAAAGAGCCTTGGAGAGCTGTGGAGCATATTGGGCATAGCAGGATTATGCCTCGAGCTGCATAAATAGAAAACACAACTGCATGAAGACCATATCCTTGGAGAACTCCACAGTGTCTTGAGTAACTAAACTCTCAACAAACTCAAACCTGTGTGAAACGTAAAAGTGGCATAGACAAGTGTTTTGCTTTAACGTATTATGAAGTAAATGTTGATTGCACAATATAACCCATCCAGCCATTATCTGTACCGCTTATCCCATTCGAGGTCACGGCAGGCTAGAGCCGATTCCAGCTGGCACTAGGCGAAGGCGGGTTACACCCTGGAGAGTTTGCCAGACTATCACAGGGCTGACACATAGAGACAGACAACCATTCACAGCAAATTTAAAGTCGACAATTAACCTGCATGTCTTTGGACTGTGGGAGGAAGCTGGAGAAAACCCACATTAACACATGGAGAACATGCAAAAAGAGCCCCAAGGCGGGGCTGAACCTGCAGCATTCTTGTTGTGAGGCGACAGTGCTAACTACTGCACCACTATGCCACCCACTGCACAATATAATGGCTATAGAGTAATGACACCATCTGTGTTTAGATTGGTTCCCTATAAACCTCACTTTCACCACGCAATTCTGTCTGCCACCTGGTCATGATCTCTGGGGAAAATGAAGACTCGGTTTACAGCACAAAGGAAGGAGGTTAGCACTGGAAAAGTGATCCAGTTGTCTTTGCGACAGCGGCATCAACAATAATACGCTAAACGCTAGGTATCTGTTGCTGTTTTTAGTTGGACTGAACGTGATGCAAATTTTCACCATGCTTTGTTATTTATTTGAATTTGACCTCTAGTATTTTTGACCTCTAAAGTATTTTCAAGTGATTTATTATTTCTGTTTATTTAATACAATACAGGTTAGCATTGTTACGTTAAGAAGGTGGGCAGGTAGGCAGCTCGCAGCTAATTTGCGACCCTTGCTAACCTTGCATTCTAGTTCATCATTATCAGATGACCCAAGGTGACCTATGGCAACACAAAAAAAGCTTATTTTGGGATGACTGGCAACAAGAAGACACACTGAGACAAGCTGGGGTTTGTCATTTGTTGTTTCTGAGAGGCATCTGAGCTCTGGGCCCTTTGTAAACACGAAACACACACTAGCTGAAGAATTGATTGTGGTGGTGGTGGTGATGGGTAAAGAGACAAGACAAGGTAGAATTAGACAGAGAGAGACAGAGAGAGAGAGAGAGAGAGAGAGAGAGAGAGAGAGAGAGATGATGCTATCTGTCCAGAAACACCTCTGGCTATTCTAAAATGAATCTCCTCATCATGGCTGTGACCTCTAGCCCCTGTTGTAAAGCACAGGGTAATTGAGGTTAACAGTGTAATTTGACCTTTGAAGCCTCTGTTGGTACGTTTCTTGCTAAACTGTGGAAATATAAGAAACAGCCACCTTTTAAATATTCTTATCTACAGCTCCAGAAGGATTGTAATGTGAAGCAGCATATTAAATCCATGCCACTGAGAGCGAACATCACATGGAGGGCACGGATAAAATGTTTTAGAAAAATAAAATGGACTCTAAACTGAGAGTGTTATGATTATGCCCTCTCTCTCACCCTCACATAAAACGACTGTTTAGTGTTAAAATTAGCTGCTCATTGGAAATATCCATATCATCCTGTGCGTCACATTTTGTGAGCTTACCCCATGCACATTCGCCTCCCTCCTCTCTCTCTCCCAAGAGGATGTAATAAACTACTCCTTACAGCCACCTTTTAGATTCTCTGGAGAAGTACAGGAGCCTGGAGCACTGCAAAGCTAACAGCACCACAACACTTCACAGACACACCAGTACGCTCACAATGACTGTTGACACCTAAATTACCAATAAAAATCACAGAAACACCCGGCCATGAATGTAGAGCACAAAGTACACACATCCACACTGACACAAACACACACAGGCACCTTTTGGAGTCCAGGGACCTGAAAACATGCATGTCGATGAGTTTGGCTGCAGGCAGAGACACCTCCCAGTGAGTCACTGCTCCTGCCACTCGGTCCCACCACCCCACACCTACCTACCTAAGAAAGGTCACCATGTAAAGCCAGCGGCGAAAAAAAAAATAAATGAAGTTGTTCCTTGGGGTGACATCTGTCTTGAGGTTTGGTTATGTGCTGTGGTGTGGGGAATGTAGGTGTGTGTGTGTGTGTGTGTGTGTGTGTGTGTGTGTGTGTGTGTGTGTGTGTGTGTGTGTGCAGCTGTTCCTGGTAATTTGGTTGTGATAACCAGCACTTAAGTTGATTCATTATGTTGTAATGGAGAAGATGCTTTATTGTCTAACTATATCTGCAATGCTGAAGGAAAACATATGTCTGGAGGGAATAAATTAATGAAGCAGTCATGTAGCTGACAGCATGTTTAGATATGCAGAGAGGTGGGCCAATAACAACATAAACCTTTTAAACCTATGCATATGCTGAGTATTTTTTAAAAATGTGGCTGATAAACCAACCAGAAAGTCGACCAATGAAAATGCAAATTAAAGAGTGTTTCTATCCACTACAGTTATGAAAATATTAGGAGTTGGTTCATCTAGATAAAGATTACTGGGGGGAGGAGGTCAGTCCGTAAGGAATTGGGTTAGGATGGGGGGGACCCGGGTTAAATCCCCCAAGGAAAAAAAACAAATAACAAACTGAACTGCGGGGGGCCCCTGAGAGAAGGGAAAAAACCCCCAATTACTTGGGGGGTTTGTTAGGGGCAACCCCATTAATTTAAATCTTTTCAATGAAAATTAAATGTATTGTGAAACTTATTGTGAAAAAAAAAAAGGAAAAAAAAAATTTCCCCATGGGGGGAAAAAAAAAAAAAAATATTTTTTTTTTTTTTTTTAGGTGGTGCTAATCCTCCAGTTGGGTGCCATTAAACTAAGAGATGACATAATTAATTGTGCTAAATGCAAGATTGAGAGCATTTCTATTGCTTCCACACGGCTCTCAGCATGGCGATGGCTGAACTGGTGGCTCACAGCTAATAATGCTAACAGTGCTAATTGTGCAAATACGGCAGCAGTGCTGACAGAGCTAACACTGTTTACCTGGTGGGGAACTAGAGGGTGGGTGCTACACTACCGCAATGTCAATGACATTGTCAATCGGGACGGCATTATCGGCTGTAACTATCGTGTGAGAGCAGTGACACACTCACATGCACAAACATGCAGTAAAAGGCATGCATGACCGGCCCGGCAATGTCAACAAAGCAAGGAGAAGCTCTAATTACAACACACACAGAGGGAGAGCGACTTCATTCTCTGCTCAGGTAGACATTACTCCTCTATATCGTTACATAGCAGATAGCTGTTTGCTGCTGTATTAATGCTCTGGATATTGAATATAGAACATTTAAAAGAGTACCAGTCAAACCTCAAATGATGACATGAACATGATGGAAATGCTCATTACATGCTCATAAAGGTGGTTGGAAACACACTTATTGTGATGTACACGGGCATATAAACCTGTCAACCACGATTACAGGATTATTTTCATATCAATGATTTCAGATTCTGCTCACTGTAAAAATGCCTCATATTTATATTACATGCCAGTGTGATGGTGTACACCAGTGTGTGAAGGTGAACTATGACTTAGTTGACTTATATATGTAGGTTATTAACTGTGATAATATAAAGTCAGACTTATGATTCGGATGAACATTATGATCAAGGAGATGTTCTCATTTGCACTCCATATCTAATAATTGTTCTGAGAGCTGATGTAGCTCAGAAACCACATTATAACTTATATTTCTGAACAATATATTCATTTCTAGTGCAATATATCAACCTCTTGAATTAACTTACGTACTTTATCGTAGTGCGGCTCTTACAAAGGCAATGACCATTAGTCACTCAGTTGGGTGAACAGACCGCTGCAGCTGTACTCAGGCACGTTACCTAAAATGAAAACGCACCAAGTCCCATAGAGAATATATGTTAATGACTTTGGTGATCCCCTTGTTTTTTCAACTGGCCCAGTGATGCTAGGTCAAAGGTTTCACTTACCCAGTAAAATATCTCAATATCTACTAAACAGATTGACACAAAATTTTATCCAGGCAGTCTTTGTGACTTTGTTGATCCCCTGACTTTTCATACTGCCCATCAATATAAAGTCCATAAACCACGTACTAACAAAATATTCAGATGCAAAGTACATGATAATGAAGCATATTGGAAAAAAAAACACAGGAATTGATTTAAAGTTATGTATTTTCTTTGTTTTGTTTTATATTATAAAAAATGTCACAATTCTGTTGATGAAACATTGTCCTAGCCGGTGAGAAGCTGCTTCATGGAGGACTCAGATTTATGAGGTCTCCCTCAGTACGAGTGAATGTTGTCAGGGTGGCCTGCACCTTTCACACCCAGAGTCTCTCTTCTTCTCTCATTCTCTCCCATTTTCCTCCCCCCTTCCTTCCCCTCTATTTACCTTTCTGTCCCTCTCTCTTGATCTCTGTCATCCTATTTTTATCTTGTTTCTTTCTCTCTGTTTCCTTCTATTTATATCTTACTGTCCCTCTATCTGAATGAAGTGTGAGATCACATTAATATCAAGGCGAATGGGTCCCTGAAGCAATCTGATAAGAAACTGCTCTAATTTTAGAATTTTAAGAAAAATATTCCTGTCTGATATATTGTAATGTGTAGAAGTGTCTTCTACAGACCTAACTGAGACAAACTATTATTTGCTAAACAAATTAAAAACATCTTGTGTGTCAAACTTTTAAGAAGATTTTTGAGGGATATTGATCTTGTCTTTAGAGGGATGAAACACTAAAAAGAACCCGGCTAGTTTCAGGTAGAAGCTTTCTGTCCACCCACAGTGTCTGTGCATAATCTATCTATTATCTGAAAAAAAGAAGCAATAGTGTGTTTGCATGAGAGAAAGAGAGAGAACTGATAGCCTGAAGATAGAGTGCCTCCCACAGTTGTGCTCAGCAGCCATACCATCATTATGCATACAGTACAACTACAGTAGAGCGACTGCATCATCATATTTTTATGTAAAACACTCTGAAGATCACTCACAATGCGTAGTAGACTGGAGAGAGCTGAGCTTTTCAGGGACAAATCTCTGAAACATTCCTGATTTCATTTCTACCAGCAACAGAGATTGTAGAGCAAGGGGAAATGGCTAACTCCACATTAGAAGAGAAAAGCTAATTTGGGTGACTGACTGCGTAGAAAAGATAGGGCATGTGTCAAAAGAAAGTCCTGCCAAAGTGAACTATCATTCCAAACCACCTTCTCATCAAAGGGGCTAAACTTTTTCACTGGATTCAAATTTTGATTCAGAATTATTTTCCCCCCGAAAATCAGTTTAACTTCAGTTATGCAAATCGGAAAGGAGCGGGCCAGCGGTGCCTCCGGTCGCAGTGCAGTGAAGTGGAGTGTGTAGAAATGCCTGGCTGCCAGGTCAGAGGAAGCAGACCTGAGTGGTGGCATCAAAGCTAGAGGACCATCTCCTCCTCCTGAGGTTCATTTTACACTTAATCCATTTCTCTTTCTTGCTCTGCCTCATCCTCACTTGTTTTTTTTTTTTTCATTTCTGTCCCTCCATTGCCTGCTTCACCCTTAAAGTTGTTTCTCACCAATGTGATGTAAAAATGCAGTGCGGGAATGTGGAAAATCTTCATGCGAATTTTCTACATTGACAACTATGCACACTCTACATAACAAAAACCTGTCTACACATGTCTAAGTCTAAGTCTATGTCACAATGTCTAAGCGGTTAACGTCAACTACACATACATCTAATCTGACCCCAAATTTGATGCTAACACCAGCTGTTGTGGCTAGCCTCATTCGGTGACTGACATACAGTACATTGTCCTTTATCAGGTTGTTGAGGTAGTGCTTGGCTACACTATTGAAGGGGACGGCCCATTGTTATTCCAAAACACCAATAGTCGGAAAAATGTCCCATTGGACTGAAAAAAAGCCCATTTGTTTGACAGTCTGTTATCCTGAAAACAAATGGCCATTGTTCCACGGCTCCGGAAATACAAACTCTCCGTGCAACAAACAGGAGCGCATGGCTAATTATTGTGTAGAATGTCGTCAATCAGTTGCAACAAAGGATTTCATTAGTCAAACATATATTTCCACAGGCAGACATCTGCTGAAATCCAGGTCCACCTGAATATTTTTGCCCCCGCATGAATGTTCTAGACATTCATAAGATCCCACAAAATCTGTTTTTATAAATTTCTCTGTAAATTTTTCAGACAAAAATCTGTGCTTGGTGTGAAACGGCTTTTACTCTCTTTCTTTCTTACTCCAACTCTCTCTCCACCTTGTTGTTTTTCACTTTGTTTGTCCAATTTTTCCTCTCATCAAATGATGAATCACACGGTGTAGTTTTGCTCCATTGGTAGAGTCCTGTCAACTCACAACTCACCTATCATTATCAAATCAGAATAATGGAGGTTATATGTCATTTCAAGCAATGCCTTAACAACATGCTTCCATTAAAAAATGGCATCACATCTATAGTTCCCTTCTTCATTTTCTCACTGTCTTTCGCATACGTCCCCTGAGACAGAAAGGAATCTACAAATGGTGGTATAGCACATTACCCAAATTCCCTATGCCTAATGGTGTGTCAACATAGATAGGCTATTACGTTTAATGATGTGCTTTGTGATAACGAGTGGATTATTGGGTTTACTATGCCATGAGCGGCTGCACGGAAATAACACGGGGGGAAGAAGAGATGAGGCTAATTCGGTCCTAATTCAATGCCAGAGGCGATCTTATCTGTTTTGTTCTTGTATATATGAAGTGCCTCTTCTCTCCTGTGAGTGCAATATGGTGAAAAGCTATTTTAGATCCCATGGCTGCAGCGCAAGCTTCACATCCTTTCAGATTTCCTCAGCACAGACAGTGGACAGCATGTTCTTTCTGCTTAATTTTCTCCACACTATCAGCAAGTCACTTCCTCTATTCTTTAGTGCTGTTATGTGATGTTATAGGTTGCATTTTCACTCATATGTATCCCATGTGATCCAAATGAAAAACAAACAAGGTATTGAGTCATCCAGTTTAGACTGACTGACTGTCACCTCGAGAATCAAACCAAAAAGATCAGTCTTTCAGGGTTCTTTATAAATTTAAAATCATGCACTAATGAAAAGCAAAATAAGGATTTTTTTGTTACATATAATGGTTTGTGGTAGTATGCAATCACCATGTCGGTCTGACATCCTACTTTTGAGTCATGGGAAGGTTTCTGACTTGTGGTAATTAGATCTTGTTCCATTTGTCAGCACCAGCTTAGAAACGCCTCATTCTTATTACGTATAATGTAACTTCCTCTCAGTCTGCCAGACTCGCAGGCTTCACTGGAGATGGGAATCTTTGGGAATCTTGTGATTCAATTTGATTTTGATTGTGTCAAGATTTTATTCTTGATTCAAAAAGTAGAGAAGCGGCACTACAGTATTTTCATGCTCTAAACGCCTTCACACACCAGGGGTATTTCATTTGTTTGTTTTGTTTTTGTCATGAGACTACTTACACAGAACGTAAACATTACACGGCGAAAAAGCAACATCATTTTTTTCGGATAAGTCTGATTTTTCTGAGCTTTTGCACCGTGAACCAATCATGTGTGGAGTGGACATATTCAGTACAACACGCCACAGTCTGAACCAAGATGGCAAACTTTATTACTCCTTTCAACCTTAACAAAGGCAGCACACCAAATCCACTTCTTCCATTCTTACCTTTCACAATAAAAGCCCTACTGCATAACTGTTTACCAGAGGCAAATTCATTCACAGTATTTTGCTGAAATTAAAACAGCTTACAGTAGTTCAGTCTGTAGGACAATTTACCTCAGACAGACTGCAAGATGAGACCACAGTTTTGGCCTCTGCCTGCACGAATCTATTTAGACCTTTCACTGAAAAAGCGTTGCAACTGTCACAAAATCACATCGCTGCTGGTAATAATAGTTTTGATGCAAAATATTTGCAGGCGAGTAATTCATGTATTGTGTTGTTTATTTGTCACCACCCCAGTGTGTAAATACCTTTATTCTAGTAGACAGTGTGCTCAATCATTCACTTGTGGTTTTAGTCCACTGAACTGCAATATGAATATCACTGACATTTAAGCAAAATGGTCTTGATGAAAGTCAAAAAGCATAAAAGTGTGTTGTAGTATATATTTCTATTATTTTTAACAGTTAACTGCATTGATTTGTAAACATGTTAGTCTCTGGGTGATAGTGGACTAGTTTCATAAAAGAATTCACCTCCATCTTGTTAAGCTAATTACAACAAAACAATTCTTCGCAGTTGAATTGATTTATAAATGTATTGTTATGTGAATCAATTTCCCCCTACCCCAGCCCTCATGGTGATTTTGGGATTTTGCATGCATGTATTTAAACATATAGGCAACAAAAAGCAAAGGTTTCATGAACATAAAATAACTGCAGGCTACGATATTCCAGTAACCTGGCCTGGCAGAAGATGGCAGGACGATGGATATCTCTTAAAAAGATTTCATTCATATTTATAGTAATATGCTACAATGAGTTTACACACTGCGTCAGAGTTAGAGACAGCTATTGTAGTAATCGCTCTCCTTGAGGCTATTCTATATTTGTCGCATCTGCAGAGAAGCAGTGGTGCACAAGAATGCAAAGATGCAAATGCTGCTGACCACATCCCTCTGCTACTGTATGTACAGGCAGCTCAAAATGTCCTCTCTGCGTGGACAAATGGGTGCTGGACTGTGACGGCTTGCTCTGTGACAAATTGAGGCAAGGTTGTGTAAAGAGGGATGGCTTTATCAAGGTTGTGTTTCATCAATCACCAGTTCACCACTTTGGTTGACTGTCAGAGGTAATATCACCGCTTCACAAATTTTCACACCTATTAATCATATAATAAAATATTAATAAATTAAACTGAATTTATTATTCAACATGCAGTCTTAATAATTTTAGAATATTTTTGATACAGCTTAACTAACATTTTTATCATCATCAACTATATGCAGTTAGTTTTTATAGTGTAAATAACTTTTGTGATTTAACACAATTTTGAATTTATCTTGCAGTTTTTGTTAGCTTTTTTAACACTAGACCATGAGAAAAAAATTGAATCATACATTTCTAGGGGCATTTAGTTGGGAAAATATCAAACTTCATGCGGTAAAAATGTTTGATTTTCAGCATGTATATAGTCAGAGATGTCCTGAAGTCAAATATATCAGTCTTTGTCACGAATTATTACTACATTTTTTCCCAGAATCAGAGAATAGACATTTCACTAACAAATAAGTGGTATTTTCTTTTAAATATGGTATAAAGGACAGGTAATGTTTTATACTTCCAGTAAATCTAACCCAATTTATCTTATTTCCATATAAGTATTTTTAATATACTGTATAGTTCCATTTGTTAACACCTTATTTTGAAAATTGGACATTAAGACATGTGTACTTCCTCTAACTTCTCCAAGTTTGTCGCTAACTCTCCCATCAGCTCTGTTCTCTTTATACATCCATGATCAGCTCCATTGGGGCCGTTTGAATGCATTTAACATAAATGCCAGTAGATGGGTGCTCTACAGTTGTCTGATTTGACCATGGAGAAGAGAGTGACGGCTGGCTTGACCGCACGGTACTGCACATGATGTTTCCTGTCCATGACAAAGTTAATATGCAGCTTTAGCCATGATGTCTAACTGTGTTTTTTCTGGCAACATAGGAAACCCAAAGTGTTTCCATGTTTTACTGCATGTGTAGTGTTTACCACGTCAAATTTAAAATGCGAGGGTGCAGACCCTCGGCTGTTTACTACTGAGGGATACAAAACGGTTATGACTAAAATACTCGGATTACAACATTTAAAGCGTTATATATAATATATATTTCCCTTGACTTTGGCGTAAAGGGGTGGATGTTTATTTCAAAGATGAACGTATTCAAAGTGTTGGACCCCTTTGAAGTCAGTTTTCAATGGCATATTTTGCAAATCGGATATCCATCTTTTACAGCAAATGGTCATTGTGTGGATATCCAAAATGCTCACACACTGCCGATTTGAAATGCTTTTTGGTAGATATAAGGCTCAAAGGTCGATTAGCACAACTCTCTCTCTCACACACAAAAAAAGCACACACACATTACTTAACTCACTTGAGGAGATTTCACCGCACACACTCACAAGATTCGTTTTCACAGGGCAACAGGGCAGGAATCAGGACACCATAGATATCCATAGTTTCTACAACTCTTATGGTTATGTCAAAGAAATTCCTCATCCAGGCTGGAATCTCTCAACAAGTATCTGATAGTCATGAAACCATTCATGGTTCCCAGAGAATAAAGCCTGCTGATATTGGAAATCCTCTGAGTGTTCCTCCAGTGCTACCACAAGGTTGATATTTGGGGTTTTGAGTGAAATGTCTAGATTACTAGTGGATATATGACGGATAAATTTGCTACAAATATTCATGTCCCCTTCATGATGATTTGTAATAATCTCATCCAATCATCAGGTCAACACCATCATTTGTACTTTGGCTTATAACCAAATACTTGCAAATGCTAACCTGCAAACATACTGAACTAAGAGCTTATAGTGTGACTGTAGATTCTCAGTCTTATAGCAGTTTCTTCTCTGTTACAAGTCTACCTACAAATCCACATATAAATATAACACATCCAAATGTGTCTTTGTCATCTGTTGTTTCATTCTACACACATCCTACAGGGAACTGAACGGTGTTTCAAATCCAAGATGTGTGTCACAAGTCCAGCCTGATATAGACCATCTTTTATGTTTTTGCTCTGTATTTACCTGCCATATGACTAACTCTCATGTCATTTCAGATTTAGCCACTCCCACCAATCATCTCCTTCCCCTCACCTGAGATTCACACCCATCTCCTCACCTGCATCTTATCCAGCTACTCTCTCGATATACTATCTGCATATCTGCCTGCCAAATATTGGACCCTTAGCTGTTTTTGGAACTGATTAAAAGACCTTGGACTTGTACCAAGCCTATCTGTCTCTTTATTATATTTAAGAAGAATCTGACTGATTTATTTGCCAAGTATGTGTGGACATACAAGGATAACACTTCAAATTAAAGGTCAGCAATTGTTATGGTAATTACGTGATAATTAGCAAGTAACCTATTTAAAATTTCTTTGGAATTACTGCCAAATTACCCCAAAATGTACCTAAAAATTGATAGAAAATTACTTGAGTATCAAATCTAACCATTGTGACTTATTGTCTACACAAATGTAACGTGGTAGGTAATGCAATGATTCAAGGAGTTTTTTTAAAGAAATTTGAAATAAGTTATTTGCTAATTATCCTCTTTTTTTCAGAAGACATGGAAAAAAGCATATACAATAACTTTGTATTCTTTTCCTATATAAATATAATTATAAAATAATATAACATTATTAAATAATGTTTATAATAAAGGTAAAGAGGTAAATTTTGGGATAATTGGCAGTAATACTAAAGAATTGGTATTACAATTTCAAATAAGTTACTTGTTAATTATCATCTAATTATCATGAAATTTGTGGACCTGCAAATTTCTGAATTTGACTGTTTTGTTTGCATTTCTCTTATTGTACTTACACAGTACTATAAATAACAGCTAGGAACAAGGACAACAAAGCTGGACAAATAAAGGTAAATAATAGACAGGACTGTTATGTAGACATTTATGTGAAACAATAGATGTACTGCATATATAAATACATATAAAAAGCACCAATGACCAACAATAAAATAAGAAATAAAATGCCAATGTTCAAGTCAACCCTGCCTCTGTTTTCTTTCTGCCATCACATGTTAATTATTCACCTTCAAGCTTCTTAACACTTCTTAACAAAATTCAGCCCAATGGAAGTGAAGTCCAATTATCTATTTTATTGTATCAATATCTGATTATAAAGGTGTCTGCATTTCAACTCACTGTGTTCAAGAAGCAGTCATGCGCTAAGGTAACCTTTGTTTCTTAGAAAAATCCATCTGAGAGTGTAGATGTCAAATCCTTCAATAGTCATTTTCAATCACAGCACATAGCACATGACAAACTGACGCATGGGGATTGATTTTTGATCATTCTATAATTACTTTAACATTAAGGGATGAAAGAGAGAAGAAACGATTCCCAATCTTAAGATCCGGCAGCAGCAATTCACTGTCAATCACTTAGTAGAAATTAGCACTGAGAAATTGATTCTCTGTCAAACTGGGGAACATATGAATTGATCGCAGCCGTTCATAGCATCTGTATGCTACACTAGAGCCAAAGGCCAACAAATATAAACAAATTACATTACACTGTAGCTGCAAGCAGAAATATGCTGACCGGGCTCCACTTTCTGGTCATACGAGGAAGAAAATGAAAAAGACTTTCTTGTACATGGATTCTGTCTTAAAAATTCATTAAGTTTAAGATATTACTATATAGTATAGTAAGTAAAGGATCATTTTTTTATTCATTGTTTGCCACTATCAATTGAAATGTTTATTAAGCCTGTGCAAGCCTTCATTCTTTCCTTTTAAATGTATATTTAAGATATGTTGTGGTTTTCTCTGATCTGAGGAAGCATGTAGATGTTGAACAGAAGAGGTCCAAGAATGGAGCGACTGCGAAAGTCCACGCCATTTTTGTAAGTTCAAGGTTTTATAGCCAATCGGCTCACAATGTGCAAATATGGATGTCACGATACCATAAATTTAGTGGTTGATATCAATACCAATTCAATACTATGGAAAAGAACAAAAACAAAACAGTAATCACTGTTTTGTGTGTAAGAACGTTAAACAGGTCATGATTTCCTCTCTATTATCTATATTACATTGCTGTGAAAACATCACCTTCAAACAACTGGATTTATTCAAGTTTCTCACCAAAAACTACATTTTACAAGATTACATTTGAACACATTATGATAACGTTAGACTCTATCGTTGTCCAGTCCTCAATTTTACTGAGCAGAGCTTGAATGCATCATAATAAAACTGAATGGAAGTCTGTTAATGTTAGCTATTAGCTCCGTTATTTAGCCAAGCTGGACTGTGCTGCTAACAGCTAACGTTAACTAGCTCTCGTCTTGCCAATTTCGTTACAGAGTAGTTGTACACAATGTAGCCAGGGAGAAAAGAGGATGCATCCCCTGGAAGCGTTTACTGGGTTCCAGACAAAATTTTCTATTGTCCCCGGGATGAAGGTACACTGTAGACTGGAGCCCTGATCCCCGGTACCTAAAGTACTGTAGAAAATCGAGTGCTGTCACTTTTTAAAAATTTTGGCATAGACTTTGTACTGAAGTATGAGTTCTTGTGACATCACTAGACGCAGAAACAATAAAGACCCTGAACCTGATATGGAGGAACTGAATTTTCTGAATTTTGTCAGTAAAGAGGCAAATTCTTTGTGAGGGTTAGTGCATAAAGGTTCAGGGTTTTTAGCAATGTCAGAGAACAAGGACTACTTTTCTCAGCTTCTGAATTATAAATGTAAAGTCTCTGTTTACAGATATAATAATTAGGGCTATGAAAATTAATGTTATAATAAGGTGTTAATGCAACATCACTTTAACGGCACTAATTTCTTTAACACATTAACATGATCAATCCTTCTGAGGTTGTAGCAGCCTCAGTTTTAAAGCTAGATTGAAGCTAAATAACGCTGCAAAGTTGCGCTAAATTTTGGCCATGGTCATGGCCATTTTCAAAGGGGCCCCTTGACCTCTGACCTTAAGATATGTGAATGAAAATGGGTTCTCTGGGTACCCACAAGTCTCCCCTTTCCAGACATGCCCACTTTATGATAATCACATGCGGTTTGGAGCAATTCATAGTCAAGTCAGCACACTGACACACTGACAGCTGTTGTTGCCTGTTGGGCTGCAGTTTGTCATGTTATGATTTGAGCATATTTTACACTAAATGCAGAACCTGTGAGGGTTTCTGGACAATATTTGTCATTGTCTGATGTTGTTAATTGATTTCAAATAATAACTATACACACACATTTGCATAAAGCAGCATATCAGTCCACTCTCATGTTGATAAGAGCATTAAATACTTTGTGATTTGTGATTATGCCTGATTAAATATTTTAATTGATTGACAACCCTACATTTGTTTTTCACCACCTGCATTCAGCTTTTCAGGACTCTTTTTTACTACCTTTACCTTAGTGGGGGCAATGGCATCAACAACATTTGTTATTTCAGAACTGAAATTTAGGTGCACTAAATACTGTTTTTGTCCTTGTAAGAAAATTTCATCTTATGATATTATAGAGATTAAGAAACCACGATATAGATACTTTGGCCAACACCGAGCTGATAATGTTACTGTAATAGTTTGAATTTATTTAGTTATCAAGCATGGAGGGTATATTAAACACACTTTTTAATGTCAAAGTTCCTGTATGAAAACATAACTTTGTTTCTGTGCCTGTATACAGTGTAAAGTATACAGTGTAAAGTGTCGAGTGCAGTTATCAGCTGGGCCTACTGTCCTCTTCTTACCCTTTCTAAATGGCACTGTGACGAGAGCTGTTACTCCAGGACTAATGATTCAGCATCATTTAAGGTCTCCCTTCCCTCACTCCCTTTGACTTTTTGCTCTCTTCTCCGTTTTTCCTCCTCATTTCTATCTCTTTCACTCTCCGGCCATCTTTCCATCTCCTCAACTGTGCTTCCTTGTCTTTTCTTGCCTCTTCTGTTTGTTTCCCTTCTTTCTGTTTCTACTTGCTCTTTATTCCCTCTTCTTCTCTATGCTATGAGTAAAGCATGCCAGTCAGAGCCTAGTAGGCAGAACTGTCAGTACTAGTCAGGGTAACCTTTCAGTGATGAAGACATGCAATAGTTAAGCCAGCAGCAACGCCTGGTTGTTGTTAATTCTCAGCTGTCCGATCCCCCTCCAACCCTTCCTCCTATTCTCTGTTTCCCTCTGTTTAGCATTGTTCCTGCATCTCTTCATGAGCCATTTTTGTTTTACTTTGTTTTTCATGTCCATTTCTCTCCATATTATCCTACTTTTCTCTCTCTCCTTTCCCATCCACAAAGGGTGAATGGCATAGTTATCCCCAGCATAGGAGAGATTTCTTTTGCAGTATCTATAGTGCTTCACATAGAGATTCACGCTTCCATAAATACAGCAGATTAAATCAGACATGTTTTTGAAAACGTGCTGCTGAGCACTAAAGTCATTAAATCCTCTTTACCGTAAAGGGTCCGAGCAGAAACCGTGCAGTGTCATGCATATGGAGCTGGTAATGAACCAGTAAACAGGAACAAGACCCATGATAATTATTCTCCTCAATCACCTCTACCTCTTACAGTCGGACCAGAAGAAGACATGTCTTCTAGCTGTGCTCAAACAAGAAATGTGCAACACAGACTAATTTACAAGCAAATGGTGTGACAGCGAGCAATGAGCCTTTGGAAAAACACTTGATTATTTATAGTTTAGTAGAAGGGAAACTCTAATGGTGCAGTTTCCACCTAATATGCAATTTTAAAAACTATTATTAGTATTAGTATTAGTTATTATATTTTAGCTTATCCTTCTTTTCTATCATATTATATTTGACACATAAAAGGTACAGTTTGTAGGATTTGGCGACATCTAGTGGTGTATTTGCAGATTGCAACCAACTGAGGACCCCTCTACTCATTCCTCCGATTCCAAGACTTTGGTAACATAAGCTGCTGAGTGTCAAACCGTGGTAACACTGCTCGCCTCTCTAAGAGGTCATCCTTACCATAATAACATCACTTCAGGAGCAATGGATGCCAGACAGCAGCTGGCAGTACCACGGTTTTGCACTCTGAAGTTCACATTAGAACTACGGTGGCCTTCAGCTAATGTGAAAATGTGAAAGGCTCTTTCTAGAGCCAGTGTTTGATTTGTCCCAACATGGCGGAGTAACATGGCGTTCACTTCATGAAGAGGACCTGCTCCCTACGTAGATATGAAGGACTCACTCTAAGCTAACGAAAACTCAAGAAATTCTCAATTTCAGTTGATTATACACCAATGAAAACATGGTTATGGATATATTTTATTTCTGCTAATAGATCCTCTGAAATGTTACATGCTGTTCCTTTAATAAACAAGCAAAAAAAAAAAAACTCAATGTATTCTCATGCACCACTTTGTATGATGAATGAAATCCTCATTTCTCATATGTATCTCACATAAATGTCCATTAGATACATATTAGATACAAGGAAACAACTTGGTTAGGTTTAGGAAAAGATTGTGGTTTGTACTTACGGAAGTTACGCAACAAATGCAGACGATGCATTAGTTTTCATGGGTATTACTATGAACAGTGTATGAGAACAGTCTGGAAAAGGACCATTAACTCACTTCTTTTG